>JALGPY010000001.1:88912993-89512993 GCA_023055425.1 Linanthus parryae
CCGATTCATCTTTACACATTTTGGAAAATTTCAAAAACACCCCAAATCCGTTAAGGACACCGCATTGTAGCCCTTAAAATGTTTAAAATCTTGCAATTGAGCCCCACCTCCGTTAAAATGACTTCAAATAAGTCCTTCGGTGTAACTTTGGCTTTGCAAATTGGCCCCTTGTCTTCTTATACTTCACTTTTTGGTCTCTATATTAAAATATTCTTCCAATTAAGTCCTCCAATCCCTTTCTTCCTCTTGGCCCCTCCAAAGCGTCTCAATTCAACATTCAATCTCTCCCTTAGCTAGCCTCTTGTCTAAATCATGTCTTTGCATACAAAACAAGATAAAAACAACCAATACTACGAAGACAAGCATAAGTCTAGACAGAAAGATAAAATAGATAGATTACACATATTAGCAAGTTATGATGAGCTCATTAACATATTAAAACATGCAATTTTATGCCGTTAACAGTGGGCAAACTTGTGACTGCGGAAACTTTCGCTGTATTTTTTTCAATCCCTCGCATGTGGATAACACATCCTAAAAAATTTCCATAATTTACTAAAAATGCGTATTTCAGGGAATTCATCTTCAGCTGATATCGTCTACATCTTTAAAACACATTTCTCAAATCCTTCATACGGTCTTCTTTTTGTATTGATTTTATTACCAAATCATTAACTTAAAATTCAACTTCTTAATGCATCATGTCATTGACAACTTGCGTCAGCATTTTTCAATCTGAAGGGCATGACTGTGTAGAACACCTTAACAGGCGTGACAAAAGCAGTTATCTTCGCATCTTTAGGGTCAATTTTGAATTGTTATAACCACAAAATCCATCAATGAAACTAAACATTTGGTATCCTGTTTTTGAATCTCTCAGGACATCTATATTTGTCAAAGGAATATTATTCGTTGGGAAAAACCGACTTAGATCTCTAAAATCGACGCATACGTGTAATTGTCCATTTTTCTTCATCTCATGCACAATGTTAGCGAGCCAAGTAAATTGATGCAGAATTTTAATGAACTTTGATTTGAGTAACTTCAATATTAATTCTTTAATCTTCGTTTCTACCTCTGGTAGAAAATTTCGCAGGCTGTGTTCAATCGGTTTTGCGTTTGGGATGACATCTGATCAATTCATTATGACTTCTTTATCTAGTCTATGCATTTTGTCAAAATCCCATGCAAAGACATCTTAATACTCCTTGAGTAAGCCTAGCAAGCCTTCCTCCTCATCTTGACTGAGGTATGCAGATAAGAATACATGTCTCTTCTTATCTTCAGTTGGACTAAAGAATACTTCTTTTAGCTCTTGGTTATGTGGTTTGGAAGAGTCTTCAAAACATTATGGGGCTTCCTTCCATTTCTCCATCGGCATCTGAACTAGAGTGTCTTCCATTTCGAGATCTTATCTCTTTTCATTTTCCTCAGGGACATCTTAAGAAGCTGAAGATGACCCCAGGCACCTCCATATGCGATAACATTTCCTCCATTTTTTTGTAAAAACTACAAATTTCATTTCCATCAGTATCATGCTCGACCACTCTCTTCAAAGAATAGATGTTCTTTTTATGGGACACCACTTTTTGCATTTCATCCTTTAAATATTGTTCTACCTTTGGGGCTTCTCTCATCAACATAACTTCGGCAGATGATTGATCTCTGATGTCTTCCAATTCAGCAAATGGTGTGGGATTAAAGGGTGTTGGTGTCTCTTCATCGCCTAACTATGTGAACGAAACAACTTTTTCCAAATGGGATTCCTTTAAATTGAAAGGATTAATTTATTTCGGGATATCCACTATCCTGTTCTTCCAAATCACTCTCATCATCTGGTGCGCCGTAGATGGTACAACATCTAAACAATGTATACATGTGCGTCCAATGATCATATGATATGTAGTGTTGGCATTTATAACATGGAATTTCGCAGAGCATTTGATTTTGCCAATTTGAATCCCAAGTCTGATCCATCCTAAGTTCATCTTGGATTCACTTCAAAATCCAAGAAAAGGAGATGGACGTTTCACCACTTTCTTTTCTGAAATACCAGCAAACCTAAAAGTGCTAACTGGTATTACATTCACGCATGCGACTCCATCAACAAAGGCCCGTTTGAAATCGACCCCATTAACCAAGGTCGTCACGTAACAAGGTATGTGATTATGTGCGTCTAAATTTTTGTCAGATTTGTAAAACGATATTATTGCGCATGTGGATCAAACAGCTTTTATGAAGTCACCATTAGATATTACCAAGTCTTCTTTATAATCTTCCACTACTCACAGAATAGCTTATGTCATTTATACGCGACATTCAGTGGAGACATTCATCTCATCATAAAATTCTCAAACTTTTGTAAATCCACTTCTCGTCTCCCACTAGAATCTTCTCTTTCCATTATATAATCTTCATCTTGGTGAAATTCAGTTACCACGGGTGTTATTTCATCTTCTTCCCATTCATGGTCCGTAATGGACACCATGGCTACTTCTTTCCCTTTAGATTCATCTGTGGTGTGCGATGATAAAGGATTGTCACGAACATCTTTTATCGGTTCTTCGGTGATCAATTCTCTTTCCTTTAATTTCCTATCAACAAGCCTCCTTAAATTTCTACATTCAGTCGGAGGATGCAACACTTGTCCATGGAATTCGCACCATTTCGGGTGTCTTAGTTTTTCGTCTGTAGGAGCTTTGTCAAGCAATACAACATCTTTTGCTACTGTTTTATTATCTTAGTTACCTTGCCGATGGAGGTGGAGCCTACTTCGGAGGGCCTTTCTGAGCCTTTTGAGATGACACGGTATTGACCTCGACTTCGCGTCCTCTTTTATAACTGAAACGACCGATTTTAAAACTAGATATGTTTGATGAAAACCTTCTTTCTTTGTTTCTCCACAATAGGCTCAATGTTTCTGGTGCAGTCAATTAACTTGAAGAAGGTTGGAATCCGATGGTTTATCAACATTGCCTTGTACTCATCGCGCATCCCTTGTAGAGAGGTCTCTACAAGGCGACTCTCTACATTTTCATCTGCACATTCAAGTGATTGTGTCCTAAATTTCTTTATAAACAGGACTCCTTCCCCGTCGTGTGTCTCTAGTGAATTATGGACAAGTGGATTGTTGTCACCTTTTCCTCAACCTGAAAGAAATTGGTATATAATTTCTTCACCATATCTTCCCATGTACCGATAAATTCTGCCTTAGGATACCTATACCATTTATATGTGACATGGCCCAAAGATTTGGGAAAATCGCGCATCAACAACCAGGTGTCAACTCCATGAGGCCCCATCATGTCAACAAAACACATAACATGCTCTTGTTCATTCCCGTTGACTTCATAAAAACTTTCCCATTTAGGCTCTTTGTAACTTGTGGGATTAGGCCTCGAGTACATCTCACGCTGAATTGGTGGCGCGCATTCAACCTTCGGGACTACTTTATCAGCCAGGTTTTGATTTGCGAGAAATTTGTCCCAACGCTATTCCAAAATCGTCATCATTGTTGGAGTTCCTCCTCCTGGCCCGAATGTGGATGGAGCATTGACACCAACGATGTATGGAATAGAGGATCATATGGCATGTGACTCGCTGCTTGTGGTCCTACACTCCCTGTTGGTGTGACAGTATGAAAACCACCAAGGGGATTTGCTATCATAATGCGATCTGGTTGAACATTGGGTGCGAGCGGAAATGGTGGCAGTAGATTTACTGGTTCAGAAGTCGCAATGACCGGTTGAGGCAGGGGTGGCGAATTCGTATATTGGGTTGAGACGCAGTCGGTCCCGACGTGACAAAACTTCCTTGTGCAGAATTTGCAACAATATTCCCCTAGATGGCCATTATCTGGGAAATTTTTACAGACTGGGCTTGCATGGCCATGGCTTGACTTTGAATAGTAGTATTGAGTCTTTCCAGACCATGTGGATCGGTTGAGACCGCATGCGCCTATCAAACGTTGTGGACATGTGGGTGTCTTCTTGTAAGGGGGAGTGACGCCCAGTTTCATCATCATTTCGTTGATTCATGCTTTAATAATATTGGAGTGAATCGTTTATTTTGTTTCACGACGGGTTCACCAAATGCGTACAAAGATATGTATAAGATGGATCCTAGCGTGTATCTGTTAATAGATTAGAAAAACCAACGGTGCGCCAAGATAAAGAGAGCAAGAGATTAAGTAAGCAAGGCTAGGAGTAGGCCAAGTCTATTATCTAAGAGAGATAGATAGTAAGCAAGAGGGTAATGATCCAAAAGGTTCGAACCTTTATCTGAGGACAACCCTCCTATTTATGCTATTCTTAGGAAAACATGTATGAGAAGTTATATAACCTCACGGAACGGTTACACAACTGCCTCGCATACGTGTACCGTCGACCGTATGTATAGGCGAGTGTTTCGCAAGTCTCCCAGATAACTAACAAGGTTCGTGCTTCGCGCGCGATCAGCCTTACTCTAGCGTCCAAGCCACTTAAGCCCCTTAGCTCCCGTATGTATAAATAGTATGAATGAGGGACCGTGTCTCACAGCCCAAATATTGAAATGAGATTTACAGCTGCATAATCCCCAATTTAGAGATTCTATAATTACACAGAGATTATTTTACTCTAGAGATTATTAAATTAAAATTTACATTCATAACAATTGTTGAAAAGAGACCGATTTTAATCCAATTGGATTAATACTAGCGATACAAAACGAGCACTTACTCATTATGCCTTTCACATATTATTTGGGAAACAAGTCCAAATGACCTTATTTCTTAAAACACCAGTACTACAAATAAAGCCCCACATTCTTAGATATCCAATCAAAAGTGCTCAAATTTTCCAAGGTTCTTGATCAAGAACCATGCTTGGGAACTGGGTAGGTAGAGATTCTTGATCCAGTAGAGCAGTATTAGTAGATACACAATTATTGTCAACCTCATGATCATCACCATTAATCAAGAAATCCAAAGTACTAGTGAAGGCATCACCAATTACCCCATCACTATCCCAGAAACCACCACCCATGTTGTTGGTCATGAAGTTGTCAATGTTCAGTAAATCCGGTAAATCCAGTTCTTCAATTATGTTGTTGATGAATGAGGAATTGTTTTCACCACAACCAACATTGATGGTTTCACCACCAGAAGAAGCCAAGGAAGAAGATGATTGTTGAGAATTGGATGAGGTTGTTAATGGTGAAAGGGCACCATTTTTTAGGACCAAATTCATCTCATGGGGTCCAATCAATGGGACCTCATCTATACAGAACCCATTGTTTATGGATACTTCTTCCATTGGTGTTACCTCTAGTTGTTCCATGTTTGGGAGTGATTTTTCTTGTTCTTGCGCTGGCTGATTTTCTTCTTCAATGATATCGTGAGTTGTAGTAATATGGAGTGGCTTGTGGGTAAGTGGATCAATACCCATCTTCCTTAGCTTTTTCTTTATATGGGTGTTCCAATGATTCTTGATCTCGTTATCAGTTCTTCCCGGTAGATGAGAAGCGATCTTAGACCATCTGCAAGCGAAAAACAAAAGTTAGATACATACTCTCAATAAATCCAACAACAGCCATAAAAAAATTAGTTACGTGTCGGCTTTGATGGCTAAACAATGATTTCACATAATATATGTTTGACAACCTCGTTTTTAATTTTTCGTACTGTCCATTTTAATATGTTGGATTGAATACTAAAATTCATTCTTTTCTGTATTGGTGTATTTGAATTTGACATTTATGAGAATAGTTTTGGGAAATGGTTTTGCATTCTGTTATTATTATGCATAGTTGTCTATTATTCGACATAGTAAAACAGCTGGTGTCTAGAGTCTAGCATACACACAGAAGATCATATATTCGGTTCTTGTGGAATCGAAGTTATGAGTTCAAAATCTAGATTGAATCAGACAAACCATTGAAACGATTGTAGCACATTGTTTTAGTAGGCATGTCGTGGCTACAAGAAATGGTATAGTTCATACTATGGTTACAACTCTAACTGCTAGTATACTTTGTGTACATTGAACAGGACCAAGTTGAGATCATTGTGTTTATACTGACATAACAATTCAAGCTGCGTCTCATGGTTATTATGATTAATTATGGTCTTAACCCTTAGATAGTCGATGTGCACATGTGTTTAGTAGTTATTGCTTTGACAAGTCAAGTGAGTGAGATTCCTATGGAGTTAATAAACTCGATAAGTTGGGTGATACTATTGAGTCCATGGTGTAAATTGATGTATCGAATGAATCCATGTCCCGGTCATGGGATTGATGATATCTCCTCGATGAAGTTATAAATTTGTTCATGTCAAACATTGCAGGTAGATTACTTGGTAATCTGGACATGTCAAATAAGTTAAGTGGTAAGGACCAAGGAATTGGAAAGAGGTCGATTAAATGAATTAGTAATTAATTAATTTAATTGACAAATATATGAGATCTTAGCATGGGAAGATTATAAGTATGTAACTACAGGAGCTTGAACTATTAATTTTGAGAATATGGACAGGACTGCAATAACAATTATTTATTGGTGCCAAATGTTATTCGATTTATATAGGTTCGGGGGGAGCTAGAAGGTCCTAAAGTTTGGAGCGTGATTCGTATTTTCTCCTCGAGGTCCCTCCCGTTGCCTATATACTTATCCTCAGCCTTTAGATTTTTGTATGCTGCTAATACACACTGAAATCTAGGGTTTTGAGAGTGAGATCAATATGTCAGGTGGCCAAAGACGATTCTGGATGCGCAAGCCCACACTTGCAGCCAGGAGGAACTTCAAAAATACGGGAGAAGATCCTGAGTGATTCAGACCGACATCAGCTAGCTTGGACGCATGTATAAACCCTAATTCCGTCTAGTAGGTATTATACTGTGCATGTTGAAAATAAATTTTAATCGGTACAACATAGATGCAATCGAACTGGTCCAGGGATTGCTTCCCTTCATAACAAATATCAGTGTTTTTTAAATCACCAAGCTCTATAATTACTGACTACTGAAGTAACTTCTTATTATCAGGATCAGAAGTCCAACAATATATCAAGGTTGCATGCTTAAAACTTCTTCATATCTTTCTCATTAAAATATACATGTCTTTAAAACAATGTACAAATAAGCTTATTTTTCATGGGTTCTTTTTTTTTTTTTTTAACTTCTTACCACTGAAAATAGACTTATGCGACCATATAATTGGTGACAATTAGAATGATGGAAATCATGCGTGCTAGAAAAGGAGGTGAACTTTTCTTTCTTTTTTCTTTTTAAGAAATCCTTAGTTTTTTTTTGTGACTCATTCAAAAGTGAAAAATATGGAGAAGCGCAAATGGGTGCTCGCTTAAATGGCAAAACATTTAAAAATCCATGCATGAGATCTTAGGTTCGAACCCAATAAACGCCAAACAGGCGAGTCTAAAAAATAAAAGTAAAATAAAAAACAAACAACGGAGAAACTGATCATAGTCTGAAATTGTCATGGGGAGGTCTTTTAAATGGACTTCTTCAGCAAGTTTACTTTGTACAGAGAGAGAGGGAGTGACCTGTTGCCAAGCTGAGCATGGAGATCAATGACCATCTTCTCTTCAAATTCTGATAAGAGACCTCTCTTCAAGTCTGGCCTCAGATAATTTGTCCACCTCAGCCTGCAACTCTTCCCACACCTTAACAATCCTGGATTCACATCACCACACCATAACCAAACTCAATGACTCACAACATAAAAAGACAATTCAAAACAGAGTATCTCACATCTCCTCTACTTTTTATTTTATTTTTCAACTGAGCCTGTAAATGTATAATCATATTATTCCAAATCCGATTGATCAGGGTCCAACATTGCAATTATTTCCGAAAACCCTCTAAAATTAGAAATGTATTGCCATTATGACCGAAAAAACTCTAAAATCAGATTTGTTTTCTTCTCTGTTCCTCACAAATAATAAAGATACATACTGGGTTTTTCCTTCTGTGTCTTATTTTTACGGGGAGAATTGAGAATTTAGAGAGAGTTAGACCTGCAAGTTTAGGAAGAGCTCTCCAACAACATTGGCCATTGGTGAGAATGAAACTAATGAGCCTCATGTCTTCTTCAGCTGACCATGGCCCTTTCTTCAACCCAATCTTGTCACAACATGGTTGTCTTCCCATATCAAGCTCTCAGTTAAGTGCTAGAGAGAGGGAAAGAGAGATACAACTAGTGTCCAGAGAGATAGAGAGAGCTTACTTTGTTGTACTCAGCAACGAAACACTCATGAAAACACCTCCTAGTATGCTTATATATACTCTGGTCTCTGAAAAAAAAAAAAAACAAACAAACAAACAAACACGCCAACTTCATTTTCTTGATTTTTACTTTCATGTTTGTTTCTGAAGCCGGATTTATTTAGTCTTTCTCAGGAAATATGGCGCGTCGCAGACCTGTCGTTTCCCACTGAGAAATCGCCACCTCATCCACCTCCCACTCGTTTCTTGAATTTTAAGCATCACAAAGCCTTATGGTTCCCAAATAAAGGGCCTTATCGTTGAGCCCACTGTTATGACAAACCACCTCACGAACAATGAACGAATAAAGAAGAACACGAGTATTTTACGTTGTTCGCTAGCAAAATATTTGCTAACTACTTCCACGGCGGAAAAGCACTCTTTATTCACTTAAGAGAAACAATTACAACATGTATTGCATGCATAGCTAGTGACCCTAAGATCCATTATATAGTGCTATGAACAAAAGAAATCTCACGTCATTAGAAAATAACCCACTGCCCACCAAAGGTTTCCAAAAGAGATTAGGAAATAACTTTGTGGCCTCTTTTGACTCATAAAAACATTTGACCTATGATGGCATCACTACTCCAATAATTCCAAAACCAAACCGTCATTGGCTTTTCAATACAAGGCATACTCAACAAATCTCTACCTTGCCTTGAATTGTCTTGTCAACAGCAGTTGCTCCTCTTCTCATAAACAAAGCTACGTCTTCTCCGCACCCGATTGTCTCTCGTTACAGAGACTCACTGGACCCCACCGGGTCCGACATGCCCCTAAGGGCCACATTGGCTCAAGATGTTGAGCAATTCCAGACAATGCTGGAACTTGCTCTCCGGAACCGGTTTGGTGAACATATCTGCGGGGTTGTTAGCAGTCCCCACCTTCATCACCTTGATTCTGCTTTCACTTCTCAGAAAATGATACATGGCGTCAATATGCTTCGTCCTCTCATGATGAAACTGGTCCTTAGTCAAGAAAACCGCACTCAAGCTATCACAGTAGACTATCGCCTGATCTTGATGTAGCCCTAGATCATTGACCATTTCCTTAAGCCAAATTGCCTCATTTGCTACTTCCGTTATAGCCATATACTCCGCCTCCGTGGTGAACAAGTCACCGTCGGCTATAGCGTAGCCTTACAACTCACAACAGATGCTCGAGGAGCAAATACATAGCATGTCATTGATCTTCTACTATCAATATCCCCTGCATAGTCCGCATCCGAGAAACCATCTACCAAGATGTTTTCACTAGCCCCATAATATAGGCCAATGTCTGACGTACCCTTAAGGTACCTAAATATGCGTTTCACCGTCTGCCAGTGCTCCTTCCCTGGTTGACCCATAAAACGACTAACCACACTAACAGCGAACGCTATGTCCGGTCGAGTACAGACCATAGCATACATGAGACTTCCAACTGCGCTAGCATATGGAACCTTGGACATGTACTCCTTATCCTCCTCAGTTAGAACGGTGTACATCTATAGCTTTAGCTGATAACATCCCAAATTTGTTCAAGATCTTCTTGATGTATCCCTGCTGTGACAGGAAAAGCTTCTTCTTCTTCATGTCTCTAAAGATGTCAACTCCCAATATCTTCCGAGCAGCTCCCAGATCCTTCATCTAGAATTATGCGCTAAGGGACCTCTTCAGTTCTCTAATGTCCTTGATATTCCGAGTTGCAATCAGAATATCATCCACATAAAGAACTAGGTAAAAACGTGATCCACCATGCAACTCTTTGTAATACACGCAGCAATCATACTTGCACTTGTGGTAACCAATCTTCAACATGAAGCTGTCAAACCTCTTGTACCATTGCCTCGGTGACTGCTTAAGTCCGTAGAGAGATATCTTCAGCTTGCACACGTGGTTCTCTCTTCCGGGAACTAGGAACCCTTCCGGTTGGCTCATGTATATCTCCTCTTCCAATTCTCCATGTAGAAAAGTTGTTTTGACATGGAATTGCTCAAGCTCTAGGTCGTGGTGTGCCACCATTGCTAGTAGCACGCAGATAGAAGTATGTCTGACCACCGGTGAGAAGATCTCTTTGTAGTCAACTCCCTCTTTCTGACTGAACCCTCTTGCAACTAGCCTTGCCTTATACTTGATGCCCTCTCCAGATGTAATTCCTACCTTCCTTATGAAAACCCACTTGGAACTGACTATCTTCCTTCCCGCCAGCAATTTAACAAGCTCCCAATTTGGGTTCTTGCTAAGAGACTCCATCTCTTCTCCCGTCGCGGTAATCCATTGTGCTGACTCAGAACTAGATATAGCGGCCTTGTAGGAGGATGGCTCTTGATCTACCTCTTCCGCTACCTGTAATGCATATCGCATTATATCATCTCTGTATCTCAGCGGAGGCTTTATGACTCTCTTTGATCTTCCTTCAGCAATACTTTGATGAACCGGTTCCTCTGTTGTAGATGCATCCTCACTATCAGAATCTTATGCTTCTTCCTCTTCTGCTTCTGGCGGCTGTGTAGGGATTTCGGAATCCTTAGGATCAGTAGGATCCGAATGTCCCTCCACCTTCTTCTTAGCACCTCCAAGCTCCACCTCCACGGAGTTCTTCAACATATGTGTCTCATCAAAGACTACACTTCTGCTAAGTATAATCTTGTTGTCTGCCCATATCTTGTATCCCTTCACACCTGTTCCGAAACCCATGAATACTCATTTCTTAGCTCTTGATTCTAGTTTGCCATAATCAACGTGATAATAGGAAACACAACCAAAAACTCTCAAATCCGAGTAATCCAATGAATTACCGGACCAGACTTCCTTAAGAATCTTGCATCCTATACCTGTGTGCGGGCTCCGATTTATGAGATAGCATTCCATGGAAACTGCCTCTCCCCTGAAACCTCTAGAAAGACCAGCATTCGAAAGCATGCACCTTGCTTTCGCTAAAAGTGTCTGATTCATTCTCTCAGCTACACCGTTCTGCTGCGGTGTATGCCGAACGGTGCGATGGCGTGCTATTCCCTGATCCTTGCAGAACCCATCTAACTCTGATGAACATAACTGTAAGCCGTTGTCCGTGTGCAGCCTCTTCACCTTATTTCCCACCTGATTCTCCACTAGTTTCTTCCACTCCTTGAATCTTGCGAAGGCTTTACTCTTGTGCTTCATCACGAATATCCAAGTAATCCTGGAGTAGTCCTCTATGATTCTTACAAAATACCTATACCCGCCAATCGCCTCAACTCGATATGGACCCCAACAATTCGAATGGATATAATCAAGAGTACCTTTCGTTCTATGAACCGCCTTAGGGAACTTGCTACGATGTAGCTTCCCATACACGCAGTTCTCACAAAACCCTAGGCTCGTGGGCGCATGCCCGGTGACATAGCCTTTCTTGTGAAGTTCCTGCATTTCACGTTCACTCATATGACCTAGCCTCATATGCCACAGCTTAGTTAGATCAGCTTCCTTAATCTCGGCTGAGACAAATCCAGCAGAATCTGTGATCGTTGAACCTTGCAACATGTACAAAGTCCCACTCTTGACTCCCGTGAGAATCACCTTAGAACCCTTGGAGACTTGTAGATCTCCACCTTCACCTTTAAAACTTTATCCCTTGCTGTCGAGTAGACTCAAGGAGATCAGATTCTTTTTAATAAGTTGTACATGTGTGACCTGCTCCAAGGTACATAACTTCCCTTCATTCGTCTTAAATCTAACTGAGCCGCTCCCAATCACCTTACAGACAGCTCCGTTTTCCATGTAGACAGACCCTCCATCCATTTGGTCGTACGTCCAGAATAGCTCCTTGTTAGAGCAAATATGATAGGAAGCTCCGGAATCAAGGACCCACGCATCTTGAGAGTGCGTGAAAACATCCTCCATTAGAACGTAATCATCCTCGGATGAGTTACCTTGTTCTGCTGCGGCTGCCGAACCATTCTTCCCTTGTTGACCTCGTTTCTGGCAATCTCTCTTCGAATACCCCTTTTCCTTGTAGAAAGAACAGGCATCCTTGGGCAAACTTAGAACCAGAAAACTGTTTTTTCTTGTTCTTCTTACTCTTCTTGCTTCCCCTCGTCGCCATCAGTCCGGAAGCATGATCCTCTGTACCTGTGCCTACACCATTATGGCGCAGCTCTCTAGCATGGAGCGCTGATCTGACCTCCTCTAGAGATAAGTCATCCTTGTTCACAATGAATGACTGAACAAAGTTCTCATACCATGGAGCTAACGAGATCAACAACAATAGTGCGGCATCCTCATCACCCACCTTCTTGCCAATATTACGCAAATCAAGGAGAATGTGTTCAATTAATTAAGATGGTCTTTGAGAGTCGTACCTTCGAGCATCCGCAGACTGAAGAGCCTTTGCTTTAGCATCAACTTGCTAGTGAGAATCTTCGTCATGTCGAGACTCTCCAACTTGAGCCAGAGCTTCGCTGCTTCCTTCTGATCTGCGACCTCGATGATCACGTCATCCGATAAGCACAGCATAATCGTTGCGTGTGCCTTCTCCTCCAACACCTTGAACTCCGATGATTCAACATTCACGCATCCCTTTCCTGCAGTCAAAGGTGCCCACAAGCCTTGCGATTTGAGCTAAGCCTCCATCTTTATCTTCCACGAAATAAAACTGTTCCCTCCTGTGAACCTGTCGATTTTCAACATCGATCCGGACATCGTTCTTGGTGGATCATGAACCCTAGTCGCGTGCTCCACTTAGATCGCAAAACCCTAGCTTTGATTTCACAAATTTATGAAACCCTAGCTTTGCTCCGCCTTTATCTTGATCTTCAATCACCGCCAAACCTGAGCTCTGATACCATTTTGTTATGACAAACCACCTCACGAAGAATGAACGAATAAAGAAGAACACGAGTATTTTACGTGGTTCGCTAGCAAAATATTTGCTAAATACCTCCACGGCAGAAAAGCACTCTTTATTCACTTAATAGGAACAATTACAACTTGTATTGCATGCGTAGCTGGTGACCCCTATGATCCTTTATATAGTGCTATGAACAAAAGAAACCTCACGTCATTAGGAAATAACCCACTGCCCACCAAAGGTTTCCAAAAGAGATTAGGAAACAACTTTGTGGCCTCTTTTGACTCATAGCAACCTTTGACCTATGATGGCATCACTACTCCAATAATTCCATAACCAAACCGTCATTGACTTTTCAATCCAACTCATACTCAACACCCACAATACCACATACGATCTACATAATAAGGGACTATGGGGATTACTGTATCCCCAAATATGACATTGGAATAGCTTACCTCTTCTATCAGCTATGAAATCTACATAATGAGGAACTATGGGGATTAGTGTATCCCCAAAATATGACATGTAAAATATTTTATCCTCACTATCAGCTATGCAAATTAAAATAATTTCACACTTTAAAGATAAATGTCTTTCTTCGGGGTCGGCACGGGTTATGCACTGCAGCACTAGTTCACAATGTAGTATGGAAATATAATTGTCTTGTAGGAGATATGATTAGCATTGCGACAAATCTATAATATTTACTTTCTTTCTTTTTTAAACGTATAATCTTATATTTGAATTTCAAGTAATAAGTTTTCATCTCATACACATGTGGAGTTTGCTAAATAAATTTTAGAAAATTTAGGAGTGGCCAAGTTCATATAGTATGTACATGTGAAATGATTTATGGGTGATGTTTGTAGTTTCTTGAACAATAGGGGAGCCATGGCCCTTGCTGTGCATCACATAGTTCCAACCCTGCACACAATATAGATTAGTTATTAGCTGGAAATCAGATTTTTTCATAAATATCTTTTGATAGACTCGGTATCCAGTTTGAAACCAGTCGTAATGTTGTTAACTTTTAGCATAACCCATCAATAGTTGGATATTTTCTTTCACTTATTTGTTACGACTACTCCTTGTAGGATATGGTAAAATCCCCTATACGGAGGACATCGCCCATGTATCTAGCTTTCCACGAAAATAAGGGGTATTACATCCATGATGCGCCAATTCTTTGACTTCCTCGCTTTCGAATTTCATTCCATGCTCCAACTTTAGTCGCATTTCCTTTGCTCCTGTTCAAAACAACAGGAACAAACTACACCGTGGTCATATATGCCAAACAGATCAAATCAATGCATAAATAACTCAAATTTTCATAAACACGTATGAAGCTCAATTTCACTAAACATGCAAGACAACTGATGGACTCCCCCAAATTCACTCTATTCACTCACACAAGGCAGTAAAAATGTCATCAATATAACTCCAAGTGAGGATTTATCAGAATTTCTTATATTTTCTTCCTTCAAATAACAATTATCATTTATTTAATTTTTTTTCTTTTATTTGATATACATCTTTCTATCTTTATTTCTCCTATTTTATTTTAATTCCTTTCTTTTTTGCTCAAACTTTTCCACAATTTTACCAAAAATCTCCCGAACTCTCTCTATCTCAGCTAGTCGTCTTTTCTCTGACTTCCTCTTCTTTATCTTCATTTTTCTTCTTCATTTATATTATTCCTTACTTCTATTTAAACCCTACTTCCATAAACGTCATCCCTTCTACTCACACAACAAACCCTAGGTCTCAAAATCGCCCAAAGTCTCTTCCTCTTTACCTTGTCGAGTAAAATTACACAGCAAGTGAACGGTTGTTGAATGCAGTAGTAAACTAGTAATGAACCCGTGCAATCCACGGTTATGTTCGTGATGTTCTAGCATTTTTTTTTCACTTATACTTTAGTTTTCTAGAAATGTCCTCGTTAATAATTAAAAATTACATGTTGAAAAGACAAATGACACAAAAAGAATGAGAAACCCACACTCGGGACTAAAAAATATACAAAGAAAAAATACGATAAGGGGGCTGATTTTTACACGAAATGAAGTACTTCCCCCAGGAACTTTCTCTGTAATTTCCATGTTTGCCCTCTTTTAGATAAGTGAGCCCTTTCTCTTACTCTGTCATCATCTCTCTCATCGAGAAAATGAGCCGACTGATACTCTCTTATCTCCCTCTTCACTCGCTTTCATTATTCCTCTCCGGTAAGCAGCTACTACCAATACCTCCACTACCCACCACTGCAAGCCTTGGTGAGTCTCTTTTGAATCAATTTTCTTCCTCTTCATCTATAAATAGCAAGATTAGCCTAACTTTTGGAGATTTGAAGGTTTTTTACTATCAAATTTTATTCTACTGTGGCAAGATTTGGTCATTGAGTTCTGAAGATCGTTCTGCATGCTACATTGATTCATGGCCAGTTCCTCAATAAATTGGCTTTTTGCCTCGAAGGATCACACAATCTGAGTTTTGATTGTCGGGCTAGTTGTTTGTTGTTCTGGATGCTCTCTGTTTTCACCTCCTTTCAATTTCAGATGAGTTGTTTGTTGTGTATATTAATGTCGAATTAGTTCATTTCTCAAGCGAATTAATCCCAAAAGCTAGGACTCCTCTGAATTAATTGTCAGGTTGTTTATGGCTATGGGTTGTTAGTCGGTTTGGTCCAGTTAGGGCTCAGTTTCAGAAGATGGTAGTAGATGTGGAGGTAGCGCGGTGGTGGAGATGGAGGAAGTCTTCACAGGGTTGACTGGTAATGGTTGAACTTGAAGGTACAGCCGTATAGGCTGTTGAAAGTTGTAAACTCAATTTCTTTTGGGGTTATTATGTAAAATATATAAAGTTATTAGATAGTTAAGTAATTAAGTTGAACTTAACTTCTAAGATGTTGAAATAGTAACTTTTGTAGGCTGTTCTTGAACTCTGTGTCAGAACTGAGATAGCTACAGCAGCAGCAGAAGTCGTGCAGCAGTGGAGTCGGCAAAAAGGAGCTTTTCCCTCCTGGTGAAGGAAGCTCAATCAAGCGGCTAAGATATGCTATAAGAGATGTCCTATGTGTGTGTTTGTAAGTAACAGAAAACATAGAGAAAAGAACTGAGGGTGAGAAAGTAAGAGTCGAAGCTCTGTCCAGTGAGTGTCTGTGACTCGTGTGAGATTGCAGAAGAATAGAAGTTGAATCTCCATTGTAGTTCCTGTACTTTGTTGCTAAGTTTCGTATGAAGTATCAGTTCACTTTCAGATAAGCTTTTCCCAACTCTCTTGTTCATTATGTCTTCTTGAGTTGTGATTTTTATTCTGCCCCGTTCAAGCTTGTCTGTGAAATTGTTGTTGGTATTTTCTTCTGCTCATGTGAAGTTCTAATCTGAATTTGAAGTATACTATTCTCGCCTTGAGTTCACTGGTTGCTAAGTTGCTGGAAAATTGTTCTTGTTTGTGTTAAACTTGATTATTTGAATTTGCGGATTTTGATTCCCAAAAAATCTGGTATCAGAGTTGTGTTACAGTCAGAAATTGAAGTCATTGCACTGTTTTTGCTAGGTTGATTTTGCTTAACTTTAATGGCTAGCACATGTAACTTTTTCCAACCTTAATTCCTAGGTTGGGGAATGAGAATTATGAGAATTCGAGTATCCAGATGCGTGTTTTGCTAGGTTCGCAAGATCTATGGGACTTGATCGAGAAAGGTTTTGACAAGCCATCCTCGGAAGAGATTGAGGACAGAATGTCGGAAGCTCAAAAGAAGAATTTGAAGGAGTCTAGGAAGCGAGATAAGAAGGACTTGTACTTGTTGTACCAAGGTGTTGACGAGGCTAGTTTTTAGAAGATTTCAGCAGCCACCACTTCCAAAGAAGCATGGGAAATTCTGAGGAATTCACGTAGAGGAATTGAGGAGACTGTAAAGGTAAAGTTGCAAGTTCTAAGAGGAGAGATGGAGATGCTGCGTATGAACGAGAATGAATATGTTGCTGATTACTTTACAAGAACTTTGTCTATTTTTAATTCTATGCGAAGGCTCGGTGAGAAGCTTGATGAGCTGCCAGTTGTAGAGAAGATATTGCGGTCTCTTAGCAATAAGTTCGAGCACGTGATTCCTGCCATTGAGGATTCTAAAGATTTCAGCATCTTGACGGTTGATCAATTGATGGATTCTCTTGAAATTCATGAGCAGCGGATGAACAAGAAGCATGCCAATACGATTGAGCAAGCACTCCAATCAAAGTTCTCTCTCAAGCAAGATAGAGATGAGCAAGCAGGGGCATTCCAGCAAGGAAGAGGACGAGGCTACCAGAATCGTGGCCGTGGCTATATAAGTCGAGGAATAGGATATCCTAATAGAGGAAATTATGGAAGAGGAAATTATGGAGGTTCGCGAAATCATAATTTTGGCTCTGTCAGAGGTAGAGGAAGAGCAAGAGGAAGAGGCAACTACAACAATTTCTCAAATAAGCAAGGTTACGACAAGATGAATGTGCAATGCTATAAGTGCCACAAGTATGGAAACTATAGCAATGAGTGTCAGACGAATTCAAACAGAGACATTGGTGAATACATGAACTATATCGAGAAAGAGGAGAAGAGACAGAGAATCCTATGTTGTTTTCCAATGATGGGTCCAATGACGTGCAATCTAATGTTTGGTATCTCGATACTGGAGCCATATGAGTGGAAAGCAAGTGATGTTTGTTGATCTTGACGATTCTATTAAAGGCCAGGTTATATTCGGTAACTCATCCCAAATTCCAGTCAAAGGAAAAAGTAATATTTTGATCAAGGTCAAGAATGGACATCGTGATTTTATTTCCTATGTTTATTATGTTCCTGAGATGAAAAGCAACATTTTGATTTTAGTTCAGTTGTTGGAGAAGGGTTACGTCATTACAATGAGCAACAATCAACTTGTTATGCAAGATGTGCATGAGCGACTGATTTCTAGAGTTCAGATGTCAAAGAGCAGAATGTTTCCGTTGAATATTCAGTCGAATTATATTAAGTGTTTGAATGCGGTTGTGAAGGATAAAGCTTGGTTGTGGCACTTAAGGTATGGGCATCTGAATTTTGGTGGCTTGAAGCTTCTTGCAAGCAAGAACATGGTGAGAGGCTTACCGTATATTGATCATCCAAATGAAGTGTGTGAAGGGTGTATTCTCGGCAAACATCACAGATTGAGCTTCAAAAAAGAGATGAGGTGGAAGGCATCGCAGCCTTTGGAGCTCGTGCACACGGATGTATGTGGACCGTTGAATCCTATGTCGAATGCAGGGAATAGATATTTTCTGACTTTTATTGACAATTATAGCAGGAAGACGTGGGTATACTTTCTGAAATACAAAGTTTTTGATAAGGTTAAAGAATTCAAAGCTTTTGTCGAGAAGCAAAGTGGCTCTTACATTAGAGTACTGAGGTCTGATCAAGGCGGCGAATACACTTCAGATTTGTTTGAAAATTTATGCAAAGCTCACGGATTACATGATGGATCCAATGGTCGAGGCATAGGGAACCGTACTCATGCGTTCCTTCTCAATCTCATTGGAAGGACAACCACTCTTTGAAAGAGTGACTCCATGTGACATGGGCAAGAATGCCTAGTTGGAATCTTGCATGGTTAACCGTTTCAGCACCTTGTCTATATATTTTCTCTGAATTAGGCCGAGCAGCCTCTTAAATCTATCTCTATAGATCATAATACCTTGTATATATGCTGCTTCACCTAAGTCCATTGAGAAACACTATCCTAGCCAATCTTTTACATATTGCAACATAGGAATGTCGTTTCCAATGTGTAGTATGTCATCAACATACAAGACCAGAAAAGCAATAGAGCTCCCACTAACCTTCTTGTAGACACAAGACTCATCTTCGTTTCTGGTGAAGCGAAACTCTTTGACTACTTCATCAAAACGTCGATTCCAACTACTAGAAGCTTACTTTAACCCATAAACGGATTGTTGCAGTTTACAGACTTTATTGGCTTGCTTTGGATACTCAAAACCCTCAGGTTGTGTCATGTACACATCCTTGAGGAGATTCCCATATAGAATGCAGTTTTGACATCCATCTGTCACATCTCATAGTCGTAGTATGCTGCAATAGCAAGTAAGATTCGGATGGTTTTGGTCATTGCGACTGGTGACAAGGTTTCATCATAGTCAATACCATGAAGCTGTCAGAATACTTTAGCCACGAATCGGCCTTAATTGGTAATCACATTACCATCCATGTCGATCTTCATCTTGAAGACCCACTTGCACCCTATGGTGCGAGCCCTTCGGATGGTTCCACCAAAGTCCATACTTTGTTGGTATACATGGATTCCATCTTGGATCTGATGGCCTCAAGCCACTTCTGAGAGTCCGGTCCGGACCTTCTATGGCCTCTTCATAGGTAGTAGGCTCATCATCTATGAGCATCGTGTCACCAAAATCAGTCACGAGAAGTCCGTACCTCTCTGGCGCACTCTACTAGATCTACGAAGCTCTTGTGTTACTTGAACAGGTTGCTCCACAACCTCTTGTGGTTCCTTCTCATGTTCCATATTAGGATCAATGCTTTTTGGTTCTTGAACTTCTTCAAGTTCTACAGTCCTCCCACTTGCTTCTTTAGAGACAAACTCTCTTTCTAGAAATACGTCGGACTGAGCAACAAGCACTTTGTTCTCAGTTGGATTGTAGAAAGAATATCCCTTAGTTTCCTTAGGGTATTCCAAAAATTTGCATTTGTCCGACTTAGGCCCTAGCTTGTCTGATTGAAAACGTTTTACATAGACATCGCAGCCCCAAATCTTCATGAACGACACTGTGGGATGCCTCCCAGTCCACATCTCATGTGGTGTCTTCATGACCGACTTAGATGGAAAACGCTTAATGGTGAAAGCTGCACTCGATAGAGCATAGACCCAAAATGATAAAGGAAGATTAGTTTGACACATCATAGATCAAACCATATCTAATAGAGTTCGATTCCTCCTCTCGGACACGCCATTTCATTGTGGCGTTCCAGGTGAAGTGAGTTGGGATATTATCCCACACTCTCTAAGATAGTCGTCAAATTATTTGCTCATGTATTCACCTCCACAATACAATATTATAGCCTTAATACTTTTGCCAAGCTGCTTCTCTACTTCATTCTTGAATAATTTGAACTTTTCAAAGGACTCGAATTTGGCCTTCATAAGGTAAACAAATCCATATCTACTGAAATCATCAGTAAATGTGATGAAGTAGACATAACCACCCCTGGCAGGCGTGGAAAATGGCCCATATACATCAGTGTGTGTTGGGATTTGACGTAGGTAACGCAGCAGAATAACAAAATTAATCCTACTTCAAAGCCCACCACGGATCGTCAGGAGGAGACATCATAACATGATAAGAGACATAGTATTGTGCACCTTTCTGATTTGTGAGATCACACGAAGAATGATGTCCTCGTCTCTACGGCTGATCCACATCTAGAGGTGAGATCTAGATTCTTCCTTCAAAAAAGTTCTAGCTTGAACTTGGAGGAAGAGGGAAGAGGATGAAAGCAACAAAGGACAAGAGGAGGTTCGGCCTCCTCTTTGTGTCGTCGGGAAGGGGGGCGGATGGGCCTAGGGATTCGAACTTAGGCTTGTCTTTCTCTCTCTCTGATTTGCTCTCTCCCACTCACTTTGTTATGTCTAACAACATTAGAGGGAAGGAAGCTAGAGCCTCATTTATATACTCCAACAACTCCTTGTTGTTTCCATAAAAGAGTTTCCTGATTCTACATGAACTAGGATTATTCCCTTCCTTGAAAATTAGTGCTACTAAGTTTGCAAGGTGTGTCACAATGATCCTTATTTAAATTAATCAATATTAATTAATCCCAAATCTAGCTCTACTCTATTTGACGTGTGACCCCATAGGTTTCTATATAGTTGGTAGTAACTTTTACTAACATGGAGTGGTGTCTAGCAACACATCCATGCCACCCAACTAATAGAAATAGTCAGTGATCCTGAAAAAACTCTTGTGCCCAATATCTTATAGTGCACTTCCCTTTGTCTCCATATCCGGATTGGACACGACACATAAATAGTCACACTCGTATATCCAATCAATATTTCCTCGATCCTGGGAATATTCTTATGCTTGCAGATAACATCAATATCTCCATATTAATTTATCTGAGTCTGGCCAGACATTCAGTAAGCCTCATCGCTCGAGTGGTCGTGGATATTTACCCCCATTTTGTGGGAGAGAAAAATCATATCTACTTCACTACGATCTCTAAGCTTGCTTCCTATCATACCAGATAGCCATGTTTATGATTACCCAGTTACGGTGTAGCGTTTGATAACATCAAAGCACAATATCCCACAACTAGAGTATCTAGTGACTTTAAGACTAAGGACTGCAATTATATTATCACTACAAGAAGCGATTGTGACTTGACATAATCTAATGTATCCTTCTCGTTGTGGGTCAATCCAGTATGCCATTACTCCTAATGCATACCCATGTGTTAGACTTTATATCTCCATATCAATCTACCCACATACTAGTCTATATTTGATCGTCCTATTAATCAATATAGTGGAATAGGGATATTTAAGATAAACAACACATTGTATCTAATGACTTCATTATATTACATATCACAATATATGATAAATGAATGTTTTAGACAAAACAATGTTCATACTAAATCTACGATTGCCTCTAGGGAATCTATTCCAATAGTCTCCCACTTGCACTAGAGCCAATCTGGCGCATCTCGTATGCCTATAGATCTGGCATGCCCTTCATGCTTTCGCTGCGCAAGAGGTTTTGTGAGCGGATCTGAAACATTGTCCTTCGTTGGAATCTTGCACATCTTCACATCTCCTCGGTCGATCATATCACGAATAAGATGGAATCTCCTAAGTACGTGCTTTGATTTCTAGTGTGATCTTGGTTCCTTGGCTTGTGCGATCGCCCCGGAGTTTTCACAGTACAACTCTATTGGATCGACGATGCTAGGGACCACACCGAGCTCAGTGATAAACTTCTTTATCCAAACTGCCTCTTTTGCTGCTTCCGCAACAGCAATGTACTCAGCTTTTGTTGTAGAATCAGCAACTGTCCCTTGCTTGGAACTCTTCCAGCTCACAGCTCCTCTCAGGCAAAACACGTATTCAGACTTCGATCTGTAGTCATCTTTGTCAGTTTGGAAGCTTGCATCATTGTAACCCTGTACATTTAGCTTTTCCTTACCTCCAAATATCAAGAACACATCCTTAGTTCTTCTCAAGTACTTTAGGATGTTCTTGACAGCAATCCAGTGACTCTCACCCGAATTGGACTGGTATCTGCTCACCATACTCAACGCGTATGATACGTTTGGTTTAGTACATAACATGACGTACATGATGGATCCTATGGCCGAAGAATAGGGTATCCTACTCATGCGGTCCTTCTCAATCTCATTGGAGGGACAGTCATTCTTAGAAAGAGTGACTGCATGCGACATGGGCAAGAATCCCTTCTTGGAATCTTGCATGTTGAACTTCTTCAACACCTTGTCTATATATGTACTTGGACTTAGGACGAGAAACCTTTTATATCTATCCCTATAGATATTTATACCAAGTATATAGGCTGTGTCTCCTAAGTTCTTCATGGCAAAGCACTTTCCTAGACAATCTTTAACAGATTGCAAAGTAGGAATGTCGTTGCAAATGATTAGTATGTGATCCACATACAAGACCGGAAATACTACAGAGCTCCCACTAACCTTCTTGTAAACACAAGGCTCGTCTTCGTTCTTGATGAAGCCAAACTCTTTGACTGCGTCATCAAAACGTCGATTCCAACTCCTAGAAGCTTGCTTCAATCCATAAATGGATCTTTGCAGTTTAGAGACTATATCGGCATTCTCTGGATCCTCAAAACCCTCCGGTTGTGTCATGTGCACATCATTGAGGAGGTTCCCATAAAGGAACGCCGTTTTGACATCCATTTGCCAAATCTCATAGTCGTAGTATGCTACAATAGCAAGTAGGATTCGAATGTATTTTGTCATGGCGAGTGGTGAAAAGGTCTCATCATAGTCAATACCATGACTCTGTCTATACCCTTTGGCTACCAATCGCCCCTTATAGGCAACTACCTTGCCATCCATGTCGGTCTTCTTCTTGAAGACCCACTTGCACCCTATGGGTCGAGCCCCTTCGGGTGGTTCCACCAAATTCCATACTTTGTTGGTGTACATGGAATCCATTTCGGATCTCATGGCTTCTAGGCACTTCTTAGAGTCTGGGCCTTTCATGGCCTCTCCGTAGGTTGCAGGCTCATCATCTATGAGTGGTTCGTCATCGCACTCAGTCACGAGAAGTCCATACTTCACTGGCTCATGACGCACTCTTCCTGATCTACGGAGTTTCTGTGTCACCTGAACAAGCTCTTCCCCAACTACTTGCGGTTCCTGTTCATGTTCCATCATCGGTTCAGTGATTTGTGGTTCTTGAATCTCTTCATGTTCTACATCCCTCCCACTTGCTTCCTTAGAGACAAACTCTCTTTCTAGAAACACGCCGGTCCGAGCAACAAACACTTTTTTCTCGATGGGATTCTAGAAATAATATCCTTTAGTTTCCTTTGGATATCCCACAAATTTACACTTATCCGCTTTGAGCCCGAGCTTGTGTGTTTCTAAAAATTTTACATAGACATCGCTTCCCCAAATCCTCATAAACCACACTATGGAACGCTTCCCAGTCCATATCTCATATGGTGTCATCATGACTGATTTTGATGAAACGCGGTTAACGATAAAAGCTGCCGTCATTAGAGTTTTTCCCCAAAAGGATATCGAAAGATCTGTTTGAGACATCATAGATCGCACCATATCTAATAGAGTGCGATTCCTCCTCTCGGACACGCCATTCCATTGTGGCGTTCCGGGTGGATTGAGATGGGATACTATCCCACACTCTCTAAGATACCCATCAAACTCGTGGCTTAAGTATTCTCCTCCATGATCCGATCGTAGAGTCTTAATACTTTTGCCAAGTTGCTTCTCTACTTCATTCTTGAATTATTTGAACAATTCAAAGGATTCGGATTTGGCCTTCGTAAGGTATACAAATCCATATCTACTGAAATCATCAGTGAATGTGATGAAGTAGGTGTAACCACCTCTCGCAGGCGTGGGGAATGGACCACATACATCGGTATCTATGAGTGCCAATAACTCACTAGTCCTTTCACCTTTCTTATTAAAAGGGTACTTTGTCATTTTTCCTAATAAACAAGATTCACATGTCTCATATGATTCCAAATCAAATGAGTCTAGAAGTCCATCCTTATGGAGTCGAGATATGTGTTTCTCATTTATATGGCATAAACGACAGTGCCATAGATATGTAGGGTTTAAATCATGAGTTTTAATCCTTTTAGTATTTATGTTATAGATTGGACTATTTAGATCAAGGATATACAATCCATCTACAATAGTGCATACTATCAAAATAAATGGAGCAACACTTGTCCTTTATTGAAATAGAAAAACCCTTCTCGTCCAAACAAGAAATGGAAATAATGTTTCTGCTCATAGCAGGCACATAAAAGCAATTGTCTAATTCTAAAATAAATCCATAAGGCAAAGATAGCTCATAAACGCCTACAGCTAATGCAGCAACTCTTGCTCCATTCCCGATGTGCAGATCTATCTCTCCTTTACTCAATCTTCTACTTGTTTTCAAATCCTGCACATTACGACAAATGTGAGAACCACATCCGGTATCCAATACCCAATATGAAGAAATAGAAAGATTGACGTTTATAACATAAATACCTGGTGGTGGTGGAATCACTATTCCAAGCTTCTAATCCTCCACATATTTTGGGAAAATCCTCCTCCAGTGACCCGTCTGGATGTAGTAGTGACATTCACCCTTAGCCACGCCTCCACTGGGATTTAGGGTTTCTTTGGATTTTGCAACTTTCTTGCGTTTTCCTTTTGAAGTAGAGGCAACTGATTTGCCCTTATTCTTGTGCACCATCACTATGGCCTTGCCCTTGCCTTTGTTGACGCTCTGTTTCGCTGTCTTCAGCATATTTAATAAGTCAGGCAGAGTTTTACTGATCTCGTTCATATTATATTTCATGATGAACTGATTATAACTGTGAGGCAACGATTGTAAGACAAGATCAGTAGCAAAATCTTGGCCCAGTGGGAATCTCAGTCTCTCAAGGTTCTCAATGTACCCGATCATTCTGAGCACATGAGGCCCTACTGGATTCCCCTCTGCAAGACTACTCTTGAATAATGCTTCAGACACCTCATAGCGCTCATGCCTAGCCTGTTCGTGAATCAATTGTTTCAAGTGTATGATCATATCATAGGCTTCCATATTCTCATGCTGCTTCTGAAGCTCAGGAGTCATGGTACAAAGCATGAAGCAAGTCACGTCATTAGAATCATCAATATGTTTCTAACGTGCCCTCACTTCCGCTAGAAGAGACTTATCTTGTGGTGGTTCTGGAATTTGAGTGTCCAAGACGTGTAGCTTCTTTTCTTGCTTAAGGACAATCCTTAAGTTTTTGTACCAGTCAAGGAAATTCGTTCCAGACAGTTTATCCTTCTCAAGGACAGATCGTAGGGATGAAGTCGATGCGTTGTGGTTTTCCATTTGGAATTCTACAAAACGAGAAATGTGCAATTTTAGTATTTCGAACAATTTAATTATATTCAACAATGGCTAGATCATCAAATATAGCTCCCACTATTTTTCTCGGATTAATAGCCCTCACCATTATTGCGGAAAATATCATTATATTTTGTAGTGGGTCCAAGATCCTTTTTTCACTTCTTCTTGAGCTTGATTTGGAAAGTCACCCAAGAATAGGTTAGTTAGGTAGGAATTATTCCAATTTCATCCCATGCAACTCTTGGTCCAATTAGGTGAATAACTCTTTTATTCTTTATCCCATGGATAACACCTAATTGTCATGCCTCTAGGCTCACCAATCCAATTGATTCTTGCCTAGTTGCGTCCAACCTCTTGCTCAAACATACACACATTACTAGCTTGTGTCGTCCGCAACACACCATGGTAAATTAAAATCGCCTTGCTTTGGCAAGCCCGAATTTTAATGAACCCTGATCATGAAGGGTGTTTTCGCAAGAGAAGACAAATCGCAATATTTGATTGAGGGATTTTCTTTTAATTTGTTTGGTTGATCTCATCAATATGGTCTACTTATTTGGACTGGGCAATCCATATTAAAAGACCAACCTTGTTTATTATTATCTTGTTATCGTTTTCGCTAGTATCGCCCTACACAAAAAAAATTAAATAACAATGCATGAATAATAAACATCCAAAAAATAAAAGTGTGGCATGGATATGGCCCCTAGACTAATGATGTTATCAAGCCAATGATAATATCCAATTTCCCTAAAGTGCCGAGCTCATCTCCATGTGCTCCACCATAGCCGCGCGCCTAGGGGACGTCATCTTTGTCTTTTGGCTCCTTTGGTTCTCCGTTCTTCTTCTCCATGGTCTTGGCTATCATCTAAATATTTCTAATTCTAGCCTAATATCTAGAATAAATAAATAACAAAATCCTCACATGTCGAGGAGAAAAGACGACTCGCAGGCCGTAAAACCTAATTAATTATTACATTAATTTGATCAGCTCGCAGGCCATAAACCAAACCACAAAGCAATAAACATCCACAATCCTAGGTCATATCCATCCACCATGTAACAAAGCACATAATACAGTTAAAACCAATTTTTAACGCACTTGTTAAATTTTAATTGTATTGGGTAATTAGGGTTACAACGGTCCGAGGAGTTCAAGCCAACAAGGTGCCCGAGCCCCTAGGACCGCCGCCTGCCACAAGGCCCGGCCCAAGGCCGGCCGCCCCATGTGGCTTGCGGCCTTTGCTTGCCGCGTAAGGTAGGGGGGACGGCTAGGGTTTCGGCCCTAGCCTCCTTCCCTCTTCCTTGTTGCCCAAGCAAGGTTGTTTCCTTATAGAATTAATTCCATAAATTTGTTTTCATAATTGAAAACCCCTTTTTAATCATGTGCCCATGAACCCTAATTTTTCAAGAACCCAATTGTTCACATCTTCTGTGATTAAACTCACCAATTCTAACATCCAATGTTAAATTGGATCTTGTTTTATTGAATCAAATTCAATTTTGCATCTACTATGCTAATGATTCTCAGTTTTCGCGTAATAAACAATAACACGGTGTATAAACTGAAATCGTAACACATAAAATCATGTTATGCTCTACGAACTGTGGCTCTGATACCACTGTTGGGTTTTGACGTAGGTAACGCAGCGGAATAACAAAATTAATCCTACTTCAAAGCCCACCACGGATCGTCAGGAGGAGACATCATAACATGATAAGAGACATAGTATTGTGTATATTTTTGATTTGTGAGATCACACGAAGAATGATGTCCTCGTCTCTACGGTTGATCCACGTCTAGAGGTGAGATCTAGATTCTTCCTTCAAACAACTGCTAGCTTGAACCCGGAGGAAGAGGGAAGAGGATCAAAGCAACAAAGGACAAGAGGAGGTTCGGCCTCCTCTTTGTGCCGTCGGGAAGGAGGGCGGACGGGCCTAGGGCGTCGTCCTTAGGCTTGTCTTTCTCTCTCTCTGTTTTGCTCTCTCCCACTCACTTTATTATGTCTAACAACATTACAGGGAAGTAAGCTAGAGCATCCTTTATATACTCCAACAACTCCTTGTTGTTTCCATAAAAGAGTTTCCTAATTCTACATGAACTAGAATTATTCCCTTCCTTGCAAATTAGTACTACTAAGTTCGCAAGGTGTTTCACAATGATCATTCAATTGATTAATAAATATTAATTAATCCCAAATCTAGCTCTACTCTATTTGACGTGTGACCCCATAGGTTTCTATATAGTTGGTAGTAAATTTTACTAACATGGAGCGGTGTCTAGCAACACATCCATGCCACCCAACTAATAGAAATAGTCAGTGATCCCGACAAACCTCTTCTGCCCAATATCTTATATTGAACTTACCTTTGTCTCCATATCCGGATTGGAAACGAGACATAAATAGTCACACACGTATATCCAATCCATAGTTCCTCGATCCTGGGAATATACTTATGCTTGCAGATAACATCAATATCTCCATATTGGTTTATCTGAGTCTGGCCAGACATTCAATAAGCCTCATTCCTCAAGTGGTCGTAAATATTTACCCCCATTAAGTGGGAGGGACAAATCCTCTCTACATCACTATTTTCTCTAAGCTTGCTTCCTATCATGCCCGATAGCCATCTTTATGATTACCCAGTTACGGTGTAACGTTTGATAACATCACAGTACAATATTCCACAACTAGAGTATCTAGTGACTTCAAGTCTAAGGATTGCAATTATATTAGCACTACGAGAAGCGATTGTGACTTGACACAATCTAATGTATCCTTCTCGTTGTTGGTCAATCCAGCATGCCGTTACTCCTAATGCATACCCATGTGTTAGACTTGATATCTCCATATCAATCTACCACATACTAGTCTATATTTGATCGTCCTATTAATCAATATAGTGGGCTAGGGATATTTTCAGATAAACAATACATTGTATCTAAGGACTTCATTATATTAAATATCACAATATATAATAAATGAATGTTCTAGCCAAAACAATGTTCATATAAATCTACGATTGCCTCTAGGGCATCTATTCCAACAGTGTGTACTAGCGCCAATTGCTCACTGGTCGTTTCTCCTTTTTTTATTGAAAGGGGACTTCGTCATTTTCCCAATAAACAAGCCTCACAAGTCTCATATGATTCAAAATCAAATGAGTCTAGAAAACCATCCTTATGGAGTCTAGATACACGTTTCTCGTTTATGTGGCATAAACGACAATGCCATAAATAAGAAGGATTTAAGTCACTCATTTTAATCCTCTTGGTATTAATGTTATGGACATGATTATTTAGATCAATGATATCTAATTCATTAAATAATTACGCACTACAATAGTGAATACTATCAAAATAAATGGTACAACAATTGTTCTTTATTGAAATAGTAAAACCTTCCTTTTCCAAACAAGAATTAGAAATAATGTTTCTGCTCATAGCAGGCACAAAATAGCAATTATTTAATTCTAAAATTGATCCTCAAGGCAGAGACGGCTCGTACACGCCTACAGCCAATGTAGCAACCTTTGCTCCATTCCCAACGCGCAGATCAATCTCCCCTTAGGCCAATCTTCTACTTCTCTTTAGATCCTACACATTTCGACAAATGTGAGATCCACGTCCATTTTCCAATACCCAAGATGAAGAGCATGTAATATTGACATCTATAACAAAAATACCTGGTGGTGGTGGAATCACTATTCCAAGCCTCTTATCCTCCAGATATTTTGGGTAGTTCCTCCTCCAGTGTCCAGGCTGACTGAAGTAGTGACATTCAACTTCAGTCACACATTTGGCCATGCCACCAACAGGATTAAGTACAGTTTCCTTGGGTTTGGCAACAGCTTTGTCTTTTCCCTTGGAGGTAGAGGAAAACCGTTTGCCCCTTCTTTTCTGCACCATCATTATGGATTTGCCCTTACCGTCGTTGATGTTTTTTTCAGCTGTCCTCAACATGTTCAGTAAATCTGGCAGAGGTTTCACGATCTAATTCATGTTATAGTTCATGATGAACTGTCCATAACTTTCAGGCAACGATTGCAAGATGAGATCAGTGGAAAACTCTAGACCCACCGGAAAACCCTAGGCGGCTGAGGCTCCTTAGATAGACGATCATTGCAACACGTGCGGCCCCACGGGATTTCCCTCTGACAGATGACATTCGACCAATTCCTTGGAAATTTCATACCTCTCAACCCTAGCCTGCTCTTGGAAGAGCTGCTTCAAGCGTGCGATCATATCGACTGCATTCATGTTCTCATGTGCTTATGAATCTCAGAGGACATGGTGCAAAGCATGCGGAAGGCCGCATCATTAGCGTCATCAACACGCTTCTGATACGCCTTTAGGGCTGCAGGAGTGTTGTTTTTCGGACCATCAGGAACTTGCTCCTCTAGAGCGTACTGTTTCTTTTCTTGCTTGAGAATGATTCTCAAGTTTCTGCACCGGTCTAGAAAATTGGTCCCGTAAATCTTGTCCTTCTCATGGACAGATCGTAGGGAGTAAGATGAGCTCGATGAGTTGTTTGCCATTGGAATTCTACAAAAAGTAAAATACGCAGGTTAGTATTTGTGAGCGATTAATTATTTTTAATAATGGCTAGATTATTGAATATAGCTCCCTCTATTTTTCTATAGATTAATAGCCCTCAAATATTAATGTGGAAAATATCATTATATTTTCTAGTAAGTGCCAAGATCCCTATTTCACTTCTTCTGAGCTTGCTTTGGCAAGTCACCCAAAATTAGTTATTTAGGTAGGAACAATTTCAATTGCATCCTTATGAAACTCTTGGTTCAATTGGGCAAATAACTCCTTATTTATCCATCCCATGAATAATCCCAATTGTTTGCCTCTAGGTGTTTTTTAATCTTATTAAAATTACCTAGTTGCGTCCAACCTCTTACTTAGACAATTGCACATTACTTGTTTTTTCCATCGCAACACAATCATGAAAAATCAAGCCGCCCTGCTTTGGCATGCACGATCTTGATAATCATGATCATGAAGAGTGTCTAAATAACGAGAAGGCAAAAACGCAATATTTAAATTGAGGGATTTTCTTTTCAATTTTAAATTGTTTTGTTGATCCATATCAACTTATCTACTTATCTGAGTTTGGGGGAAAACTCCAAATAAAAGATTCGTGTTGTTAATTATTTTATTATCAAATTGCATGCATCAACCATACACCAACAACAATAATAAGACTGTAAAATAAACATCAAAAAGAGGAAATTAACGTGATATGAATATGACCTCCTACACTAAGATATTCCTAAGCCAATAGAATATCTATGAACCCTAGAATAGAAAACATATCTCCATGTGCCTCCATCTCTTGGTCCATCCTTCATAGCCTCTTGGAAAGCTTCGTGCTCCATGTTGTGGCTCATTTAATTCTTTGGGCTTCTTTTATTCAATCTTGACTATCATCTATTTTATCTAGTTCTAGATAACATCTATACTAAATCAAAAAGAAATATCATAAATTGAGAAAAAAATACTGTCACGCAGGTCGTAAACCCTAATTAATTATTACATCAATTTGATCAGCTCGAAGGCCATAAACAAACCACAAAATTAAACATCCACAACAAACCACATCTAAGGCCATATCCAATCACCATGCAACTTGCACATAAACAGTTAAAACAAATTTTTAACACGCTTAGTCAATTTTAATTGATTTTGGATGTGCTAGGGTTAAAACGGTCCAAAGGGGTTCATCATCAATATAGCCGAACCGCATTAAAAGGACCAAGGGGCGGCCATTGGCCGGTCGGCCGAGAACCACGCGAGGCCGGGCCGCACGCTAGGCCGGCACGAGCCCTTGGACGTGCCCTAGCTTGGGCGGAAAGGCAAGGGGGTCAGTCCCTTGGGAGGGGGGCAAACCTCCTTAGGGAGTTGTTTCCCAAATAACTCCTTGCCGTGTTGCCCAAGTTTAGTTGTTTCCATGTTTGAAAAACCCCTTTTTAAGCATGTGCCCAAACCCTAGCTTATAGATCCAAAATTACTCACATCCTATCAAACTCACTAATCTTCACATCCAATGTTAAATTAGGTCTTGTTTGTCTTGAATCAAATTCACGTTGCATTTATTATGCTTAATTTTTCATTTTAACGCAATAATCAACAATTATGGGTGAAAAACAACAAAACGTAACACATAAACCACGTTATGCTCTACGACATGTGGCTCTGATACCACAGTTGGATTTTGATCATGGATACGCAGCGGAAAAACAATAAATTTATCCGATCAAGACCCTCCAAGGATCGAAGGAAGAGAAATCATGACGATGGTAAAGGATCTGTGTTAAGTACCTTGTGGGTCGCCTTGATGACTTCTAACGCGAAAAATATCACGTCACTACGGTTGATCCACGACTGGCATTGAGATCTAGATCTTCCAAACACCTTGTGCTAGCTAGGAAGAATAGAAGAGGACGAAGAAACGGAGCACCAAAGAGAGAGGTTCGGCCACCTCTCTTGAGGCCGACGGGGAAGGGGGCGGACGGCACCTAGGGCTTCGGCCTTAGGTGTTGTCTTGCTCTCTACTTCCTTCTCTCCTACTCAATGTATGTCATAAGAATAAGTTGTAGGGAGGGAAGCTAGGAGCATCCTTTATATAGTCCAACAACTCCTACATAAAGGCCCTCTCCTAATCCTACTCAAGTTCGGATCAGTCCAACTTGCATATTAGTCCTACTATGTTAGCAAGTTGTTGCGATTTGATCCTTGTAATTAATTAATTAATTCCCAAGTCCATTTCAATAATATATTGCGTGTGACCTCATAGGCTCTATTTAGTTTGTAATAACTATTTACTAATAAGGAGCGGCCTCTAGCAAGACATACATTCTAGCCAACCAATAGAAATAGTCATCATGACAAACCTTGTGCAAGTATTGTCTCATACCTTTGTCTCAATATCCGGATTGGACAGGAGACATACAAGTCACTCTCGTATATCCAATCCATCGTTTCTCGATCCTCGGAATAGCCTTATTCGTGCAAATAACATCAATATCCCATATTGATTTATTTGAGTCTGGCCAGACATTCGAGCCCTATCCCTCGAGTGGCCTAGGATATTTTTTCTCGTTATGTGGGAGGGACAAATTCTATCTACGTCACTACGATATCTAACCTTGCTTCCTATTGTATTCGGTACGCGCCTCTATGGCTACCCAATAAAGGTGTAGCGTTTGACGCTACCAAAACTCAATATTCAACAACTAGAAGATCTAGTGACTTTAAGTCTAAGGACGACAATGCCGTTGTCACCGCAAGATGCACTTGTGACTTTACATAACTTGTATGTAGCCTTCTCAGAGTTGGGTCAATCCAGTATGCCATTACACCTAATGCATACTCATGTGTTGGATCGTGATATCTCCATATCAATCCAACCCCATACTAGTCTATAGATGATTGTCCCATTAATTATTATAATAGACTGGGGATACTTAAGATAAACAACACAATTGTAAATTCAAGGACTTTATTATATTAAATATCCGATAAATAATACAATGAATGTTCTAGCCAATTTACTATTCATACTAAACTAGATTGTCTCTCGGGCACCTATTCCAAAACTTTGGAGCACTGACAGTCCTGGATTTGGAGTTGTCACTGATAGCTTGAACTTCTTCTTCTTCTCTAGCTTTTCTTTTTTTCCATGTGTCCTTCTTTGAGCCTCCCGGCCATCTTGATTCTTTGAGAGGATCTCTGTGAGTCCATTAGGTTCGGGTTTTTTTAGAAGATATAGAGAGAGAGAAAAGAAGGAAGATAAATACTAAAGTGTTTTAGTGAAAGAAGAAAACTAAATATTCCCTAATATTTTAAGGAAAGACGTTTTTTTTTATTCAAACTCTTGTGGAAAGTAAATAGTATTATACTGATTTGAAAAAATATTTGTTTTAAAAAGGTAAAAATAATGTTACGCAATTATCTATAGAGACAACACCCAGCATTTGTGATCCATTTATTGATCTATATAGTATAAAGATTTATATTCAAAACTTTGAAAGGGATTTCAATGCCTTGAAAAACTGTTATACTGCAGAAAAGAAATTCAAGGCTTTCAAAATCTTTTCAAGGCTTTGAAAACTTTTCAAAACATTGAAAAACATATAACATACCTGATGCTCCCCCTAAACCAGTGCTTCCTTATTCAACAGGGCAAGTTCGAGTCTCAAGGCTGTGAATCTATCCTCGGACAGTTGTTTAGTGATGATATCTGAAAATTGCAAGTTAGTTGGCACAAATGCTAAAGATACATCACCTTTCTCCACATGATCTCTAATTAAGTGATGTCTGACAACAAGTGCTTAGTCCTTGAATGTTGTAATGGATTCTTTGTAATTGAGATAGCACTAGTTTTGTCACATTTGATGGTAGTATCTCTGAAGTCATGACCCAGGTCTCTCATATGTTGAGCTATCCACAGCATTTGTGAGCAGCAAGCTCCCGCTCCTATGTATTCAGCTTCTGTTGTTGATAAGGCTACTGAATTTTGTTTCTTAGAATGTCGACTTATCAGAGATGATCCCAGAAATTGGAAACGTCCTAAAGTGCTTTTTCTGTCAACTTTGTACCCTCCAAACTCAGCATCTAAAAAGCCACACAAAGAGAAATTATATTGTTTAGGATACCAAATCCTTGAATCTTTGGTACCATTGAGATATCTAAAAATTCTTTTGACAGCAACTAAGTGAGATTCTTTAGGATCAGCTTGAAATCTAGCACACATACAAGCACTAAACATAATGTATGGCTTACTTGTAGTAAGATAGTAAGATAGAGTAGTGAACCAATCATACTTACAAATTATTTCTGGTGCACACTCTAACCATTTAGGTCGTTGTATAAGGATAGTGTAGAACTCATTGGAGTTTTGGCTACTTTGCATTGAGACATATTATACTTGTTAAGAAAATCCTTGGTGTACTTATTCTGGTGTAGGAAAATTCCCTTCTTCATTTCATGTATATGAAGTCCAAGAAAAAAAAATTACTCTCCCATAAAGCTCATCTCAAATTCTCTACTCATAAGACTAGAGAAATCTTTAGAAAGAGGATCATTAGTAGCACCAAACATAATATCATCAACAAACATGTATCTTTATGAAGGGATTTATGTCATCTAAGCCTCTTTTGAAAACATTTTCAAGTAAGAATTTTGACAATCTTTCATACCAAGATCTTGGAGCAAATTTCAGGGCATAAAGAGCTTTATCAAGCTTATAAACATGATTTGGAAACTCATCACTGTCAAAACCAGGAGGTTGAGAAACATATACTTCTTCTCGAAGATAATCATTTACAAATGCACATTTAACAACCATTTTCAAATTTTTGATGTTCTTAAGTGATGCAAATGCAGGTAACTTTCTAATTGTTTCCAACCTGGATACTAAGAAAAAATCTCATTATAATATGAATCTCCTTCGTGGTTGTATCCTTGAGCTACTAGTCTTGCCTTATTCCTTAACCTTGTCATTTTCATCCAGATTGTTTCTGAACACCCACCTTGTTCCAATAACAGACTGAAGTTTGGGAGGAGGAAATAGATTCCAGACTTTGTTCCTCTCAAATTCATTCAGCTCACCTTGCATTGTAATGATCCAGTCATTTCTTGTAGTGCTTCCTTCACATTCTTAGGTTCTACAAGAGACAAAAAAAGCATTAAAAGAACACAAGTTCTTTAATTAGGATCTTGTTTGTGTACCAGTGGATGGACCAAAACTAATATTTTTTATTGGATGAGATGACATATATTTGAACTTCTTTCTCTGTGTCCAGGGATTTGTTACTCGAGGAATCTTTTCAAGACGTTGAAAGCTTGACGTAGTGGCTTGACCACTCTGTGTTCCTAGAGGTTCTGTTCAAGGCTTTGGGAGCCACTTTCAAGGCTTCGAAAATCTCTTTTGTTTCCTGAATATTAGTCTTAGAACCATTCTGTGGATCTGCTCATCTTCTGATTCATGCTTTTTTAAATATAAGTATGAAATTTCTTCACTCAAAGAACCATCGCTGCTTTCATCAAATATAACATGTATGCTTTCCTCAACAAGCTTGGTTCTCATATTGTAAACTCTGTCGGCTTTGCTAGTCAAAGAGTAACCAAGAAAAATACCTTCATCACTTCTGGCATCAAACTTTCCAAGATTATCCTTACCATTGTTGTGAACAAAACAAGTACATCCAAAAGGTTTGAAATAAGAAATGTTTGGCCTTCGGCCTTTGAAAAGTTCATAAGGAGTCTTTTTCAAAATAGACCTTTTCAGGCGCCTATTCAAAATGAAATTTTAATTATTGATAGCCTCTGGCCAAAAAGACTTGGCAACTTGTTTTCTAAAAGCATTTTTCTAGAAATATCCTAAAGAGTCATGTTCTTCCTTTCAACTACACAATTTTTATGAGGAGTTCTAGGAGCAGTTTAGTTGTGAGAAATGTCATACTTAACACAGAATAAATTAAGCTCAAGTTGATCAAATTATCTTCCATGATAACTCCTAATTTAAGCAATTGGGAGGTTTTTCAAAGTTTGAAGCTCTTTAAAGTTTTCAAGATTCAGAGAGAGCCTCAGAATTTTCTCTTCAAAACATTAACCAAGTAAATCTAGAGAAATAATCTACAATGACCAGCATATATTTCGTACCCTTTGAAGTTGGAACTCTCATAGCACCACACAGATCCATATGAAGCAATTCAATATGTCTAGTTTTACTTGCAAAGTTATTAGGCTTGAATGAGCTCCTTGTTTTTTTTCCTTGAGCATAAGCTTCGCATACCTCTTCATCCTTAAACTTGATGGATGGCAGTCCTTTGACTAGGTCTTTAGAGACTAGTTTCTTCTGTGTATGCAAGCTGATATGTCCAAGCTTTTGTGCCAAAGTTTTGAATCTTCTTTCAAAGCCTTGAGACATTTCAGACTATTTCCTACAACTTTGTATGTATTCAAAGAGTAAACATTGTTTGACCTTGGAGCTGCAAGGATGCATTTGTCAGTTTTTGCATCTAGCACCAAACATTTCTCCTTGTCAAAAATAACCTTATTATCTTTATCACACAGTTGAGATACACTAATAAGATTAAAATTTAGACCATCTACAAGATAAACATCTGAAATAGAATTTTCAAGGTGCTTTATGTCATTTTCCTTCTTTTGAAAGTGCTTTCTTTTCTTGTGAGGACAGTCTCTGATCAAATGTCCTGCATCACCACATTCAAAGCAATTCATTACTTTAGATTTATTTCCATGGGAAGAAGACTTACCTACGTAGTCCTTGCTACTTGAAGATTTGAATTTGTCTCTGCTGAAGTCTTTGTTTCCAAAGTTCTTCTTAATCTTGAGAATCCTTGTAAAGGCTTTGGAAATTAGAGCAAAAGGATCTTCTTTATCATTTTCTTCTTTTTCAAGGCTTTGAGGTTGTTCACTTTCATTGGCCTTGAGTGTTAAATTCTTGACACTATCTGGCAATTCTTAATCAGCCTTACTCATAGAGATCTCATGTGTGAGTAGCTTTCCCTGTAAATCATCCAGTTGGAGAGAGGACTGATCTTGAGCTTCTTCAATGAATGTATTATTTGGTTCCCATTTAGCTTTTGGAAGACTTCTAAAAAAAATCCGACTTTTTCTTCATTGGAGAATGATTTCCGCAAAGACTCCAGATTGTTGACATTGTTAGTAAACCTCTTGAACATGACTTTCATAGATTCTTCTCCATTCATTTTGAACAGTTCATATAGTCTAAGGAATATGTTGATCTTGGTTTGCTTCACTTGGCTGGTTCATTCAAAAGTGACCACCAGTTTGTCCCATATCTCCTTAACAGTCTTGCAGGTAGATATCCTGTAGAATTCATCTGCATTCAAAGCAAAATAGAGAGGATTCATATCTCTATAATATTTTGAAAGTTGTTCAAATTAAGAAGTAAAGAGAAAGTTTTCAGGTTCGGGAGTTCTAATCCCATCCTTTTTTAGGTAGAACATGTGAGGCCCATTTTGGATAATAGACCACAATTCAATATTCTGATCCAAGATGAAAATCTTCATTAAGGCTTTCCAGTGTACAAAATTGTCTCCACAAAACAGAGGAGGTCTGTTGGCAGCTCTTCCCCTGTGAGAACCCACCTTCACCTACATTACTCATGATCACAAGATTGTTAGACCTATACACTGATACAAGCTCTGATACCAATTGAAGATTGTAATGCAGGTATGTAAATACATGATCAAATACTCTAGAACGGGGGCGGGTTGTATAGAGTATGGAAACTTTTTCCAAAGGAGTAGATTTAAAAAAATGAGAAGAACTAGATCTCCGGGTAAGAGAATTGCCTTACTCTTTTTCAGCATGTGGTTCTTCCAAACCTATCTAGTATCTTCTATAGCTCATTGATACAATACGAATCTCTGTTGATCCTCTTGAACTACTCGCGAGAACAGATTATTAAGTAATATAACAAAATGATATACAAATAAAGCTCTGGATGAACATTGTGAAGATAGTGAAGTAGTAGAGCTTAAAGTGTTCTTCAGAAATCTGAAATTGATTCAATGGTTGAATGATCTCCTTCAATGATGCTTGTCAATGTATGAGAATGTATGACTCTATGTATATTGCTCTGCACTTCTCTATCTCTCTGAATTAGTGTCACTTCTCCCAATTTGAATTGCAGAATATATAGGAAACTTGAAAGGGAAATACCTAAAAATCCTCTGCAGATATTTGACTCTGAACAACTCTTTCCCAACGGGTAACTTCTCTTTCTCTCTGAATTAGTGCCACTTCTGCCATCAGTTGACGAACTGACGGAGGAAAGATCCTAGGGTACATGCCTGAACGAGGTTTTCTGTGTATCTTAGGCCACTACCTCGAGGAGTTAGTGTGCAGTTCCAACCAGATTTAAGGGAGACTTGAATTGCCACGGCGTAGGGTGCTACACAAGAGATTGCGGAAAATAGGGAGAAAAATGTACATTGATATTAATTGATCATGTGTGATAGCTTGTGATATATCTTGTATCTAATATTTTGGGCAGAATAGTTGTCTAGCCCTAGTTGGTGCTAGCAGGTGTGGTTTTTATCCTAACATTTCTTCTCAGACGGAGGGCACAGTCAGGGTCGTCTTAACTGCTAGGCCGTTCATTTAATTTCTCAAGACACCATGGTTTGACGGGGCACCATTTTATTCAAAAAGTAGGGTTATGTTTTTAGTTTTCTTATATTAAAAGTTAATTAATGCTAATCTAATTCTCTTTAGCTCTGATGCTATTTGATCATCTTTATCAATTCACATATCCCTATCACATAGTGTGAGAAAGTCATTCCTAAATCTCTAAAATCACCAAAGAAAAAATCTCCTTAAATCTGTCAATTCAGTTATTCCATTCCATCAACTCTCCTACCGCATCAAAATTTCGAAATTGTTAAGGCAAATTTTCAGTCAGCAAACCACTCAGTTCCATCAAACTTCATCCATCCTCTCGTAAAGATTATTATGTGGGTGACCCAACTTGAAAAAATTGTTAAGGCAAGTGCATTAAAATTTGTATTTGGGTGACCCAACTTGAAAGTTCATTTGTTTTATGAATCAAGATATTTCTCTAAACCATCAGAAGTTCGATTTTCACAACTCAAGAATTTATGTCAGTTTTCACTATATCCCAATTTTTAACCATTTAGTACGTGTATACATCTCCATGCTAATGTAGAAATAAATTCCGTTCTTCCTATTTTTATATCTTATTTGATCTTGATGTTGCATGGGGTTCGAATTTATAGATAGCTTGCTTCAGCTTCTCCTTCATGGTTGCAATTCAAATTGTACAGACTGGTCACACTATTCATTGGATTGGTGAGGTTGCACCATTCATTCATACATACATTTTTTATCCAAATTTACTTAAACATATTAAAAAGGATAAAAAGGAAAAAAACAATAAATTGGTTTTCTCTCAAGAATAGTCTACATAAATTTATCAATAATAAATTCACATCAAGATTTTCCAGGTGTCCTAATAGTTTCTCACAATTGAAACATCATAGATCTTTTACGTTATTTATTAATATTAGATTCATCACAAAAAAAGGAAATTACTCGGTGTTTGCTTAAGGCCCATGAAAAACCTAGAGCCGGCCATGAGCACAGTGAAGGTTTCCCCACGGTCAAATCTTGTGTGCGTGTCACATTACTTTTTATATAATTGTCGTATGTTGTTAGATTTACTTTACAGTTATATCGTGCATCTACTATTGATCTTTACGCCGTCCGTGTTTAGAGAATAGTTTAGTTCTTACTATTTTGTTAATTATCACTACTAATGTATTGTGGCAAGGACGGATCCAATCCGTTTTAAGTTGTTGAATTCCGTTGTCTCGTGATTTAATGGTATAGATAAGTAGGCACACTCGCACTCGTGTGCTTGTTTGTCGTCTGCTGCTGCAATATCCACTTTCAACAACTGAGCCAGTCTCCCACATTCTCGATTAATTACATTACGAAACACGATAAATGATTAAATTTGCAGAGTTTCTAGAAAATCACGTAACTCAGATCCTCAAAAAATTGAAAATGGGATCAGTTGAAAACGTGGACGGAGGTCGCCGCACGTGCCGTTGCGCATGCGGCAAGCGTCAGACCCTTATGACCGCCCGCAAACTCGATAAGGGACCGATTACATCCGCTGATCCCGACCAAGTTTCAAACCCAATGAAAACATGAACTCGGCCGGTTTACCCTAAGACTAAATGAGTACCCGCTTGGGTGACGGCTTTGGTGTGTGGGGCACGTTGGGAACTATCATTGGCCGAAAAACTATTTATGAACCTTTTTAAGTTATAACCATTGGCCGAAAAACTATTTATGAACCTTTTGAAGTTAAGAAAGAACGCTATCCATTGTTCTAAACTGAAAAGGCCTAATTACTCTAATTTGTAGACCATAACTCAGCAAATGATTTACCCAAAAATAAGAAATTTGTATTTCTGCAATCCTGTTGAGGAGATCTAAGAACACCTATATGATTCATGTACTGATTTTAACATTTCACAAAACGTCTTTAATCAGTCCAAAACTTTTTTCAGTCTAGGTTACAAGCATAACAAGCGTGCAATTAAAATGAGCTCTAATGCATATGTCACAAATATTGAATAATCAATCCCGCACATATATGAATATATAATAAATTACTCGGGCGCAAGGAGTTCATACCGTCGAAGCGGGCTTGATCTGTAGGTCCCCCATCTTCTGGTTTTGCTTGGTCCATGCATTCTTCCTTTGTAGCCTTGGACAACGATCTTGTGGACTAATGTCTATGATGGACACAGTTGTGGACTTCATCCAACTCGGTGCACAATGAGGGCGAATGTAAGGGTCAGTTTGCCAAAGTGGTTTTTTTTAGTTTTTGGTTTTTAAACCAAATGGTTTGTTTAAAGTGTTTGTTTTGACTGGTTTAAAAATCAGATTTTAAACCAGTTTTTTTCAACATTTGCCTTGGTGAGAAAAACCAACTTTTTGTGGTTTTTTCTTTGGTTTATTTCTATGACACTCAAAGACGATATTATCCTCATACCGTAGTCGTATTAAACTGGAAAATGTCTCTCATTTTGGTAGTTCTTTGACACTTTACCGCTGGTAATTTTTTCTATACTTCCTTCATAAGTTTTTTCCACAAAACTCATTTCACGCTTTTATGTGATGTTCTTATTATTTATGGTCAACTATGTTTGTTGTGTTCTTATTATTTAGGGTCAACTATTTTTGTTGTGTTATTTTCCTAGTTGATTAAATATATGCTATCTGTTAAACAATGTTGCATTGAAAGAGTAATACATGGGTTTATGTAATCTGGTAGCTCTTTGACTTTTTGGTCATCGAGATAATGAAAAATATTGCACGAAATTTTTTTCTATACTTTTGCCATAATTTGGTTTTACAAAAAAAGTCAATTCTCGCATATTTCGGACGATACCTTTTATATGCGATGTTCTTATTATTTAAGACCAATCATTTTGTGGTGTTATTTCCTTAGTTTATTATTTTTTGTTGTCCGTTACGCAACGTGGCATTAAGTGTGACTGAAATTTCTTGAAATTGTCAACTTTTTGTTGAATTTAAGTACAAAAATTGATTTTTAGGATGTCATAATAGTGTTAATTTTTTCTTCAATTTGTTACTTTCATGAAATCGTTGAATCTCATGAAATCGTGAACTTTTTTACATTGCATTTGTTCGTTTTGAATATGTAAAAGAAAAATAAGTGGAGGGTATATTTGTCATTTAATCTACATAATCTAGTTTAAAAACCACAACCAAACACATTTCTCCAGTTTTTAATCTAGTTTAAAAACTACCACCAAACATACTGGTTTAAACAGAATCTCTAAAAAAACCAAAAAAATTCCACCACAATCTAAAAACCACTTTTTTCACCATAAACCATTCTACCAAACTGACCTTAAATGGTAGAAAATTATGAAAATCCTAGTTAAAAATTGGACCAAGTTCATCTACATAGAGGACCTTTCTGTTTATTACAGTCAGGCCCCTAACAGTTTAAAACGTGTAGCACAACCCTATAGGGGTACCACAATACTGTTTCATGGGAAAAGAATTGATTTTTTTCACAAAATTGAAGAATAATTCAAGTAAACACAAGTAATATACATTTTTTGAGTGATAAGCAACATACGTGTCACTAGTATACTACACTTCAATTAAACTCTAAATTATTCGATTCCATTACATTTTACTCCAAGATTAATATGATGGTACATAGTAGTCTTTTCTGTTAAGCTAATCCAACTCTCCAGTTTTGTTGATTCCATTCAGGTAACAGCATTCCTAGAGTACTTTCTTCTTTTTCTGAGAATTTGTGATTTTTGGGAACTCAATAGTAGAGAAGAGAGAACAATGAATGGAGGAATATCAAGTTTGTATTATTCTCCACCAAACCACTGTTTATATAACGTGTGGGGTCAATCAATATCATCCAGATATGGTAATACAGTATGTTATGAATATTCACAATATCAAACATATATTTCAGAACACTCCCCCTTCAATATTCACTAACATGATGCCTCACTAAAACCATGTCAAGCAAAATCCGTTGGGACAAAAACGGTGACGAAGGAAAAGTATAAATCTTGTGAGCGGGATCCCTGTTCAATCTTTAACTCATCCATGGTCGCGTGCCTCATTAAAACCTTACTTGAAAAACCCCGTGGGATTAAAATCTCGGCTAAGGAAAAAGAGTGCAACGCCTTGTAATTTAATATCCCCCTCTTTGCATCAGCTTGATGTCATAGTTCATACATGAAAAGTGAAATTATGAGAAATACATAATGTGTGACATGTAGGGTTTTGATTCATGGATCGCGCAAACGGAAGCATAATCAAACAAACAACCATGCAAAACCCTCCAAGGATCACAAGTCTAGATGCATAACGATAGTAAAGGTAAGAAATCATAAACACGCCTTTGGGTTCTCCTTGATGACTTCAAACGCAAATAATGTCACGTTCTCTATAGTTGATCCACGCCTAGAGTTGATCCTAGATCTCCCAAACTCCTTGGTGCTAGCACGGATTAGGAAGAGGTTGAAGGAATCACGCAAAATGAGACAAAAGAGGGGCTTCGGCCCTCTTTTTGGCCGACGGGGTGAGGGCGGCGGCAAGGGGGTCGGGTCGGCCTCCTTGTTGCTTGCTCTCTCTCCTTTTGTTCTCTCCCACTCTTGTTATGTTCACTAATGAGCATAAGTTATGAGGAAGGAAGGAAGGAGGGTCCTTTATATAGTCCAACAACTCCTTGTTAACTACCTAAAGGACTTATTCTAGTCCAACTAGAATTCAATTTAGTCCCTTCCTTGCAAATTAGTCCCTACTAAGTTTGCAGGGTTTTGCAAAGTGATCCTTCTAATTAATCCAATTAATTAATTCCCAAATCTAGTTCAACTCTATATAGCGTGTGACCCCATAGGTTCTATCTAGTTGGTAGCAACTATTTGCTAATATGGAGCGGTTTCTAGCAAAACATCCATTCTAGCCAACTAATAGAATAGTCATCTTGACAACCTTTGTACAAGTAATTGTCTCATCCCTTTTCCTCCATATCCGGATTGGATACGAGACATACAAGTCACACCCGTAGATCCAATCCGTAGTTTCTCGATCTATGGGAATAGCCTTATTCGTGCAAATAACATCAATATCCTATATTGATTTATTTGAGTCTGGCCAGACATTCTATAAGCACTATCCCTCGAGTGGCCTAGGATATCTGCTCCCGTTATGTGGGAGGGGCAAATCCTCTCTACGTCCACTACGATCTCTAAGCTTGCTTCTCATTGTATCCAGTACACGCCTTTATAACTACCCAGTCACGGTGTAGCGTTTAACGCTACCAAGATCACAATGATCCACAACTAGAATATCTAGTGACTTCAAGTCTAAGGATGACAATACCATTGCACCGCGAGAAGCACTTGTGACTCAACATAACATGTATGTAGCCTTCTCGGAGATGGGTCAATCCAGTGCAACATTCCGTAATGCACACTTATGTGTTGGATCGTGATATCTCCATATCAATCCAACCCCATACTAGTCTATAGATGATTGTCCCATTAATCATTATACTTGACTAGGGATATTTAAGATAAACAACACAATTGTAAATCTAAGGACTTAACTATATTAAATATCCAATAAACAATAAATGAATTTTCTAGCCATATACAAATTCATACTAAACTAGATTGCCTCTAGGGCATCTATTCCAACAGTCTCCCACTTGCACTAGAGCCAATCTGGCGCATCTCGTGTGCCCATACTCCTAGTGTGCCCTTCATGCTTCCACTGCGTGAGAGGCTTTGTAAGCGGGTCTGACAGATTATCATCTGTAGGAATCTTGCATATCCGAACGTCTCCTCTATCGATAATATCTCGAATCAGATGAAACTTCCTGAGCACATGCTTGGACTTCTGGTGCGATCTAGGTTCCTTTGATTGCGCAATCGCCCCAGTGTTGTCACAGAACAACTCCACTGGATCCGCAATGCTAGGGACCACACCAAGTTCAGAAACAAACTTTCTGATCCAAACAGCCTCTTTTGCTGCGCCATTTGCAGCAATGTACTCAGCCTCTGTTGTAGAATCAGCTACCGTCTCTTGCTTGGAACTCTTCCAGCTCACCGCTGCTCCATTCAGGCAAAACACATATCCCGATTGTGATCTAAAGTCATCTCTGTCGGTTTGGAAGCTTGCATCAGTGTAACCCCTTACACGCAACTCTTCCTCACCGCCAAATATCAAGAAAGCATCCTTAGTTCTTCTCAAGTACTTTAGGATGTTCTTGACAGCAATCCAGTGACTCTCACCCGGATTGGATTGGTATCTGCTTGTCATACTCAAGGAATATGACACATCTGGTCTAGTACATAACATGGCGTACATGATAGATCCTATGGCCAAGGCATAGGGAATCCTACTCATGCGTTCCTTCTCAATCCCATTGGAAGGACAACCACTCTTCGAAAGAGTGATTCCATGTGACATGGGCAAGAATCCCTTCTTGGAATCTTGCATGTTGAACCGTTTCAACACCTTGTCAATATATGTACTTTGACTTAGGCCTAGCAACCTTTTAGATCTATCTCTATAGATCTTTATACCGAGTATATAGGCTGCTTCCCCTAAGTCCTTCATTCAGAAACACTTTCCTAGCCAATCTTTCACAGATTGCAGCATGAGAATGTCGTTTCCAATGAGTAGTATGTCATCCACATACAAGACCAGAAAAGATACAGAGCTCCCACTAACCTTCTTGTAGAAACAAGACTCATCTTCGTTTCTGATGAAGCCAAACTCTCTGACCACTTCATCAAAACGTCGATTCCAACTCCTAAAAGCTTGCTTCAATCCATAAATGGATCGTTGCAGTTTACAGACTTTGTTGGCTTGCTTTGGATCCTCAAAACCCTCCGGCTATGTTATATACACGTCCTCGAGGAGATTCCCATAAAGGAATGCTGTTTTGACATCCATCTGCCAAATCTCATAGTCGTAGTATGCTGCAATTGCAAGTAAGATTCGGATGGATTTGGTCATTGCGACTGGTGAAAAGGTTTCATCATAGTCAATACCATGAATCTGTCTGAATCCTTTAGCCACCAATCGGCCCTTATAGGTAATCACATTACCATCCATGTCGATCTTCTTCTTGAAGACCCACTTGCACCCTATGGGTCGCGCCCCATCAGGTGGTTCCACCAAAGTCCATACTTTGTTGGCATACATGGATTCCATCTCGGATCTCCTGGCTTCCAGCCACTTCTGAGAGTCTGGGCCATTCATGGCCATCGGGTTCCTGGCGCACTCTACTAGATCTACGAAGCTCTTGTGTTACCTGAACAGGTGGCTCCACAACTGCTTGTGATTCCTGTTCATGTTCCATAATTGGTTCAGTGATTTGTGGTTCTTGAACTTCTTCAAGTTCTACATTCCTCCCACTTGCTTCTTTAGAGACAAATTCTCTTTCTAGAAACACGCCGGTCCGAGCAAGAAACACTTTGTTCTCGGTTGGATTGTAGAAGTAGTATCCCTTAGTTTCCTTAGGGTACCCCACAAATTTACACTTATCCGATTTCGGCCCTAGCTTGTCTGATTGTAAACGTTTTACATAGACGTCGCAGCCCCAAATCCTCATGAACGAGAGTGTGGGACGCCTCCCACTCCACATCTCATATGGTGTCTTCATGACTGATTTAGATGGAACACGGTTAATGGTGAAAGCTGCACTTAATAGAGCGTAGCCCCAAAATGACAATGGAAGATCGGTTTGACACATCATAGATCGAACCATATCCAATAGGTTTCAATTCCTCCTCTCGGACACGCCATTCCATTGTGGCGTTCCGGGTGGAGTGAGTTGGGACACGATCCCACACTCTCTAAGATAGTCGTCAAACTCTTGGCTCAAGTATTCTCCTCCGCGATCCGATCGTAGAGCCTTGATACTTTTGCCAAGTTGCTTCTCTACTTCATTCTTGAATTCTTTGAACACTTCAAAGGATTCGGATTTTGCCCTCATAAGGTACACAAATCCATATCTACTGTAATCATCAGTAAATGTAATGAAGTAGACATAACCACCCCTGGCAGGCGTGGCGAATGGCCCACACACATCTGTATGTATGAGCGCCAATTGCTCACTAGTCCTCTCACCTTTCTTATTGAAAGGGGACTTTGTCATTTTTCCCAATAAACAAGCCTCACATGTCTCATATGATTCAAAATCAAATGAGTCTAGTAATCCATCCTTATGGAGTCTAGATACACGTTTCTCATTTATGTGGCCTAAACGACAATGCCATAAATAAGCAGGATTTAAATCATTTATTTTAATCCGCTTGGTATTAATGTTGTAGACATGATTGCTTAGATCAAGGACATAAAGTCCATTAAATAATTGCGCACTAAAATAGTGAATATTATTCAAATAAAAGGAACAACAATTGTTCTTTATTGAAATAATAAATCCATCCTTGTCCAAACAAGAAATATAAAAAATGTTTCTGCTCATAGCAGGCACAAAATAGCAATTATTTAATTCTAAAACTAATCCTGAAGGCAGAGATAGCTCGCACACGCCTATGGCCAACGCAGCAACCTTTGCTCCATTCCCAACGCGCAGATCGACCTCCCCTTTAGCCAATCTTTTACTTCTCTTTAGATCCTGCATATTTCGACAAATATGAGATCCACATCCAGTATCTAATACCCATGATGTAGAGACAGTTAAATTGACATCTACTACAAAAATACCTGGTGGTGGTGGAATCACTATTCCAAGCCTCTTGTCCTCCAGATATTTTGGGCAGTTCCTCCTCCAGTGTCCAGGCTGATTACAGTAGTGACATTCACCCTTAGTCACTACCTTGGCAATGCCACCAACAGGCTTAAGGGCTGGTTCCTTGGACTTGGCAATTGACTTGCCTTTGCCCTTGGAGGAAGAGGCAAACCTTTTGCCCTTTCCTTTCTGCACCATTATAATGGCCTTGCCTTACCCTTGTTGATGCTCTGTTCAGCCGTCCTTAACATGTTGAGCAAATCTGGCAGTGGTTTAACGATCTCGTTCATGTTATAGTTCATAATGAACTGTCCATAACTCTCGGGCAACGATTGCAACACGAGATCGGTTGCCAACTCTTGGCCGACCGAGAACCCAAGCCGGGCGAGATTCTCCAAGTACCCGATCATTCGGAGTACATGGGGTCCCACCGGGTTCCCTTCTGCCAGATGACATTTGAACAGTGCCTTTGAGACCTCATACCTCTCTACCCTCGCCTGCTCTTGGAAGAGCTGCTTTAGATGTTCGATCATATCGGCAGCATTCATGTTTTCGTGTTGCTTCTGAAGCTCAGAGGTCATGGTGCAAAGCATAAGGCAGGCCGCATCATTAGCGTCATCAACACGCTTTTGATACGCCTTTAAGGCAGCAGGTGTCTTGTTCTCTGGACCTTCTGGAACATGCTCCTCTATTGCGTACAGTTTCTTCTCTTGCTTGAAAACAATTATCAAGTTTCTGTACCAATCAAGAAAGTTGGTTCCAGAGAGCTTGTCCTTCTCAAGGACAGATCGTAGGGAATGTTGTGAACTCGATGAGTTGTTTGCCATTTGGAATTCTACAAAAAGGAAAATATGCAAGTTTTAGTATTTGTGAATTTTGATTATATTTAATAATGGCTAGTTTATTAAATATAGCTCCCACTATTTTTCTACGGATTAATAACCCTCAAGATATTAATGCGGAAAATATCCTTATATTTTCTAGTGGGCCAAGATCCATCTTTCATCTCCTTATGATCTTGCTTTGGCAAGTCACCCATAACTTGACTACTTTAGGTAGGAACAATTCCAATTGCATCCCATATGCAACTCTTGGTTCAATTGGGCAAATAACTCCTTATTTATCCATCCATATGGATAATCCCAATTGATTGCCTCTAGGTTTCTTAATCAAATTAATAGCCTAGTTGTGTTCAACCTCTTATCTAAACAATTGCACATTGTTACGTGCCATCGCATTCCATCATTATGAACCAAGTCGTCATGCTTTGGCACGCACGAACTTGATAAATAATGATGATAATGAGTGTTTAAATAACGAGAAGGCAAGAACACAATATTTAAAATTTGAGGGATTTTAAACTCAATTTTTAATTGTTTTTGTTGATCAATATCAACTAATCTATCTATTTGAGTTTGGGCACAACTCCAAATAATAGATCCGGGTTGTCTAATTATCTTATTATCCTAATTGCATGCATCATCCATACACCAACCACACAAATAATAAGACAATAAATAAACAACCACATAACAGAAATTAAACGTGATGTGGATATGGCCTTTTCTAGACTAAGATAATTCCAAGCCAATGGAATTATCTATGAACCCTAAGGAAACACATCTCCATGCGTTTCGATCTTTTGGTCCATCCTTCATAGTCTTGTGGATTGCTCCATGCTCCATGCTCCATCTTTTGTGGCTTCCTTTGGCTTTGGGCTCCTTTTCTCCAATCTTGGCTAACAATCTACTTTATCTAGCACTAGCTAACATCTATACTAAATAAAATAAATCTCACAAGTTGAGAAAAAAATGGCACGCAGGCCATAAAACCCTAATTAATTATTACAATTAATTGATCAGCTCGCAGGCCGTAAAACCAAACCACAAAATAAAACATCCACATCAAACCACATCCTAAGGCCATATCCAATCACCATGCGATTTGCACATAAACAGTTAAAATCCAATTTTAACGCGCTTGGTCAATTTTAATTGATTTTAGGATTTCTAGGGTTAAAACGGTCCATGGGCCCAAAAATCCAATTGCCCGGGCCCATTAAAGTGAACCACAAGGCCCTAGGGCCGGCCCGGCCCAAAACCCGCAAGCTAGGCCCGCGGGTTAGGGCCGGCCGGCCCCTTAGGGCGGCCAAGCTTGGGCGGCAAGCAAGGTTGCGGTCCCTAGGGGGGCCGAACCTCCTCTTGGGGGTTGTTTCCAAAACAACTCCCTTGCTTGGAGCCCAAGTTTTGTTGTTTCCTTGTTTTGGGAGAACTCCTTCTTCCCCAAGGATGCCCAAACCCTAGATCTAAGATCCTAAAATTTCTCAAACTCACCAATTCATGCATCCAATGCAAAAATTGGATCTTTTTATGAGTTATTATTGACAAATTGCATCCCATGCTTGATTTGTCTTGTTTTACGCGATAAACAATCAAATTAAGGTGTAAAACAACAAGAATGTAACACATAAACTACGTTTATGCTCTATGACCTGTGGCTCTGATACCACTGTAGGGTTTTGATTCATGGATCGCGCAAATGGAAGCATAATCAAACAAACAACCATGCAAAACCCTCCAAGGATCACAAGTCTAGATGCATAACGATAGTAAAGGTAAGAAATCATAAACACACCTTTGGGTTCTCCTTGATGACTTCAAACGCGAATAATGTCACGTTCTCTATAGTTGATCCACGCCTAGAGTTGATCCTAGATCTCCCAAACTCCTTGGTGCTAGCCCGGATTAGGAAGAGGATGAAGAAATCACGCAAAACGAGACAAAAGAGGGGCTTCGGCCCTCTTTTTGGCCGACGGGGTGAGGGCGGCGGCAAGGGGGTCGGGTCGGCCTCCTTGTTGCTTGCTCTCTCTCCTTTTGTTCTCTCCCACTCTTGTTATATTCACTAATGAGCATAAGTTATGAGGAAGGAAGGAAGGAGGGTCCTTTATATAGTCCAACAACTCCTTGTTAACTACCTAAAGGACTTATTCTAGTCCAACTAGAATTCAATTTAGTCCCTTCCTTGCAAATTAGTCCCTACTAAGTTTCCAAGGTTTTGCAAAGTGATCCTTCTAATTAATTAATCCAATTAATTAATTCCCAAATCTAGTTCAACTCTATATAGCGTGTGACCCCATAGGTTCTATCTAGTTGGTAGCAACTATTTGCTAATATGGAGCGGTTTCTAGCAAAACATCCATTCTAGCCAACTAATAGAATAGTCATCTTGACAACCTTTGTACAAGTAATTGTCTCATCCCTTTGCTTCCATATCCGGATTGGACACGAGACATACAAGTCACACCCGTATATCCAATCCATAGTTTCTCGATCTATGGGAATAGCCTTATTCGTGCAAATAACATCAATATCCTATATTGATTTATTTGAGTCTGGCCAGACATTCTATAAGCACTATCCCTCGAGTGGCCTAGGATATCTGCTCCCGTTATGTGGGAGGGGCAAATCCTCTCTACGTCCACTACGATCTCTAAGCTTGCTTCTCATTGTATCCAGTACACGCCTTTATAACTACCCAGTCACGGTGTAGCGTTTAACGCTACCAAGATCACAATGATCCACAACTAGAATATCTAGTGACTTCAAGTCTAAGGATGAAAATACCATTGCACCGCGAGAAGCACTTGTGACTCAACATAACATGTATGTAGCCTTCTCGGAGATGGGTCAATCCAGTGCAACATTCCGTAATGCACACCTATGTGTTGGATCGTGATATCTCCATATCAATCCAACCCCATACTAGTCTATAGATGATTGTCCCATTAATCATTATACTTGACTAGGGATATTTAAGATAAACAACACAATTGTAAATCTAAGGACTTCATTATATTAAATATCCAATAAATAATAAATGAATTTTCTAGCCATATACAAATTCATACTAAACTAGATTGCCTCTAGGGAATCTTTTCCAACATGACATATATAAAGCTACATGATCACCCAAAAATAGTACTAAAATTTATCAGTATGACATTTTTCATACTAAATAATATGCATATTCACCTAAACTACTCTCAAGTGTGTATCTTCTAATTTCTCTAGCAAATAAGTACATTTCATGAGCAATATGCTCCATGGATTTCAGATATATTGACTCGTATGATCATTTTGTGTAACTAGTAACTTTCATATTCGTAGTCTTCAGACTAAAGGAAACATCATAATAACTCTTATCAATAGAGGCTTTGTGTATTATAATTATAACTGAAAGTGTGAGTATGCAGATGTATAAGCAACTAAGATACTCTAGAAGGGGGGTTGAATAGAGTATATCAACTTTTTGCAGAACTTGCTAACAAGTAGAAAAACTTGTGCAGACAATGCATTTCAAGGCCTTGAACACAGGTTCAAGATTTTGAAGAGATGCAGGGAGTTTAGAACAAGTATGTCTTTTTCAAGGCCTTGAAAACAAGTTCAAACCCTTGAAAATAAACAATTTTTGTATGCTGCAAAAGCTTTGAAAGTAAATGAACTGAAAAGGCACAAGACAAGTGATTCATAGACTTCAGTCCACTTGGACCTACTTCTCTACCTAAGGGATTAGATCCCTGCAGGATTTTCAACTGAATTCTTATTAATCAAAATCTAAGCCCTAGAACTTCAAGCACAGAGAGTTCCCTAACTCTGTTACAGCTTGTGGTTTTCCCTAACTTGTCTAGTACCTGCTCTAGCTAACTGATTAACTAAGAATTCTCTATTGTTCACTTTGAACAATCCTTGAGAAAGAATGTAGAAATAATACAGAAATGATCTACCAATATAGCTCTATACAGAAGATCACTTAAGAGTAGAAAACTGCAGTGAAGTGCAGTGAACTTCTGTGAATGGAGGAAGAGATGAAGAACATCTTTGATGCTTGTCAATCCAGAATTCTTTCTCTGTATTTTTCCGTTGATAATGGTGTTCTTGTTGCGTCGAATTTGAGCTCTTTAAATAATTCAAACAGCTCTGCAAATCTCTCCAGATTTTCAGCAACAACCTTCCTATTTTGTAGGCAACAGAGTTTGACTACTTTGAGATCTTCTCCAACGGTTGAATGATCATAATCTTCAGAGATATAGTTGTAATCCTTCATTTAAACATCATGAGAAGCTCTCAAACACGTCTGATTGATCACATGATCAAAGTACTCAAGTGTTTCTAAATCTGCAGCAATCCAGTTTAGGAAACAGTCCTGCAAAACTTAGGAACAATATTTCTTGCATTATCATTGCCAAACAGTTGATATAATATGATTCAAAACATGTTTAACAATTTTTCTTTCATCATCTAACAACAGGTAATCAAACATATACAAGAGAGATAATAAAACAGATTAGAGAGTTAGCAGAAAAACTCCCCCTGACAATATGCATTCAGGCTAAACAGTTTCAAGGCTTTGAATCCTGTTTCAGGGCCTTGAAAATAGCCAAAGCTATTTTCAATCCTTTGAAGATGATTCAAGGCTTTGAAAGCTGTTTCAAGGACGTGAAATAGCCAAGCTATTTCAAGTCCTGAACAACCTGAGCTTTCAATCTCCCCCATGATGAAAGACAAAACAAAATTATGTTTTATACTTAGTCTCTGCAAAATATACTCATTAGTCTACAATTTAAAGACACAGTAATTCCAATAAGATCCAACTTATTTAAATACCAACAAAAAAACACATAAATAGTTCAGCAGATAAAACCAAATAATCCTAAAAACCTAAACTGAAACATAGAATTTTCTCCCCCTTTTTGATTTCCATCAAAAAGATAGAAGATGTTGGATCAAGTGTCTGGAGAATTTTGAAAACTGAAAGAAATAATTAAAGAAGAGAGAATATGGGAGAAAGAATAGGCAATATTAAGGGTCCTTCTCATCTTCTTGTTCACCTGTTTCTTCCTCACTTTCTACACTGTTGGTTTGAACTTCTTGAGAGATCACATCTATTTCCTCAATGAAGGAACTGATCTTTTCAATAAAACTGTTGAATAGGAAGGTGAGTCCTTCCAGGGCTTTCTTCCCATGCTTCAGTTTTGTTTTTCACAACTAACATTTTCTGTTGAGGAGAAGCAGTCTTTATATTCTTCTTTTCTGGTTTTGATGCCTCTTGGGATGGATCTCTGTCAACTTTTCCTTCGAGTTTCCCTTTGTTGGGCATGGCATACACACCATAAGATCCTAAAGAAGTATATGAGTCTGAATCTTAAATAAGGAATTCCTTTTCCTTTAGCCTCAGAGGCTGTCTTCTTCTTGTCTCTCTTAGGGCTTCCAATATGGATACCCTTATGCTTATCTAGTGTAGATGTCGTAGATTGTTTCCTCCTTGCTTGAGCTTGATCTTTTCTCACTATCTTCTTGGGTGGTGAAGATTCTTCTTCTTCTTCTTCTTCTTCTTCTTCTTCTTCTTCTTCTTCTTCTTCTTCTTCTTCTTCTTCTTCAGTGAAGATTTTTGACACAAAGTCCTCACTGATCTCTTGAACCTCTTCCACTGCTGCTTTTCTCTTCTTCTCTGAGACAGGTTTCGAACAACCAGCCATCTTGAATCTATCTGAGACTCTTCTTGTGCTCATTAGGGTTAGGGAGAAGAAATGAGGGAGATGGAATGATACGGAATGAAGGAGAAGAGAAGAGGATAAATACTAAAAGATTTTGAGTTTCAAAAGGAAACTAGTATCTCTCTGATTCTAAAAAGATTTGCCAAGATCACAGAAATTTCAAACTATTATGCCGTTGGAAAAAGGAATATACTTATACTATTTTTGGCTAAATCAAATTTTTGAAAATGGTAGGGACTATAGTAGGCAAATATCAACATAAATATCACCCATTATAGAATGATCCAAGTTTATTGACTATTAGTGTAACAGATTCATTTTCAAGGCTTTGAAAAGGCTTTCAAGGTCTTGAAATACTGTAACACTGCAACAGGTAAAAACCAATGCTTTGAACTGATTTTCAAAGCTTTGAAACTTAATTCAAGGCTTTGTAAACACATACAGCTTACCTTTCTTACCTTATTCTCCCCCTAAACCAATGCAGTCTTATTTAGCATTCCCAATTCCAATCTTAGATTTGAGAACCTTTCATCTGCTAATGGTTTGGTGAAGATATCTGCAATTTGCATGTTAGTAGCAACAAATTCAAGAACAATATCACCTTTCTCAGCATGATCTCTGATGAAGTGGTGTCTGACATCAATGTGTTTGGTTCTTGAGTGTTGTACTGGATTCTTTGTTATTGAAATTGCACTAGTGTTGTCACACTTAATAGTCATGCCTCTGAAGTCAAATCCAAGGTCTCTTAGCTATTGAGCAATCGATAGTACTTTTGAGACACATGCTCCTGCAGCTATGTATTCAACTTCAGCTGTTGATAGAGCAACTGAATTCTGTTTCTTGAAACGCCAACTAATCAAGGATGATCCAATGAATTGACAGGTTCTAGAAGTGCTTTTTCTCTCAACTTTGTAGCCTGCAAAGTCAACATGTGAAAAACCACTTAAAGAGAAGTTAGAATGTCTTGGATACCAAAGCCCTAAGTCTTTGGTACCATTGAGATATCTGAATATTCTCTTCACAGCAGTTAAGTGTGATTCTTTTGGATCAGCTTGAAATCTAGAACACATGCATACACTAAACATAATATCTGGTATGCTTGCTGTCAGATAGAGTAATGATCCAATCATGACTCTATACTCTTTTACATTGACACTCTTATCAAATTCATCCTTGTCTAAGGATAGTGTAGAGCTCATTGGGGTCTTGGCTTCCTTGCATTGAGCCAAGCTATATTTATTTAGCAAGTCTCTTGTGTACTTGCTTTGATTCAGAAAGATACCCCTCTTCAATTGATGTATTTGAAGTCCTAGGAAGAAGTTTAATTCTCCCATCATGCTCATGTCAAATTCCCTGCTCATAAAACTTGAAAATTCTCTGCATAATTGATCATTAGTAGCTCCAAACAGTATATCATCAACATATAACTGGACTACAAGTAAATCTTTCTCATGAGTCTTAATGAAAAGAGTCTTGTCTACTAAACCTCTTTTGAAATCATTTTCAAGTAAAAACTTTGGCAGTCTTTCATACCAAGCCCTTGGAGCTTGTTTCAAACCATAAAGAGCTTTGTCAAGTTTGTAAACATGATCTGGAAAATCGTCATTTTCAAAATCAGGTGGTTGTGCAACATAAACTTCTTCATGTGAATAGCCATTTAAGAAAGAACACTTTACATCCATTTGAAATAGTTTCATGTTCTTGTAGGACGCAAATGCGAGTAGAATTCTAATAGATTCTAACCTGGAAACTGGAGCAAATTTTTATTCATAATCTATACCTTCTTCTTGATTGTAACCTTGAGCAACTAACCTTGCTTTGTTTCTGATTACATTGCCACTTGCATCCAACTTGTTACCGAATACCCATCTGGTACCAATGACAGACTGGTTTGTTGGTGCAGGAACCAAGTTCCAAACCTTATTCCTCTCAAACTCATTGAGCTCACTTTTCATAGAAATAATCCAGCTTGCTTCTTGTAAAGCTTCCTTCACAAATTTTGGTTCTACAAGAGAAATAAAAGCATTAAAAGCACATAAGTTCTTGAATTGTGATCTGCTTTGCGTACCAGTGGATGGATCTGATATGATATTATCAGCTGGATGGGATGAGAGATATTTGAATCTCTTTCTTGTAGACCATGGTTCAGGTTCACCATAGATCTTCTCTGGTCTTGAAGTAGTGGCTTTGTCACTTGAATCCTTCTGATAATCTTTTTCAAGGCTTTGTGCTGTATTTTCAAGGCCTTGAGAACTCTTTTCAAGGTCTTGAAAATGTCTTCTATTTTCTTCGGAGCCTTTCTTGAATCCAAGTGGATTCTCAGTCTCTTCCTCTGATTCATGCTTGTTCAAATTCAAATATGCAAAACTTTCACTCAAAGAACCATCATAGCTTTCATAAAAAAGAACATGAATGCTCTCTTAAACCTGTTTGGTTCTTTTATTGTAAACTCTTTAAGCTTTTTTGTCTAGAGAGTAACCAAGATATATACCTTCATCACTTCTTGCATCAAACTTTCCAAGATTGTCTTTTCCATTATTCTCAATAAAACAGGTACATCCAAAGGGTCTGAAGTAAGAAATGTTTGGCTTCCTCCCTTTGAATAGTTCATAGGGGGTCTTCTTTAGAATAGGTCTAATCAAGAACCCGTTAAAAATATAATTTGTTGTATTCACAACTTCTGCCCAGTAATGTTTTTGCAACTTGTTCTCAAGAAGCATTGTCCTTGACATATCTTCAAGAGTCATGTTCTTTCTTTCAACAACACCATACTGTTGAGGAGTTCTTAGAGCAGAAAAGTTGTGAGAAATATCATGCTTATCACATAATAAATCAAATTATGACTGATCAAATTCTCTACCATGATCACTTCTGATAAAAGCTACAGGTAGGTTTTTTCAAGTTTTGAAGTTCTCTGCAAAGCTTTGAAAATTCAGAGAGAGCGTCAGATTTTTCTTTGAGAAACATAACCCACGTGTATCTAGAAAAATCATCTACCACAACTAGAATATACCTTTTACCTTTTGTAGTAGGAGTCCTCATAGGACCACAGAGATCCATATGAAGTAATTAAATAGGTCTAGTTGTACTTACAAACTACTTTGGCTTGAAGGAGCTTCTGGTCCGATTTCCTTGTGCACAAGCTTTGCATAACTCATCTTCTTTGAACTTGGTGGATGGCAATACTCTTACCAAGTCTTTGGAAATAAATTTGTTTAGAGTATGAAAACTGATATGACCATGAATCCTATGCCAAAGCTTTGAATCTTCTTTCAAGGCCTTGAGACACTTCAAACTTTCCCCTTCAACTTTGTTAGTCTGAAAAGTATAGACATTGTTTGATCTAGAGGGTGTGAGAATGCAATCTCTTGATTTCTCATTTTGCACCACACACTTCTCTTTACCAAATATAACTTTGTTACCATTATCACAGAGCTGAGATACACTAAGTAAATTAAACTTCAAACCTTCAACCAGATAAACATCAGAAATAGAGTTTTCAGAATTTGTACCAACTTTTCTAATACCAAGAATATTGCATTTCCCTTTGTAACCAAGTGTTATTGAACCTTCTGATTGCTCCTTTAATTCTGATAATAGAGATCTCTTTCCACTCATGTGTCTTGAGAAACCACTGTCCATGAACCACTTCTGTTCTTTGGTGACAACCTGCAAGCACTAATCACTGTCTTATCCAGCTGTTAGACCAAGTGTGGAATTTGGATTCATATTCAGGATCAACCATGTTAGGTGGTCTAACCACTTTAGGAACCCAAATCTGCTTAACCTGTCCTTTAAGTTGAAAAGGAAAAGTGTTCCTCATTATGTGAGGTTCTCTTCTTCTAAAAGGACAAGTCATTTTAACATGACAATTTTACAGCAGTAATGACAAGTAGGAGAAGTTTTGTTTCCATCTTTCACAAATCTGGTATTGTTTCTTCTTGAAAAGTTTCGATTGAATCCAATACCAGCTTTGTGAACACACTATGAGCTTCCTCCAAGAATCAAGTTCAACTTCTGTTCTGATCCAGCAAGCTTGATTTTGACTAATTCAGATTCTTGAAGTTTCTTAGTAAGAGTAATCTTTTGTTTTTCTAAATCATGAACATGATGTCTTAGATTAACAATGATGTCACTCACATAGGAGTTTTCAGTGAATAATTCCTTGACTTGTGTTTTCAAGGCATTGAAATCACTGTTAGTTTTCTTCTGAGAGATTTCAAGATTCTGATTTAGGCAAACAAGATGTTAATTTTCTTTTGCTTGCTCATGAACATTCTCATTCAAAAGCCTGATCTCTTTCAGATAATCTTCCTCATTTAAAAGCATTGTTCTGAGATATTCTGAAAGAGCTTCTTTTGGCTTTGAAATTAAACAGTTAACCATAACCTCAATGTTCTTTTCAGAACTATCATCATGCTTGGCCATGAAGCATAGATTGGCATGTTCTTCTTCAGATTCAGATTCATTGGAGCTATCTGAATCACTCCATGAAGCTATCATAGCTTTCTTTCTTCTGTCATGATCTTTCTTTTGAAATTTCTTGCTCTTTTTGTGTGGACAATCTCTTATCAGGTGTCCTGCATCACCACACTCAAAGCAGTTCATAACTTTTGACTTGTTTTGTGAAGAGGACTTACCTATGTAATCCTTGCTGCTAGATGGTCTATGCCTTTCTCTGTTGAATTCTTTGTTTTCAGTGTTTCTCTTCATTTTTAGAATCCTTGTCAAGGCTTTGGAAATTAAGGCCGTTGGATCTTCATCATCACCATCCTCAGTTTCAAGGCTTTGAATTCTTTCATTCTCTTTGGCTTTGAGGGATACATTTTTGACACCTTCTGGGAGTTTTCCATCAACTTCATTCATAGATATCTCATGTGTCAGGAGCTTCCCTTGTAGGTCATCAAGTTGTAAAGTTGAAAGATTATGAGATTCTTCAATAGCTGTGGTTTTTGGTTCTCATTTTGCCTTTGGAAGACTTCTGAGAATCTTCCTCACCTTTTCTTCATTGGAAAAGTGTTTTTCCAGTGAGTCAAGGTTGTTGACAATATCAGTGAATCTCTTGAACATATCTCTGATGGACTCATCTGCATTCATCTTAAACAGCTCATATTGTCTGAGATAAATTTTGATCTTGGTCTGCTTGACTTGACTGGTTTCTTCAAAGGTAACCACAAGTTTATCCCAGATTTCTTTAGCAGTTGTGCATCTAGAGATCATGTTGAATTCATCTGTACTCATAGCACAATAAAAATGTTAATAGCTTTGTAGTTCTTAAAAGTTGCTCTAATTCAGAAGAGGGGAATGAGTATTCTTTTTTGGGAGTTCTGATCCCATCTTTCTCTGTATAGAAAGTATGAGGTCCATTTTGAATAATGGTCCAAACCTCTAGATCTTGATCAATGATAAACATTTTCATGAGAGCTTTCCAATGAGCAAAATTTTCTCCACAGAATAGAGGAGGTCTGTTAGCAGCTCTTACTTGTGAGAAACCACCATAACCTGCAGTAATCATGATCACCAGATGGTTAAATCTTATACAGTGATACAAGCTCTGATACCAATTGAAAGTGTGAGTATGCAGATGTATAAGCAACTAAGATACTCTAGAGGAGGGGGGGGTTGAATAGAGTATGACAACTTTTTGCAGAACTTGCTAACAAGTAGAAAAATTTGTGCAGACAATGAATTTCAAGGCCTTGAACACAGTTTCAAGCCTTTGAAGAGATGCAAAGTGTTTAGAACAAGTATGCCTTTTTCAAGGCCTTGAAAACAAGTTCAAACCCTTGAAAATAAAAAGTTTTTGTATGCTGCAAAAGCATTGAAAGTAAATGAACTGAAAATGCACAAGACAAGTAATTTATAGAGTTCAGTCCACTTGGACCTACGTCTCTACCTCAGGGTTTAGATCCCTGCAAGATTTTCAACTCAATTCTTATTAATCAAAAGATAAGCCCTAGAACTTCAAGCACAGAGATTTCCCTTACTCTGTTACAGCTTGTGGTTTTCCCTAACCTGTCTAGTACCTGCTCTAGCTAACTGATTAACTAAGAATTCTCTATAGTTCACTTTGAAAAATCCTTGAGAATGAATGTAGAAATAATACAGAAATGATCTACCAATATAGCTCTATACAGAAGATCACTTAAGAGTAGAAAACTGCAGTGAAGTGCAGTGAACTTCTGTGAATGGATTGGAAGAGATGAAGAAATTCTTTGATGCTTGTCAATCCAGAATGATTTCTCTATATTTTTCCGTTGAGAATTTTGTTCTTGTTGCTTCGAATTTGAGCTCTTTAAATACTTCAAACAGCTCTGCAAATCTCTCCAGATTTTCAGCAACAACCTTCCTATTTTGTAGGCAACAGAGTTTGACTACTTTGAGATCTTATCCAACGGTTGAATGATCATAATATTCAGATAAATTTTTGTAATCCTTCATTTAAACATCATTAGAAGCTGTCAAACACGTCTGATTGATCACAGGATGAAAGTATTCAAGTGTTTCCAAAGCGGCAGCAATCCAGTTTAGGAAACAGTCCTGCAAAACTTAGGAACAATATTTCTTGCATTATCATTGCCAAACAGTTGATATAAAATGATTCAAAACATGTTTAACAATTTTTCTTTCATCATCTAACAACAGGTAATCAAACATATGCAAGAGAGATAATAAAACATATTAGAGAGTTAGCAGAAAAACTCCACCTGAGAATATGCATTCAGGTTAAACAGTTCAAGGCTTTGAATCCAGTTTCAAGGCCTTGAAAATAGCCAAAACTATTTTCAAGCCTCTGAAGCTGATTCAAGGCTTTGAAAGCAGTTTCGAGGCTTGAAATAGCCAAGCTATTTCATGTCTTGAACAACCAGATCTTTCAATAACCATGAGAAATATGTGGCATCACTTGTAATATAGCATATATCTCTTTCAATAGTTTCGCGCATTCCACCATTAGGGTGCGGACATTTGAATATATTTTTCTATACGAATATGGATGCTAAGGTCTTCTAAGGTACTTCAAAGTAGTTCCTAAATATGCTCGATGAATTAACTGCATGGCTCATGTATATTTACACAAATGGGTGTTGACTTTGATTTTGGCCACTAAATAGTCAAACACAATTCCACTTGTAGTGCTCTAAGGAAATCATATGATTTCAAGCGCTTTAAAAGTAATATTATCAATGATCATACTAACAAACTCGAATGTAGGTAAATTTTAACATCTACATGAGTTGTTGCCTCTTTAAGGGCATTGATTTCCCACCGTTGTTTATTGATCATTCTCATGTGTTCTCAATTACTACGTAATTGGAATTAACGAGGTCATGATCCTTATAGATGATATTTGTAGTTGCATAAGAAATCTTTAGTTGCTTCATAAATATCATAATTAATAAGAACGTTTAGATCAAGTTTGAATAAGACATTTAAATTTAAATTTATGTTTTGTAATAGGGTATCTCCTCCCCCTTATGACATTAACCATATGATCAATGTTGAAAATATATACATTCAGCATATTTAGATACTCGAGCTAAAAAAAATCTAGGCGAGAAAGTATCTTCTTAGGAGATAGAATTTGTCATGATTCAAACATGTAGTTTTTAAGAACTCTAAAATACTATCCTCTTTGGGATAGGAGTTTCACTTATGAGAATACACTAATCCCAAACTTCTCTTTTAAAGGGGTTCCAATGAGATAGATAATGAGCATAGAGCATGTAGATACATATTAAAAATCACATATCGAATTCATTCATATGGATATTATTGCACAATTCTCAAGAAGTGTATATATAGTCAATTAAAATAATAATGAAAACCATTTGAAGTCTTGTATCAATTATTTTCGTGATGCAAACGGTTACGAACTCAATCTCGAAATTTCTTCACGAGTTCATGTCAAAATCATTGATCTCTTCTAAAAATAATATGTCATCTAGGTGCTTGATCTAAGATGTGCACATTTCTTAAATGTGAGATTGACAACATCCAAACCACTTTACGGGCTGAATAATAAATTTGGGATGTTCTAAGAGATTTGATATGGAATCACAACGCATAAACTAGGCGTCAGTTGGACGATGCAATGCGTCAAGCCATTTTATGACAAAATTCTCTACGTTGGATGGCGATGTTAATGTGCCAAGCCATGTTACAAAAGTTGTCTATGAAAAATGTCATTTAGTTGCACAAAATCACCTGGCATGTTCATAGTTCAAGTATAAGTTTTTCATATTTTTATTACATTGAATCTCAATATTCAAGGGAATTTATTGTGTCAAAACAAACACAATCAGCTAGAAAGCTATCATTATAAACCTTAAAAGGTCTCATGTATATCCTTGAAAATAGTCTATTTTTTTATTGTCGTAACTTCTAGTTCAAAAAATGTAGGTTACCTCTTTTCGAGTACATTTGATTACTCAATTTTCTTTTCATGATATGAGTCAACAAACACTCTAGGGGCTTATGCTATTATCTCTTTTTTTTCTCCTTGTTCAAGCCATAAATAAAAAGAGGCTCATAGAAATCAAGTACATATCACATGTAAAAATGTAGAGATAATGTAAAAAAAGCCAACATTGATACTAATGAAACAAATCCTACATTATTTCTCTATAATTAATAAAAAACAGACAAATATTTCCTAAATTGCAATAAAATGCGAGGATATATGAAGTACGCACTTTCACATGTCAAAAGATTATATATCTTCAAAAGAAATATTTGAAACATTTGTGTGAAAGAAATTTTCATTTGATTATCATATTCTAAAAATTACCACATATTTTTGTTTGAGAATATTTAACTCATAAATTATAATCTCAAGGATAATATTATAGCTTAAAACTTTGAGGTGGAAAGAGTAATGTAAAACTTGAAGTATGTCACGTCATTCGGGAGGATCCAAAATCACTCGACCAAAACTCACATATATATAAAAGTAATTGCCAAAGAGTTGAGAGGATCATGAATCACTCAACCAAACATTTACATAGATAGTGGGAGGATATTGAATCACTCAACCAACAATTCTTATAGAGATGAATAAAGAAATATGGCTTATTATAAGTATACAACCATGCCTTCTCACTAGGGGGCAGCATCTGTAACTATCGGCGCATTTTTTTCTCTCCCTCTGTTTTCCTGTGGTCTAAAGCGATCAATCTTCGATCCTCATAGTACCATGACAATAGAACTGCTACAACCAAATCCAAGACCGTGCAGATTATGTTGACCACATAAATTTATGTGATTCACTTCAGGGGATGCATCCCTATTCACATAATAAATCATCTTCTCATGAGATACGCTACCATTAACGCTTTGGTGTGGGTCAAACTAGTCGGATATATTGACGAAGTATTAGCGGATGTATTTTTTTCTTCCATAACTTGAGGTTGTGGGAAAAATTGTATTGTGCATCAATCAACAATAATAATTGCGTTGATATCCATATTCGTCAGTGATAACTTCCCAGGGTTTTTTTTTTTCTCTTCGTAAAAGTGGAAAAACATAGCAATACAAGAGGAAAAGAGTTAAGATCGGATATTCTGATTCGATTATGTAATTCTCACTTTAGGGAGAAAGATATATATCAAAAACACTATAACTATTGGTTATCGATAGTCGTTATTTGCTCTATAACTTCATGTATAAGAACATGGTTAAACTAAGCATACAAATAGCTTAGGAGCATTTCATTATTTATTTTTTGAACACAACACAATAATAGTATAACCTTGTTACGAAGTATTAAGCGGTAAAACTCGCATCCTTTTACTTATCCGAGTTGTTTTATTCGGGCAAGCGCGTCGAGGTCATAATTTCAAAACTCTAGTGACATTCTTTACAAATAACAGACAACAAAGTAGAAAAAATAAAATAAAAATAAACAGAACAAGTCGTAGTTCTCAGTCAAAATATATATATGTTCACATAAGTTTAATAAAGAACATCACGAAACTTGTCCTACCTTAGCGGTAATGTCATGAGTTAGAAACTCTAGTGACTTCTTACTTTTGTTTTCAGTTAAATAAATGATGAAAAAAGTTGCGCATTATGTAACAAGCAAGACCATGTATATGAGATGGCAAATAACATGGCTCAATATGGTGCGCCAAATAGATTCTCTTTCTCACGCGCAATTGCTCAAATTTGTGCGTCCTCAAGGTCTCGAGTCGAAAACACTCTAGTGACTTATTTTATTTTATTTATACGCATGCTAGAAGTCATACATTAAGAACTCAAGTGGAACACGATAAAGTTTTAACAAGATAACTAGCTAATGCGGAATTGCTTCAATTTCACGTCCTCAAAGTCACGAGATTAAAAGCGGCTTATTTTTCACGTCTTGAGGTCACGAGTTCATAAATCTAGTGATATAAAAAAATGTCTTTGAAAGAATGACATAAACGGGCAAAAAATAAAATATGTACTATTTATAACGAAGACGGTCTTAGATAGTCATTTCTGAATTGACTAACAAGAATAAAATTGAAAAAGTAAATAGGTAGAGTTGGTCTAGTGGTATAGCTTTACTTTTGGGGTCACGGGATCAATACCTGGAACTCTACATTTCATATTGTTTCGTTTCTTCTCGTAAGTACTACAATTTAAAAAAAAAAAAAAAAAAAAAAGAACAAACCATGAGACGACTAGATCAGTTGGCTAGATCCCAACAAATCGCGGGTTCAGTCTACGCAAACCACTTTTTTTTCTTCTAATAGACGACAACCAAATAAAAGAAATATAATAGAATTAAGTTGTGGTCAAATCAGTTGCTTGTGACAACTACGTAGAGGCGTGTAGCCTGATCGAAATGAACTAGGTTCTCATACTGCTTATAACAGCGGATAATCCATTTTTTTGTAGTCATGTGCATTGTAAAAGAATAAAAGAATTAGCATAGATGCAAGTACTGGTTAGACCAGTTGGTCGTGCACTGCGATATGAAGGCGTGCAGTCCAAGCCAATGTCTTGGTGGTGTGCACGGCGACAAAAAGGCGTGCAACCAAGGCACAACTTTTAGTTTTTTTTCGTAGCAGCAAAAAGAAAACGAAAATTTCTGAAATTAAGAAGAATAGTTGTTGCTGGTTAAAATGGAAGTGTGGCAGTATGAAAGAATAGTACTCAAGCCATGATGATGTTCCGAGTTCAAAACAAGTCAAGCTGTCCGGAGTTCAAAACTCGGCAGGAGCATTTTATTTTAACGAGACGATGTTGCTCAAGTGCCACCAGTACAGCTTGTAGACACTTCCGGGCGACACAGTCAATTAGCCTACTAGGACTGGGACCGAAACACATAAGAAGCATATTATTCCTTTTTCTTTTGGACGGGAATATTTTCAGCAGCATTTTTTTATTAGAATATTAAAATAAATAAAAAACGCACAAGGCGGAGCACATAGTTGCTCTAGATCATATGGTTGCTCTCCAGCTAAAAGTAGATCGAGGTCTAGGTTTCGAATTTTCTTTTTTCGGATGAACCCATAACATGGACCAACTATTTTTCCTTTGATATAAATAAGAAATCGAAAGAAGACATTATAGAAATGATCCCAAACTATGGATGAGACGATCAAAACTGGAAATTAAATTTTTTGTTTGATCATCTTTATCTTGACAATATAATAAAGAAGTAATTGTAGTGTTTCTTTTGATAGATCTCTTTTTGAGTAGAGCCTGCTGATAACGTGTTGTGCACCCAATAGTAGAGTAGAGAGAACAATGTATGGAAGAATGTCAAATGTGCATTATTCTCCACCAAATTACTCATTTATATATGGTTTCAGTCAGTAACATCCAAATATGGTAATATGAATATTCACAATATCAATTACATATTTTATAACAGTATTATTTTTTTAGAAGACTAGAGTATTAATTAGTACCGTGACTCATGCTACATGGACAATAGTTCAAAGATAATCGTGAAAACAATCTCCTAAACCCGCAAAAAAAAAATAAAAAAATAAAAAAAAAAAAAAATAATAAAGAAATCTCCTAACACAATAAAACTAAAATTTGTGAAGGAAAAAATGGAACATCGACCTAACATAGATAACTAAAAGAGTCGGAAAGGAAAAATAATATACACGTTTCCTTAGAATTCCCCTCTTTGTATGTTAATAATTTATTTAATAACAGCTCAAAAAAAGTTTTCCGAGCTCTAAGTTTTTCGGATCACTACGAAAACCTTAATTTCTTACAATCGGCGGCAATCGACGACAACAACGTAGGATGCAAAGGACTACAAGTGAAGAGATGGAGAGCACAGATCGGCTAACAGAGTTTACGGAAAAGGAGAAGCAAGTTCTAGTGTTAGAAGACGAGTACTGGAAGGAGGGTGAAGAATATTTCAAAGCTTGCTTGATTGGGTGTTTTGCTACGGATGAACAAATCAACACAAAAGCTATGCGAGCCATGTTTAGAAGGATCTGGAATTGTGTTACTGAGGTTAAAGTTATTGAAGTCGGTATGAATATGTTCTTGTTTATCTTTCCGGATCAGGAGTGCTTGGACAGAGTTTTCTGGGGGGGACCATGGATTTTCAATGGGAGTATACTACCCCTAAAACCATGGAAACTTGAGGATCCTTTACAAGGGGTTGAATTTAAAACATTCAATCTTTGGGTACAGATTAGCAATCTAACAATTCATGTCATGAAACCAGAAACAGGAAGAAAGGTCATCAATTTAGTAGGAGAAGCCTTAATAGCGGATCTAAGAATTGAAAGTGACGATGGTGTAAATTTTTTTAGGGTAAGAGGGAGTTTCTCTATCAACGAACCCTTACCACGAGGGGTTCATATTATGGGGAAGGAAAAGGTAATTTGGTTAGACTTCAAGTTTGAAAGGTTGCCTGCGATTTGCCATTGGTGTGGGCATGTAACTCACACAGAAAGTCAATGTGAGTTACGAGATACGAAAGAAAGAGAGGGTCAGAGCCAAGGTTATGGGGAGTGGCTGTTATTCCATCCCAAAACTCAAAAACCAAGTACAGAAAGAAAGGAGGAGAAGAGGGAAAACGAAGATCCGCAAAAAGAAAACAATGAGGTTAACACTAGAAAGCCAGGCATGCCAGTCAATATGGTGGACAATCTTATCTTTGAAGATTCTGAAAACAATGAAGTGGTAGAAAAGACCGATCAAGAGCAGACCACTGAGAGCACAACCGAGATTCAAGCTATGGAGATAGGGGATGGATCCGACCCATTTAATCTTGACCCAGCCATTTTGAAGTATGGGGCGGTACAAGTTATGAAGAGAAGTACGAATATCAATCCCAGCAGGCCAAACTCAGTCCAAAACAGGGAGCATCAAGACAAAGGAGGAAACAAACCCGAAGGGCAGAAATCAATAAAACATAGAAATAATGAGCTAAACGGGACGACAAAGACCTCAAGTTCGGGGAGATGGAAGGAGCAAGCAAGAAACAAAAGTTCTAGATCCGGTGGAGACCACAATAATGCGAAGAGGAAAGAATCTGATACTGTTTTTAGCCCCATAGCTACAAATGAATTTGAGAAAGAGGGACACAAGAAAGGAAGGCAATTAGACATGAGTGCGCTATCGGGAGGAAACCAAGAGGAGAGCAACGAGGAGGAACAAAATGTAGTGACCAAAAATAAAGAGGCAGTGTCTGCTATGCAGCACTGCCTATCATCATGATTCTTCTCAATTGGAACGTGCGGGGTATCGGGAACCCTAGCACATTCCTTACTCTTCGCGATCAAGTGAAGAAGCGAAATCCCGATATTATCTTTCTTATCGAAACCCGCCTTGATGTAACAAAGATGAAGAGACTACAAGACAGACTTATCTTTCAAAATGGTCACCACGTTAGTTGTGTGGGACTTAGTGGAGGGTTATATCTAATGTGGTCACATCAAGATAGAAAAAAGCTCGAGATTTCATATTTCAGCTTGGATTTGTGATGAGAAAGGTGATAGAGAATGGTTACTTACAGGTTTCTATGGAAACCCATCAGCAAGTCAAAGATTCAATTCTTGGGAGTTATTGGAAAGAATTCAACCAAACCCGAGACGACCCTGGTGTGTAATTGGATATTTTAATTCGATTTCATCATCTGCAGAAAAAGAAGGAGGGAGGCAGAGCTATAGATAGATGTGGTCTGAAAGATATTGGCTATAGTGGAGTACCTTTTACTTGGTCAAACAAGCAAGGAGATGGATGTACCATTGGAGAAAGGTTGGATAGAGCTTTAGTCAATTCCGATTGGAAAGAAAAGTTCTCTAGTTCTCGGCTAACGTCCCAAGTTCTTGCTAATTCGGATCATGTTCCACTAATATTGTGTATCCTAAAGGGACCGAGTGTTCCTTTCAAACTCAAGCGGTTTATGTTCGAGTATTTCTGGACTGCGCATCCGGATTGTAAAAACCAAATTTCAAATGCTTGGTCGACACACCACAGATTAAGTCGGCAGCTTCAAGAGGTTTCAATTAAGCTAAAAGTGTGGGAAAGAGGAAAATTTGGCAATATAAGTAGAAGGATCGCTGTTTTGAAGACTAAACTGCGTTGGTTGTGGAACCAATATCAAAGCAATGAAGTTATCCGAGAACAACAGAATGTCCAAGATGAGCTTAATGATTTATTTAGACACGAAGAAGCTTTATGGCGTCAACGAAGTAGAGCAACTTGGCTCAAACTAGGGGATCGCAATGCAAGCTTCTTCCACAAGAAAGCTTCGAGCAGGATATCAAGAAACATAATAGGGCGCTTCAAATATGGTGCGGGTAACTGGATTAGCGACGCATAAGACATGGTGGAGCAGCTCCAGAATCACTTTGGTGAAGTATTCAAATCGCATAATCCATCACAACAGTCTATTGAAAAAGTTACCCAATGGACATCGACTCTCATTACCGAAGAGAAGCGATTGCTCCTACAAGCGAAGTTCACGGAGACAGAGATACTAGCAGCTCTCAAAAGTATGCATCCTCAGAAATCACCAGGTATTGACGGTTTCCCAGCCTTATTTTATCAAAAATATTGGCAGATAGTTCGATAGGATGTGACAAAGAAGTGTTTTCATTTTCTCAATCAAGATGGGGATCTAGAGAAATTGAATGAGACTTTGATCACGTTAATTCCTAAGCTCAAACAACCCCAAACCCTGGCTGATTTTCGTCCTATAAGTCTTTGTACGACAGTCTATAAAATTATCGCCAAAGTTCTAGCTAATGAAATTAAGTGGCTATTAGATGATGTTATAAACGATACTCAAAGTGCGTTTGTACCTGGGAGGCAAATTTCCTACAATAATTTAGTGGAATTTGAAGTATTGCATACAATGAAGACTAGAGTCACCGGAAAGTTGGGTTACGTGGCACTCAAGGACGACATGTCAAAAGCCTATGATAGGGTCGAGTGGCCCTTTCTAGAAGCGATGATGTTGAAACTGGGTTTTGGGAGTAAGATTACTAATCTTATTATGCATTGTATAAACTCGGTCAAATATTCCTTCAATATTAATGGAGTTGTAGTGGGGAGAATTCTACCTAAACGGGGGTTGCGGCAAGGCTGTCCGCTTTCACCCTATTTGTTCCTGTTGCGTAGTAAGGGGCTCTCGCGCTCAACTTCAGCAGCAGTCCCCAACGGCTGGCTCCAGGGGGTGAAAGCGTCTAGAAGTGGACCCACTATTTCGCACCTTTTCTTAGCAGATGACAGTTTATTCTTTACAAGAGCTAAGCACGAAGATATTGCTATGCTATTACAGATTATTAAAGATTATGAATTTGCATCTGGACAAAAAATTAATCTATCTAAATCAGCTGCGGTATTTTCTGCTAATGTTTATGAGGAGATTAAGAAGTCAATTAGCGAAGCTTTGGGAGTGGAAGCAGTTGAGCATCACGAAAAATATCTGGGGCTCCCCACGACCCTGGGAAGAAACAAAAAAATCACGTTCAACCATATTTTGGACAGAGCACATGCAACAACCCCCTTATCCGGCTCGGGACAAGACCGGGAGGGCGATGCTTAATAGAAGTGGCGGAGACCAAAAGCAATATAATCCACAACAAAAAAAAAAACTTATAATATTAAACATTAAACTAAGAGTCGTATACAAAAGGTGCTTTATTATTACACAATAACTTAACAAAAATATAAACTAATTAGGACATTATCAGTCTAGGTGAGTCACACGCCCCTTCTATTCCTTAAGTTCCAGCTCCTAGACCTGCGGTGGGAAGAAAACAACAGGAACCGCAGTTTTCAAAGTCAGCAATAAATACTGAGTGAGATACACCTTAGCAGGTAAAACAGGAAAGGGAATATAAACTGATGCGGCGTAATTTAAATAAAGTGAAAGTGGTAGAGAATAAGTAAAACTTTATCTGAGTTTGCAACGGTAAAAGTAGCAGTGATAACCATTTCACGAATGATAATACCCAAACCTGTAAACAATTCAATTAAGTCCTTCATAAGTGCCATTTTCCAATTAGAATTCGAATCCATTTATCAACTTTCACTTATAAAATCAATGGAACCAGTTATTAAGCACAGTACCGGAAACAATAGTGGCCAACAAAGGGCCTCCTTAATGGCCAACAAAGGGCCTCCCAAGTAATAATGGCCAAAAAAGGGCCTCCTTAATAAAAAAGGCCAACAAAGGGTCTCCTCAATGGCCAACAAAGGGCCTCCCAATAGTAAAAAAAATCGGTACGTGCGGTGTTCCACTTTACGTTATTAACAGATTATTGTTTCGTGAGAGTTTCCGAGAACAGTAATTACAAGTCAAAGTTTGACAGGAAGAAACACATAACAATATAGTTTTGAGACAAGTATAAATCACGTTCGAAAAATGTAATCCACAAATATATATTTTGAGACAGAAAATAAAGTCGAAGTATGACCCGAATGAAGCTAAGCACGCTAGGCTAAGCATGTATTCTCACCTGAAGTTGGCTCTGCGGTTAGTACGTAGGATGGTCGATGAAACCTAAGTCAACAAATCCGTCTCCTACAATTTTAGAAATATCTAGTCACAACAGTCTTATTTCTGATAAACAAATGCATAGATGCTTGTCTGACTAGGTCGAAACTAAGTCATTCCCTTTCATTCCAAAAAGAAACCCTCCTTAAGTTATTTAAATATATTTTAATGACAAATTTAACATCAAATAAAGGATATAAGTATTTACTAAAGCAACAAGTAATAGTTGAAGACTATTTCTGAACAGTATTTGATTTGTCAATAATATTTATTTGATAAAAATATTTACTATTTATTTAATTAAGGTATTTATTAAAACAGTGTTACATATATACAAACCAAGTTTTAATTATCTTATTTTTAATGAAAATATTTACCATAACCATTTTCTAAAGTTCTTATTTTTATTTTCTTTGAAATATATATATATATATATCTATATATATATATATATGCTTACTAGTGTTTAAACAAAATAGACATATACATAACTATAAACACCCTAGAGTTATATTAAATAAGAATAGCCCCACAAATTTTGCAGAAAATGCAACACTGACCCCCCCCCAAATAGTTACTGAAAATAGCAATTTGACCCCAAGTATGAACACACACGGTGAGACACTCTACTGTCCAATCTAAACACGAATTCAAGCCATAAAAATATAATTTTGACTAGTGAAAATGAATTATAGAGAAGTTTAGGAGTTACCCAAGCCAAGAATGGCGAGAAATGATCGAGAAATGAACCGGGTTGAGTCGCCGAAGTTGCCGCCGGTGATGGTGGCCGACGGGGCTAATCCGACCACTACTGGGATTTGCTGGGACCACAAGAAGAACGGTCGGACCCTCTGGAGTCATTCCGTACTGGTTTCGAGGTGTGGGTTGCGCCGGTTAAGTTGGGCCAAACTCTTCTCCGGATACTATGGAGTTTGGCCGCGATGGCGGTCTCCTGTACTTGCTGCTAGGCTTGCCTCTTTTTCTAATCTTCTTCGTTTTATTGGGTCGGTACAGAGAAATAGATCCGGAGAGGAAGAGGAGGAGGGGGAGAAAACGGTGGTGGTGGAAGCTTCGGGTGCTTCCCGACGGTGGTAGTGACGGCAGTTGGCCACTGCCAGCTGCTGCTGCTGCTTCCCGTTGCTCTGCTGTTGCTTCTCGGTGACAGAGAGAAAAAGGGTGAGAGAGACAGAGTTGTAAGGTGGAGGTGGAGGTTGGAGGTGATGGTGGTGAGGGCGATGATGGTGGTGCCCGTGATTGTGGTGGTGGTTGTTTCGCCGGAGAAGATGAGAGAGCTGAGAGAGAGTCGTGGTGGCTGTGGCCTGCAGGGGGAGGAGAAGCTGGGGGTTTATATAGAATGGTGAGGACGGAAGAAATGGAGGCGGTGGAAGTGAGGGCGGTGTGATGCCGTGGTCGTGAAGGAAAAGTAAGAAAAGAAAAAGAATTTTCATTTTATTAAACAAGTGATAAATAGGAAAGATTGGGTGTGGAAAAAGTATGAGCTATCGTGGTGGTCGCCACCGCGAGATCGTCTAGAAAAATAAAATAGAAAGATATAATCGCACAAAAATTAAAATTTTCACCCAATTTTCTTGTCTAATAAAATTAGCGAAAATTACCCAAATTACTGATCGCAACCTAAAATTTAATTGTTACGTCACAAATTACCAAATTACCCTTTAGTTAAACACGAGGTATTACAGCGCAAGTCAAAAAAAAGGGGTGGAAGGGAGAAGTACTTATCTGTAGCAGGTAAAGAGGTGTTGCTGAAATCAGTCATCCAAGCAATCCCAAATTATGCCATGTCTTGCTTCAAGTTACCTACAGGTACAAGCCAGAGATTAGAACAAATCATGAGAGAAATTTGGTGGGGAAACGGCGACAGAAGGGGTATCAACTGGATAAACTGGGACTGCTTGAAGTCGACAAAACAAAGAGGTGGCATTGGCTTTAGAGATATGGAACACTTTAACAGGGCTCTCTTAGCAAAACAGAGTTGGCGAATTCTAGTTAAGCCAAACAGTCTGGTAACTAGAGTATTCAAAAGCAAGTACTTCAGGAAAAAGCAATTTCTTGAAGCAGAAGTGGGCTCAGGTCCCTCTTTTGCCTGGAGATCAAAAAGGTTAAGGAAAAACCTTGGAACTGGTAGTACGATCAACATCTTTAGAGATCCCTGGATCAATAGACCGCCAAGCTTTAAATTGATTACTCCGCCCCCTGCAGCAAATCAACAAATGGCCAGCGAGTTCATCAAACAAGATAAACAGTGGGATATTCAAAAACTTCAGGAAACGTTTTTACAAGTTGATGTGGAGGATTTTACCAGAATCCCAATCCCAGATGGCTCAAACGCAGATGAATGGTCATGGTATTATGCAGTTAGCGGATGTTATATAGTGAATCTGGGTATGAGTTGCAGAGAAGTTTAACTACCAATACATTGCTATCAGGAAACTCAAAAAGTGCACAAGTATGGTATAAACAGCTGTGGAAGATGAAAATTCAAAGGAAAATCGTTTTTTTTCGTTAGAGAATTGCGAAAGGCATTTTGCCCACAAAAGACCGGTTAAGAAGTCGAGGAGTACCAGTCGAAGAAAAATGTCACTTATGTGATGAAGCAGAGAGAATCGTTCACACTTTGATGTTATGCACCACAATACAAGGTTTTTGGTCACAGTTCATGTCACAAAATTTGATTCACAAAATTGCCGGTTTAGAAACCCAGATGGACTGGTTTGCTGATCTGATTAAACGGCTATCAGACCCAGATCGGACGAAATTCTGTATCGGTCTTAGGATAGTGTGGAATAACAGAAACGAAACAGTTTTCAGGGGTTTCCATAGATCAACAGAGCAATTAATTGTCAAAGCAGAAGCATACCTACGAGATGAACTTAGATCAGATCCAGGGAGGGACGACCACTCAGATCCAACCGCTGTCGACCTTGATTCAAACACATGCAGAGAAAGCAAGTGCAGAGTTTAGGTGGATGGTGCCTGGTCTTACATCAAGAAGATCGCCGGCTCCGGCGTTATAATTTGGGATCATCATGGTAGATTCAAAGCTGCAAGTGCATCGAAGCTGCAATGGGGGAACAGAGCAAAGGAGATCGAAGCGATGGTCATAGAAAGAGGCATAGACCTGGCTTTGAATTTGAATTTAACCTGAATACATACCGAATGTGTTAGGATCGACTCGGAGCGATATAACAACGCAACGAAAAGCAAAACGAAATCACACGAACAAGAACACGACGATTTACGTGGTTCACCAAATTGGCTACATCCACGGTCCACACCCACTTCACTATGATGAACGAATGAAAAGTACAAAAGATCTCTCAGCCTCTCTCTGTGATGTGATACACTAACCCTAGAGCTAGGTCAATTTATATAGAGATAGTAATACATGAATTGCTTGTAAGCCCCTCTAATTTAGACTAGGTTACAAAACATTATTCACACTTAACAATCTCCCACTTGAAGACTGATTAACTCTGAGTGTACTTCTCCCAGCTTCAATTCGACATCCTCTATGAGTGTGGACTTGGCCTCTCATCATGTAACTAGGCCAACCGAAGCCGAGCAGGTTCTCAGCTTCTCCAAGGTCACAACCATGGTAAACATATCCGCAGGATTCTGGCTCGTGTGAATCTTCTCCAATTTGATCACGTCTTTCTCCAATAATGAACGAATGAAGTGATACCTGATGTCAATGTGTTTCGTCCTTGCATGAAAAGTGGAATTCTTTGCCAGATGAATTGCACTCTGACTGTCACTATACAGCTTACAACTCCTCTGCTTCTTCCCAAGTTCCCTCAAGAAACTCTGTAGCCAAACCATCTCTTTGCACGCTTCCGTAGCTGCTACATATTCGGCTTCAGTAGTAGATAGGGGAACAATTTTCTGCAACCTCGAAACCCAACTGACTGCTCCACTTCCAAGTGTAAACACATAGCCTGTAGTGCTCTTTCTTCTGTCCACATCACCAGCCATGTCTGAATCAACATACCCTTTCAAACTGATCTCTGACCCTCCATAGCACAAAGCTACATCCTGTGTACCTCTCAGATACCTGAAAATCCACTTCACAGCTCTCCAATGCTCCTTACCGGGATTTCTCATGAATCTGCTAACAACTCCCACTGCTTGGGCAATATCTGGACGTGTGCACACCATAGCATACATCAAGCTTCCCACAGCAGATGCATAAGGAACTTTAGCCATGTAGTTCTTCTCCTCATCTGTAGCTGGCCTCTGGTCTTTCGAAAGTTTGAAGTGACTCGCCAACGGAGTACTCACTGGTTTAGCATCATGCATGTTAAACCTCTTCAAGACTTTCTGAACATAATCAGCTTGTGACAAAACTAGCTTCTCGCCAATTCTATCCCTGTTGATTCTCATGCCAAGGATTTGCTTTGCAGGTCCCAAATCCTTCATTGAGAACTCTTTAGATAAGCTCTCTTTCAACTTCTGAATTTCCCCCATGCTTGATCCTGCAACAAGCATATCATCCACATATAACAAGAGAATAGTGTAAGAATTCTTGAACCTCTTGAAGTAGCAACAGTGATCCCCTTGACACTTCTTGTATCCTTGCCTAGACATGAAGTTATCAAACTTCTTGTACCACTGCCTCGGTGCCTGCTTCAAGCCATACAAACTCTTCCTTAATTTGCACACCATATTCTCTTTACCAGCTGCTTTGTACCCTTGTGGCTGTACCATATAGATGTCTTCTTCTAAATCCCCGTGTAGAAAGGCTGTCTTGACATCTAACTGCTCAAGGTGCAAATCTTCAACTGCCACAATGATTAGTACCGTGCGGATGGTGGAAATCTTCACAACTGGAGAGAAGATTTCAGTGAAGTTTACGCCTGCTTTCTGCTGAAATCCTTTCACCACCAGTCTAGCCTTGTACCTCTTTGATCCATCATGCTCCTCCTTAAGTCTGTAAACCCACTTGTTGTGCAAAGCCTTCTTCCCTCGAGGCAACTCCACAAGATCCCATGTCTTATTGGAGTAGAGAGACTGCATCTCATCATTCATTGCATGCTCCCACTTGACTCTGGCTTCACTCTGAACAGTTTCCTCGAAGCTCTCGGGTTCACCACTATCTGTGAGCAAAAGATATGACAGTGATGATAAATAACGAGCTGGAGTCTTACCTTTAGTCGACCTTCCTGAAACTCTTCGTGTTGGAGCGACCGCTTCAACTTTTGAGCTTTGTACTGGAGCAGGGGCTTCAACTTGTGGCTGGACTTCTCCAATCTCAAGCTCTACCGTTTCCTTCTCATCTGAAACCTGTCCCTGTTTCCAATCCTTGTACATAACTGACTCGTTAAATACCACATCCATGCTTCTAACAGCCTTGTGCTTATCGAAATCCCAAAATCGATAGCCAAAACTGTTAATGCCATATCCGATAAACGCACACTTCTTCGACTTAGGATCTAGCTTGGACCTCTGTTCTGCATCAACATGAACATAAGCGGTACATCCAAATGTTCTCAAATGCGACAAACATACCTGTTTTCCTGTCCAAGCTTCCTCAGGCAATCCAAAATCTAGTGCTGTCGATGGACCTCTGTTGATTAAGTATGCAGCTGTGTTCACTGCCTCAGCCCAAAATGACTTAGGCAATCCAGCGTGTATCCTCATGCACCTTGCACGCTCTGTGAGTGTTCTATTCATGCGCTCTGCAACTCAATTCTGTCTAGGCTTGTTTGGAATTGTCTTCTGTCTCTTGATGTCGTTCTCTGCGCAGAACTCCTCAAACTCATTGCTGCAATACTCGCCACCATTGTCAGATCTCAAACACTTAAGTTTCCGACCTGTCTCATTCTCAATAGTAGCCTTCCACTTCTTAAACACATCAAACACATCTGATTTGTTCTTTAAGAAGTAAACCCATAGTTTTCTAGTGGCATCATCAATAAAAGTAACAAAGTAAGACGCACCCCCATTAGAAGCTACATTCACTGGACCCCATACATCTGTATGCACTAACTCCATCCTGTTGAGCTTTCTACCGCGGCTAACTTTGTGAAGCTGACTCTCTTCTGCTTCCCGTAGACACAATCCTCGCAAAACTCCAAATCAAGTTCCTTCAAACCCTTGAGCTTGCCTGTTTTGAGCATTATCTGCATGCCCTTCTCACTCATGTGTCCTAGCCTGTGGTACCAGGTACTTGCGCCAATATCAGAAGACGCGACAGCTATGGTACTGTCCGTTCCTGAAGTCACATACAAAGTACCCTCCTTCTTACCGTGTGCGATCACCATAGATCCTCTTGTTACTTTCCAGGAATCAACTCCAAAAGTAGTTTTGCAACCTGATGCTGCAAGCTGGCCTACCGAGATAAGATTCCTCTTCAACATCGGAACATGTGTGACATCAGTCAATTGCAAAGCTGTTCCATTATCCAAGTTCAATTGGATTTCTCTCTTCCCAACAATTTTACATGCCTCATCGTCTCCGAGATACACCTTCCCGAAATCACCCTACACGTAATTATGAAGAATATCCTTTCTACCTGTCGCATGGAACGAAGCACCAGAATCGACCACCCACACATCCTCCTTTGAGGATAAAGATAATATTAATGTTTCAGGATCACTTTCAGAAATATTAATAGAATCATTACCTTTGTGGTTGTCTGACTTCTTCTTGCTCGGATTCTTGCACTCCCTTGCAAAATGTCCGCTTTCACCGCAGTTGTAGCACTCGATGTCCTTAATGTCCTTTTTCTTCCACTTTGACTTTGACTTAGATCGACCTCGACCCTTGTTTCCATTCTTCCTGTCTGCTGATCTCCCTCTCTGCTCGACATACAACGAACCATCAGAGGATTTGCTAGATCCACTGCTCTTCCTGCGCATCTCTTCACCGAGTACCGTGCTCACCACGTTGTCGTACCCTAGCTTGTCTTTTCCAGCAGAATTGCTCACAGCAGTCACTACGCCACCCCAACTCTTGGATAACCCGGACAGAACCAACAGTGCCTTCATCTCGTCGTCAAAGCATGTAATCCCGACGGATTCCAACTGGCTTATGACGATGTTCAGCTCGTTCAGGTACTGGGAAACATTACCACTCTCGGCCATCCTCATGTCAAAGAGCTTCTGCATGAGAAACACCTTGTTCGCTGCTGAAGGTTTCTCATACATTTGTGAGAGAGCATCCATCAAACCCTTCGTCGCCGTTTCTTTCGACACATTGAACAGAACTGACGATGCGAGACTCAATCTCACAAGTCCTAGAGCTTTTCTGTCTAAAATCTTCCACTGTTCGTCTTTAATTTCGCTTGGTTTCTTCTCAACTCTGTCCAACGGCAAGTACAAGTCCTTCTGATACAAATAGTCTTCTATCTACATCTTCCATAGGCTGAAATTCGTCCCGTCGAATTTCTCAATCTTGAATCTTCCGTCGTCCGCCATCACTCCCACTCAAACCGTGCAGAATCTCAACAATCTGATCTGACCAACAGATCCGGAACGTCCAAAAACCCTAAGTTTGACTCCTGTTTCAAATCAATCGGATTCCTGGACAATGAGAAACGCCCAAAACAAATTTTTGGATTAAACACGCGTGATCAAGACACTCCAGCAGTGTGTGTGAGAAGCACTTGATTGCTTCTCTGTGACGCCCTTACCCCCTGCTGGTCTTCTTTATGAGCACGCACACAAAATTTTGTGCTTTCTCCAGCCGCATAACAAGGCCAATCAAAGAGAGCCAACCAACAATCTAATGGTTACAATTATTAGCCAATAATATTGATTGCAAGGCTTGGTTGTTACCTTGGTTTGTTCCTGGTGTCTCCGATGTGAAAAAATAATCCAGCCGCAAACAGCGTCCTTGCAGCAGCTACAATTCGACGCCGTCAAAAGGCCTAACGAACAACAATAAAGTATTTTCTTCAACCCCGCTACTGTTATTGCTGTCGATCAAAATTGAAGAACACGAAAACTTTTTTTTTCAATCCGATGCACGTTTTCGACCGGGCTCTGATACCAGTTGTTAGGATCGACTCAGAGCGATATAACAACACAACGAAAAGCAAACGAAATCACACGAACAAGAACACGACGATTTACGTGGTTCACCAAATTGGCTACATCCACGGTCCACACCCACTTCACTATGATGAACGAATGAAAAGTACAAAAGATCTCTCAGCCTCTCTCTGTGATGTGATACACTAACCCTAGAGCTAGGTCAATTTATATAGAGATAGTAATACATGAATTGCTTGTAAGCCCTCTAATTTAGACTAGGTTACAAAACAGTCTTCACACTTAACAGAATGTGACTCTGAAACCTTGATTCATCAGATCTGCGATGAACAAAGTCTCAACTAAGGGAGAAGTTACATCAAAGAGATAAGCGGATGAGTAAAGGAGAAGCTGAAGAACTTTCAAGAAGTGGAGTGGAAATGGATGCCTCGGGAGAGCAATAAGCATGCGCATCGGATAGTAATTTTGTCGGTTGGGTTTTTATTTAATATCATTTCTCAAAAAAATAATAATAATTCATTTAATAAACACAACTAAAAAAAAGGTACAACTAAATCTGTGGTGTAACTTTAAATCGAATTAGCTTATTTCTAGGTCTAGTCCCCCACCATTTATGGGTTAGGAGTCTAATTTTAATGAATGCGGGGTTATGCTGCCTTACCTGTCGAGTAGGTTCCTTTTCCAAAAAAAAAATAGCTTTGTTCTAAATGTGATGCCATGTGGAACTCAACACGTTCACGGTAGTTATCACCGTGACATAGTCCAACCTAGACGGCCACCCAAAACATCAACCACCAAAAACTATGTTCCTTAAGGCCCCACATGATGTTCGGTAACATGTTTACTTGTCAAGTCTATGCCACATAAAGTTTGGGACCAAATGAATACTGGTAATGTGGTGGAGTGTGTCTCATGCTCTCATTTCTGTGGCCTTCATTCCCAACGCCACATTTTGTTAGGTTAAGGTATAGAAGTTTTCCGGCGCAGCTTATCAAGTCTATGCCACATGCAGTTTAGTTATAAAATACAGTCCATTATTGTCCATAATCTCATTTTGTGGCCTTAATTTCCAGCCTTTTTTCACAATCTGCTACTTGATTGTTGAGAATTGTCTAAAAATTAAAACCCAATTATACGCCATAAAAAACTCGTACCTCAATTTGATGGGACATAGACCTGATAACATGCATATTCCTAATAGTATCATTTAGTTATTAGTGTGACATAACTCTACCTAGTCCGCTACCCGAACCCACAACCATCACCAATTAATTCCACATTATTATGAAATATAAAATTAATATTGTGATAACTTATCGTATTATCATATTTGGTTGATACTGATTGATCTTAGAGTCCAAATCTCCTATTCCCTCTTTGTGTTCCCTTTCGTGTCCCCTCCCTCCTATTGGTCCACATCACCACATTTTAATCGATTTTTTTTTTCATAAATATTTCTTTATCGATTAGTTCTATAATTATAAATAAGGTAACTCAATTAACTAGCAATAATTATCTTTATACTATTAGATGTATATCTTGACTATTGTAAATCAGTGCTTGTGTGTGTAGGGGATACGGAAGTTATTTCTTTATCAATTGCTTAATTTTTTTTTCACTTAATCGAATAACATTGCAGCTAGAATCACAATCTTATTTGACAAAAGACAACACTGTAATTGTTACCGTTGGGATATTTTCGTCAGTTTGGGTGATTCTGGAGGTGATTACTCATTATATGTTAAATGGATTGGTTTGATATTTTATCGACTTTTCTGAGCAGTGGAATCATGATAAGAAAATTTATATACACAGAACCGAATATGATTAACACTATGTTTTGTTTGATGCTAAAGAAAAATAATATGTTTAGATATATTTTATAAAAACTCAGCCTCTTATAACTTGTAAGTCTTGGTTTGGAACAGAATAACTTCAATTCTAAGCTTGAAAAATCGAACAACACGTGGATTCTTGCCTATGGAATCCGTTGTTTGTTTAGAAGTTCTTCATTCTGGATTTTTTTTAAACTCTGCAGTATTTTTTTTGAAAGAGATGGATCGGTATTGATTTGATTTTTTTCGAAGAGAACTTGTAGTTGATCAACATTACAAGGTATCTACTTGATTTAGTAAAGATATACATCTAATAGTGTCAATATAATTACTGATAGTTAATTGATTACCTTTTTCATAATTATATAATTAATTGATAAAGAAATATTTATGAAAAAAAAAACTGATTAAAAATGGTGACATGGACCAATAGGAGGGAGGGGACATGAAAGGGAACACAAAGAGAAAATTCGATATTTGGACTCTTGATCTTAACACCCTATATAAAAGATGGATTTTTCTTTTGAGGGAAATATGTGGGGTGGTTTCGTGGAGAATAATACACTTGTTACTTCTCCATACATTGTTCTCTCTGTTAAGGAATGAGATAATCTCCAATTATCTCATCCCTATTTTATGCTGATTCTCCATGATCTATGGGATCGGTTATTATGTTCTAATTATCTTCTTCCTATTTTAGTTGATTATACAGTGTATGTAAATCTCTCTCGTTGTATAAATACGGACCAAGGGTCATTAGAAATATCAATCACTCATTTCAACCTTTACATGGTATCAGAGCTCTGTAGAAATTTCTCTACACGATTACTCTCTCTTGTCGCAAATCGTAAGCCGACTACCTTGCTTCTCGGTCTTGGACGCAGACCATCACCATCATGACTACCACCACAACACCATCAGTGATCCAACTGAATGCCCCAACAAACTTTCCTATCAAACTCTCCTCCGCCAATTTTCTTGTTTGGCGTCGACAAATCGAAGACACTTTGATTGCTCTCGATCTACTAGGGTTCATCGATGGATCCACCACAACGCCGTCGCGCTTCACTGATATCGCGAAATCAGAAGCTAACCCAGCTTACTCTATCTAGTATCGTCAAGACCAGATCATTGTCAGTGCCCTCCTCGTTAGTTGCACCGAGTTGATTCAGCCACTGATATCCTCTGCGTCCACTGCTCGTGAAGCTTGGACCACTCTCATGGAAAGTTATGCCAGCACTTCTCCTGGACGAGTCATCGCACTCAAGAATAAACTTTCCCGCAATCCGCGCGGTAATCGCTCCATTTCGGAGTACATCAAGGATATGAAAGACATCGCCAACGATCTTGCTCTTGCACAGAGCCCAGTGTCACACACTCACCTTCTCATCTCCCTCATAAATCAACTTGGAGTCGAGTATTCGCCTATTGTTGCAGCCCTTCGCGTTCGCAACACCGCAGTCTCAATTGTTGAACTCACATCTATCGTTGAAGAGCACGAGCGCTCTCTACAGACCGTAGAATCAGACTCTGCGCCGATTCTTGCAACAGCCAATGCGACGCAACGTCACTCTGGAATGAATTCGCATCCAGCTACATACTCTCAGTATTTGCATAATGGTGGTCACTCATGGAGCCAAGACCATCGCAGATACTCCTCGAATGCGAAGAAAGGATCTCGTGGCCCGATATCAGTCGCGACTTCACATGGAATTCAACAGATGCGCTGTCACTTTTGCAACTTCACAGGACATGTTGTTCACGAATGTCGCTAACTCGGTAGCTTCTTGAGTGAGCACAACTACTCATCTGCGAGCACACCACCTGCGAGCAACACACCTGCAATCAACAAAAAAATCAGAAAAGCTCGGGATCTTTGGATGCGTGGATGTTTGACAGTGGTGACTCTCATCACGTCACCCCCATCACATATGGCCTTCAAGATCTGGCAGAGTATGATGGTCCTGAGGAGATTATTCTTGGCAACGGTAAGAGCTTATCTATCTCTCACATTGGTAGCACTAAATTCTCCTCTCCCACTAAACCTCTCCATCTGTCCAATGTCCTCTGTGTTCCCAAATTACAACGCAAACTTGTCTCTGTATTCCAACTTTGCAAATCTAATCATGCTTCGGTTGAATTCTTTTCCTCTGATTTTATTGTGAAGGATCGCTCAACCGGAAACACCATCCTTCGCGGTGAAAATCAAGATGGTGTCTACTATGCGTCTCGCAGCCAACCTCCTCTCATCAATCCAACCACCATCGCAGACGTTCACAGTCCTCATCACAGATTTGGTCATCCGTGTAATAAAACCTTAGGTCTTATATTGCAGCAGTGCAACATTTCTGTGCCTCCATCTAGTCTTCAGAAATTCTCTTGTACTTCGTGTCATATTAATAAAAGTCATAAGCTTCCTTTCGCGCATAATTCTCTTACAAGCTCTCGCCCGCTAGAATTAATTTATAGTGATGTCTAGAGTACCAAACAAATTTCTCATGATGGCTATCTGTACTATGTGGTCTTTGTTGATCACTTCACTAAGTATGTGTGGCTATATCCTCTTACGAGAAAATCAGGCGTTGATTCAATTTTCTCGCAATTAAAACGTCTTGTTGAGAAGCGCTTCTCCCAACCCAGTGTCACTTTATTTTCCGAAAATTGGGGCAAATTTGTTAAACTCCTGCCCCAATTGATCCTCCACGGTATCACGCATCTCACGACCCCTCCTCATACTCCCGAGCACAATGGTTCTGCCGAGCGCAGACATCGCCACATTGTTAAAACTGGTCTTTCTCTCCTTCATACCGCATCGCTCCCACTGAGCTACTGGCCCCATGCCTTCCAAACCGCCGTCTACCTAATCAATCGCATGCCAACTCCTATCCTGCGCAATGAATCTCCATACTTCAAACTTTTTAAAGTACCCCCGAACTATAAGTCCCTCCAACCGTTTGGATGTCAGTGCTTCCCCTGGCTTCAACCTTACACCTCCAGCAAACTCGAACCTCGTTCCAGTCCTTGCATATTCTTAGGTTACTCGGTCACTCAGTAAGCCTAAAAGTGCCTCGATCCCTCTACTAATCGCATATATATCTCTCGCCATGTTCGTTTCAACCCTCATATCTTTCCCTTCTCCAAACATCCACCTACTCAATGTGCTACCAATGCTGATAACTATGCCATGAATGACTCGGTTGATTCAGTTGCCCATGGGCATGCACCGATTCTCGATCCTGCAGCTCCACCTATGTCGGAACCTGCTCTGGCGCCTGCCCTTGCACCTGCCCCTGAGCCTCCGCTCGCACCTGAACTTACATCTCCTCAAGCTGCAACCACTCCACCAGCACAAGCACCAGCTCCTGTGTCTCCCCCTCATGACGATAATCCACATGGGACTCCAGCCCCGGCTCCTGTGCCTGCACCAACGCGCACCCGCAACCCTAATCCCAAGTACTTCAACTCTCAGTTTGGCAATGCTACTACTTCGCATTATGTCGTTCCCACTATAGAACCGCGAACGGTGGCTCAAGTTTGAAAAATCCTCTATGGAAGCAGGCAATGGATGATGAATTTGTTGCTCTAGCATGAAATCGCACATGGGATCTGGTTCCTCGAAATGGTCAACTTGTTGTGGGTTGTAAGTGGATTTTTCGGGTCAAGCGCAAAGCTGATGGTACTGTTGACAAGTAGAAAGCTCGCCTTGTGGCTAAAGGCTACTCGCAGGAGTTTGGGCGCGACTACTCTGAAACGTTCATTCCTGTCATGAAACCCGTTACTCCTCGGATTACCCGGACCTTAGCACTCTTGCGTGAATGCAAAGTGCGTCAACTGGACATCAAAAATGCCTTTCTTAATGGCACGCTAACAGACACAGTCTTCCTCGCGCAACCTCCATGATATGTTGACATCTCCAAACCCAATCATGTGTGTAAACTTTGTCGTGCACTATATGGTCTCAAACAAGCTCCTCGCGCCTGGTACAATGAGCTCTCGCCCTTACTTCTTAAATCAGGGTTTCAGAGATCGCGCGCAGATCCTTCGCTGTTCTATCTATCCGCGACGGGAGTTCATCTATTCTTCCTTGTGTATATCGATGACATTGTGTTAACAGGTAACTCCCCATCAGCTCTAGCACAGTTCATATCTAAGCTTGCTTCCAGGTTCTCTCTCAAAGACTTGGGTTGCTTAATCATTTTATTGGAATGGAAGTCATCCCAGCTCAAGGTTGTCTTTTCCTATCACAAGCCCAATATATCTCTGATATTTTGGAGATGTTTCACATGGAAGATGCCAAGCCTGTCTCCACTCCTATGTGCTCCACTGGTCTACTTCCACCAGCAGATCCAACCAAGGCAGTTGACATCTCCGACTACAGACGTCTCTTGGGTCTTCTACAATACCTAAGTCTCACGCGTCCGTACATCTCCTTCGCGGTGAACAGACTTTCGCAGTTTCTTCATGGCCCTCTATCTTTGCACTGGCTGGCAGCCAAGAGATTTCTTCTTTACCTCAAAGGCACCATCTGTCATGGCCTTTATCAGCGACCGGGGGCGCGAATGGAACTCTCTGCGTTCTCTGATGCTGAGTGGGGTGGTCAATCCACCATGGGGCGTTCCACCACTGCGTATTTTCTCTACTTGAGATCCAATATCATATCATGGAAGTTTTCACTTCAAAAGTCCGTCTCTCGCTCGGCCACAGAAGCTAAATATCGTGCACTTGCGAATGCCACTGCTAAATTACTTTGGGTTCAACACTTGCTTCATGAAATTGGCATTCCCCTCACTGGCTCACCAACCTTGATGTGTGACAATCTCAGTGCCACCCATGTCTGCAAAAATCCCGTCTTCCACTCTCGCATGAAACATGTTGTGCTGACTATTTCTTCGTCCGCGACCTTATAGCGTCAGCCAACGTTCGTGTGCGACATTTTCCCAGTCAACATCAACTAGAAGATACACTCACTAAACCACTTGGGCGCAAACCGTTTCTTCATCTACGATCTAAGATTGAAGTCTCCGACGGGTCCTCCATCTTACGGGGGCGTGTTAAGGAATGAGATAATCTCCAATTATATCATCCCTATTTTATGCTGATTCTCCAGATCTATGGGATCGGTTATTATGTTGTAATTATCTTCTTCCTATTTTAGTTGATTATACAGTATGTAAATCTCTCTCCTTGTATAAATACGGACCAAGGGTCATTAGAAATATCAATCACTCATTTCAACCTTTACACGCTCTTCCCTACTGTTGAGTTTACAACATATTATCAGTACAATGCTTTAACCAGCCAAGGAGATTTATCAAAATAAAAGGTACGATAATTAATTATGAATATATCGAGAATAAGATGATCAAGCGAAAAATATAATTTTCGATCTTGATTGTGCTCATCTCTTACTTATTTTCAAGTTGATATGAATGAAAGATGTAAAATATAAATTTTGTTGGCATTTTTTTCATGTTGCTATATATATTGAAAAATATATGGGGTCTATGCTATGGTTTCATATGAAAAAAAGCTCTAAGTTCGATAACTAAACCTCGATCTGCTTAGATCAAAAATTGATATTTGGAGGTACTTATCGTGGAAAATCTAAAAATATGGCTGAAACCCATAAAGAAAAAAACCTGAAAAAGAAAAGTGAATGAACAAAACTTTTGTGTCTATTGCTAAGCTCATATGACCCAAACAAACCAAAGCAGGCAGAGTGATATCACCAAGCTACGGCCATATGATTGTTCTTTTTTTAATGTTTTGTTTCTATTCTTATCTCTACTTTGTTTAAAAACGAAAAGAAAGGAAAAAACAGCTAAAAGCTACTCCTCCTTAAGTCTCGCAGACCTTCAACACTAAACCAGCTCATCTGGATGTTAGAGATATTGGTATAGCAAATAATTGTCAGGATATCCAGTTTCTATATTAGGTGTTTATATTAGACTTAATTATTTAATGCATACCCCCAGTTTACCGAAACTATCACATTGCAACTCCCAGTTCTAAAACTAGCTGATTGCATCCTCCATTTGCAAAAAATACGTCAATGTGCAACTGGGAACAAAATTTCATCGCAAAATTAACGTACTCGAAGGGCATTATCTGAAACAATGCGATGCGATTATATCATAGACGATGTGAATATTATGAAAATACCTTCGTTGTGTATAAATTTGATGGTTGAAATTCGTCCCATTTGCACATTGACGTATTTTTTGAAAATGGGGGATGCAATCAACTAGTTTTAGAACTGGGGGTTGCAATGTGATAGTTTCGGTAAACTGGGGTATGCATTAAGTAATTAAGCCTTTATATTATTATGTTTCCTAGTTTAGGTTATTTAGTTACCTAGTTCAATTTATGTTTCTTGTTGATCAAGTATTGGTTTCCCACATATAGGCTCTGAAGTTCCGGGAGTTACGAAGGAAGCTTCGAGCTCATATTGGTCATGGGTTGAGAACGGGAATTCAACTCTATGAGATCGAATCCCCCGTTGTTCCTCAGTAGCTCAGTGGTAGAGCGGTCGGCTGTTAACTGATTGGTCGTAGGTTCGAATCCTACTTGGGGATATGCTTGCATATGCGTCCAAAGGTCAAATCGGATATGTAATTATTGGAATAATTGGTTGAGACTCTTCATTTATGAATTTCATAGTAATAGAAATACATGGGCCGTAGGTCCTGACACAAGGTTAGAATTCTAATTCAAATTTCTACAAAGGACAGTTTATTAGCTTATGTTATTACGAATCATATCAATACAATAATCAGTTCAACATGGTATCAGAGCGGCTAGGCTATTGGTGACCTAATTCAAAGCTTCCGCACGTTTGGCGGGCGGCGTCTCAATAAGTCGTCCGCCAAACCTAAAGGTTTTTTTTCCTTGCCTCCGCACAACACCAGTTAGCGTCGGCCTCAAAAAACAGCGCCGCCGCTACTTTCACATTTGTCGCAAGCACATCAGTGCTGCTTCCAAGGTCGCCCTCAGTTTTGTCAATCGCAGACCACCGCTGCTTCCAGGCTTGTCGCACTGCATCAGCCCCCAAATCCGTGCGGATCCAACCTTGACCAGAACCAACTCTGTTCTACTCATTGTTGGAATCTTCTCCAGACTACTGCTCTCACAACCAGCGACTCGCAGCTTTAACGTCGCTCAGGTTTTTTTTTTTTATCGACACAATCTGTCGTATTGTTTCTCCTTCTCGACACAATCTGTCATCAAATTGTTTTTTTTTTCTTTTCGCTCGGCACAATATGCCGTACAAACACAAATTCTCTTCCTCTTGACACAATCTTTCATTTAAAAAAAAATATATTTTTTCTCGACACAATCTGTAACAACTCGTACTTTTTAAACTCTTTAGATTAGTAATATTTTTTTTATTATGCCATTAATAAAAATAATAATAAAGTAATTTTCAAAGGCTGAAATTTATAGTTCAAGCTTTTGTTCTTACGGTTCTTAATGGTTGAGTCTTAATGTCATGTTTATCTTCAAGCTAAAAAAAAGATTTCATAACGGTATATGTATATGTAAAAGTTTATAATTTTAGGTACTACACATGACAGAAGATCATAATTTTACGGAAGTAATTTAGAAGATTTATAAAAGATTACTTAGTTAGAAATATCTAGAAAGTATAATACCGTTTCCTTAACATTTATGTGAACATTGGAGCATCTTTGAGAGACCCTTGTGTATAATTTTCTATGAACTTACGTGTCCCAAGATCCATTGGATTAATGTTAGGTTAGTTTATACACAAGTAACTGTATGTCAATTCCATATTAGCCTTGTAAATATGAGTCACTAGTCATTGTTTACTAACCTATGTCTTTCACCTACATGCTTGGAGAAATGAATGAAAGTTGGCAGTTAAATAGCTTAATAGCTATGAGAGTCAAAAGTGAGCTATTAATTAAAAGTAAAACATGAGGTATGCACTTACGTAAATTTGGACGGCGGTGTTAATATATATAGCCTCACCCCATTACAGCATTCTCATTCCTAAATCAAGTCAATTAATAGTCATAGTATAGTGAGGTTTACTCCCTTGTTATGATTTCAAAATTTGTTTTCGAAGTTATCATCCAACAGGATTCATGGTATGCTAGAATATTACGGTGAGTAAAGTCACCTTCACACGCCACTCTTTTTAAATGTCATTTTATTATTATTTAAATAAAGTATTTTTTAACTGTTAAAATGCAATGTACATATTTTTACTGTCCCCTCCTCCTTGATAAACTGTTTAAGCTACTTTATAGTTTAATTCTCTTAAAGTAATTTTTTATATGTTTACAATTATGTTTTAAAAACAAAGTTTCAATAAAAGATAATGACGAGATGCTTTGGATAACTTTTGTTGTTCTATATCCACGAGACCCTACCAACCGGGTAATAATAGGCGACGAGCCACTATGATGGCGCAAAGACATGTCAAATTACGGATATATTACTGGCCTACCAACTACTCTCACGGGTAGGTAAGGGGGTATATCACTTATAGATCATGAACGGTTACCCACTGCATCTCAACCAAATGAAAGTGATTGGAATGAAATGTTGACTGTTCTTTTTAATGTTTTATTATGACTAAATTATGATCAAAAATTAAGATTCGATTATTTTACTCAAATGGAGGAGTAATCCACTCACTGAGCTTTTCAGCTCACCCCTTTTTAAATATAATGTTTTCAGGGCTCGATATTCAAGGTGACTGACAAAGACCGTTCACAAGGAATTATAGGAGGCTTGATTTTAGTAATAGAAGCTAGACTTTATTTAATTTTATAGATTTAGATTATTATGTATCAATAACGTAGCAAGGACTCTGTAAAACTGTTATTGCTCAATAGAGGTGTCATATTGTGTTCGTAGTGTTCACTGTTGTCTAAAATTGAAAGTTCAATTATAATTTATTATTATCAGAGGTTAACTAGTTTGACTTAGAGTTTTATAGTTTGCATATTCTATAAATTTTAAAGGACCGACCTATCTTTTTCTAAAAAGAGAGATAGACCCAAATAATTTGAAATCGCTTTCGCAATTTTTCAATAGAAAATTAATGATTTGAATAACCTATAGCAAAATTGCACTTTCTAATATTTGGATCTCTAGAGCTCTCTAGAGAGAAGTCGGCGGCTAGGTTTTTCTCTAGCAACAATAGAGGGAGAGGAGGTGGACTGGGTTAATCAAATCACGCTTTCAGAAGAGGAGAAGGAAGCAGTGATTATCAGGAGGGAGACTTTCGACAAAGTGAAGGAAGATTGGAAGCTTTGCCTTATTGGAAGATTTGTGGGTGATATGAAAGTTGATGTTCAGAATATGAAGGAGCTTTTTCGAAGGCTCTGGTGTCCTGAAGAAGACGTGAAGATAAGGAAGACGAAGGAAATATATTCATCTTCAGGTTCAGAAACAAAACCTCGTTGGAGAAAGCTTTGTATGGCGGACCATGGAGCTTTGATGACCAACTCTTGCTGCTGAAAGAGTGGTCGATCCATGGTAATCATGAGAATATCCTCTTCAACAATATATGGGTCTAGACTCAAATCAACATCTATTGGAGAAGTTGGACGTGTTACAATCCATATTGAAGGAGAAGAAAATGACAGATGCATTAGGGCACGGACGAGAATCAAAACTTACAAGTCTCTTCGTCGAAGAGCATTTGTAAGAACAGCAGATGGCTGGATCACAGAGCCAACAAATGTGAGAAGCGTGAAAACATGATCCAGTCGGAGAAATCACCGGAATTCGGGTTCTGGCTACTAGGCAAGTTAGCCGGAAAACGTAGGGTGCCCAACCCTGACATTAGAGACGGTAAACGGCAATCGGAGGGAGTGCAGAATAGTAATTATGCACCAAGCAAAGATAAAGGAATCCCACCGAATAAGGGAAAGTCAAAGATTGGGAGTTATTAACAATCCTTTAGGTGGAATCCAAAATCCCAATCACAATCAAATCCCCTAGCTGGTGGGGATAAGATTGAAACAAACAGTTGACCCGTCAAATGGTTTCCCACTTCAGAATTTTTTCCCCCTACATGGGATAAACCAAATTTTAATTTGGTAGTTCTAAATAAAGTGGTGGTCCCTAAAGGCATATCTTTTGGCGCACAAAAGGAATCAAATAGGAAAAGGGTAAACTTGAAGGACAAGGCAAGAAATAAGGAAAAGATCGGGGAGACTGATTCTGGATCTACAACCAAGCAGAAACCACTGGGGCAGCTGATCATCACAGCTATGGATGAAGGTTTACTAATGAGTGGAGGAAAGTGGTCCTGAAACCTTGAACCCCCAATCAAGAATTCAAAACCTCCCGATGAAGGACCACTGAAGATGGCAGATGGTGGTAGTGTTTTAACTGATGAAGGGATGGGGGTGGAGAACAATCCAATCACAACTGAACCAGAGGCGGAGACTGCTCAGCAGCTCTTCCTAGAACAATGAGTGCCTTCAGCTGGAACGTGTGGGGGCTTGGAAACCTCCGCAACGTTCTATCCCTTTGCGACTCCGTGAAGGAAAGAATTCACAATCTAGTTTTTTTCATGGAAACTAGATTGCAATCACATGAGATGGAAACAATTCGGAAGAAGACTCAGTATGCACATGAAATTTATGTTGATAGCAATGGCCGAGGCGGGGGTCTTGTTCTTCTATGGGACGACAAGCGGAAGTGCTGTTGATCTCAAGATCGGTGAGACATATCCATTGCTTGGTTAAAACTGAAGAAGGTGTTGAAGCTTGGTTTTTTACAGGATTTTATGGAGATCCAGATAAGGCTGAACACCAACACCCTTGGACTCTTTTATCAAGATTGAAACCCCATGGAGATGCTCCGTGGTGTGTAATGGGAGATTTCAATGAATTTATCTCCCAAGAATAAAAATATGGTGGAAGAGACGTCTCTTACTCCCAAACAACTCCTTTCCAATAGGTCCTCAGGGATTGTGAACTAAAGGACCTAGGGTTCCAAGGGAATCCGTTTACTTGGAGCAATAACCAGGATGATGATGCGAAGATTAGAGAACGACTGGATAGAGTTGTGGCTAATCTAGGCTGGACAACGTGGTACGGCAATGCCAGAGTCAACCACCTGATTGCGTCAACTTCGGATCACAGTCCTATTGAGCTCCTTTTTGGAACTCAAAACCCTAGAAGACTTGAATTGGGACCCAGACGCTTCTTCTTTGAAGCTGCCTTGACACAGAATGATGGAATGTGACAACACGATTCAATCAGCATGGCTGACCCAGCAGAGCCATCCGAAGGAGAAGCTGGAGCACTGTGCAACCAGATTAAGAGCGTGGGCTAAATCAACCTTTGGAAATGTCAGAAAACAAATCCAAAGCTTGAAGAAGAAAATTGTGGGCTTGGAGAGACAGAAAAAAATGCTCAGGTAGCAGCTCAGAGAAGAAAAGCTCGACGAGAACTAACGGATCTACTGTTGAAAGAGGAAAAGATGTGGCAGCAAAGATCCTGAATTCAGGGGCTTAAAATTTGAGACAAAAACACAGCTTTCTTTCATAGGAAAGCCTCGGCTCGTAGAGCTAGAAACACCATTAAAGGTTTGGAGGATTGCGAAGGAAACTGGAAGAAGGATGATGAGGATCTGATTCGTGTCCTCTCGGACTACATTGAAGGAATCTTCAAATCCACCAACCCTCCAACTAACGAGATAGATTCTATGTTAGGGGTGGTGAATCAAGGGATTAGCCAACATGATCGCGAATCCCTAGAAGCTCCATATTCTATTTATGAAGTTACTGCCATCTTGAAGTAGATGGGTCCTCTAAAGGCACCAGGAGTCTACAGCTTCCCATCCATCTTCTTCCAAAAGTACTGGCAAACCTTAAAGGAAGATATTGGGGGATGTGTTGTGAGGATCTTGAATGGAGAAAAAAGTGTTGCAGCCTTCAGTCACACTCTCTTGGCTCTTATCCCCAAAATCAAACAAGTTCGGAAACCCGCTGACTTAAGGTCGATTAGTTTCTGTACGGTTGTTTATAAACTAGTTACAAAAACGATGGCTAACAGATTAAAGTTGATCCTCCCGTCTATTATATCCGTAAATCAAGGTGCCTTTGTTCCAGGCAGATTGATAACGGACAATACAATCATTGCTTTTGAACTGCTCCACACTATGAGGACCAGAATCAAAGGCAAAGAAGGTTACTTGGCTATGAAGATGGACATTAGCAAGGCCTACGATCGGGTCGAGTGGCCCTTCCTAATCCGAATGTTGGAAAAATGGGTTTTGGTCCCCGTTGGGTGGATTTGGTTACAGATTGTATTACTACCCCTACCTTTTCCTTGTCTTTTAAAGGGCACGTTGTGGGTGATATTGTTCCCAAACGGGGGCTTCGTCAAGGTTGCTCAATCTCACTGTACTTGTTTTTTTTTTTTGCGGTGAATTTCTCTCTCGTTCACTCACGTATGCTATGACTAGTGGATATATTACCGGAGTGGCTGCGTCGAGAGGAGGACCTAGAGTCTCACACCTCTTTTTCGCCGACGACATCCTTATTTTAACAAAAGCTACCCCCACAAAGGTCAATTCCCTATCTACAATATTACAGAATTATGAAAGAAAAAAGGGACAAAAAATAAATCTCAAGAAATCTTCAGCGGTCTTCTCCAGTAATGTCCCAGAAGAGATGTGCACCTATCTCAACAACCTTTGCGGAGTCAGAAAGGACGAAGTTCACGAACGATACCTGGGTTTACCTACGGCGTTGGGAAGGAAAAAGATGGTCAGATTTCAGAATATCCCATATAGAGTCGACAGTAAGCTTGCAAATTTGAAAGAAAAATGTCTATCACCCGCAGGTAAAGAAGTTCTCTTGTAATCAGTAATTGAGTCAATTCCTACTTACTCTACGAGCTGTTTCAAATTACCTATTTCATTATGTGAAAAAATTGAAACAAGTATGGAAAGATTTTGGTGGGGATCAGACGAAAAACACAAAAAAATCAGTTGGATCTCGTGGGACAGATTAAAAAATTCTAAAGAAGAAGGTGGGCTGGATTTTCATCATCTACAACTCTTCAATATTGCTATGTTAGGAAAGCAATATTGGAGACTCCTCATGAACCGATCTAGTTTACTGGCTTCTATTCTAAGACATAAGTACTACAAAGAGGCAGGGGTCCTAAAGGTAGAAGCAAAGCAGAATAGTTCTTACCTCTGGAAGCATTTTGGCGAGCAAATCCCTCGTCCTCAGCGAATGTAGATGGAGACTTGGAAATGGGGATAACTTAAATGCATTTACAGACCCATGGCTGTTTAGGGAGGAGTCTTTCAGACCCTTCACTCTGCATCCAGATCCAAGCCAGAACCCAATCATGGTTTCAGACCTAATCATAGAAGAGATATTTTCTGGAATGAAGACATCATAGAAATATCAAGAATCTCGATCCCAAGTTATAATATTCCAGATAGATTGATATGGCATTATTCAGAAACAGGCAACTATATGGTCAGATCTGTATACCAATTATTCAAATGACAAGTTGAGTTGAAGAAAACGTTTCAAACGGGTAGCAGTTCGAACCCAACCCCAGGATGGTGGAAGAACTTTTGGAAAATCAAACTTCCAAAGAGAATCCTCTACACAATCTCGAGAGATTTGCTCAAAAGCTTACTGGTTCATAAAAACCTTCTTAGAAAGGGAATAGTTTTAGAAAACAGATGCCCAGTGTGCAGAAGAGAAAGAGAGGATGATACTCGTATGTTTTTGTTTTGCCCCTTTGCTAGAATATGCTGGAATAAGCTTCTTGGGGAAGATTTCGTTCCAAAGAGTCACATGCATTTCAAATTTTGGTGGATCTCCACTTTCCTTGCAGCAAAAACAGAAGAAAGAAAAGGGATGAGTATTGTGATTTGGCAGTTGTGGAAAAACAGAAATTCAGTTGTTTTCACAAGTACTCGTTCAAAACCAGAAGATATAAGCGAGCGTGCTTCTGATTACCTTGCAATGGTGAACGACGAATCCAATGGTAGTTCGGCTCAAAACCCGGCTCAGATCTCTCCCTCTCCGGTCAGACTTCTGGTGGCGCCACCGGAGGGCTGGACAATCATCAATACCGATGGTTCCTGGAATCAATCTCTGAAGAAGGCGGCCATTGGTGTTGTCATCAGAAACATAGCAGGTATCTTCATCGCCGGTAAAGCCAAATCAATCCCCTTCTCAAACTCTCCAAAAGCAGCAGAAGCTGAAGCGCTTAGAGAAGGTATTGATATAGCTGTGAATCTAGGGCATGTAAAGCTCTGGATTGAATCGGACTCTATCTCTCTAGTGAGAGAGATGAATCATATGTTACAGAAGAGAGAAGTGGAGGATGTTACAGAAGTGGAGAGGTTTCTCGAAGAATGTAATCTCTCCCTCGAAACGACAACAGACCACGTGGTCACCCATGTCCCGAGAAAGCCCGATGAATGTGCTCGAGATTATACTTTCCAAAGCCTTGAAAGTATAGTTCAAAGCTTTGAAATTTCTAAGACTGCAGAAAATCTCAAGGCCTTGAGATTGTTCTCCAAGGTCTTGAACCATCTGTATTTAAAAAAAAAAAATGGATCATCAAATATTATATGTTATCTCTTTAGATAATTGTATAATATTTGAATTACTCAGAGAATTTTCTAAAATATCCAAAAAATATTTTAAAGATTTGTTTTGTATGTTGATTTCAGTAGAGTCCTATTATAACTCATTCTTTCAACCTACTTAAGCTGAAAGTCAGGGCTTATTCTTCTTCATTCTCTCTCATTTCTCAACGTCTCTCTGTTCTCTCTCTATTTCTCTCAATCTCATTCTTCTCTCAAAACCCTAAACCCACAATGGAGCGCAAATCAACCAGGATTCAACAACAGGGAATGTTTTCTGGTAGATCTAAGAAGAGGGCAAACAAGAAGGAGAAGATTGTGATCTCTGATTCGAATTCAGAAAACACTCAAAGTTTGCATGAGGACTCACCTCCTGCAAAGAAGATCAGAACAGAAAAAGGAGATGAAGTTTCAATTCTTGATCCACATAAGGAGACATAGGCTCAGGGTGGTGATCAACCTAAGTCAGATAAGAAGAAAGGGGGAGAGAAGAAAAAGGCTAGTGAAGAAGAAAAGGTGAAATCTGCTAAGGAAAGCAAGAAGAAGTCCACTGAAGGAGAACAAGAGAAGGAGAAACCTGCTGAGAAGAAATCAAGGGTTAAGCAAGTTGCTGCTGCAACCAAAAAGGGTTATCAAGGTAAAAATGTACTTCCTTCAGATTGGTTTGTTAGTTCTGAAGTTATGACAGTTTGGATGCAAGGGTATGCTTCTTCTAAGGTTGCTTTTTGTAGTATGATTTCTGAAGGGTTATTAGATAAACTGGATATTGACTTATTGAGGAAGTTAAGGGATTCTGCAGTTTGGAAGGTTTTAAATCCTAGTTCTAAAGCTTATCCTAGGATAACTAGGTTGTTTTATCTGAATTTGGTTCAAGAAGGGGAAGATAAATTGGTGTTAACCTCTAAGGTGGCTGGGATAAACTTAAGGCTAGATCATAGGACTTTTGCCAAAGTCTTGGGAATTCCTCAGAAGCATAATGTTGGTGATCATCCTGATAGGAAGGAGTGTCTAGAAAAGGCCAAAGCTATGTTCTTCATTGATGGTGTTCCCTCTGGTCGAAAACAGTTGACACACTCTGTGCTCAATTGTGAAGCTAAGATTTTGTTTACAATTCTGATGAGAAGTGTTGTTCCTAGGGAAAACTCGATAGAGTTGGTTACTGATAAAGTTCTTATCCTGTTGTACCTGATATGTCAAGGGTTTGAGAATGACTTGCCAACAACGATTATGGAGCATATGATCTACTGTTCTACTATAACTAGAAACCATCCTCTTCCCTATGCCAACCTATTACCTCTATTCTTTGAGAATTTTGAGGTACTTGTGAAAGGAGAGGAAAAGATAACTGGTGGTTTTGGATTAATTGATGAGACTGCTATACAGATGATTGGAGTGGTTCAGCCAGGAAAAGGTCATTGGAAGTTCTATTCAAAGTTATCCAAAGCTGAGCTTGAGGAGAAAGATTTGGTTAAACCTAAGGGGGCTACAACAGCAAGGGGACAAGCAAATGAGGATTACTCTATGTTGATTGAGAAGTTTGAAGAACAACGGGTTGAGATTGAAGATCTCAAACAAAGGCTGTTTGATCTATCTTGAGAGTTTAATCAGTTCAAGGGTTTGATGAATGGCAATTTGGATGCTATCATCAAAGGTTTGAACTTGGAGAAGATTCCTTCTGCTACTAGCCATGACACCAGTTTTGACTCAGATGAAAGGCTACGTGAATTCTTGAAGAAGAAGAAAAAGAATCCTATTCCAGTGGTGCTCCCTTCAAAGGACCTATATGAGCAAACTGGTGAAGAAGAAGTTGGTGAAGACACATGTGTTGATGCAGCTACAGAAGGTGATTCATGGCAGATTAAGGACAAGAAGGTGGATGAGATCATTGAGGAAGTTGTTTCTGAGGTGGATGCTGAACAAGAATAGAATCAGTCTGCAGAAGATGCTGAGAGTGATGAAGAGGTTGGAGAAGGCTAAAAAAAAAGCCAAGCATCAAATAAGAAGTGAAGATTTGAGAAAACCAAAGCCTTGATCCTTTCTTTCTTTCTTTTTCTTTTCTTCTTTTCTGTTCTCAAGGCCTTTACATTCAGTAGGAACTTCTTTTTGTTAAGTTTTTAAGACTTCGAGTAATGATCCAACATTTCTTCGCCTTTATTTGATGAAAGTCAAAAAGGGGGAGAAATTATGTGCTATTTGTGGTTACTCTTCAGTGTTTAGATAATAATATTTTGAGTTTTTGGTGTTATCAGTTGTGTTCTGTGATTATTGATGAGTTTTTGGTGTTAATCAGTTGTGCTCTGTGATTATTGATGATCTGTGATTACTGATTATCTATATTATTTTGGTTTGACTGGTATTACTGTTTATTGTTTCTGAAAATGATGATATCTAATTCTTACAAGAAGTTGCAGGGATATTTAAACAAGAATATGGGTTTTGTCTTTCATCAAGGGGAGATTGTTGACTCAAAGACTTCTAAATGTGTTTTGAGAAGTAACTGCTTTGAGTGATGAGAGACAAAGACAAAGTATTTCTGAGCCTCCAACGCCTTGAGATACTGATCAGAGCTTCAAAGCTTTGAGAGTAGCTTTATTCTACTCTATGATCTAATAATCTTGTGTTGTAGGTTGTATATATGATGTTTAAGATCAGAGAATTGCTGCAAATATCTATGTTATATATTGTTTATACAACTAACACAATTGCAGATATCCTGATCGGAGTGAATCAAAGATTTATGGTCTTAATATTGAAAGACTGTGAAGCATGTTCAGAGCTTCAAGGCCTTGAGATGTACCTTAAGCTGCTGACAGTTTTACAGAATTAATTAGATTCTTTATTGCAGGATTTGATCTTTATTATTATGGTTGTGTAATGACTTCTATAAGTCTTAAACTAGTTTATCATGAGTTATATTTTTCAGAAGTTAATCAGATTATTGTTTTATTCACTTTACCCAGTTTTTATTCAGAAACTGGAAATCCAAACAGACGTAGTGTTGTCATATTTCTGGATTTTGTTGTGTGTTTTAATGTTGTTGCAGGTTTTTCAAACGTGCAAATGCAATCTCAACAAACTCCAACAGATATCTTTTCAGAGCTGTTTTAAATTGCAGTTGGAAAGGATGAGGATTTGTAGGAACTGAGATCCTAAAATCTCTCATTCAGTTGCAGAGAGTGGATAAAAGACTGGTTTGAATTTTGAAAGAGATAGAAGCTTACAGAGAACTGAGAGAGGTGTGGAAAATTTGTAAAAGACCAGATATTCAAACACACACACATTCAGCCTTCAATTACAGCTTTCAAAAGATCAATCATTCCAGTTTCCTGAAGAACACATCCAGGCCTTCAAAAGCTTATTCCTCTACTGTGTTTTTCTTCTGTTTTGTAATCTGCATGTCTTTTGTATGTCTAAAACCTCACTAAACCTAGTGGTTGGTTGTTCAAGTGAAAAATAAGAGGTTCTTTTTAGCTCAACAGTTAGTAGCTGGTACTAGATAGGTTTGGAACCACAAGCTGTATAGGTGTAAGGGAATTCAATTAGGCTTGGAGATCTAGGGATGTTTCTGTGTGAGTAATAAGAATTGTTTGCCCAATCCTAGTGGGATTAGATCCCTCAGGCTGAGAGTAGGTCCATTGGGACTGAACTCTGTAAATTGCATTGTGTTCTTTACTTTACCGTTTTGTTATTTTTTGCTGCAAGCAACTCAAATCAAACTAGGGTTTATAAGTTGTTTAAAACTGGTGGTAGTTCAAGGCCATGAAGCTTTCTGTTTGCCTTAGAAAGTTTCTGACTAGTTTTTTAAAATATGAAGGCCTTGAGATTTGAGTTTCTCACATGTTCACTTATTTAAAATTTGTTATGAGAAAAATTTTCCATACTCTATTCACCCCCCCTTTCTAGAGTATTTTGGTCCTGTATTTAGTCCACATTAAAGACTTTCACTCATGACTGAGTCTGGCGACACATTGCTCATAGATGATGAGCCTACTACCTACGGAGAGGCCATGAGAGGGCCATACTCTCAGAAGTGGCTTAAAGCCATGGAATTCTAGATGTAAACCATGTATACCAACAAATTATGTATTTTGGTGGAACCACCCCATGGGGCTGGCCCATAGGGTGCAAGTGGGTCTTCAAGAAGAAGATCGACATGGATGGTAATGTGATTACCAATAAGGTCCGATTGGTGGAAAAAGGATTCAGACAGATTAATGGTATAGACTACGATAAACCTTTTCACCAGTCGCAATGACCAAATCCATTCGATTACTACTTGCTATTGCAGCTTACTACGACTATAAGATTTGGAAGATGGATGTCAAAACAGCGTTTCTATACGGAAACCTCCTCGAGAATGTGTACATGACACAACATGAGGGTTTTGTGGATCCAGAGCTTACAAATAACGTCTGTAAGCTGCAACGATCCATTTATGGATTGAAGCAAGCTTCTAGGAGTTGGAATCGACATTTTGATGAAGTAGTCAAAGAATTTGACTTCATCAAGAACAAAAATGAAACTTGTTTCTACAAGAAGGTATTTGGGAGCTCTTCTGGTCTTGTATGTGGATGACATACCACTCATTGGAAACGACATTCCCATGCTGCAATCTGTGAAAGATTGGCTAGGAAAGTGTTTCTCAATGAAGGACTTAGGGGAAGTTGCTTATATACTAGGTATCAAGATCTATAGAGATAGATCAAGGAAGCTACTAGGCCTAAGTCAAAGAACTTATATACACAAAGTGTTCAATTGGTTCAACATACAAGATATCCAGAAGGGATTGTTTCCCATGTCGCATGGAATCACTCTTTCGAAGAATGATTGTCCTTACAATGAGATTGAGAAGGAACGCATGAGTAGGGTACCATATGCCTCGGCCATACGATCCATCACGTACGCCATGTTATGTACTAAACCAGAAGTGTCATACGCATTGAGTTTCACAATCAGATATCAGTCTAATCCGGGTGAGAGTCACTGGATAGCGGTCAAGAACTTCCTAAAGTACTTAAGAAGAAGTAAGTATGCGTTCCTAATCTATGGAGGGGAGGAAGATTTGCGTGTAAGGGGGTACACTGATGCAAGCTTCCAAACCGATATAGATGATTTCAGATCGCAGTTGGGATTTGTATATTGCCTGAATGGAGGAGCTGTGAGATGGAAGAGTCCTAAGCAAGAGACGGTTGCTGATTCTACAATTGAGGTTGAGAACATTGCTGCGAGTGGCGCAGAAAAGGAATCTGTATGGATTAGGAAGTTCATTACTGAGCTTGGTGTGGTTCCTAGCATTGTGGATCCAATAGAGTTGTATTGTGACAACACCTGGGCAATCACACAATCAAAGGAACCGATGTTACACCTGAAATCTAAGTACGAACACAGGAAGTTCCATCTTATTCGAGATATCATCGATAGAGGAGATGTGAAGATATGCAGGATTCCTACAGATAAGAATCAGTCATATCAGCTTACGAAGCCGCTTGTTCAGCGCAAGAATGAAAGGCACACTAGATGGCATATGAGATGCAACATATTGGCTCTAGTGCAAGTGGGAGACTGTTGGAATAGATGCCCTAGAGGCAATCTTTTTATTATGAACAATGTTTTTTACTAGAAACATCCATTGTATTATTTGTGAAGATATTTAATATAATGAAATCCTTAGATTACAAATGTGTTTTTTTATCTTAAATGTACCTAGTCAATTATAATGATTAATTGGACGATCAATTATAGACTAGTATGGGGTTGGATTGATATGGAGATATCTGTAGGGTTTTGATTCATGGATGCGCAACGGAAGCATAAACAAACATAAAACCATGCAAAACCCTCCAAGGATCACAAGTCAAGAAACATAACGATGGTAAGGGATAGAAATCATAAACACACCTTTGGGGTTCTCCTTGATGACTTCAAACGCGAATTGTGTCACGTTCTCTATGGTTGATCCACGCCTAGAGTTGATCCTAGAATCTCCCAAGTCCTTGGTGCTAGCCTGGAAGAGGAAGAGGAAGAAGAATCACGCAAAACGAGACCCAAAAGGAGGGTCTCGGCCTCCTTTGGCCGACGGGGACGGGGCGGCGGCAAGGGGGCGGTCGGGACTCCTTGTTGCTTGCTCTCTCTCCTTTTGTTCCCACTCTTGTTATGTTCACTAATGAGCATAAGTTATGTAGGAAGGAAGGAAGGAAGGTCCTTTATATAGTCCAACAACTCCTTGTTAACAACCTAAAGGACTTATTCTAGTCCTACTAGAATTCATTTTAGTCCCTTCCTTGCAAATTAGTCCCTACTAAGTTTGCAAGGGTTTGCAAAGTGATCCTTCTAATTAATTAATCCTATTCATTAATTACCAAATCTAGTTCAAATCTATGTAGCGTGTGACCCCATAGGTTCTATCTAGTTGGTAGCAACTATTTGCTAATATGCAGCGGTCTCTAGCAAAACATCCATTCTAGCCAACTAATAGAATAGTCATCTTGACAACCTTTGTACAAGTAAATGTCTCATCCCATTGTCTCTATATCCGGATAGGACACGAGACATACAAGTCACACTCGTATATCCAATCCATAGTTTCTCGATCCATGGGAATAGCCTTATTCGTGCAAATAACATCAATATCCCATATTGATTTATTTGAGTCTGGCCAGACATTCTATAAGCACTATCCCTCGAGTGGCCTAGGATATTTGCTCCCGTTATGTGGGAGGGACAAATTCTATCTACGTCCACTACGATCTCTAAGCTTGCTTCTTATTGTATCCAGTACACGCCTTTATAACTACCCAGTTACGGTGTAGCGTTTAACGCTACCAATATCACAATAATCCACAACTAGAATATCTAGTGACTTCAAGTCTAAGGATGACAATACCATTGCACCGCGAGAAGCTCTTGTGACTCAACATAACGTGTATGTAGCCTTCTCGGAGATGGGTCAATCCAGTGCAACATTCCCTAATGCACACCTATGTGTTGGATCGTGATATCTCCATATCAATCCAACCCCATACTAGTCTATAGATGATTGTCCCATTTAATCATTATACTTGACTAGGGATATTTAAGATAAACAACACAATTGTAAATCTAAGGACTTCATTATATTAAATATCCAATAAATAATAAATTAATTTCTAGCCACAAATAATTCATACTAAACTAGATTGCCTCTAGGGCATCTATTCCAACAATATCACGATCCAACACATGGGTATGCATTAGGAGTAATAGCATACTAGATTGGCCCACAACGAGAAGGCTACATACAATTTATGTGAAATCACAAGTGCTTCTCGTAGTGACAACGGTATTGTCATGCATAGACTTGATGTCACTAGATACTCTAGTTGTGAAATATTGTGTTTTGACATCGTCAAACGCTACACCGTAACTAGGTAGTAATAAAGGCGTTATTCGGACACAATAAGGAAGCAAGATTAGAGATGGTAGTGATGTAGATAGAATTTGTCCCTTTAACATAACGGGAGCAAATATCCATGGGCCACTCAAGGGATTGTGCTTATAGAATTTCTGGCAAGACCAGATAAATCAATATAGTATATTGATGTTATCTACATGGTTAAGACTATTCCCAGGATCGAGAAACTACGAATTGGATAAACGAGTGTGACTTGTATGTCTCGTGTCCAATCCTGATATACAGGCAAAGGGATGAGACAATACTTGCAAAAGGTTTCTCAAAGAAATGACTATTTCTATTAGTTGGGTGGCATGGATGTTTTGCTAGACACCGCTCCATGTTTGTAATAGTTACTACCAACTAAGTAGAAACCTATGGGGTCACTTGCCATAAGGATCAAACTAGACTTGGGAATGAATTAATATTATTAATTAATCGAAGGATCAATATGCAACTACTTGCAAACATAGCAGGACTAATTTGCAAGTTGGACTGATCCATATGTGGACATGATTAGTGTAGAGTTTTGATTCATGGATGCGCAACGGAGACAATAATTAACCATGCAAAACCCTCCAAGGATCACAAGTCAAGAGACATAACGATGGTAAAGGAAGAAATAAATAACACACCTTACGGTTCTCCTTTGATGACTTCAAAAGCGAATTGTGTCACGTTCTCTATAGTTGATCCACGCCTAGAGTTGATTTCTAGATCTCCCACTCCTTGGTGCTAGCCCGAAAATAGGAAGAGGAAGAAGATTCACGCAAAACGAGACGAACCAAAGGAGGTTTCGGCCTCCTTTGGGGCCGACGGGGACGAGCGGCGGGCTGGGGGGGGGGGGGGGGTTCCTCTAGCTTGCTTGCTCTCTCTCCTTTTTGTTCTCTCCCACTCAAGTTATGATCAATCATGAGCATAAGTGTGGGAAGGAAGGAAGGAAGGTCCTTCATATAGTTCAACAAATCCTTGCAAAATACCTAAAAGACTTATTCCAGTCCTACTAGAATTCAATTTAGTCCCTTCCTTGCAAATTAGTCCCTACTAAGTTTGCAAGGTTTTGCAAATGGATCCTTCTAATTAATTAATCCAATTAATTAATTCCCAAATATAGTTGAAATCTATCTAGCGTGTGTCCCCATAGGTTCTATCTAGTTAGTAGCAACTATTTGCTAATATGGAGCGGTTTCTAACAAAACATCCATTCTAGCCAACTAATAGAATAGTCATCTTGACAACCTTTGTACAAGTAATTGTCTCATCCCTTTGTCTCTATATCCGGATTGGAAATGAGACATACAAGTCACACTCGTATATTCAATCCACTGTTTCTCGATCCATGGGAATAGCCTTATTCTTGCAAATAACATCAATATCCCATATTGATTTATTTGAGTCTGGCCAGACATTCTATAAGCACTATCCCTCGAGTGGCCTAGGATATTTTCTCCCGTTATGTGGGAGGAAAAAATTCTATCTACGTCCACTACGATGTCTAAGCTTGCTTCTTATTGTATCCAGTACACGCCTTTATAACTACCAAGGTACAGTGTAGCGTTTAACGCTACCAAAATCACAATAATCCACAACTAGAATATCTAGTGACCTCAAGTCTAACGATGACAATACCATTGCACCGCGAGAAGCGCTTGTGACTCAACATAACGTGTATGTAGCCTTCTAGGAGATGGGTCAATCCAGTGCGTCATTACCCTTAATGCACACCTATGTGTTGGATCTTGATATCTCCATATCAATCCAACCCCATACTAGTCTATAGATGATTGTCCCATTAATCATTATACTGAAGTAGGGATATTTAAGATAAACAACACAATTGTAAATCTAAGGACTTCATTATATTAAATATCCAATAAATAATAAATGAATTTCTAGCCACAAATAAATTCATACTAAACTAGATTGCCTCTAGGGCATCTATTCCAACAGTCTCCCACTTGCACTAGAGCCAATCTGGCGCATCTCGTATTCCCATACTCCTAGTGTGCCCTTCCACTGCATGAGCAGCTTTGTAAGCGGGTCTGACAGATTCTCATCTGTAGGAATCTTGCATATCCGAACGTCTCCTCTATCGATAATATCTCGAATCAGATGAAACTTCCTTAGCACGTGCTTGGATTTCTGGTGCGACCTGGGTTCCTTTGATTGCGCGCTCGCCCCAGTGTTGTCACAGTACAACTCAACTGGATCCTCAATGCTAGGAACCACACCAAGTTCAGAAACAAACTTTCTGATCCAAACAACTTCCTTTGTTGCGCCATTTGCAGCAATGTACTCAGCCTCGGTTTTAAAATCAGCCGCCGTCTCTTGCTTGGAACTCTTCCAGCTCACCGCTGCTCTATTCAGGCAAAACACATATCCCGATTGTGATCTAAAGTCATCTATGTCGATTTGGAAGCTTGCATCAATGTAACCCCTTACACGCAATTCTTCCTCACCGCCAAATATCAAGAAAGCATCCTTAGTTCTTCTCAAGTACTTTAGGATGTTCTTGACTGCAATCTAGTGACACATCTGAAACATCTGGTGTAGTACATAACATGGCGTACATGATAGATCCTATGGCCGAGGCGTAGGGAATTCTATTCATGCGTTCCTTCTCAATCTCATTGGAAGGACAACCACTCTTCGAAAGAGTGATCCCATGTGACATGGGCAAGAATCCCTTCTTGGAATCATGCATGTTAAACCATTTCAACACCTTGTCAATATATGTACTTTGACTTAGGCCTAGCAGTCTCTTAGATCTATCTCTATAGATCTTTATACCGAGTATATAGGCTGCTTCCCCTAAGTCCTTCATTGAGAAACACTTCCCTAGCCAATCTTTAACAGATTGCAGCATGGGAATGTCGTTTCGAATGAGTAGTATGTCATCCACATACAAGACCTGAAAAGCTACAGAGCTCCCACTAACCTTCTTGTAGACTCAAGACTCATCTTCGTTTCTTATGTAGCCAAACTCTTTGACTACTTAATCAAAACGTCGATTCCAACTCCTAGAATCTTGCTTCAATCCATAAATGGATTGCAGCTTACAGACATTGTTGGCTTGCTTTGGATCCTCAAAACCCTCCGGCTATATCATATACACTTCCTCGAGGAGATTCCCATAAAGGAATGCTGTTTTGACATCCATCTGCCAAATCTCATAGTCGTGGTATGCTGCAATCGCAAGTACGATTCAGATGGATTTGGTCATAGAGACTGGTGAAAAGGTTTCATCATATTCAATACCATGAATCTGTCTGAATCCTTTAGCCACCAATCGGCCCTTATAGGTAATCACATTACCATCCATGTCGATCTTCTTCTTGAAGACCCATTTGCACCCTATGGGCCGCGCCCCTTCGGGTGGTTCCACCAAAGTCCATACTTTGTTGGTATACATGGACTCCATCTCGGATCTCATGGCTTCTAGCCACTTATGAGAGTATGGGCCCTTCATGGCCTCGTCATAGGTAGTAGGCTCATCATCTATGAGCATCGTGTCACCGGAATCGGTCACGAGAAGTCCATACCTCTCGGGATCCTGGCGCACTCTACTAGATCTACGAAGCTCTTGTGTTACCTGAACAGGTTGCTCCACAACTGCTTGTGGTTCCTGTTCATGTTCCATAATCGGTTCAGTGATTTGTGGTTCTTGAACCTCTTCAAGTTCTACAGTCCTCCCACTTGCTTCTTTAGAGACAAACTCTCTTTATAGAAACACGTCGGTCCGAGCAACAAACACTTTGTTCTCGGTTGGATTGTAGAAGTAGTAACCCTTAGTTTCCTTAGGGTACCCCACAAATTTACACTTATCCAATTTTGGCCCTAGCATGTCTGACTGTAAACGTTTTACATAGACATTGCAGCCCCAAATCCTCATGAACGACAATGTGGGACGCTTCCCACTCCACATCTCATATGGTGTCTTCATGAATGATTTAGATGGAACACGGTTAATGGTGAAAGCTGCACTTAATAGAGCGTGGCCCTAAAATGATAATGGAAGATCGGTTTGACACATCATAGATCGAACCATATCCAATAGGGTTCGATTCCTCCTCTCAGACACGCCATTCCATTGTGGCGTTCATGGTGGAGTGAGTTTGGACAAGATCCCACACTCTCTAAGATATTCGTCAAACTATTTGCTCAAGTATTCTCCTCCACGATCCGATCGTAGAGCCTTGATACTTTTGCCAAGTTGCTTCTCTACTTCATTCTTGAATTCTTTGAACACTTCAAAGGATTCGGATTTTGCCCTCATAAGGTACACAAATCCATATCTACTGTAGTCGTCAGTAAATGTAATGAAGTACACATAACCACCCCTGGTCGGCGTGGCAAATGGCCCACACACATCAGTATGTATGAGCGCCAATTGCTCACAAGTCCTCTCACCTTTCTTATTGAAAGGGTACTTTGTCATTTTTCCCAATAAACAAGCCTCACATGTCTCATATGATTCAAAATCAAATGAGTCCAGTAGTCCATCCTTATGGAGTCTAGATACACGTTTCTCGTTTATGTGGCCTAAACGACAGTGCCATAAATAAGCGGGATTTAAATAATTTATTTTAATCCGCTTGGTAGTAAGGTTGTAGACAAAATTTCTTAGATCAAGGACATACAGTCCATCAAATAATTGCGCACTAAAATAGTGAATATTATTCAAATAAAAGGAACAACAATTGTTCTTTATTGAAATAATAAAACCATCCTTGTCCAAACAAGAAATAGAAATAATATTTCTGCTCATAGCAGGAACAAAATAGCAATTATTTAATTCTAAAACTAATCATGAAGGTAGAGATAGCTCGCACACGCCTATGGCCAACGCCACAACTTTTGCTCCATTCCCAACGCGCAGATCTACCTCCCCTTTAGCCAATCTTTTACTTTTCTTTAGATCTTGCACATTTCGACAAATGTGAGATCCACACCCAGTATCTAATACCCATGATGTAGAGACAGTTAAATTTACATGTACAACAAAAATACCTGGTGGTGGTGGAATCACTATTCCAAGCCTCTTGTCTTCCAGATAATTTGGGCAGTTCCTCCTCCAGTGTACCGGCTGACTGCAGTAGTGACACTCACCGTTAGTCACACCTTTGGCAATGCCACCAATAGGCTTAAGGGCAGGTTCCTTGGACTTGGAAACTGACTTGCCTTTGCCCTTGGAGGATGAGGCAAACCTTTTGCCCTTTCCTTTCTGTACCATCATAATGGCCTTGCCCTTACCCTTGTTGATGCTCTGTTCAGCTTGCCTCAACATATTGAGTAAATATGGCAGTGGTTTCACGATCTCGTTCATGTTATAGTTCATGATGAACTGTCCATAACTCTCAGGCAACGATTGCAACACGAGATCGGTTGCCAACTCTTGGCCGACCGGGAACCCTAGTCGGGCGATATTCTCCAAGTACCCGATCATACGGAGTACATGGGGTCCCACCGGGTTCCCTTCTGCCAGATGACACTTGAACAGTGCCTTAGAGACCTCATACCTCTCAACCCTTGCCTGCTCTTGGAATAGCTGCTTTAGATGCCCGATCATATCGACAACATTCATGTTTTCGTGTTGCTTCTGAAGCTCAGAATTCATGGTGCATAGCATAAGGTAGGCCGCATCATTAGCGTCATCAACACGCTTTTGATACGCCTTTAGGGCAGCAGGTGTTTGGTTCTCTGGACCTTCTGGAACATGCTCATCTATTGCGTACAGTTTCTTCTCTTGCTTGAGAATAATTCTCAAGTTTATTTACCAATCAAGAAAGTTGGTTCCAGAGAGCTTATCCTTCTCAAGGGCGGATCGTAGGGAATGTTGTGAACCTAGACGAGTTGTTTGCCATTTGGATTCTACCAAAGGAAAATACGCAAGTTTTAGTATTTGTGAATTTTTGACTATATTCAATAATGGCTAGTTTATCGAATATAGCTCCCACTATTTTTCTACGAATTAATAACCCTCAAGATATTAATGCGGAAAATATCCTTATATTTTCTAGTGGGCCAAGATCCATGTTTTATCTCCTTATGAGCTTGCTTTGGCAAGTCACCCATAATTTGACTAGTTTAGGTAGGAACAATTCCAATTGCATCCCTTATGCAACTCTTGGATCAATTGGGAAAATAAATTCTTATTTATCCATCCATATGGATAATCACAATTGAGTGCCTCTAGGTTTCTTAATCACATTAATAGCCTAGTTGTGTTTAACCTCTTATTTAAACGGTTGCACATTACTAGCTTGTGCCATCGCATTCCATCATTATGAACCAAGTCGCCATGCTTTGGCACGCACGAACTTGATAAATAATGATGATAATGAGTGTTTAAATAACGAGAAGGAAAGAACACAACATTTGAATTTTGAGGGATTTTTAAATTCAATATTAATTGTTTTGTTGATCAATATCAACTAATCTATCTATTTGAGTTTGGGCACAACTCCAAATAATAGATCCGGGTTGTCTAATTATCTTATTATCCTAATTGCATGCATCATCGATACACCAATCACAAAATAATAAGACAATAAAATAAAGAACCACAAAGCATAAATAAACGTGATGTGGATATGGCCTTTTCTAGACTAAGATAATTCCAAGCCAATGGAATTATCTATGAACCCTAAAAGCAAACACATTTCCATGCGTCTTGATCTTTTGGTCCATCCTTTATACAGATGTGGAATGCTCCATGCTTCATATTTTGTGGCTCCTTTTGGCTTTGGGCTTCTTTTCTTCTATACTAAATAAAATAAATCTCACAAGTTGAGAAAAAAATGGCTCGCAGGCCATAAAACCCTAACTAATTATTACAATTAATTCATCAGCTCGTAGGCCGTAAAACCAAATCACAAAATTAAACATCCACATCAAACCACATCCTAAGGCCCAACAATTAAATTGCCCGGGCCCAAAAAGGTGAGCCGCAAGGCCCTAGGGCCGGCCGGCCCCTAGGGCGACCAAGGCTTGGGCGGCAAGCAAGAGGGGCGGTCCCTCTAGGGGGGGCCGAACCTCTATAGGGAGTTGTTTCCAAAACAACTCCCTTTCTTGGTGCCCAAGTTTGGTTGTTTCCTTGTTTTGGAAGAGCTCTTCTTCGCCAAGGATGCCCAAACCCTAGATCTAAGATCCTAAAATTTCTCAAACTCACTAATTCATGCATCCAATGCAAAAATTAGATCTTGTTATGATAGATTATTGACAAATTGCATCCCATGCTTGATTTGTCTTGTTTTACGCGATAAACAATCAATTTAAGGTGTAAAACATTCAAAACGTAACACATAAACCACGTTTATGCTCTACGACCTGTGGCTCTGATACCACTGTAGGGTTTTGGTTCATGGATGCGCAACGGAAACAATAATTAACCATGCAAAATCCTCCAAGGTTCACAAGTCAAGAGACATAACGATAGTAAAGGAAGAAATCAATAACACACCTTAGGGTTCTCCTTTGATGACTTCAAACGCGAATTGTGTCACGTTCTATATAGTTGATCCACGCCTAGAGTTGATTTATAGATCTCCCACTCCTTGGTGCTAGCCCGGAAGGAGGAAGAGGAAGAAGAATCACGCAAAACGAGCGAACCAAAGGAGGTTTCGGCCTCCTTTGGGGCCGACGGGGACGGGGACGGGCAGCGGGCTAGGGGGGCGGCGGTTCCTCCAACTTGCATGCTCTCTCTTTTTTTTCTTTCTCTCCCACTCAAGTTATGATCAATTATGGGCATAAGTTTTGGAAGGAAGGAAGGAAGGTCCTTTATATAGTCCAACAAATCCTTGCCAACTACCTAAAAGACTTATTTTAGTCCTACTAGAATTCAATTTAGTTCCTTCCTTGCAAATTAGTCCCTACTAAGTTTGCAAGGTTTTGCAAAGTGATCCTTCTAATTAATTAATTCAATTAATTAATTCCCGAATCTAGTAACTCTATCTAGCTTTTGACCCCATAGGTTCTATCTAGTTGGTAGCAACTATTTGCTAATATGGAGCGGTTTCTAGCAAAACATCCATTCTAGCCAACTAATAGAATAGTTATCTTGACAACCTTTGTACAAGTAATTGTCTCATCCCTTTGTCTCTATATCCGGATTGGACACGAGACATACAAATCACACTCGTATATCCAATCCACTGTTTCTCGATCCATGGGAATAGCCTTATTCTTGCAAATAACATCAATATCCCATATTGATTTATTTGAGTCTGGCCAGACATTCTATAAGCACTATCCTTCGAGTGGCCTAGGATATTTGCTCCTTTTATGTGGGAGGGAAAAATTCTATCTACGTCCACTACGATCTCTAAGCTTGCTTCTTATTGTATCCAGTACACGCCTTTATAACTACCCAGTTACGGTGTAGCGTTTAACGCTACCAAAATCAAAATAATCCACAACTAGAATATCTAGTGACCTCAAGTCTAAGGATGACAATACCATTGCACCGCAAGAAGCGCTTGTGACTCAACATAACGTGTATGTAGCCTTCTCGGATATGGGTCAATCCAGTGCGTCATTACGCTTAATGCACACCTATGTGTTGGATCATGATATCTCCATATCAATCCAACCCCATACTAGTCTATAGATGATTGTCCCATTAATCATTATACTGGACTAGGGATATTTAAGATAAACAACACAATTGAAAATCTAAGGACTTCATTATATTAAATATCCAATAAATAATAAATGAATTTCTAGCCATAAACAAATTCATACTAAACTAGATTGCCTCTAGGGAATCTATTCCAACAATTAGGATATGGGCTTTTATACAGTTGTAGATACCGCTTTCTAGACAGGCGGATCATCGCCACGTGGCAGCCATCCAGCACACCCAGTTGTGCTCCATTGACACCGGATCACCACCTGTGCTGATCCACGTGGGGGCTACGAGACAGGGCCCCCGCGCACCATAACACGGGACTTGTAGGGACTTAGTGGTTTAGAGGTTAGGGTAAGGCTCGTTGCGCGCATGCGACAACCAAGCTTGTGCGCGACCTCTTGTAACTGACTGAGAGATCATAGGCTTACGTGTCCCATCAACGCCACTGATCTCATAACGGTCTCCGATACTTGCGGGCAGATACATAACAGTTCCTATATACACGTTCGTACTTGCCGTTGGGGGTCTATCTTTAAGCTGTCATTTATGATGCATTAACCCCTCAACGATCACTTCCCCACTATATATAGGATCGTTAGCTCTCCGTTGCGACAAAAGTCATATAATGGTCCAATACATAGCTTACTGTCTCTCTCTCACAAGCAGTTACTAGTGCTTACCATCTCCCTACTCACACTCTACATTTATCTGTTTTCATTCACTCAGATCCCCTACTCGAGGACTACACTCGGATATCTATAGAGGATTTCCTTGTACACATTTTGGTGAACCCTACGTGAAACATCCGCCTTCAAAACTTCAAATACTTTGAATCTACTCATAATGCCTTCTGACCGAGACTTTCATGATGGGGATCAATCTCCTTCTCATGAGGAGACCTCAGGAGAAGACGGACTGCTCAACACCACTCCCAACGCTCGAGCTCAAGTTGTCACAGAAGGAGAGACCTCTTTGGAGTCACTCCAGGCTACAATACAAACCCAAGATCGGGCTATGAAGGCCCAATCTGAGCAAATTGCTCAGATCATGGCAATCCTGGGAAAGGTGGCCCCGAATGTTGCCCCGAATGTTGCCCCGGGGGCTTCTGCCCCGCTGCTGTCAACTCCACTGCCCCCGCCAGGGACAGTATCCACCTTGATAGTGCATGTCTCTGCTGCCCAGACTCCTCTCTCGGGTGGCCCGACGATTCAGATGCCACCATTCTCATCAAGCTCATCCCTGATGGCGGCAGGGAACCCGGCCTCATATCCTGCATCATTTTTCTACGCAAACGGAGCCTTAGGAATCCATGGGCCTCCACCTCCGCCTCCTTACAACCCCAGTATGCCCTACGTCCTGGGCTTCTACCTGATACCAAATCCTACTGGAGGGTATATAACGCACCTCCCATTCCGTGGGACATCTACCTGATACCAAATCCTACTGGGTACAAAGCACCCAAATGGGAGAAATTTGATGAAGTCAGCGGGAATGCCCAAGAACACGTGATGAGGATCGTGGATATGATGGGCCCACACGCGGCTGATACTCGGTTTCTCATGCGCGAGTTTTCCAAGTCTCTGGGAACTGTTGCATACAAGTGGTACATAACCCTCGAAACGGAATCTGTCAAGACATGGGAAGAAATGGTGAAGAAATTCTACACAAAGTTCTTCCAAGTTTATGAAAGGGTCACCACCATTAACCTCTCCCGAATGTACCGAAATTCTGACGAGGAAGGTGTCACCTTCATCAAGAAATTCAGGGCCAGGCCCTTGCAATGCATCGACGAGGTCTCAGAGGGCCGTCTGGTTGAAATATGTCTGCAAGGCATGCGCGATGAGTATAAAGTTATGTTGATCAACTTGAACATCCCTACTTTTTCGAAATTGATTGATTGCACCAGGAATGTTGAGCCACTGGTAGAAAGGATGAGGAAGAGACACATTAGTGAGCGTGCGCCGACGAATTCCAGCTTCAAGGTTGGCAGGTTTAGTTACAAGCGGCCGCGAGACACCATCGTCCATGCAGTGTCACCATCAGACAAGCAACAACGACCCGCGCCCCAGGAGGCACCGCCACTGCCCTGCTAGATTGAGGATGAAATCGACGTTTGCAAAAGATGGCGGAAGGACGGGATCTAGCCACCTTTCGAGCGCAAACCTACGGGAGAGCAGTTCCGGGGTCCAACGTGGTGCGAGTGCCACGACCAAATATCGCACTCAACTCAGGAGTGAAAAAAGCTAAGGTGGATGGTGGAAAGGAAAATAAAGGAGGGCCAGCTGTTAATAGACGAGCCGACCAAAGATGTACGTAATAACCCCCTTCCGTCTCATGCGAGGCAGGAATCCAAAGGGAAAGAGGTTGTTATGATCTCGATTACAGACCTGGAGGAGGTCATAGACATAGAAGTCCTGTTAGTCACGGAGATCGACGAGGAGGAAGACTATGGTACTGACACGGAGGATCCGCGGGCTGAGCGAATGAAAGACTCCACCAAGTTTGCTAATTTCAGGCACGAGATGACTAAGGCCTTCATCAGAGTGGCAGAGGACTATGGGAAAGAGCTAGTAACCTCGAACAGCAGGGTTATTAGGGCCATTCGACCGTGAGGACCCATTGTGACGTTCGATGAATCAAGGTAAGAGGACTGGTGCGATCAATCATGTGGATTTTAAAAGGGCATTCGTAGACGGCGGAGCCGCGGTGAACGTCATCCCCCTTAGCACCTTGGAGATGGGAGGAATCCCAAGCACAAGATTGTTAAAAATCCATCACCACTAACAGGATTTGGTAGTGATTCTAGGATGACCTTGGGGTGGATTCGCTTGGGGATCAAAATCGAGAAATTAGCTTTTCTGCTAAATTCTATGTTATTGACGCTAACACGACTTACCACATGATTATTGGGCGAGCATGGATTAACCGCATTGACGCTGTACCTTCGACAGCTCACCAGGTGATGAAGGCCATCTGCAAAGAAAGGGTGAACACAATACCTGCTTCTGTGAATCCTTTCAATCTGGAGGAGGCACACTTATCTGAGGCGGTATGGTTCACGAAATTGGAAATCGGGCCACTTCCGGCCCCATGCCAGCCAACTCCTCTGCCCTGATGGGAGGACATCCAAGATCAGTCACCAGCTGGAGTAATGGTGAAACGGGAGGAACCAAGAGAAAAACAGCCCGCGCGGAAGGAGGCCCCCGGAGTAGCTAAAAACATCTATACCTTGAAGAGGGTTATCGAGCATGATGACGATGGCAGACAAGTGGGAAGTTTTTACTCCAAAAGGAAGAAGTGTTACCGCATCTAGAGGTACTCTAAAAGGTGCGCTCCTGTTATCACCTGTTGAATGCGGTTAAAAGTTTATCAACTGTTCTTATTTCATCGGTTGTGCGTCCATTCCTTGTGCGACTGATCTAAAGCCTATCTCAAAAGATACCAGCAATGCGACCAAGCACAAACTTATATCATATGATAGCAGCCAACTGCGATTAAAGCCTATCCATTAAAGATAGCCCAAGCCTATCTCATATGATAGCATCCAAGCGCGATTAAAGCCTGTCTGCTAAGATAGCACAAGCCCATCTCATATGATAGCAGCCAAGCGCGATTAAAGCCTATCTGCCAAGATAGCACAAGCCTATCTCATATGGTAGCAGCCAAACACGAACAAAGCCTGTCTGTTAAGATAGCTGAAGCCAATCTCACATGATAGCAGCCAAACTAAAGCCTATCTCATATGATAGCAGCCAAATACAATTAGAGTCTATCTATTGGGATATCAACAAAAATCTAAAGCCTATCTCATATGATATAAACGAAAACCTATCTCATATGATAACAACAACAGCCTATCTCACATGATAAGCGACCAGAGCCTATCTCTTGAGATAGCAGAATTGAAAGCCTATTCAAATGAATAGTATACGAGTCTATCTTATTGGACCAATAGCCAACGCTGCACGCAAAATCACGACCTATCTTATTAGGCAAAACAAACATAGCAGCTAAAATACGCGAATGTTTTTAAAAGAAGAGATACAAAATCAAGTCTATCTTATTAGACAAAATAGCCGAAAGGCAAAGTACAATTTATCTGTTTAGATAACAGCAAAAAGCAAAGTTTATAAGAAACTTTCAAGAAGCAAAGAGATCGGAAAGAAACATACTCCTATGCTAAAACCCTAAACTAGGGGCCTAACTATGGAAAGCTCGTCGTCATCGTCGACGTTCTCGACCAGAACAGGACTCTTGTCGCTACCATGGCAAGATGCGAGATGAACTTCAAGCAATGGAGGTTGTTGATGTGAAAACAGAAGGGGGAAACAGCTTAGGGAATGGATCCCGTATAAATATAGAGCGCTCCAATTCGCCGCTCCCACATCAAAGTTTTGGTGGGAAATATTTCTCCAACGGAGAGACACCAGGGCAACACCCCACTCATTACACTTCAATTCAAGAATCGAAGGTGGCGTAGTCTTTGCTGGAAACCCACCGGGGATGGCACCTGCAAACATGATAAAGGAAAAAACGCCTTCTTTCTGGAAAAAAAATCCTGTACCACTGATCCTCATAAGGCATGGATGAATAAGAGGCCCCTGCTAACAGATGCTTGGGAGACATTCCTATAGCACAACGTACGCCATTGGTTCACGGAACTGGACCTCTGGAGAATAAAATGACAGAGTAGTACAACGGAAAGTACGAAAAGAACTTCGGCTTTGAGAAGAAGACATCTTTTCGATTGAAAAGACTCAGAAGGGTAGAAATGATGGTGAACAAAATAAAAAGGAAAAGGAAGTTTATATAGAGCCCAAGGAGGAATCTTCAGTTACCACGAACGCCTCGAAACCGGATGAGAATTAATGAGCTACTGAAAGCCTACAACGGTACAGTAGGCCTAGGCAATAATGAGGGGATAGCCTACTATGTGGCAGTCACGCCTTATCTGGACGCCATGCTGGCACGAATATTCAAGCAGTCATGATGGCTTCTAGGAACTTGAACCGCCATCAAGACATTGTGGATCACAACTTTTTTCAAGTATGGCAGATTGTGACATGCACGCACCAGCTTATCTTCCAGCGAATAACAGCAAAGTGTCAAACCAAAGTATAGGCTAAAATTCCCTAGTGGCATTGAGAATCGTGGGTAAGCCTATCTCATATGATAGCAAGATGCGCGAGATAATGTGTAAGCCTATCTCAGAGGATGGCGGTTATACGCGAAATTACGCGAAGATTACCTTTTTTGAGTTGCAGCAAAACCCATCTCATCCGACTAAAGTTTCCTCCTGAATGAGGGAAAATGCTATCTTATCTTGCTAAAGTTCTTACCCGAGCGATGATAAAGGCCCTATTTACCTGCAGGAAATGAGTCATATGAAGTCTAGCATCTATGTAAATAAAGAAATAAGCTAAAGCATGCAAAAAGGGGAATTCCATAAACTACGCAAAAACGCATGCGCACCAAAAACAATCGTCACAGAAGTTCAAATTATCCGGGCATCACGGCCACAAGGAGCATCAAAATTACATTGGAAGGAGAGTCTAAAATAGCAGACAAACAGTGCTGCTGCTTCATTCCTGAAAAAAATCTTTCAGGAGGGAGTCCCTCGAGGATAACTTAAGCGATTTTGGTGCAAGATCTTCGATGCGGGCTTTGATCTCCTCATGATGCTTCAAAGCAGCTTCATACTCCCGGGCCATCTGTTCATAAGCTTCTATGCGCGCATTAAGGGCCGCCGTCTCCTCTCTGTAAGTAGCATACTCAGCCCCAAAGGCTGGCAGTGTTGTGATCTTTGATTAGTCTCTGCACGAGGAAATCCAAGTCTAATCGTCCCGCTGCAGTCTCTTGAAGCCTTTGTGCGATCGCAAGAAGATCTTGGGCACTAGCAGCCGTGGTGCCTTCAGGAGTAGTAATATATAATCTCTCCAAAAGGGCAGCCATCTCTCTGCAATGATCTCCTCTGTTTTTCGGTGCCAACTCTAGCACTCGAGAAAATGCAGCAAGGAAAGTCACGCGCACTTTCATCAGCCATTCTAAACAGGCTTGGTCGACATATGTGCATGAAGACGGGACAAAACAATCAGAAAGATGCAGGCCTAGGAGTCAGAGCATTAAGAGTAGGGGGAGAATGAATTTACCAGTCCCTTAGACAATTTGCGGAAGACGAGCAATAGATACTGCTACCCGCAAGCCGGCACCAATTTCCTCGGCTAACTTTTGATCCGCTCTGGCCTCATGCGCAAAGTATGGTTTAGGACTTATAAAATTCGTCGCAGATGCAACGGGGCTGACGGCCTGTGAGCCCCACATTTCAAAGGGATTCTCATAGAAGAGAGAGTTCAAATCAAAGCCTCCCGTAGGGCCATCGCTCCTTGCCACGCTTGGTGCAGGGGGTGGATTCAGATTGGCAAGCACAACCTCCTCAACGTTTTGAGTAACAAGAGGGTTGTGCTCAGCAGGAACGACGCACTCAACGGACACAGTGTCGCGTACAACGTTTTCGGGATCCCTCTCGGATAACACTTCAGGCTCAACGTTCATAGTCATTGTGGCCTGCTCAGGATTTGCCCCTTGCTCGACATTAGCTTCATCCGAAGAAATAGGTATCGTTTCAGCAGGAGGAGCAATAAAATCTTGCTGTACCGGTAGTGCCTCCTCTTGCTCGATAACGAGCTCTGCACCTGAATAACCCTCAACCGTTGGAGCTCCCTCCATCAATATTTACCCAGAAGAGTCTGCACCAAACATGTTGCCAGCAGACATAGGAATCACTACAGCACCGCGAATCCGATGGTGTACCAAAGGGCAAGGGTCTGGTTCTGCAAAAATAATATGCCATTATCGCACTCTAAGGAGGAAGAGAAATAAGGGTCTGATGAGCTGGAACAGAATAACAAGACCTCTACTGATATTATGAGCGGTACTTCCCCACTTATATGGGGTACCCGCGCAATTGTCATGTTGCAAGTTATCGCCAAACTCTTTAACCTAGCATGACCTGCTCGAGCTTAAAAGGCTATGCACCGAGCATAAAAATAGAAGGGTATCACGCGCAACTAGAGCAGTGACCTGCCTGAAGATTCCCCACACTGATCCCGTACCCATTTACGGATATCGAAAATGGGCACTCCATGGTATGATGCGCGAGTTACGATGTCATAGTTTGATAAAGCAAACTTAAAAATTGTACCTTCTTTGTCCTCATCATCGACGATTCCATGAAGTGCTAGCTATGCCTGGTGTAACTCATCCACAGTTTTTGGAGCAGCGCGAGAAGGGCGCGAACGCCCGTAGCCTGTGCGCGGTCTTCGCGCCTCAGTTCCTTCTTGATTAGCAATCTCAATAATGCTCTGTCTCTTGGCAATCTCAATGCGCTCTGCCTCCGACAACTTCTCTTGCAGGGATCTTAGCTCTGCCATATGCCTAGACTCTTTAACGACCTCCTCCTCAGTCATGATGGTCTTTCCCTTAAGCGGGCTATCATCATCACCTAAAGAAAGAGGACAAAAGGGGTAAAACATATTCAAAGAGAATTTAATAAGCAAGGATACTTTGGTCAAACTTTCTTTCTCCCAGGCGAAAAAATCTGAGTCTGGTTCTGGGAGCGATTTCTTCTTGGAAGAAGTGGATTTCCTTTTCGCAGGAGAGGCCTTCTAGGAAGCTGGCTCATTTCGAGCGCGCTTTGTTTGCTGAGCTGTCAGATCATCAGTCGCAAGAGCATCAACACTTCTTTTTCTCATCTCTTTAAGGAAGGGCGTGAGGAAAGCCTCGAGTCCATCCGAGATCACACTTCTAATCTCTTCGTCCATGCGCAGCACCGGAGGAATGGCATCGTCAGCATGTTTTTTCCTTGACCGACAGAGGTCAACAAGCCCCCCTACATCGAGCCCCTGAGGCAAAGCGCATTAAGCAACACTGTTAGGAAAACAGCGTTGTATAGTGAAACATGGGGAATAAGAAGAATCAAACAGAAAAAAAATATATATATGAAACGAGTGTAGCGGTTAAGACAATACCGCTTAAAAAACCTCGCATACTGAGTCCGCGAATTTTGGGAGTCCTGCACGACAACGGCCTTCTTCTCATCCATGATTAGTTGCGTACATAGATGGTCCGCGGCTAACAGCGAGTACTACAAATATGGGGCCCAACCTCGGGAAAGATTAGACTTGAAAGGATAATCCTTGGACAAGGGTGCAAGAGCCTTATAAACTTGTAGCTGATTCCGCGGGCTTGTCAAACGCCGGACCTGAGTTTTCCAAAAGGCCACACAACTAGCTGTTATCCTTCCTATTCTACATATGGAGGGCTGCACAAGGGGGAGCTCCTCATGAGAAGAACCTCACGAATCTTCCCAAAAAATTCCCAACATAGCAGTCCTTAGCAGGGAGATCGGACCACATGGGCAGCGCAATAGTATCAAAACCTAGCTGAGGAGCCGCGCGAAGAAGATCAAAATGGACTGTTACGGGCGCGTATCTCCAAGACTCTGTTCCAGGAGCATCCTCTGCCAAAGCAGGCATATAACCCCTTCTACACCAGTTCGCGTATTGGCTATAGTGACGGGGACCTCTAGTAATGTGCCAGGCTCGGAGAGGAGTATCGACCTCAGGATACATGTCCCCCTGAAACATGATATTGTCCAACTCCCTAACATTGGGACGGGCCACGAACAAAGGCCTAGTTTGGCAAAGATAAATTATTAGATAGATTATTGAATGTGTGATTGAGATGATGTGTCATTGTCTCTCTCTCCTCATCTCAGCCACACATTCAATAATCTATCCAATAATCTATCTTTGCCAAACTAGGCCAAACTATCATCATCACAAAGCAAAGAGAAATTACGGCGAGCATTATTGGTGTTAAACCAACGCCATGATCGGGGACACAAGAAGGCTTCCTCGCATCTCCGAGCATTCCACATCTCGACAACAGTAGGAATGGGGCATATGAGGGTCATCGCTCAAAAACCCACATAGTCAAAAAACCAATGTTAGCAAAACACATAACATAAGCCCTGCCCTGCGACTGCTCAACGTTTTCCACTACCAGATCGAGACGATAGAATATGGAGCCCAAGACAAGAGGTCAAAGGGCAACCCTCGTACCGAGTGCAAGCTTCACTGCAAATGGGAGTACATGGACAAAAAATCCATCTCGCGGACTCCCATATATGAGGAAATGCGACAGCCAAACACAAAGAAAACCACGCAAGGAATACTCACACCCTTATCCTACAGTAGAGATCGCCGCGCCTGGAGTCTCAGTCTGGATTTGCTGGATAATGTCAGGTTTGGGGAAGTCCCTGAAGAAGAACACGATCCACTTAGACCATATGTTCTTCGCACCAGCAGAGACGGTGATGAAAGTCTCTGAAGGTTTTCTCCCCTCGAGAGCCCACTTCGAAAAAGCCTTCCTCAAAGTCGCGATGCATTCCAGCATCTGACGGAAAAGAGCAATTTCCTCATCGGAGCTAAGCGCTTCCAAAGGATCGAAGGCTCCAATGCTTGGGAGCATCAGCAAGTTCTCCACGTCTTCCTGAGTGGGTGTGGCCTCACGAGAGGAGAAGTGGAATGTGTGAGTCTTTGGTGAATATCGCGAAAATAGGACCTTTAGCATGTCCTGGTCAGCCTTGAGATTGAAACCGCTGGTCGCGCGAACGACATGATAACTTCCAGCATCCATCAGCACTGCCCCGTGATTGTCAAGGATATAGTCATTCCAGTCGTCTATCAAGTCCAGTTTCTCCAGGAAAGCTTGGAAGAGAACATCACTGTAGGGGTAAAGACCGGCCTCGACGCCGCATCTGTGAACATCATGAGCTTCTGCTAGATCCCACTCTTCCCTGTCTGGCTCAGGTTTCATTTCAAAAGTTGTGCCTGAAGTGGATGCCTCGAGGGCGTGCCCTCGGATGGAAGCCAAGTATAAGTCATCACCCCCAAAGTAGGGGGCATTGCGCCACAGCTCACGGGGTATTTCTGGACCTTCATTAGCCTTTTTGGGAGACATTTCTATAAGAAGAAGGAGACCAGAGTTCAAAGATTGACTCGCATGCAGAGGGAAAAAGGGGGAGAAGGAAGCTGTAAGAAATTAACTACAAATTTCAAAAATCCAAGAGGTAGAGGTTCAAATCAAGTTACCTTGTTCACGCCTGAGCGCTCGAATCGCCCTGGAAAAGTTGTCAAGGATTTGATTATAAACTTGATCGAAGGACTCTGCTTCCTGTTGTGGGAATTCTCTCCGATGCATACAAACTGAAAAGTGCAACAATGGAGAAGTTGAAATCAAAGGAATAGTAGGTTTTAAATAAACCCTTTAACATTCACGACTGTTGACGTTTGATGATCCAAACAAATCTTCGGAATCTGGGAGATCTGACGTTTGATCAGCAATCCTTGCCTCGAAAATAGGCGAATTTGGATGACGTTTGATTTACTCGACAGAGGCCACGCTTCATCAGAGGCTAGCGGCGCTTCCCAAACCCTAGGAACTCATGGTTATGACTGAGGGCTATTGGGATTCAAATTCAAATTCAAAGAGTCTGCGTGAACTTCACGCATGGTTGATTTTGCGCGGCTGCACAACAATTGTGCGCGTGACAATCGCGCAAAAGGGGGTATTGTAGATACCGCTTTCCAGACAGGCGGATCATCGCCACGTGGCAGCCATCCAGCACACCCAGCTGTGCTCCATCCACACCGGATCACCACCCGTGCTGTTCCATGTGGGGGCTACGAGACAGGGCCCCCGCGCACAATAACACGGGACTTGTAGGGACACAGTGGTTTGGAGGCTAGGGTAAGGCTCGTCGCGCGCATGCGACAACCAAGCTTGTGTGCGACCTCTGGTAACTTACTGAGAGATCCTAGTCTTACGTGTCCCATCAATGCGGCTGATCTGATAACTATCTTCGATACTTGCGGGCATATACGTAACGGTTCCTATATACACGGTCGAACGTGCCGTTGGGGCTCTATCTTTAAGCCGTCATTTATGGTGCATTAACCCCTCAACGGTCACTTCCCACTATATATAGGATCGTTAGCTCTCCGCTGCGACACAAGTCATATACTTGTCCAATACATAGCTTACTATCTCTCTCTCACAAGCAGTTACTAGTGCTTACCCTCTCCATACTCACACTCTACATTTCTCTGTGTTCATACCCTCAGATCCCCTAAATGAGGTGTACAATTGGATATCTCTTGAATATTTCCTTGTACACAACAATTAACAAGGAGTTGTTAGACTATATAAAGGACAATCCTAGCTTATTTCTCCTAATGAATGCTCATAACATACATTGGGGTTGTTTGGATGATCGGAAATAAGTTAGAGGTTGAGATTAAAAGTTCCTTTTATCTTTAGTGTTTGGATGCGACTGATTATTGTAGATTATTGGATGTCTTTTTTTTTTTTTTTTTTGAGATTGTAAGGTTTGAACTCATGACCACATGCAAAAGATGTATATACTTTACCACCGAAACAGCACACATTTGAATAAAAATATCAAGAAGTTACCTTAAGAAGCCTGGAGTTTCGTAAAAAGAAAATCAGATTTCCGCCAAAAAATCCGGAATTCCGGCTGAAACAGAAATGCGAATCTGAAGTCGGAATTCCGGATTTTTGGGCGAAATCTGATTTTTTTCTTGGTTTGGAGAGGTTTGACCCATTTTATTGGATTTTTGACTTTTCCTTTCCTCTCTACTGACTCTCATCCAAACAAGCCCATTGATTAGGAGAGAAAAAGCAAGGATATAGAGCAAGAAAAGGGCCGAACCGACCCCGTCCGCACCCTCTACAACGTCGGCCAAAGAGAGAGGTCGAGCCCCTATTTTGGTCTTTGTTGTGTGATCTTCCTTCTTCCTTCCTCTACCGGTTGCTAGCACAAAGGAATGGAGGAATATAGTACTTCATACTAGGCGTGGACTCGCAATAGCAACGCATACACAATTTTGCGTTTGAAGTCATCACATGAGGCAAACAAGGTAATTTGTTACTAAAACCTTCACTGTCATTGAGATGTCTCTTCCTGTGATCCTTCTTGGGTCTTTGACAGCGTAAACCTATCTGCTTTTTCGCAAGTGTACGATCAAGTAATATAGAGTATGTAATTGTGACTCTTGTTGTCGAACCCTCGAGAACAGTTTAAGTTGTTGCTAATCAGAATTAGAATTAGACACAAAGTTTGTAAAAAAGGAGGAAGGTTTGGGATTTGACTCTACTAAATTGCAATAAATAAAAAACAGTAAAAAGCTTATTTTATTTTTCTGTTGAATATTTTGAAGAAATTGTTGTAGTTGTAAAAGTTGATAGTTCTAAGAATCTAGGTTCCAGGATCCCCTAGGGTTACTCTCCAGCTTTCATAGTATACTTGATTTCAGAAACACACGGTGGTTTTGTTTATGCCAGCATACCAATGGTACAATCTCCTTTCGGTCTCATGCACCTATCACTCGACTGCAGATTTTCGGGTCCTCTCGATCCACCTAAATCTGCAGGTTCGTTCTAAGTCTGCTAGGGTTACAAGTTCTCCTCTCGGTCTCCCCCTAAACGTCTAGCAGTTTGTCTAATGCTTATGGGCTAGTCCCCTGATTCTCTTCACCTCTCGATCCATCAAGGCAGAGTACTAAATCCTGTCTTTTCTTCCTAACTTTCACTGGTCACTCTCGTGCACCAGATCCTGTCTGTAACACTCCTGGGTGATCAAGCCATTCATGTATGTAAATAAAATCAAAGACAGAATAATAAACAATCCATCCTGTATTAAGGCTTAGCTAGCCATGCATCTGAAAATCAAACAACCAAGTCTGCTGAATTCATAAACCCTAGGTTCACCAAGAACCTAGGCAAAAGGTCTAGCTAGCTTGCATTATTGAAAAACAACGTTTCATAAAGAGAGAAAAGATCAAACTAGTTATTTGCTGAAATACTGAAAAACTGCTCCAATCCTGCTCTGCTCCAACCCTGGCTGCTGTGAAACTGGCTGCTGTGATGATGATGATAGATGTGTGAGTGTGTATGCGTAACCCTAATTCAGTGTTGGGACACCTCCTTTTATACTGCCACAGTCTCCAAAACTGATGCACGAAATTCCTGTTTTACCCTCGAAAAGACCCGTCCTGGAAGCTTCTGGAAACCTTCTGCGCGTTCGAACGCAACTCTCCTGCGTTCAAACGCAGTGCGTCTGAACGCACACATCCTGCGTTTGAACGCAGGCCTTAACCATTTTCTTCCTCTGGCTTCTGACTTCTGGGCACGTGCGTTTGAACGCAGCTCGCCTGCGTTTGAACGCACCCCTTGGCCTTTTTCTTCTTCTGAGTGTTGAGTTCTGCGTTTGAACGCAAGAAGTGCGTTTGAACGCACCCCTTAACTTTTCAGCACTTCGGCCTCTGAACCCTGCGTTTGAACGCAGACTGCCTGCGTCTGAACGCAGGACTTAGCCAACTTTCTGCCATTTTCCTGCTGCTCCCATCTTGTGCGTCTGAACGCAGGTGCCCTGCGTTTGAACGCACCACTTAGCCTTTTTTCTATTTTTTCTGCTCAGCTTTCCTGACACGCTGCCTCCCATCCAAGTTAATCTCATGCATTTTTCGGCGCCTGTTACCTGCACATCATAACACGCACCCGCGATCATATCCAACAAACAAAAGTATGCATAAAATTACTCAAATTTTGCAATCATGATCTATAAATCTCTGCCTCGTATCAGGTGGAAAATAAGCTGAAAATGGCCAAACTCAACTCTCACAGGGTTAAAACCAATGGTAAAAAGATGTCCCAGACTAGTTCATTTTCAAGCTGTCAAAATACCCCCACACTAAACTCTGCTCGTCCCGAGCAGACCCTTGCATACTGCCTTGCAGACCCATCTTTTGCATACTTTAATTGCATACTTCCCCTTTTTCACAGATTCATGACACAGACCAAAAGACTCAATAGATGACTGACTCAGTTACAGAATATACACAAACTGACTCAAGACACAGCAAAAAAATTTCTTCTGAAATTGGGCAACCTCTCTATCATAAACTGAAATCATCAAATCCTAAAAAGCTCATTTTGAAATTCCACAACACGCAGCAAGAAATGATATAAACTGATCCTGTGCACAAACTCACTAAGGTATCCCCAAACATCCACCAAACCAACCAAGATACAGCACGTCTTTTGACTTAGAGGGTCCAGGCATCTTAAGTCAACATATAATTTTTCTTCGCCCAGTCATTTGAGGTTTTCAGACCCTCTTAGCCGTTATTGCGTTTGATTTGCAAATTGTCTCATTGCTGGGAGACACAACTCCTTTGTAATACGGCTTGACTTTAATTTCCCTCTTAAGCTCTAAATTGGATTGAATCCAAATTTTCCATGTGAATGGAAGCGCATTATGTTGTTTCTCCTTTAAGCACAAATAACTATTATATATTTTTTTTTCAGATTATTTTGTTTTTTTTTTATATACCTCCTCTGTTTTTGACAACTGTGCAGTAGAGCTTTAAGAGTGCAGGCTTTTTAGGATTTTCTCTTGGAACCACCTTAAGGGATGGTGGTGTACATTCTCCAACTTCGCTTAGGATAAAGACTTGTACCGCATAAAACCGACTCTACACGAAGGTCCACCCCAGATTCCAAGAGTCCACCAGTTTCCACGGGAAATAGAATATTCAATTATCTAAGGACCAAATCTGCCTAGCACACTAGAGAAGTCAAAAGTATGCCTGTTATCTACTTTCCACATTCCTGAATTCCCGGGATATCCTGTTGTGAGACTTGCGCACAAAATACTAAAAATTGAAGTATCCCTGCTACGGTGCTTCCTACTCTCATAAGCTCTTTCATTGGATTCTCTTCAGTTTCTAGGTCCTAAGTTGCCCTTTCTCAAAAATTTTTAGAATTATATATATATATATATTTTTTTTTTAAACATGCAAGGTCAGAAAGGTTGGTGGGTAGACTCAACATAAAAAACGTGCTGACTCAAAAATGAAAATAAAATGAAAAATAAAATTGACAAAAATATGCTGACATGGCTATGCAGGAGGACACGATTCCCCACCCCCACACTAGAGGTGGCGCGTCCTCGCGACTCTACTGATCTGGCCTGTAACTCGAATCTGTGTTCTCCGGAGCAGACTGGTCAGTCGGCTCGGGAGATGGTGAAGGGGTTCGCCCTCTGGCGCGTTTCCCCGCAGCATGGCGTGCTGCGGCAGCGGTACCAGCGTGGCTGGCACCGGGATGGGCACTGCTGGCCCCTGGGTCTGCATGCTCTCTCCTAGGTGGGTACTGGGTACCGGGTCTGCCGGGGTCACCTACACTGTCTACATGTTCAGGGCTCGGTGTGGGGTCATGGCCAGAGAAGCTATCATATGGCCGGCTATCCTCCATTGTCCAGCTGGGACAATTATCACTCGAATAGCGGTCCGGGAAATTAAACCTCTTACCACGCATGTTGCTCTGAATTTCAGCGAGTGCCGCCTCATGAGCTCTCAATGCGGCTGTGTTAGCGTGGTAAATATGCTTCTGGGTCTTGAACAACTTTCCAAGACCCCTGGCCATTTTCTTGACCGTCCTTACCAGGTAGTTCTGTAGTTTTTCTTGGGCCTTAATTTTCTTTCTGACCCATTCCTCATGCTCAGTCCTCTCCAGGCGCCCAAAAGAACTGCGCCTGGCCCCTCTGCTGGACTGCGCCAAGTCAGGGTCGGCCTGCCTGGGTTCACTGGAACTGGCAGATCGGGGCAGTTGGAAGGGACCTGGTAAGGCTGGAAAACCCCCATCACCGGGAGGAGGTGGTGGTGGCATGCCAACACCCCCACCCTGAGGTGGAACAACATCATCATCATTGTCCACTTGGACAAATTCTGGAGGCCCGTGCACGGCCTCATGAAACGCACATCTCTTGTTTTTGTACTTTCGTACCTGAATTGGTCGAATATCTCTCAGGTCGCCAGGAATGACCACCAGATAATCCTGTGCCATTTTTGTTAACATCCCCAGGAGACCCAAACCCTTCTTGCTGTGGGTCTCTCTTCGTTCCCGGAAAAACTCACAAATAATCTACGGGAGGCTCACAGGCTCTCGGGCCATCAGACAGTAGACCAACAGGGCAATATTATAATCAATTCGGGTAAAATGTTTTATACCCACAACTCTGTTGTTCACCCACTCGGTCCACCATCTTGCCTCTCGAATCAGGTAGGTCGCAGGGAGTTTCCGGTAGGAAGGACTCCGTTCAGGGTAGTACCAAGCAGCGCCTGGTACACCAGCACACAGGGTGGTCAAGATCTGCTCACTCAGCTGTTCTGATGGATGACGCCTCAGTTCCTGAAACTGACAGTCATCCAACACTAACTCCAGACCCAGACTCTCTCGGATACTCTCTGGGGTGATTCGAATCCATCTCTTTCTGCAGTAAATCCAGTCAATTGACTGGGCTTCACTGTTCATGCACTGCTGGAGATTGCTGTAAATCGCCTTAGCCAGCACAGAACTGACCTGCTGATTGGTAAACCTAGTAAACAAATCCCCAAAATGATCCTGCCCAGTATAGTTGAACAGTTCATCCCCCATCGCTACTCTATCACGGGTAAAGGTCCTCTCAGCAGGTATGTCATACCGAATCTTTTTGTCTTGCAGAAAGAAACGGTGAGCCTCCATGTTAACAAACCTATGGTCGCAGAAATGGTTAACCCTAAGCAATCGGCAGTCTATGATGTTCAAAGGTGCAATCGCCCTATCAGGCCTCATGTAGGGACTATCCTCATCCATTTCAAGATTCAAACAGTAAAAAATGAAAATATTCAAAGAGAATGAAAAGATAGAACCTGGCTACCCGGAGTGAATCTTACGGGTACAGATCTGGAAATTTCTCTCTGAAGTGGATCTGTCGGTGTTTGAATTGGATGAGTTTGACTACCCCCACACTGTTCCTGACCTTCTGGTGGTCCTGCGGTGGTCGTCGGAGGCTGCTGGCGGCAGACTGCTCTGGCGGCTGCTAGAGCAGAGAGAATTTCTAGAGAGAGAGTTGAAAACTGGATGACCTGGGTGAAAATGAGTCACTGTCATCCATACAGTATATATAGGCAAACTTTCAGAAATTGCAGAATGGCCCCGAAATTTCAAAATTTTTCAAATTTTTCTGAAATTTTTTGATCCCGCTCAAATGTGCGTTTGAACGCAGCTCTTGCGTTTGAACGCACAGCTTAAACTTTTCTGGAAATTTTGAAGATCTTATGATCTGCGTTTGAACGCACGGTGTGCGTTTGAACGCAATGCTTGAAGGTCCATGAATTATCTGGGGTTGTTGAGTTGCGTTTGAATGCACATGAGTTGCGTTTGAACGCAATGCTTGTCCTCTGCAATGTGTCTGATGAGATGCGTTTGAACGCACATGAGTTGCGTTTGAACGCACGCCTTTGTCTCTAGAAATTCTCTGTTGATTGGGTCTGCGTTTGAACGCAGGATCTGCGTCTAAACGCACGTCCTTAGATTTTTCCACCTCATCTCTGTCTTCTTGCGTTTGAACGCACATGCGTTGCGTTTAAACGCACCACTTGGTGGCTGGAAATTTTCATTGCGTGATCTGCGTTTGAACGCAGCTCCTCTGCGTTTGAACGCAGTGTTAGCCGTTTCCAGTGCTTCTTCTGTCCGTTGGTGGGTCTGCGTTTGAACGCAGGGTGTCTGCGTTTGAACGCACACGTGCGTTTGAACGCATGTCTCCTGCGTTTGAACGCATGCCTCTGATTCCTGAAACACTGAGTTCAACATTAAATCCCTCTTTTCTCACTTTTCTCTCGAATTATGAACATTGTAAAAATTATATAAAAACAACTAATCTATGTTGGGTTTCCTCCCAACCAGCGCTTGTGATTTACAGTCGACAGCCCGACTTTGTTACCTCTGCTGTAATCACGGAAGGTCGAGGTAGAGTGCCTCTACCTCCATGATCTCCTGAGGGTCCCTGTATGGCTTGACTCTGTTCCCATTCACCTTGAAAATTGTATTATCCCTCGGGTTTTCCAGCTCCACCACTCCCCATGATGTAATGTCCTTCACAATAAATGGTCCAGACCATCTTGAGCGCAGCTTCCCTGGATAAAATTTCATCCTTGAGTTGTAGAGGAGAACCTTCTGCCCGATTTCTATCTTCTTTGGTAGAATGCGGTTGTCATGCCACTTCTTTGTCTTCTCTTTATAAATTTTGGCACTCTCATATGCAGTTTTACGGAATTCCTCCAGTTCAAGGAGTGCCATCTTCCGTTTGTTTCCTGATAAACTGTGATCCATATTCAGCTGCTTGATTGCCCAATATGCTTTGTGCTCCAATTCTACTGGTAAGTGACATGCTTTTACAAACACCAGCTGGTACGGGGACATTCCCAGTGGGGTTTTATAAGCAGTGCTGTACGCCCAGAGCGCATCATCCAGCTTTAACGACCAGTCCTTACGTCCAGGATTCACAGTTTTTTCCAGTATGCTCTTTATCTCTCTGTTGGACACCTCTGCTTGCCCGTTTGCATGAGGGTGATAAGGCAGTGATACCTTATGGATAGACACCCCATACTGCTTTAGAACCTTGGCAAAGACTTTATTGATAAAATGAGAACCTTCATCACTGACCATGGCCCTCGGTGTTCCAAATCTGGTAAATATGTTACGTTTGAGGAACCTTTCCACGACTGACGCATCGTTCTTCTGACAGGCTATTGCTTCCACCCATTTTGACACGTAATCTACTGCTAATAAGATGTAGAGATTTCCCAGAGACGAGGGAAAAGGACCCATAAAATCAATACCCCAAACGTCAAAAGGCTCGACTTCCTGCCAAAGTGTCATGGGCATTTCATTCCGCTGGGAAATATTTCCTGTCCGTTGGCAGCGATCGCAACTCTGCGCATAATCATGGCATACCTTGAAAACTGTTGGCCAGAAAAATCCTGACTGCAGCACCTTGTGAGCTGTTCTCGGTCCGCTGAAGTGTCCCCCACATTGCGCTGAGTGGCAGTGCTGAATTACTTCCAAAATTTCGTGACATGGAATGCATCGACGGAGAATATTGTCTGCCCCTTGCTTGAACAGATATGGATCGTCCCAGAAATATTGCCTGCAGTCTGAAATAAATTTCTTTTTCTGCCAAGGGGTGATGTCTTCAGGGAGTGCTCCATTGACCAAATAATTGGCAATGGCATAGTACCAGGGCCGTCTGTTGGTCTTGATTTTCAAAATATGTTCATCCGAAAAATTTTCTTGAATGGGCACCACTTCTTCTGTAGGCTTTTCCAGACGAGATAAATGATCAGCTACCACATTTTCAACTCCCTTTTTATCCCTGATTTCGACATCAAATTCCTGCATCAGCAGAATCCAACGCAGCAGCTGTGGCTTTGCGTCCTTCTTCTCCAGTAAGTATTTCAGTGCACTGTGATCTGTGAATATGATGACTTTTGAACCTACCAGGTACGATCTGAATTTATCCAGGGCAAAAACGACTGCCAGCAGCTCCTTCTCTGTAGTCCCATAATTAATCTGCGCCTCATTCAGGACCCTGCTGGCATAGTAAATGACACTGCACACCTTGTACTTCCGCTGTCCCAGTACCGCGCCCACTGCGTAATCACTGGCGTCGCACATCAGTTCGAACGGAAGGGTCCAGTCTGGTGTTGTGATAATGGGTGCAGTCGTCAGCCTCTCTTTAAGCACGTCAAAAGCTTCTTTGCAGTCTTCATCAAATACGAAGGGCACATCTTTTCCCAATAAATTACATAGTGGCTTTGTAATTTTTGAGAAATCTTTAATAAACCTTCTGTAAAATCCTGCGTGGCCCAAAAAGCTCTTGATTGCCTTCACTGTTGTTGGATACGGCAGCTGCTTGATCACCTCTATCTTTGCCCTGTCTACTTCCAGCCCTTTACTGGAAATCCTGTGTCCCAGCACTATTCCTTCAGTAACCATGAAGTGGCATTTTTCCCTGTTGAGCACCAGGTTTGTTTTTCTGCAGCGAATCAGAACTCTGGCCATATGGTATAAGCAGTCTTCAAAGCTGTCTTCGAATAACGAAAAATCGTCCATGAAAACTTCCAAATTTTTCTCTATCATATCAGAGAAAATAGCCATCATACATCTTTGGAATGTTGCTGGAGCAGTGCACAATCCAAATGGCATTCGTCTAAAGGCGAACGTTCCGTACGGGCAAGTGAACGTCGTCTTTTCTTGATCTTCTGGATTTATATAGATCTTGTTGTAGCCAGAGTACCCGTCAAGAAAGCAGTAATAAGCATGGTGCGCTAGTCTGTCCAACATCTGGTCCATGAATGGCAGCGGAAAGTGGTCTTTCAGTGTGGCAACGTTCAGCTTCCGATAGTCCATACAGATTCGCCAGCCAGTGACAGTGCGCTGGGTGATCTGTTCCTGATCAGCATTCTGTACTACTGTAATACCCCCTTTTTTCGGTACACACTGGACAGGACTGACCCAGGTGCTGTCTGATATGGGGTATATAATTCCTGCTTCTAGCCACTTCATGACCTCCTTACGTACCACATCTTTCATAATTGGGTTTAGTCTCCGTTGAGGCTGGAAAACTGGCTTCTTTCCTTCTTCGATTTTTATTTTGTGCATGCAATAATCAGGACTGATTCCCTTCAGGTCTGCAATTGTCCATCCAATGGCTTCTTTATGCTCTCGGAGTACCTCCAGTATCTTTTGTTCCTGTTCCTGAGATAAAAGAGAAGAAACAATTACCGGCAGGGTATTATTTTCACCAATAAAAGCGTACCTGAGGTGGTCTGGCAACTGTTTTAATTCCAGGACTGGTGGTTCCTGGAGTGACGGGACCAGTGTCATTTTCTGCTCGCCTCCTTCATCCCTGTATAGCTTGACCCAGTTTTTTGTTCCCATGATCTGCTCATCCTGCTGCTCTTCTGTTTCCTCTGGATACATGTCTTCAAATTCCTCCCATAAATCTTCTATCTCATCGCTTTCCAGATCATCAATTACCTCCACTGCAAAACAGTTTTCATGCCCATAATGATCGGGAAGCTGGAGAGATTTGAAAACATTAAATTTCACTTTTTCTTCATTCATTTGCATGGACAGCTCCCCACTTTTGCAGTTAATAATGGCTTCACATGTCGCCAAGAAAGGTCTGCCCAGGATCAGCGGGACCTCTCCTGCCTCCATATCTAATATCACAAAATCTGCTGGAAAAATAAGCTCTCCCACTTTCACCAGGATATCTTTAATTACTCCATAGGCAGGTTTCACAGATCTGTCAGCCATTTGAAGCATGATTCTTGTGGGACGTGGTTCTCCGACTCCTAGATTCTTGAAGATGGTCAGTGGCATCAGGTTGATGCTGGCACCCAAGTCGCATAAGGCTTTTCCTGTGTATGCACTGCCCAGGGTTACTGGAATAACAAAGCTGCCAGGGTCTTTCTTTTTCAGTGGTAGACCATTTTTTACACAACTGCTCGCTTGTGCCGTCAGATTCACTGTTTCGAAGTCACTCATTCGCCTTCTACCATACAAGATGTCTTTGAGAAATTTCGCATAAGTAGGCATTTTGGCAAGTGCTTCAGCAAAAGGTATGTTTATCTGTAATTGCTAGAATACCTCCAGAAATCTGGCGTAGTCTTTGCTGTCATCTCTCTTACGTGTCTTCAGAGGGTAAGGAACTGTTGGAATTGTGCCCTAGAGGCAATCAAATTAATTGTGACATTTATGGATTTACGATTCATTATGTTATCGATATGGAGATATGTTAACATGAATGAAGTCCTTAGAATATAAGTGTTATATTCTTAAATATCCCTAGTCAATTATAATGATTAATGGGACAATCATCTATAGACTAGTATGGGGTTGGATTGATATGGAGATATCATGATCCAACACATGGGTGTGCATTAAGGGTAATGGCGCACCGGATTGACCCATCTCCGAGAAGGCTACATACATGTTATGTTGAGTTACAAGCGCTTCTCGCGGTGCAATGGTATTGTCATCCTTAGACTTGAAGTCACTAGATTATCTAGTTGTGGATCATTGTGATCTTGGTAGCGTTAAACGCTACACCGTAAATGGGTAGTTATAAAGGCGTGTACTGGATACAATGAGAAGCAAGCTTAGAGATCGTAGTGGACGTAGAGAGGATTTGCCCCTCCCACATAACGGGAGCAAATATCCTAGGCCACTCGAGGGATAGTGCTTATAGAATGTCTGGCCAGACTCAAATAAATCAATATGGGATATTGATGTTATTTGCACGAATAAGGCTATTCCATAGATCGAGAAACTATGGATTGGATATACGAGTGTGACTTGTATGTCTCGTGTCCAATCCGGATATGGAGGCAAAGGGATGAGACAATTACTTGTACAAGGTTTGTCATGATGACTATTCTATTTGTTGGCTAGAATGGATGTCTTGCTAGAGGCCGCTCCATATTAGTAAATAGTTACTACCAACTAAATAGAACCTATGGGGTCACACGCCATATAGGGGTGAACTAGACATGGGAATTAATTAATTAATATGATTAATTAATTAAAAGGATCAAATCGCAACAACTTGCTAACTTAGTAGGACTAATATGCAAGTTGGACTAATCCATGTATAGACATGATTATGATTTGCCATGGTGGCCTAATTCATGTAGAGACATGATTCGGATTAATTTGCAAATAGAACTAATCCATGTATTGACATGATAAGGACTATTTTGCAAAAGGGACTAATCCGAACTTGAGTAGGATTATGAGGGGTTCTTTATGTAGTAGGACAAGGAGTTGTTGGACTATATAAAGAACACTCCTAGCTTATTTTTCTCTCTACACACCCCACACATCTATTTGATAGAAGAAAGGAGAGAACAAAGCAAGGAGAGAGCAAGTCCCAATAGAGGGCCGAACCCCCCATTGGGATTGCCGCCCCCTACCCGTCGGCCAAAGGGTGCCGCCCCACCTTTGGCACTCCATTGTTGGCGATTTCTTCTTCCTCCTCCATTCTTCCTAGCTAGCACATGGATTTGGAGGATCTAGATCTCACCTCTAGGCGTGGATCAACCGTAGAGACGTGACACTATTCGCGTTTGAAGTCATCAAAGGAGAACCCAAAGGTGTGTTTATGATTTCTAACCCTTACCATCGTTATGTCTCTTGACTTGTGATCCTTGGAGGGTTTTGCATGGTTGTTTATTTGATTATGCTTCCGTTTGCGCGATCCATGAATCAAAACCCTACAGTGGTATCAGAGCCACATGTCGTAGAGCATAAACGTGGTTTATGTGTTACGTTTTAGTTGTTTTACACCTTAAATTGATTGTTTATCGCGTAAAACAAGACAAATCAAGCATGGGATGCAATTTGTCAATAATTAATCATAACAAGATCCAATTTTTGCATTGGATGCATGAATTGGTGAGTTTGAGAAATTTTAGGATCTTAGATCTAGGGTTTGGGCATCCTTGGGGAAGAAGGAGTTCTTTCCATACAAGGAAACAACCAAACTTGGGCACCAAGCAAGGGAGTTGTTTTGGAAACAACTCCCAAAGGAGGTTCGGCCCCCCTAGGGGACCGCCCCCTCCTTGCTTGCCGCCCAAGCAAGGCCGCCCTAGGGGCCGGGGCAGCCCTAGCCCGCGGCCTAGCCGCGTGGGCTAGTGGCTGGCCGGCCCTAGGGCCTTGCGGTTCACCTTTTTGGGCCCGGGCAATTGGATTGTTGGGCCCGTGGACCGTTTTAACCCTAGAATATCCTAAAATCAATTAAAATTGACCAAGCGCGTTAAAATTGGATTTTAACTGTTTATGTGCAATTCGCATGGTGATTGGATATGGCCTTAGGATGTGGTTTGATGTGGATGTTTAATTTTGTGTTTTGGTTTTACAGCCTGCGAGCTGATCAATTAATTGTAATAATTAATTAGGGTTTTATGGCCTGCGAGCCATTTTTTTCTCAACTTGTGAGATTTATTTTATTTAGTATAGAAGTTAGCTAGTGCTAGATAAAGTAGATTGTTAGCCAAGATTGGAGAAAAGAAGCCCAAAGCCAAAAGGAGCCACAAAAGATGGAGCATGGAGCATGGAGCATTCCACAAGACTATGAAGGATGGACCAAAAGATCAAGACGCATGGAGATGTGTTTGCTTTTAGGGTTCATAGATAATTCCATTGGCTTGGAATTATCTTAGTCTAGAAAGGGCCATATCCACATCACGTTTAATTTTTGTTTTGTGGTTGTTTACTTTATTGTCTTATTATTTTGTGGTTGGTGTATGGTTGATGCATGCAATTAAGATAATAAGATAATTAGACAACACGGATCTATTATTTGGAGTTGTGCCCAAACTCAAATAGATAGATTAGTTGATATTGATCAACAAAACAATTAAAATTGAATTTAAAATCCCTCAAAATTCAAATATTGTGTTCTTGCCTTCTCGTTATTTAAACACTCATGATCATCATTATTTATCAAGTTCGTGCGTGCCAAAGCATGGCGACTTGGTTCATAATGATGGAATGCGATGGCACGTAACAATGTGCAATTGTTTAAATAAGAGGTTGAACACAACTGGGCTATTAATATGATTAAGAAACCTAGAGGCAATCAATTGGGATTATCCATATGGATGGATAAATAAGGAGTTATTTGCCCAATTGAACCAAGAGTTGCATAAGGGATGCAATTGGAATTGTTCCTACCTAAAGTAGTCAAATTATGGGTGACTTGCCAAAGCAAGCTCATAAGGAGATGAAACATGGATCTTGGCCCACTAGAAAATATAATGATATTTTCCGCATTAATATCTTGAGGGTTATTAATCCGTAGTAAAATAGTGGGAGCTATATTTAACAATTTAAATCCTTGTTAAATATAGTTAAACGTCACAAACTTTGCATAATCCTATTATGTTGAATACCCATGGCATTAAACAAACAAAAACACGACTTTATCTTTTTCTTAAGACTGGTATATAATTGAGAATTGTTTTCAAATAAAAGAGAAATTGTTGTACATCGTAGAACATAAAGATCTCTTCCTACCAACTACCAAAACACACTAAAACCTAATGGAAGGGACATCAAAGAATGGTTCTTTGGATGTGACTTGCCTCATGTTAGCTGCCATGAACTCTGAACTCTAGAGGCAAGAAGAGAGACATGGAGAAGTATGATATGATCATACATTGAAAGAAGCTCTTTCAAAAGAGGGAGCTAGACATGAAAGGTTTGAAGTGTTGCTCCACTTTGGGTTATGCAAATATACTAATTCAATATGATTGAAAGATTAGTGAATATGCATTATCTATGAGATAGAATAAGAATAAACGGTTATTCACCCAAGTGGACCAAGAATTGCATTGGATGCAATTATATTTTTGTTTTAAAATTGATTTACTCAATATGATTGAGAAATCACTAAAACAAAACACTAATAATGGGCATGGGCAAAGTTGTTAAAGGTTAACAACATGGGTAAGGACAAATGGTTTGCGCCGACCCCATAGGTATAAAGCAAGCCTGTTGCTAAAACCAAGTTGCCACAGAGTCCCATAGGTGGTGTAGAGGAAGAGAAACTACCCAAAGTACCTGGAAGTAAATAATAAAGGAATTATGAATTCAAATATAGGTATCTTGTTATAGAAATCAAAGTGTCTATCTCATAATCATAAGTATATGATACTAGATAAGGATCTCACATTTATAGAAATGTGGAGGGTCTCAAGAGACGAAGACAATTGAATAAGGAAGAAATAAACCTACACGTGGGGCTATAAAACAAAGGGTTGCTAAATAAGCCGTAGGGAATTATTTCTACCTTTAAGAAATTGTTCATGAATTAGACAAAAACGATCATGTCCTAGCTATGAGTAGGACCATTGTCGTAGTTTCTTGTTTGGACAAGAAAGCTCCTTATCATAATAAAGGACAAATGTTGTTCCATTTATTATGATGTGCATTATTGTAATGCAATTTTGTCTAAGTGGATTCTATATCCATGATCATGATAATTTCATCTATAACATTAATACCTAGAGGTTTGCATATGATGATATGAACTTCACTTATCTTTAGCATTACCGTTTAGGCCTTATAAATAAGAGATACATATCTAGAACCCCATGAGGATGGATTTCTGGAACTCATTTGATTATTGAATCATATGGGACATGTAAGACTTATTAGGCAAAGATATGATCTTTTGGGAATCATACATATTGATGTATGAAGGCCGCTAAGCACAAATGCTAAAGATGGTTTTCAGTACTTCATCATATTTACTGATGGGATCAGAGAAATATGGACTTGTGTATCTTATGAAGAAACAAATCAGAATCCTTTGAATTGTTCAAAATATTCAGGAATGAAGTAGAGAACCATCTTGGCAAAAGTATTTAGACTCTACGATTGGATCATAGAAGAAAGTACTTGAGCCAAGAGTTTGACAAGAATCTATGGGAGTATTGGATATGATCCAAAACTCGCTCCACCTAGCACGCCACATGGGTTTGGCGTGTCTAAGAGGAGAGTTCAAACCGTGTAGGACACAGTTCGGTCCAAGATGAGTCAAACAGAACTTCCAGTCTACTTTTGGGGCTATGTTCTAATTACAGCGAATTTCGCCCTTAACTTTGTTCCATCAAAAACGGAATATGAATAACGCCATATGAGATATGGACTAGGAAGTGCCCTAGTATGTCATTCATAAAGATTTGGGGGTTATGAAGTTTATGTAAAAGAGTTTACAAAATAAACTTGGACCCAAGTCGGATAAATGCTTTGTGGAATATTCTGAAAAGGATATTATTTCTACAACCCAATCGAGAACAAACTGTTTGTTGCTCGAACTACAGTGTTTCTAGGTAGAGATTGTCTCTAAAAGAAACAGTGGGAGGATAGTAGAACTTGAAAAGTTCAAGAACCACAATGGAACATTGATCCATTTGATGGAACATGAGTAGGATCACAAGGTGTTGTGGAGCAACCTACAGGTAGGATATATCGAGGGACTAGAGAAATAAGGATTTCTCATAACCCACGATATATTGCTCATCGAGATGAGCCTACAACCTATGAGATGGCCACGTGTGGGCCATACTCTCAGAAATGGCTAGGAGCCATGGGATACAAAATGGAATCCATGTTTACCAACAAAGTATGGACTTTGTTGGAACCACCTAAAAGATGCAAGTGGGTTATGAGGAAACCAACATGGATGGTAATATGATTACCTTTAAGGGAAAATTGGTAAGAAAGGGATTTCATGTGAGTTCATAGTATAGACTATGACGAAATCTTTCCCCAATTGTGATGCTTAAATCCATTCGTATCTTGCTTGTAGCAATCTATTTATAGATTGGATTAAGCTTCTAGGAGTTGGACTCTTCAAATTGATTATGTAATCAAAGGAGTTTGGTTCCATCAAAATTGAAGATGATACTTGTGTTTACAAGAAGGTTAGTGGGAGCACAGTTATTTTTCTGGCCTTGTATGTGGAGACATACTTAATCATTAGGAATGTTGCCCCTACTTGGCAGTCTTACGTAGATTGACTAGGGAGTTGACTTTCTAATGGTAGACTTAAGCGAAGCAACTTGTGAAGATCTATTGAGGTAGATCAAGATGGTTGTGTAGCTTAGGTCATAGTACATAAATTGACAAAGGTGTTGAAATGGTTCAACGTGAAAAGAATATTGATTCTTACCCATGTCACATGGAATTAGTCTTTAGAAGGCTAATTGTCTTACCAATTAGATTGGGAATGGACTGTATGAATTAGATTCACGAGATACGCCATGAGATGTACTAGGCCAGACGTGTCATATGGTATGACACAAAAATACCAGTCATATACGGGTGAGAGTCACTGGATAAAATATCAAGATTATCCTTTAGTACTTGAGAAGCACTAAGGATGAATTCTTGATAAATAGATAATAACGAAGAGTTTACTGTAAGGGGTTACAGTGATGCGAACTTCAAATCTGACAAAGAAGATTTCAGATTATAAGTCAAGTTTTGAGTTTTGCCTTAGTGGGAGCGACTATGAGCTGGAAAGGTTCTAGGCAAGATTCAGTCACTGATGTTAACATAGAGGACTGAGTAAATTAATGCATAAGATGCATTTACTCAGAATATTCAATCTCAATCAAAATTGTTGATGGAGGAGATGTGAATATTTGCAAGGTGCCAGCATATGTCTCGCCCCTACGCAGTGTAAGCGTGGAGGGCCGCGCTAGATCAATAGGCATATGATGCAGGAGATTGACTCTAGTGCAAGTGGGAGACTGTTGGAATTGTGCCCTAGAGGCAATCAAATTAATTGTGACATTTATGGATTTACGATTCATTATGTTATCGATATGGAGATATGTTAACATGAATGAAGTCCTTAGAATATAAGTGTTATATTCTTAAATATCCCTAGTCAATTATAATGATTAATGGGACAATCATCTATAGACTAGTATGGGGTTGGATTGATATGGAGATATCATGATCCAACACATGGGTGTGCATTAAGGGTAATGGCGCACCGGATTGACCCATCTCCGAGAAGGCTACATACATGTTATGTTGAGTCACGAGCGCTTCTCGCGGTGCAATGGTATTGTCATCCTTAGACTTGAAGTCACTAGATTATCTAGTTGTGGATCATTGTGATCTTTGTAGCGTTAAACGCTACACCGTAAATGGGTAGTTATAAAGGCGTGTACTGGATACAATGAGAAGAAAGCTTAGAGATCGTAGTGGACGTAGAGAGGATTTGCCCCTCCCACATAACGGGAGCAAATATCCTAGGCCACTCGAGGGATAGTGCTTATAGAATGTCTGGCCAGACTCAAATAAATCAATATGGGATATTGATGTTATTTGCACGAATAAGGCTATTCCATAGATCGAGAAACTATGGATTGGATATACGAGTGTGACTTGTATGTCTCGTGTCCAATCCGGATATGGAGGCAAAGGGATGAGACAATTACTTGTACAAGGTTTGTCATGATGACTATTCTATTTGTTGGCTAGAATGGATGTCTTGCTAGAGGCCGCTCCATATTAGTAAATAGTTACTACCAACTAAATAGAACCTATGGGGTCACACGCCATATAGGGGTGAACTAGACATGGGAATTAATTAATTAATATGATTAATTAATTAAAATGATCAAATCGCAACAACTTGCTAGCTTAGTAGGACTAATATGCAAGTTGGACTAATCCATGTATAGACATGATTATGATTTGCCAAGGTGGCCTAATTCATGTAGAGACATGATTAGGATTAATTTGCAAATAGAATTAATCCATGTATTGACATGTTAAGGACTATTTTGCAAAAGGGACTAATCCGAACTTGAGTAGGATTATGAGGGGTTCTTTATGTAGTAGGACAAGGAGTTGTGGGACTATATAAAGAACACTCCTAGCTTATTTTTCTCTCTACACACCCCACACATATATTTGATAGAAGAAAGGAGAGAACAAAGCAAGGAGAGAGCAAGTCCCAATAGAGGGCCGAACCCCCCATTGGGATTGCCGCCCCCTACCCGTCGGCCAAAGGGTGCCGCCCCACCTTTGGCACTCCATTGTTGGCGATTCCTTCTTCCTCCTCCATTCTTCCTAGCTAGCACATGGATTTGGAGGATCTAGATCTCACCTCTAGGCGTGGATCAACCGTAGAGACGTGACACTATTCGCGTTTGAAGTCATCAAAGGAGAACCCAAAGGTGTGTTTATGATTTCTAACCCTTACCATCGTTATGTCTCTTGACTTGTGATCCTTGGAGGGTTTTGCATGGTTGTTTATTTGATTATGCTTCCGTTTGCGCGATCCATGAATCAAAACCCTTCAGGAACCTCTTTGGAAATTGGCACTGTTTCTGGACTACCCTCATTCGCCTGCTCTGCTTCCTGCTCGACCGAACCCCTTTTATGAGGGTTAGCAGTTGAACTGTCTTCCCGGTCAATCACTTCCTGTTCAATAATCTTTGACTTTTCTGCACGTGCATGACTGGGATACGGTGGATCCTGCATTGCAATTCCACTCCGAGTTGTGATAGCATTGATTTGAGCGCGTGGATTGTTCACTGTGTTTGATGGTAAATTCCCTGGGGCTCGTTCTGCCTGGTTCTGTGCAAGCTGTCCATTCTGTACTTCCAAGTTGCGGAAAGCAATCTTCATCTGGCTTACATCAGCAGTTAATGAGTCCATCTGCGCGAATCTAGTTTCCCACTGCTTATTGAATTTCTCCATATAGGACTCAAAATGTTGCTGTGACAGATTTAGCTGTGGTGCTGCTTGTGTGGGCTGAGCTGGAGTTGTCTGTTGTGCCTCTGGCCTGTGCTGGAATCCTGGTGCATATACTGCTGCATTGGGATTTCCGTAGCGAAACCCTGGATGATCACGTGTGCCTGGTCTGTAGCGACTAGGATCCCACTGCTGCTGAACATAGTTGGCATCTTCGGTCTGAAGCTCCAGAATTGCTGCGTCAAAGTCAGGTTCATCTACTGATGCCACCGGCTTCTTCTCTGTATACACCTTCTTGACTATGTCCTGTACCACTTTCGTGAGATTGTCAATCCTGTCATCAACCACTGGTTCTGCTACTGCTGTGAGCCTGCGGTCATCAAACAGGCGAGTATCCTGTTTGGCTAATTTCTTCATCAGTTCGTATGCTCCATCCTTATCCACATGGTATAAGAAGTTACCCCCAGCTTCCCTATCAATCCTTTATGCATTCTCCCTGTCAAGTGCATGGTAGAATACCTGCAGAATTTTCGCATCCCCGAATCCGTGATTGGGGCATTTTTTTACGAGTCGCATCAACCTGTCCCATGCGTCTACCACTGTCTCCCCCATCTGCTGTTTGAAAGATAAAATCTCACTCTGCAGCTTAATAACGCGGGATGCAGGGTAGAATTTTGCCAAGAAATCAGCAACACACCCCTCCCAGGTAGTGATAGACCTCGGTGGTCTTGCCTCCAGCCAATCTTTTGCTGTTCCGAACAAACAGTATGGGAATAAAATCAGCTTTAGCGTGTCCGCTTCGACTCCTCTATACTTAATCTTGTTGCAGTAATCCTCAAATTTTCCAAGGAAGTCGTTTGGATCTTCATCTGCCTTCCCATTAAAAGGACAATGAGTCTGGGCGGTCTGAATGGTGGATGATTTCAGATCGAAGTGCTCTGCTGTAATGGGTGGCACTACAATAGCTGGTTGATGTCCTCCGGTTGGGACTTCAAAGTTTTCGACTAACGCCCTTCCAGACCTGTTATAAGTCCTCTGATTGTTCCTGGCAGCAAAACCTGCTGCTATCAGCTCTTCAATGTAAAGAGCCATCTGTGCTGGAGTACGTTGCTGCTGTCCTGTGGGTGTTCCTGTTTCGGTTGTGGTGTCTTCTCCGTGCTCAGACATCTCGGCTCGGTGTCTGCGACTTTGCTCTCTGAAAAGTTTTTCGGGATCCTCGAGTGGTGATACCAGTTTGCTGGGCAATCTGGGCATAAACTAGAATAGCCTGTAAATCATATTTCAAGAGCAGTAAGTCGAAAGAAAGTAAACGTAAAAAGAAAAGAAAAAACTCTGAGACTTATTCTAATGTCTTTTTAACAAAAAACTGTAACCGTTCCCCTGCAACGGCGCCAAAAACTTGACAGCGTAAACCTATCTGCTTTTTCGCAAGTGTACGATCAAGTAATATAGAGTATGTAATTGTGACTCTGGTTGTCGAACCCTCGAGAACAGTTTAAGTTGTTGCTAATCAGAATTAGAATTAGACACAAAGTTTGTAAAAAAGGAGGAAGGTTTGGGATTTGACTCTACTAAATTGCAATAAATAAAAAACAGTAAAAAGCTTATTTTATTTTTCTGTTGAATATTTTGCAGAAATTGTTGTAGTTGTAAAAGTTGATAGTTCTAAGAATCTAGGTTCCAGGATCCCCTAGGGTTACTCTCCATCTTTCATAGTATACTTGATTTCAGAAACACACGGTGGTTTTGTTTATGCCAGCATACCAATGGTACAATCTCCTCTCGGTCTCATGCACCTATCACTCGACTGCAGATTTTCGGGTCCTCTCGATCCACCTAAATCTGCAGGTTCGTTCTAAGTCTGCTAGGGTTACAAGTTCTCCTCTCGTTCTCCCCCTAAACGTCTAGCAGTTGGTCTAATGCTTATGGGCTAGTCCCCTGATTCTCTTCACCTCTCGATCCATCAAGGCAGAGTACTAAATCCTGTCTTTTCTTCCTAACTTTCACTAGTCACTCTCGTGCACCAGATCCTGTCTGTAACACTCCTGGGTGATCAAGCCATTCATGTATGTAAATAAAATCAAAGACAGAATAATAAACAATCCATCCTGTATTAAGGCTTAGCTAGCCATGCATCTGAAAATCAAACAACCAAGTCTGCTGAATTCATAAACCCTAGGTTCACCAAGAACCTAGGAAAAAGGTCTAGCTAGCTTGCATTATTGAAAAACAACGTTTCATAAAGAGAGAAAAGATCAAACTAGTTATTTGCTGAAATACTGAAAAACTGCTCCAATCCTGCTCTGCTCCAACCCTGGCTGCTGTGAAACTGGCTGCTGTGATGATGATGATAGATGTGTGAGTGTGTATGCGTAACCCTAATTCAGTGCTGGGACACCTCCTTTTATACTGCCGCAGTCTCCAAAACTGATGCACGAAATTCCTGTTTTACCCTCGAAAAGACCCGTCCTGGAAGCTTCTGGAAACCTTCTGCGCGTTCGAACGCAACTCTCCTGCGTTCCAACGCAGTGCATCTGAACGCACACATCCTGCCTTTGAATGCTGGCCTTAACCATTTTCTTCCTCTGGCTTCTGACTTCTGGACACGTGCGTTTGAACGCAGCTCGCCTGCGTTTGAACGCACCCCTTGGCCTTTTTCTTCTTCTGAGTGTTAAGTCCTGCGTTTGAACGCAAGAAGTGCGTTTGAACGCACCCCTTAACTTTTCAGCACTTCGGCCTCTGAACCATGCGTTTGAACGCAGACTGCCTGCGTCTGAACGCAGGACTTAGCCAACTTTCTGCCATTTTCCTGTGCTCCCATCTTATGCGTCTGAACGCAGGTGCCCTGCGTTTGAACGCACCACTTAGCCTTTTTTCTCTTTTTTCTGCTCAGCTTTCCTGACACGCTGCCTCCCATCCAAGTTAATCTCATGCATTTTTCGGCACCTGTTACCTGCACATCATAACACGCACCCGCGATCATATCCAACAAACAAAAGTATGCATAAAATTACTCAAATTTTGCAATCATGATCTATAAATCTCTGCCTCGTATCAGGGGGAAAATAAGCTGAAAATGGCCAAACTCAACTCTCACAGGGTTAAAACCAATGGTAAAAAGATGTCCCAGACTAGTTCATTTTCAAGCTGTCAAAATACCCCCACACTAAACTCTGCTCGTCCCGAGCAGATCCTTGCATACTGCCTTGCAGACCCATATTTTGCATACTTTAATTGCATACTTCCCCTTTTTCACAGATTCATGACACAGACCAAAAGACTCAATAGATGACTGACTCAGGTACAGAATATACACAAACTGACTCAAGACACAGCAAAAATTTTTCTTCTGAAATTGGGCAACCTCTCTATCATAAACTGAAATCATCAAATCCTAAAAAGCTCATTTTGAAATTCCACAACACGCAGCAAGAAATGATATAAACTGATCCTGTGCACAAACTCACTAAGGTATCCCCAAACATCCACCAAACCAACCAAGATACAGCACGTCTTTTGACTTAGAGGGTCCAGGCATCTTAAGTCAACAGATAATTTTTCTTCGCCAAGTCATTTGAGGTTTTCAGACCCTCTTAGCCGTTATTGCGTTTGGTTTGCAAATTGTCTCATTGCTGGGAGACACAACTCCTGTGTAATACGGCTTGACTTTAATTTCCCTCTTAAGCTCTAAATTGGATTGAATCCAAATTTTCCATGTGAATGGAAGCACATTATGTTGTTTCTCCTTTAAGCACAAATAACTATTATATATTTTTTTTTTCAGATTTTTTTTTTTTTTATATACCTCCTCTGTTTTTGACAACTGTGCAGTAGAGCTTTAAGAGTGCAGGCTTTTTAGGATTTTCTCTTGGAACCACCTTAAGGGATGGTGGTGTACATTCTCCAACTTCGCTTAGGCTAAAGACTTGTACCGCATAAAACCGACTCTACACGAAGGTCCACCCCTGATTCCAAGAGTCCACCAGTTTCCACGGGAAATAGAATATTCAATTATCTAAGGACCAAATCTGCCTAGCACACTAGAGAAGTCAAAAGTATGCCTGTTATCTACTTTCCACATTCCTGAATACCCGGGATATCCTGTTGTGAGACTTGCGCACAAAATACTAAAATTTGAAGTATCCCTGCTACGGTGCTTCCTACTCTCATAAGCTCTTTCATTGGATTCTCTTAAGTTTCTAGGTCCTAAGTTGCCCTTTCTCAAAAAAATTTAGAATTATATATATATATTTTTTTTTAAACATGCAAGGTCAGAAAGGTTGGTGGGTAGACTCAACATAAAAAACGTGCTGACTCAAAAATGAAAATAAAATGAAAAATAAAATTGACAAAAATATGCTGACATGGCTATGCAGGAGGACACGATTCCCCACCCCCACACTAGAAGTGGCGCGTCCTCGCGACTCTACTGATCTGGCCTGTAACTCGAATCTGTGTTCTCCGGAGTAGACTGGTCAGTCGGCTCGGGAGATGGTGAAGGGGTTCGCCCTCTGGCGCGTTTCCTCGCAGCATGGCGTGCTGCGGCAGCGGTACCAGCGTGGCTGGCACTGGGATGGGCACTGCTGGCCCCTGGGTCTGCATGCTCTCTCCTAGGCGGGTACTGGGTACCGGGTCTGCCGGGGTCACCTACACTGTCTGCATGTTCAGGGCTCGGTGTGTGGTCATGGCCAGAGAAGCTATCATATGGCCGGCTATCCTCCATTGTCCAGCTGGGACAATTATCACTCGAATAGCGGTCCGGGAAATTAAACCTCTTACCACGCATGTTGCTCTGAATTTCAGCGAGTGCCGCCTCATGAGCTCTCAATGCGGCTGTGTTAGCGTGGTAAATATGCTTCTGGGTCTTGAACAACTTTCCAAGACCCCTGGCCATTTTCTTGATCGTCCTTACCAGGTAGTTCTGTACTTTTTCTTGGGCCTTAATTTTCTTTCTGACCCATTCCTCATGCTCAGTCCTCTCCAGGCGCCCAAAAGAACTGCGCCTGGCCCCTCTGCTGGACTGCCCCAAGTCAGGGTCGGCCTGCCTGTGTTCACTGGAACTGGCAGATCGGGGCAGTTGGAAGGGACCTGGTAAGGCTGGAAAACCCCCATCACCGGGAGGAGGTGGCGGTGGCATGCCAACACCCCCACCCTGAGGTGGAACAACATCATCATCATCGTCCACTTGGACAAATTCTGGAGGCCCGTGCACGGCCTCATGAAACGCACATCTCATGTTTTTGTACTTTCGTACCTGAATTGGTCGAATATCTCTCAGGTCGCCAGGAATGACCACCAGATAATCCTGTGCCATTTTTGTTAACATCCCCAGGAGACCCAAACCCTTCTTGCTGTGGGTCTCTCTTCGTTCCCGGAAAAACTCACAAATAATCTACGGGAGGCTCACAGGCTCTCGGGCCATCAGACAGTAGACCAACAGGGCAATATTATAATCAATTCGGGTAAAATGTTTTATACCCACAACTCTGTTGTTCACCCACTCGGTCCACCATCTTGCCTCTCGAATCAGGTAGGTCGCAGGGAGTTTCCGGTAGGAAGGACTCCGTTCAGGGTAGTACCAAGCAGCGCCTGGTACACCAGCACACAGGGTGGTCAAGATCTGCTCACTCAGCTGTTCAGATGGATGACGCCTCAGTTCCTGAAACTGACAGTCATCCAACACTAACTCCAGACCCAGACTCTCTCGGATACTCTCTGGGGTGATTTGAATCCATCTCTTTCTGCAGTAAATCCAGTCAATTGAATGGGCTTCACTGTTCATGCACTGCTGGAGATTGCTGTAAATCTCCTTAGCCAGCACAGAACTGACCTGCAGATTGATAAACCCAGTAAAAAAATCCCCAAAATGATCCTGCCCAGTATAGTTGAACAGTTCATCCCCCATCGCTACTCTATCACGGGAAAAGGTCCTCTCAGCAGGTATGTCATACCGAATCTTTTTGTCTAGCAGAAAGAAACGGTGAGCCTCCATGTTAACAAACCTATGGTCGCAGAAATGGTTAACCCTAAGCAATCGGCAGTCTATGATGTTCAAAGGTGCAATCGCCCTATCAGGCCTCATGTAGGGACTATCCTCATCCATTTCAAGATTCAAACAGTAAAAAATGAAAATATTCAAAGAGAATGAAAAGATAGAACCTGGCTACCCGGAGTGAATCTTACGGGTACAGATCTGGAAATTTCTCTCTGAAGTGGATCTGTCGGTGTTTGGATTGGATGAGTTTGACCACCCCCACACAGTTCCTGACCTTCTGGTGGTCCTGCGGTGGTCGTCGGAGGCTGCTGGCGGCAGACTGCTCTGGCGGCTGCTAGAGCAGAGAGAATTTCTATAGAGAGAGTTGAAAACTGGATGACTTGGGTGAAAATGAGTCACTGTCATCCGTACAGTATATATAGGCAAACTTTCAGAAATTGCAGAATGGCCCCGAAATTTCAAAATTTTTCAAATTTTTCCGAAATTTTTTGATCCCGCTCAAATGTGCGTTTGAACGCAGCTCTTGCGTTTGAACGCACAGCTTAAACTTTTATGGAAATTTTGAAGATCTTATGATCTGCGTTTGAACGCACGGTGTGCGTTTGAACGCAATGCTTGAAGGTCAATGAATTATTTGGGGTTGTTGAGTTGCGTTTGAACGCACATGAGTTGCGTTTGAACGCAATGCTTGTCCTCTGCAATGTGTCTGATGAGATGCGTTTGAACGCACATGAGTTGCGTTTGAACGCACGCCTTTGTCTCTAGAAATTCTCTGTTGATTGGGTCTGCGTTTGAACGCAAGATCTGCGTCTAAACGCACGTCCTTAGATTTTTCCACCTCATCTCTGTCTTCTTGCGTTTGAACGCACATGCGTTGCGTTTAAACGCACCACTTGGTGGCTGGAAATTTTCATTGCGTGATCTGCGTTTGAACGCGGCTCCTCTGCGTTTGAACGCAGTGTTAGCCGTTTCAAGTGCTTCTTCTGTCCGTTGGTGGGTCTGCGTTTGAACCCAGGGTGTCTGCGTTTGAACGCACACGTGCGTTTGAACGCATGTCTCCTGCGTTTGAACGCATGCCTCTGATTCCTGAAACACTGAGTTCAACATTAAATCCCTCTTTTCTCACTTTTCTCTCGAATTATGAACATTGTAAAAATTATATAAAAACAACTAATCTATGTTGGGTTGCCTCCCAACCAGCGCTTGTGATTTACAGTCGACAGCCCGACTTTGTTACCTTTGCTGTAATCACGGCAGGTCGAGGTAGAGTGCCTCTACCTCCATGATCTCCTGAGGGTCCCTGTATGGCTTGACTCTGTTCCCATTCACCTTGAAAATTGTATTATCCCTCGGGTTTTCCAGCTCCACCACTCCCCATGATGTAATGTCCTTCACAATAAATGGTCCAGACCATCTTGAGCGCAGCTTCCCTGGATAGAATTTCATCCTTGAGTTGTAGAGGAGAACCTTCTACCCGATTTCTATCTTCTTTGGTAGAATGCGGTTGTCATGCCACTTCTTTGTCTTCTCTTTATAAATTTTGGCACTCTCATATGCAGTTTTACGGAATTCCTCCAGTTCAAGGAGTGCCATCTTCCGTTTGTTTCCTGATAAACTGTGATCCATATTCAGCTGCTTGATTGCCCAATATGCTTTGTGCTCCAATTCTACTGGTAAGTGACATGCTTTTCCAAACACCAGCTGGTACGGGGACATTCCCAGTGGGGTTTTATAAGCAGTTCTGTACGCCCAGAGCGCATCATCCAGCTTTAACGACCAGTCCTTACGTCCAAGATTCACAGTTTTTTCCAGTATGCTCTTTATCTCTCTGTTGGACACCTCTGCTTGCCCGTTTGCATGAGGGTGATAAGGCAGTGATACCTTATGGATAGACACCCCATACTGCTTTAGAACCTTGGCAAAGACTTTATTGATAAAATGAGAACCTTCATCACTGACCATGGCCCTCGGTGTTCCAAATCTGGTAAAGATGTTACGTTTGAGGAACCTTTCCACGACTGACGCATCGTTCTTCTGACAGGCTATTGCTTCCACCCATTTTGACACGTAATCTACTGCCAATAAGATGTAGAGATTTCCCAGAGACGAGGGAAAAGGACCCATAAAATCAATACCCCAAACGTCAAAAGTCTCGACTTCCTTCCAAAGTGTCATGGGCATTTCATTCCGCTGGGAAATATTTCCTGTCCGTTGGCAGCGATCGCAACTCTGCGCATAATCATGGCAGTCCTTGAAAACTGTTGGCCAGAAAAATCCTGACTGCAGCACCTTGTGAGCTGTTCTCGGTCCGCTGAAGTGTCCCCCACATTGCGCTGAGTGGCAGTGCTGAATTACTTCCAAAATTTCGTGACATGGAATGCATCGACGGAGAATATTGTCTGCCCCTTGCTTGAACAGATATGGATCGTCCCAGAAATATTGCCTGCAGTCTGAAATAAATTTCTTTTTCTGCCAAGGGGTGATGTCTTCAGGGAGTGCTCCATTGACCAAATAATTGGCAATGGCATAGTACCAGGGCCGTCTGTTGGTCTTGATTTTCATAATATGTTCATCCGGAAAATTTTCTTGAATGGGCACCACTTCTTCTGTAGGCTTTTCCAGACGAGATAAATGATCAGCTACCACATTTTCAACTCCCTTTTTATCCCTGATTTCGACATCAAATTCCTGCATCAGCAGAATCCAACGCAGCAGCTGTGGCTTTGCGTCCTTCTTCTCCAGTAAGTATTTCAGTGCACTGTGATCTGTGAATATGATGACTTTTGAACCTACCAGGTACGATCTGAATTTATCCAGGGCAAAAACGACTGCCTGCAGCTCCTTCTCTGTAGTCCCATAATTAATCTGCGCCTCATTCAGGACCCTGCTGGCATAGTAAATGACACTGCACACCTTGTACTTCCGCTGTCCCAGTACCGCGCCCACTGCGTAATCACTGGCGTCGCACATCAGTTCGAACGGAAAGGTCCAGTCTGGTGTTGTGATAATGGGTGCAGTCGTCAGCCTCTCTTTAAGCACGTCAAAAGCTTCTTTGCAGGCTTCATCAAATACGAAGGGCACATCTTTTCCCAACAAATTACATAGTGGCTTTGTAATTTTTGAGAAATCTTTAATAAACCTTCTGTAAAATCCTGCGTGGCCCAAAAAGCTCTTGATTGCCTTCACTGTTGTTGGATACGGCAGCTGCTTGATCACCTCTATCTTTGCCCTGTCTACTTCCAGCCCTTTACTGGAAATCCTGTGTCCCAGCACTATTCCTTCAGTAACCATGAAGTGGCATTTTTCCCAGTTGAGCACCAGGTTTGGTTTTCTGCAGCGAATCAGAACTCTGGCCAGATGGTATAAGCAGTCTTCAAAGCTGTCTCCGAATAACGAAAAATTGTCCATGAAAACTTCCAAATTTTTCTCTATCATATCAGAGAAAATAGCCATCATACATCTTTGGAATGTTGCTGGAGTATTGCACAATCCAAATGGCATTCGTCTAAAGGCGAACGTTCCGTACGGGCAAGTGAACGTCGTCTTTTCTTGGTCTTCTGGATTTATATAGATCTGGTTGTAGCCAGAGTACCCGTCAAGAAAGCAGTAATAAGCATGGTGCGCTAGTCTGTCCAACATCTGGTCCATGAATGGCAGCGGAAAGTGGTCTTTCAGTGTGGCATCGTTCAGCTTCCGATAGTCCATACAGATTCGACAGCCAGTGACAGTGCGCTGGGCGATCTGTTCCTGATCAGCATTCTGTACTACTGTAATACCCCCTTTTTTCGGTACACACTGGAGAGGACTGACCCAGGTGCTGTCTGATATGGGGTATATAATTCCTGCTTCTAGCCACTTCATGACCTCCTTACGTACCACATCTTTCATAATTGGGTTTAGTCTCCGTTGAGGCTGGATAACTGGCTTCTTTCCTTCTTCGATTCTTATTTTGTGCATGCAATAATCAGGACTGATTCCCTTCAGGTCTGCAATTGTCCATCCAATGGCTTCTTTATGCTCTCGGAGTACCTCCAGTAGCTTTTGTTCCTGTTCCTGAGATAAAAGAGAAGAAACAATTACCGGCAGGGTATTATTTTCACCAATAAAAGCGTACCTGAGGTGGTCTGGCAACTGTTTTAATTACAGGACTGGTGGTTCCTGGAGTGACGGGACCAGTGTCATTTTCTGCTCGCCTCCTTCATCCCTGTATAGCTTGACCCAGTTTTCTGTTCCCATGATCTGCTCATCCTGCTGCTCTTCTGTTTCCTCTGGATACATGTCTTCAAATTCCTCCCATAAATCTTCTATCTCATCGCTTTCCAGATCATCAATTACCTCCACTGCAAAACAGTTTTCATGCCCATAATGATCGGGAAGCTGGAGAGATTTGAAAACATTAAATTTCACTTTTTCTTCATTGATTTGCATGGACAGCTCCCCACTTTTGCAGTTAATAATGGCTTCACCAGTCGCCAAGAAAGGTCTGCCCAGGATCAGCGGGACCTCTCCTGCCTCCATATCTAATATCACAAAATCTGCTGGAAAAATAAGCTCCCCCACTTTCACCAGGATATCTTTAATTACTCAACAGGCAGGTTTCACAGATCTGTCAGCCATTTGAAGCATGATTCTTGTGGGACGTGGTTCTCCGACTCCTAGATTCTTGAAGATGGTCAGTGGCATCAGGTTGATGCTGGCACCCAAGTCGCATAAGGCTTTTCCTGTGTATGCACTGCCCAGGGTTACTGGAATAACAAAGCTGCCAGGGTCTTTCTTTTTCAGTGGTAGACCGTTTTTTACACAACTGCTCGCTTCTGCCGTCAGATTCACTGTTTCGAAGTCACTCATTCGCCTTCTACCATACAAGATGTCTTTGAGAAATTTCGCATAAGTAGGCATTTTGGCAAGTGCTTCAGCAAAAGGTATGTTTATCTGTAATTGCTTGAATACCTCCAGAAATCTGGCGTAGTCTTTGCTGTCATCTCTCTTACGTGTCTTCAGAGGGTAAGGAACCTCTTTGGAAATTGGCACTGTTTCTGGACTACCCTCATTCGCCTGCTCTGCTTCCTGCTTGACCGAACCCCTTTTATGAGGGTTAGCAGTTGAACTGTCTTCCCGGTCAATCACTTCCTGTTCAATAATCTTTGACTTTTCTGCACGTGCATGACTGGGATACGGTGGATCCTGCAGTGCAATTCCACTCCGAGTTGTGATAGCATTGATTTGAGCGCGTGGATTGTTCACTGTGTTTGATGGTAAATTCCCTGGGGCTCGTTCTGCCTGGTTCTGTGCAAGCTGTCCATTCTGTACTTCCAAGTTGCGGATAGCAATCTTCATCTGGCTTACATCAGCAGTTAATGAGTCCATCTGCGCGAATCTAGTTTCCCACTGCTTATTGAATTTCTCCATATAGGACTCAAAATGTTGCTGTGACAGATTTAGCTGTGGTGCTGCTTGTGTGGGCTGAGCTGGAGTTGTCTGTTGTGCCTCTGGCCTGTGCTGGAATCCTGGTGCATATACTGCTGCATTGGGATTTCCGTAGCGAAACCCTGGATGATCACGTGTGCCTGGTCTGTAGCGACTAGGATCCCACTGCTGCTGAACATAGTTGGCATCTTCGGTCTGAAGCTCCAGAATTGATGCGTCAAAGTCAGGTTCATCTACTGATGCCACCGGCTTCTTCTCTATATACACCTTCTTGACTAAGTCCTGTACCACTTTCGTGAGATTGTCAATCCTGTCATCAACCACTGGTTCTGCTACTGCTGTGAGCCTGCGGTCATCAAACAGGCGAGTATCCTGTTTGGCTAATTTCTTCATCAGTTCGTATGCTCCATCCTTATCCACATGGTATAAAAAGTTACCCCCAGCTTCCCTATCAATCCTTTCTGCATTCTCCCTTTCAAGTGCATGGTAGAATACCTGCAGAATTTTCGCGTCCCCGAAGCCGTGATTGGGGCATTTTTTTACGAGTCGCATCAACCTGTCCCATGCGTCTACCACTGTCTCCCCCATCTGCTGTTTGAAAGATAAAATCTCACTCTGCAGCTTAATAACGCGGGATGCAGGGTAGAATTTTGCCAAGAAATCAGCAACACACCCCTCCCAGGTAGTGATAGACCTCGGTGGTCTTGCCTCCAGCCAATCTTTTGCTGTTCCGAACAAACAGTATGGGAATAAAATCAGCTTTAGCGTGTCCGCTTCGACTCCTCTATACTTAATCTTGTTGCAGTAATCCTCAAATTTTCCAAGGAAGTCGTTTGGATCTTCATCTGCCTTCCCATTAAAAGGACAATGAGTCTGGGCGGTCTGAATGGTGGATGATTTCAGATCGAAGTGCTCTGCTGTAATGGGTGGCACTACAATAGCTGGTTGATGTCCTCCGGTTGGGACTTCAAAGTTTTCGACTAACGCCCTTCCAGACCTGTTATAAGTCCTCTGATTGTTCCTGGCAGCAAAACCTGCTGCTATCAGCTCTTCAATGTAAAGAGCCATCTGTGCTGGAGTACGTTGCTGCTGTCCTGTGGGTGTTCCTGTTTCGGTTGTGGGCAATCTGGGCATAAACTAGAATAGCCTGAAAATCAGATTTCAAGAGCAGTAAGTCGAAAGAAAGTAAACGTAAAAAGAAAAGAAAAAACTCTGAGACTTATTCTAATGTCTTTTTAACAAAAAACTGTAACCGTTCCCCGGCAACGGCGCCAAAAACTTGACACCGTAAACCTATCTGCTTTTTCGCAAGTGTACGATCAAGTAATATAGAGTATGAAATTGTGACTCTGGTTGTCGAACCCTCGAGAACAGTTTAAGTTGTTGCTAATCAGAAATAGAATTAGACACAAAGTTTGTAAAAAAGGAGGAAGGTTTGGGATTTGACTCTACTAAATTGCAATAAATAAAAAACAGTAAAAAGCTTATTTTATTTTTCTGTTGAATATTTTGCAGAAATTGTTGTAGTTGTAAAAGTTGATAGTTCTAAGAATCTAGGTTCCAGTATCCCCTAGGGTTACTCTCCAGCTTTCATAGTATACTTGATTTCAGAAACACACGGTGGTTTTGTTTATGCCAGCATACCAATGGTACAATCTCCTCTCGGTCTCATGCACCTATCACTCGACTACAGATTTTCGGGTCCTCTCGATCCACCTAAATCCGCAGGTTCGTTCTAAGTCTACTAGGGTTACAAGTTCTCCTCTCGGTCTCCCCCTAAACGTCTAGCAGTTGGTCTAATTCTTATGGGCTAGTCCCCTGATTCTCTTCACCTCTCGATCCATCAAGGCAGAGTACTAAATCCTGTCTTTTCTTCCTAACTTTCACTGGTCACTCTCGTGCACCAGATCCTGTCTGTAACACTCCTGGGTGATCAAGCCATTCATGTATGTAAATAAAATCAAAGACAGAATAATAATCAATCCATCCTGTATTAAGGCTTAGCTAGCCATGCATCTGAAAATCAAACAACCAAGTCTGCTGAATTCATAAACCCTAGGTTCACCAAGAACCTAGGCAAAAGGTCTAGCTAGCTTGCATTATTGAAAAACAACGTTTCATAAAGAGAGAAAAGATCAAACTAGTTATTTGCTGAAATACTGAAAAACTGCTCCAATCCTGCTCTGCTCCAACCCTGGCTGCTGTGAAACTGGCTGCTGTGATGATGATGATAGATGTGTGAGTGTGTATGCGTAACCCTAATTCAGTGCTGGGACACCACCTTTTATACTGCCACAGTCTCCAAAACTGATGCACGAAATTCCTGTTTTACCCTCGAAAAGACCCGTCCTGGAAGCTTCTGGAAACCTTCTGTGCGTTCGAACGCAACTCTCCTGCGTTCAAACGCAATGCGTCTGAACGCACACATCCTGCGTTTGAACGCAGGCCTTAACCATTTTCTTCCTCTGGCTTCTGACTTCTGGACACGTGCGTTTGAACGCAGCTCGCCTGCGTTTGAACGCACCCCTTGGCCTTTTTCTTCTTCTGAGTGTTGAGTCCTGCGTTTGAACGCAAGAAGTGCGTTTGAACGCACCCCTTAACTTTTCAGCACTTCGGCCTCTGAACCCTGCGTTTGAACGCAGACTGCCTGCGTCTGAACGCAGGACTTAGCCAACTTTCTGCCATTTTCCTGCTGCTCCCATCTTGTGCATCTGAACGCAGGTGCCCTGCGTTTGAACGCACCACTTAGCCTTTTTTTCTCTTTTTTCTGCTCAGCTTTCCTGACACGCTGCCTCCCATCCAAGTTAATCTCATGCATTTTTCGGCACCTGTTACCTGCACATCATAACACGCACCCGCGATCATATCCAACAAACAAAAGTATGCATAAAATTACTCAAATTTTGCAATCGTGATCTATAAATCTCTGCCTCGTATCAGGTGGAAAATAAGCTGAAAATGGCCAAACTCAACTCTCACAGGGTTAAAACCAATGGTAAAAAGATGTCCCAGACTAGTTTATTTTCAAGCTGTCAGTCTTGTGTGTATATTATTTGTTTATTCCGAAACGTAATCCGTTAAAACACCCAACACACCTCCTATTGGATCATCAGTATAGAGATTAGTACTAGCTGCCACATGTTGGAAGACAGACCCTAGGTGGCGAAGACAATGTAATGTCCGAAGACGATAGTAACCATACAGGTTTCCGAAGACGATTCTACAACTCATAACCATATTGTTCATATAAGTGTTTTAGCACAAAGGAACATATATAATAGAATAAGAAAACATATACATTCCGAATATCCACCCTAGTTTCATAATCGACACAACTGATATCATATTCCAGCAACTACTACACAAATCAAATATATATGGTATTATCACTTGTACTCTAAGTACGGTAGAATGCACGATGCATATCTGATGCTAAATACCTAATCAAATTATTTTTTTCCCCTCACACCCTAGTGTAAAAGCTTCAAATTTCACTCACAAAGAATTCGGGGTGCCACTTCGTTTTCCAGATAGTCCGAACTGTAGGGTTTTGATCATGGATGCGCAACGGAAAAACAAATATAATCCATGCAATACCCTCCAAGGATCAAAAGTCAAGAGACATAACGATGGTAAGGGAAGAAATCAATAACACACCTTAGGGTTTCTCCTTTGATGACTTCAAACGCGAATTGTGTCATGTTCTCTATAGTTGATCCACGCCTAGAGTTGAATTCTAGATCTTCCTACTCCTTTGTGCTAGCCCGGAATGGAGGAAGAGGAAGAATAAATCACACAACGCGAGGAAACAAGAAGGTTTCGGCCTCCTTGTTTGGGCCGACGAGATGGGGCGGCGGCAAGGGGGGCGTGCGCCTCTCTTGCTTGCTTGCTCTCTCTCCTTTTGTTCTCTCCCACTCAAGTTATTATCAATAAGGTCATAAGTGTGGGAAGGAAGGAAGGAACATCCTTTATATAGTCCAACGAATTCATGCCAACTATCTAAAGGACCCATTCTTGTCCTACCAGAATTCGGTTTAGTCCCTTCCTTGTTAAATTAGTCCTACTAAATTTGCAAGGTGTTGCAAAGTGATCCTTATAATTAATTAATCCTATTAATTAATTCCCAAATCTAGTTCAACTCTATATAGTGTGTGACCTCATAGGTTCTATCTAGTTAGTAACAACAATTTGCTAATACGGAGCAATTTCTAGCAAAACATCCATTCTAGCCAACTAATAGAATAGTCCACATGACAAACCTTGTAAAAGGTCTCATCCCTTTGTCTCTATATCGGGATTGGACACGAGACATACAAGTCACACTCGTATATCCCATCCATAGTTTCTCGATCCATGGGAATAGCCTTATTCGTGCAAATGACATCAATATCACATATTAATTTATTTCAGTCTGGCCAAACATTCTATAAGCACTATCCCTCGAGTGGCCTAGGATATTTGCTCCCGTTATGTGGGAGGGAAAAATTCTATCTACGTACACTATGATCTCTAAGCTTGCTTCTTATTGTATCCGGTACACGCCTTTATAACTACCCAGTTACAGTGTAGCGTTTAACGCTACCAAAATCACAATAATCCACAACTAGAATATCTAGCGACTTCAAGTCTAAGGATGACAATACCATTGAACCATGAGAAGCACTTGTGACTTAACATAACGTGTATTTAGCCTTCTCGTAGATGGGTCAATCTAGTCCGTCATTACCCTTAATGCACACCCATGTGTTGGATCATGATATCTCCATATCAATCCAACCCCATACTTTTCTATAGATGATTGTCCCATTAATCATTATACTGGATTAGGGATATTTAAGATAAAAACACAATTGTAAATCTAAGGACTTCATTATATTAAATATCCAATAAATAATGAATGTTCTAGCCACAAATAAATTCATGCTAAACTAGATTTCCTTTAGGGCATCTATTCCAACACGAGCACCAAGGTTAGAATAGAGGATCAAAACAAACCATTCAAATTAAAATTTAAATTTTGATTTAGTACAAATCTGAAATGCCTGAAACGCTTCCTTAAAAGTCAAACTACGAAGATTATTTAACTAACTGTCTTAAAGAATTGCTAAACTAGTTTATTATACTTAGTGATTTGATCCCCGCATCTCCCTCCTCCAAGAGTCTAGACCTGTGGTAAATTAAAACAAACTGAACACCAAAGTTTTCGAAAATCAACAACAAATACTGAGTAAATAACATCCAGGCATGTAAACAGATTATGACGCAATTAGTCTTAGAAAAATAACAGTTTAAAAGAGAGATAAATAAAGTAAGAAAATAAGAGAGTAGTAGGATTTTCAATTTTTACCATTTCAATTGTAGAAATATTCCCAAACCTTTTCCATTGCCCCGAATTAGGCGTATCCAATACTCTATGTCTATGTTCCAAATACTGAATGTCTAAGTCCAAATCCACATTATTAATTTTTTCTTACGGGGAAGAACCAACCATCACAAGCTACCAAGAACATAAGTGTCGACACCCCCTAAGGCTTCTTGCGACCAGAGACGTAAGTACATGGCGCGACCGGGGGCTGTTGTGACCGCGTAAAATAAAACAAAGTGGGCCATGTGACCATAGTCAACATCGGCCAGTCCAATAGATCAATAAAATGTTCCCCAAACATATCTTCCATTTTACGCTATTATCGATTGTTAATTTTTATGTGACAGTATAAACAAGATTTTCAAGAACCCAACCATGCTCGAAAGTAAGCACATAGAAAGAATCATTTGAAGACAATTTATCACAAAATATACTTTGACACGAAGAAGGAAATTGCACTAGGACTGGCATGTTTACTAGACTATTAGTTCATGCTTGGAAAATTATGATTAGGAAGTACTACCTTTGTTTCTTCTCTTTCAGCCTGCTTCACTTTTGGTCACTATTCACCGAGTCACTCTGACCTAGTGATTTGATTGACAAAATGATACAAGAATTTTGTAATGTTCTCTTTGTCTCGTAGAGTTAACTTTACTCTAAAGTACCATACAAAATTGCCAAAAAAATATATCACATTACTATCTAAATTACCGGGTGAAAGTGACCAATTTACGGGTTAAAAAGTCAAAGTAGGACAATCTAGAAGAAACTGACTTAGTAATTAGGAATATTAGTAGGATGGTAATTTAAGAAAAACAAAAAGAAATAATTAATGATTGTTATCAAGGCATAGAATAAGTGAATAATCTGAAAAGATTTAATTAGTGATTAGGATATCTGAAATTTCAGAATTCAACTTTAAATGAATACTATTACAACCCAATACTTCACAAGAACAAGAATCGACCAAAAGATATAAAAAATAAAAAATTACCCCTACTATAAAAATGGGTTATTTCATCATTCCCCCCATAAACGAAGTTTCGTCCTCGAAATTTAAACCAACAGCTAAGGTAAGAATCACCAAACGATTCAAGAACACGCCTACGGGAATCACAAGTAATGACATGCACTATGCACATGAGATGTGGCATAAAATCTTTGTGCATGCAATATAAATGGCACAAGAATGGTTAGGGTATGGTACGACAAAGATGAATGGTTATATCATCTCATCCTTAGAGAAGTGACTTCCGCGGATTTCGTTATATCCCACCAAACATGTTCTAATACTAATTCTCATATCATTTTCAATTCTCCAAGTGACTTCTTCCGTTTTGTAGATTGTCCATAGGACCTTCACAAACTTAACTGTATCGTTATATGTGCCCCTTATCTTTTCCACTTAATAGAGTACTCCCCATATGCCAAAGGTGGGTCTAATTCAAATGGTTCTATGTTCAGAGTGTAAGGTTAGGTTATTTCGTCCAAGGTGAAACCTAATAAGGTTCCCGATTATGGTGCTCTCCAAATTTTCCTTCTTTTCTTTCAAAAATAGTATCTCACATGATGACTTGGTTGATTGGTGTGGTTATGGAGATGGACATCCTAGACAATTATTTTGCACCCAGCTTTTCTTAAAGTGACGATTCTGTGACTAAGTGTGGTTCTCTTGAATCGAAGAGACACAGAGATGTCACATATAATATGCAATCCACATAAGAAACTAGGGTAATCATTTACCATTCACATCAAAAATTTCAAGAATATTGTTTTTCCCACCGACATGTATGTCTATGGTAAAAGATCTGCATAAATAGTGTTATTCTCCACTAAGGAGTAACCACTTAGTCCAAAATAGACAAATTTAATGCAGGAAGTAATCCAAGCCTGAACGTGATGGTGTCGAGTCCTTATTCAATAAAAAAATATTAAGCTCAAAGGAGAATTATATCGCACAAAAAACGGGTGTTGTAGTTGCCGACACTAACCATTGATTCACGATCCTCGAGGAAGCCTAAAGGTGTCCATTCTCTTTCACTTTTTAAAAATTGCACTTTGCTTTTACATATAATGTTGGGGGCATCGGTCCAATCGCCTTGGTGTATTACTCAACCAAATTCGGCATAGGGAACTCATCCTCCAAGTTACTATATATCCTCATAATACCCGTGAATAGCGGCCAATCAGGTAAATAAAAGCTATTGTTCACCTAAAGGAGAGTGGTTCACTAGCACACAATTACATTCCTAATTTTGGTTCGTACACTCATCCACAAGTCAAAACTCGGTATATGGTTCACGTTTATTTCTCCATAAGGTCACGAAAGGATGATCCATTATACCTGACTCGAGATATTTGAAGTCCAATACATATTAGCCATCTACATGATACAAAAAGTTCCCTATCAGAACCCAGTCCACCATTAAAATTTCAATAACGCGTGTAGAAGGAAGATGGGAAAACAATTATTCACAATTCAAGTACAAAATTTCAATTTATGCCTCTCATGCGGTATATAAGCCTTCAACTCCGCCATCAAAATAAAATTAGTTAACAAAACCCTCAAGGTAATAACCCCTAAAGTAAGAAAAAAGACCTCACACAAGACATCCAATGACCAAATTTCCTGAATAACATTCAAATTTGAGACTGAACAACAACTAGCTAGAGTACCCTAAAACTCGCCCAATTAAGCACACAACCAATTCCTTGGTAAGAGGAAGCATCTCCAAGTATCAATCAAATAATTTAGGTAACAACCGCTATTGTACATCAAAGTAAGCAGGGTAACAAAACTCCAAACATAATCTTCGAAAGTAACATTAACATCGCAGTGATGCAAACACCTTGTTTAGCAAATCATAGAGTTTCGGATATCATTGTGGCCAAGTCGTTCATTGCTTATTCTCTCGGTTGTTGATTCGTCCAGTTTGTTTCTCTAGCTTTCGCTTATGAGTTCGGTTATTTTAGGCAGTGATGACCATTTGCTTGATGGTTCCGCTTTTTATGTTATAGATGTGACCTATTTTTCTAAACTATGACCTATTGTTTTATTAGCTACACTACCCGACATCAACGTACCAAAATAAACTATATCATGTAATGCAAGATAGTAATTTAAATAACGCAATGTTGCAAATAAGGATAATCTCTATCACATTGTGATTTAACCATGCATTCCCGAATAATATCCTAATTCATAATCATTCTCCCCCATTGGTGTAAAACTCATCCAACATACAACCAATTAGGTTCGTATCTGGCCTAGGCTACTCATGGATTCAACAATCTAAGACATTATACTACAACAAAGCTTTATTCAAATCAATCATTCAAATGAAAATAGAGGATCAAATATTCAAATAAATCACATAGTATGAAGTAAATTTCCCAACAATCAATTCTCGATTCTGACTCGCGGTCATCACTATAATGCGCCTCACCATGGAACAAATGTCAATCCTCATATGCGGCAATCAGCTTCTTGCATATAAAGTATGGATCTACCATAATCCCCTCATTATATTAATACTCAATGAAATTAAGCCTAACATGAGGGTTTATTAGGTTATGGAAATTTCTCCGAAGCTTCGCGAACATGGGACCATCAGCCATGCCTTTAAGCATACAATTTTTGTGAAAAGGAGGGTTCAGCTAACCAGGTTCTCCCGTTCTACAAGAATGCGCTCTACACTCTACAACAACTCGATAAAGGATCACATGACACAATTATCCTTTTCTCTATGGTACCACAATTGGATGTCTCGTCCTACGCTGACGCAGAACTTTGGGTGTCTTGCGGAGCCTAGCCATCTACGGAAACAGCAAATTGTCTCCATCGATTACTCTTTCCAAAAAATACAAGCCACAATTCATAACTCGAACGACATCCGATATGGTCATAAATTTCACTCTTCCCAAATCAAACAAGACCTTGAAATTGCAAAGTGACCCAATTGGATTGTACGTGTCCATAGTAAAATATAACTGAACAAACATCCCATCCCTCAAGAAATATCTATGTAACAGAACTCCAAGTAATGTATCCAAAATTATAGATAGTGAAATAACATCAAACCTCTCAACCACTTTCCATAGTACATCAAACTAGGAAGGTCTCCAGATTAACAGGTATACAATCATAAGTTCCAAAAAACATACAATCATAACTGGCTAAACGGTAAGAACTATTATGTTAACCTAGCAGACGCTTGGATTAGTTGAGGGTGGGCGCGAAACCTCTATCCCTAGAGCACACCCCTCCTAAATCACCTTAAATGACTCCAAATAAGCTCATGCTCGACCCCTAGCTCTACCAGTTGTGCACAAGAGATTCCGACGGGGAGAACTCCGTGTACACCGTAAGTAGAGGATCAGAAATGGCACAGGAAGAGTTGGGTTGTGTGTAGGGAGAGAGTAAGGCAGTAGTAATGTATGAGAGAGAGAGACAGAGGTTTGGCAGAGCTTCCGCGTATGGCTGGTGTGTCCTCCTTTGTATGGAAATGTTAACGTCCTATATATAACGGAGAATGTGACCTTGCAGTGTGGTTAATGCGCCCATCAATGGCGGCTTAATTAGCTTAACCACAACGGCACGTTCGTCCGCGTATATAGGGACCGTTACAGCACGTTATGCGCGAATACCGGAACCGTTATGGGGTTGACCGGGTTTGACCGGATTGACCGGGTTTATGGAGCTCGTGCCATAAATCTCTCAAAAACAGTTACTAAAGGTCGCGCGCGGGCTTGGCTCGCACGCGACAGGACTTACTCTAGCCTCCAAACCACTAAGTCCCTACAAGTCCGGTGCAGTGGTATGCGAGGGCCCTGTCTTGCAGCCCCCACATGGATCAGCGCGGCTGGTGATCGAGTTTGTGTGGAGCACAATATGGTGTGCTAGATGGTTGCCACGTGGCCAAGATCTTTCAGCTCAGAAAGCACTATCTACATTAGCCCCCTTTCTGCGCGTGAAGACTCATAGCTGGATAGACTTCCTTGCGCGGAAACCAACATACGCGTCGCCGCCACGCACCAATTCAAATATGAGTAAATTCAGCCCCTCGTGCGTGCCATTATGACCTAAAACCCCTAGAGTCGTGCCGTCTGGCCTTTAGGGTTTTAGGGGTGACGTCAGCTTGTCCTGTGATTGCGCGATTCGACGGTGACGGTTGCGATTCGACTACTGAAAGGACGCAACCCTTCATTGTTTTTGGATAAATACTCTGTACTCTCCATTGTTGCAAAGCATCACTTCTTTCTCTTAAAGTGAATGATACCCGGAAGACTTCGAGAGCAGATTCAGATAATCAATCACCAGTTCAAAATTGCAAATCGTCTTCTTCAACTGTCTGCATCCAAGCAAGCTTTACAGAAACAAGGTTGGCCTTGTTCAATTTTGATTTAATATGCTAGCATACACTTTGAACTGCATTGGATCTGCAAACCCATGACATATTATCTGCTGAAAACTTGTGGAAAGGCTCACAATCTTTGAATCCAATTTCGATTTAATCCCTCAATGATAAAGACCTTGAATGTGGGGTTTTGAAATCTCTGATAATGCAAACAATTCCAATCTCTAATTTCTGAAATTGGTACTAGAAACTGTTAATCTTTCTTCCCATAGATCTTGAATCTCAGAATTGAAACTGAAGTGTGCATATTTCTCCCCCCTTTTTTATTGCTTTTCCGCAGGAATGGCAAAGACAAAAGGAACTAGACCCACCAAGGAGGACGAAGAAATACCTGATCTTCCGCAAGCTCTATGACGAAAAGCCCCCTATCTGGGTGGCAAAGATTTCTACCATGCTAGGGTTAAGGCAAAGAAACTGCCTGCCCCTGTCTCTAGTGAAGGGTTGCAAACATTAACCCCTCCAGTTAACTCGGCCTTGCTCGAATTGATTGGCTCCGAGGACGTGGTTCGATTGGTAGTCAAAAATGGATACTTCCCATATGCTGCGATTTCTACCCAAGCTTTTGTTCATAAATTGGACTACATGGATGAGTGGATCGATCATGTATTGACTCATCACGCCGTGACTCTAAATGAGGCCGGCGTATACTTCGCAGTTCGTGCCATGAAGGGTTCTTCCCTGAAGCTGGACCAGTCCATGCTTCTAAACCTTCTTTCCCGCTACTCGCCTGCGACTCACACATTTCACTTTGCTGAGTTCGAGGCTGCCCCCACGCTCAAGGACGTGCACATGCTCTATGATCTATCTCGCATGGGAGAGGTGGATCCTTTGAGTCCCTTGAGGACGGATGCGGAGATTGCTTTGTACACGCAGATGGAGGAGTGCTTGTCAGAGGTAAAGAAAATTTCCACCCGGTGGACCACTACAAAAGTCCTTCCTGACTGGCAGTTAGTTGACACATCTGCGAAAAATACCTGGAACAAATGGGTGCAGTACTTTTTCCGTGATTATGCGAATTGCAGCATCACCAAGAAGCTTCTGAGTCAAAACGCTAAGGCTGAGAACTATGTGGAGGGTAAGGGTTATCACTTAACCCTATGCGCCTTTCTCTGCGCCTTGTTGTCGATATACTTAATAGATGGCCACCCGCACGATGAGGTCTTCTATCACGTTCTGCCCCTTGCTGTGAAGTTGGCTCTCGGCCAGAAAGTCGCACTCGGACCCTTGGTCTTGGGCACATTGTACTACAGACTGGATCAGCTGGTCGTGGCCATGAAGGAATCGCGTGGCCGCCTCGACATACTGACTTTCGTTAACATTTCCTTCTTGACAATGTGGGTCTTTGAGCGCTGGCCTTCCTATGCTCCAGTTGCTTCTAAGCCCAACAGGTGGTGTCCCCCAGGCGCGGTGGAGGAGCGTAACAGCGGCAGAGCTGCGAGGTGGTTCGGGACAAACTACCCCAAGTGCGTCTGGAGTCTGATATGCGACAATCGGCAAGAGTTCATAGCCAGGCCCTATGCCATGCGTATTGAAAACGTGCGATGGTTTCCAAAGCTATATCCTTCTAAGGGTGTTGTCTTCTCAGAAGAGCTCCTCTTCGAAGATGGAGAGTATTTCCATGAGCGCTATCGCGAATTCTTTTGCTGGTGCCTGCGAGGTTCCCTTCCTGCTCTCGCGGAGCATGTTCGCGAGCTCGCGCCGAGGGTACGAGAGGATTACCGTGGACGTTGATGCCACTCGCGTTTCTCCCCAATTCAGTTTTGATGCGGTGGCGCCATCAATCTGGCCACAGTCTATTATCAGAGGCTGCTATAAGCGTTTGTTGACAACGGAGTGCAAAACAGTCTTACTGAGCAATCTTCCCTTTGAGCAACCTGCAGGTAACCGTGAAGGCGGTTATTCCAAAAACTGGCTCGCATACTGGAACGCCCAGCAGACAAGATTCGAGACGTAGTCGGCCCCCCAGCCAAGCAGAGCTCCTGTGATCAAAAGGAACTCTTTTCCTTTTCGTCCCAATTGCAGTCCGGACGAGTCTTAATATGGTTGCTACTCATTGCTGGATCACGAGAACCATTTGTGTCCCACCATCATTCTAGATGAAAAGATCGCTGCGGTTAGAAAAGGCGACTCGCATGTCATCAGATATAGCGAAACTTTTGCTAAGGTAAGCAACTTCTCTTGCATGAGCTAAGCTTCTTTACTTCAATATATTGACAACCTCATTCTACACTGCTTGCTGTAGTTCCATGTGCGGAGGTTTGCATCTGGTGAGCGTTCCAAATCGCTGGTTAACACCATTGTTACCACAAGAAGACAAGGACAGCCGTTTCGGCTAGCATCGAGAATGGATCCCGAGGTCGAGGCCAGGATTCGCGAGGTCATGAATGCTTTTGCTGACTCGCTAATAGACAATGCTCCGGCCTTGTCTCCCCCTAGAGATGATCCATCTCCTCCAGCGACTGCCGCGCCAAGAGCGAAGAGGCCCAGGCTAAGAGGAATTACAATTTCTTCCCCCAGAAGCGCTCCAACTTCCCCTCATGCGAGGTCCCTTTCTGCCAAGGAAAAAGGCAAAGGTCGCATGACCGGTAAAACGTGGAAGGAGCTCGCAGTGGAGACCTTCGTTCCATTCGGCCAGGAGGAAGAAGAGGAGAGGCGGGAACCAAGAGAAGGAGATGAAGAAGAAGAAGAAAGAGTTGAAGATGTCCGTGTCCGAGAGGAAGATGCGATACATGAGGAAGAATCAGGAGGTACCTCAATCGTACTTCTCTCCTTATTATATTAGCTCTTTTGCAATTTGGTTTGAACAAATTGTTTCTTCGCAGATGATGATGATGATGAGACCATCGGTGGCCTCTTGGCCAAGAAGCAGAAGAGAGGTTCTCATGCTGGCGTTTCTGATGAATCCATAAGTGAGGAAATTCTCGCCGAGTCCAGGAGGACAGCTGCGGAGGCTGCTGAAAGAAGAAGGAAGCGAGAGGAAGAAGAGCTCGAACGCGTGAAGCAGAGGAGCCTTGAAGAACAACATGTCGACGACCTAGTGCGTCCAACTGATGAGGAAGATGTGCTTCCCGAAGAGGTGGCTCCCCGAGTTGAGGAGGAGGACGTGGCTCCAGAAGAAGATGCGGCAGCCTTGGAGCAAGCCCAAGCAGATTTTGAAGAAATCGCAGGCGGCAATGAAGGTGAGATTTTTAATCTCGCAGTAACTTATCGAGATGTTATTGTTGGTGCATTAAAGCATGGTGTGTCAAAAGCTGACATTCGCCGTTGGCTAGTAGGCAAGTGCGGTGAACCCTCAGGTAATCACTTGAACGATATGCGTGAACTAGGCTTAGCAACTCAAAACATAATTATGACTTGTTTCTTCGCGCCCCAGGTCACGCTCATTTTAAATACATGCTTAACGAGGACACATTAATAGGGCAAGGTTCCACGTCCTTAGCGTATGACGAGGATACTGCAATCCCACGTTCTCGTGGAGGTTCTTTCTCTTAGCTTTAGCAAAGACAGTAAAATAATGTACGATACAAGTTACCTCACACCATCGCATTTTGTATCGCAGGCAATGTTGATGAACCCGTGCTGGAGCAAAGGAGTCAACCTTCTGCGTCCTATGTCCCAGTGCCGAGTTCTCATACCGAGAAGCCCGTCGCAGCTGCTAAATATGCAGGAGAGCCTCTTGAGGACGTCATCGAACTTTCTGATGATGCCGAGGCTGACACTGTGTTAATGGAGGAAGATGCCCATGCTGGTGCCGAGGAAATAGGAACGAATGTTGCTGATGCTATCGCATACGAAGATATCCCTCGCCAAGCTGCAACTTCTGCTACCACCACGCCTCCAGCAATGACTGAGCCGGCGGCACCTCTTCCTGCGTGGGGCTCGCAGGTCGGGGCTGCGATCGCACCTGGTGCGGCTTATACTCTTCCCCCCAACTATGAGGAGTTAGAGCTCGGAGCTGATAGAAGGGCAATGGAGCGAAAACAGTCTTCAACTACCCCAACAATGCGCATTCCTTCTCTGCGCGAGATCCTTGAAGGAACTGGTATGTCGTGATTTGCTGTTCGCATCTCGCATCCTTCATTTACGAATTTGATAGTATAACTTGGCTTTCACGTTGCTTAAGGTTTGAAGCAAGCCGATGTGGACTGGCTAGTTCGGATGCGCCTCACCTACCCCCAATCATTTGCGAGGTCTCTGGAGATAGGGCCCTTTGACAGGAGGCTATTTCTTACTGAGGCCATTTGGATTTTGGAGCAGCTGTTCGCGACCACACCTGCGACCATTTCTCCTCAGAGTGCCGAATTGATTTTTGGCATGTGCCAAAATCTTCTCGCCAAAGTTCAAGGCAGGCTGGGCTTCAAGTTTCTTATCAAAAGAGTTACCCTGATTCGTGCGGCCGTAACTTTGAAACGCGGCCACCAAAACCTCGCAGCTGAGAAGCAGAAGGTAGAGCAGCAAAAGCAAAAGGTTGAAGAGGCTATGAAGCTCTATCATGAGATGAACGCCAAATGCGAGCAATTGAAGCAGGAAGTGGAGCAAGTGGAAAATCTGAGCCGTCAGTTTACTCCCCATGACTCCTTGATCAAGGGTTTATTTTGATGTTTGGAAGGTAGCAGATAAGTAGTAGAAACATTATTGTAATGTTTCTAGGGTTTCTCCCCCTCTTTTTTTTTCAAAAAGAATAATTGAAATGCCTGTTTTGTCCTTCCCGGGATTTGCTAGAATATCTCTGTGCATATCCAATTATGACGTCAGCTATTGATATTCTTCCTTGATTTTCGCGCTCATTTCTCATTAGATAGGCATGCTTTCCTTGGGAAGTCCATCCGAGTCATGAACATCCGTCATTAATTAGGATACGCAACTGAACCGTCGTAGCCTTTAGTAGGGTAATTGATTGTTACCGCTTTTGAAGGCGTAAGTTATTGATCCTTACCCTCTTTTCAAATTTTGCTGACTCATCTTGGAAACTGAAGAGTCTCCACAAGGTCTATATAAACCCTGCCTTTTGCCATTTGGGTTCTTCATCCCAAAATGTGCTTTGCCGTGAGTCCTTACGAATGCTGGCTTCAACGCTTATTTTTCGTTGATTCATGGCAACTTCAAGTTGTGAAACCTGAGTTTGCGCTTTGTGCTATAGAAATAGTTTCCAAGATCCTCTTTATAAGGCTTACTGATCTTTGTAACTTTCATAGAGAAGATGCAGATAATACCTCACATTTGTTCGAAGAATTTTCTTCGTCTATTATGCTTGCAGGTCATGTTTCCGGCCGCCTCCCGGCGAGGTGCAGCGCCGTACTGACCTTGCTACCGACTCGTAATGAACGGCGGGATTCTCCTCCAGTATTCCCGGAGGAGCATTTCTTGCCTCCTCGTTCTTGAACTCAGGTTGGCGAGCCAATGCGCTCGTCTATTTGGACAAGGAGGCCATTACCCGAGGAATAACTGCTCCCCTGTTTTGCATGGCTGCATACGCCGGAACAGGTGGCTCCTCTGGTACATATCTTGATCAGACAGAGGCCTTGTCAGATCCTGAGATCTTGGACGTAGCGTCACCCAGATCTTGCTGCTAGGGACGTAGTGAATGGCGGGCTGATCTTCTCGCAGGAGCGCCCTACTTGCTACAGATCTTTGGTCGCAGATCTGTGTATCGCATAGCTGGTGTTAGGACTGTTAGGTTCATCCTTTTTCAGTTAGGATTCCCCCGATGTGTAAATTCTTGTTCGTAAGTTACTTTTTAGATGCGTTGTAAGCCATGTTGGCTGCGTAGTTAGCTTGATTTGAGCTTTTCCGCTTGTAAGCTGTTATCCAGACAGATAAATTGTAAGTCCTTTTGACTCATAATGATAAATCGCTTTGTATGATCTGCTGTCTTGTTACAACGAAATACAATTTCGCATGCGTATAGGCAGATTTCGCCTTTTGAAGTGCTATGTACACACTTTGCATTGTCGCTTGGATATGTTTTTAGATCGTTCGAGATCGTCTTTGCTTTAGATTCAAGTGCAAGTGCTATCTTATCAGATAGGCCTTTGTAGATCACTTAAGATCATTTTGCATAATGCTGCTATCATGGCAGATAGACTTGAAAGATCATTCAAGATCATGTTCGCATGGGCTGCTATCATAGAAGATATGCTCAGAAGATCAATTAAGATCGCTTTCGCAGGAGCTGCTATCGTGGCAGATAGGCTTAGAGGATCAATTAAGATCATTTCTGCATGAGCTGCTATAGGGGCAGATAGGCTTAAGAGATCAATTAAGATCGTATTTGCATGAGCTGCTATCGTGGCAGATAGGCTTAAGAGATCAATTAAGATTGTATTCGCATAGGCTGCTATCGTGGCAGATAGGCTTAGAAGATCGATTTAGATCGCATTTGCATGAGCTGCTATCGTGACAGATAAGCTTTAAAAGATAAATTAAGATCGCATGGGCATTAGCTGCTATCGTGGCAGATAGGCTTAAGAGATCAATTAAGATCGTATTCGCATAGGCTGCTATCGTGGCAGATAGGCTTAGAAGATCGATTTAGATCGCATTTGCATGAGTTGCTATCGTGACGGATAGGCATAAAAGATCAATTAAGATCGCATTCGCATAGGCTGCTATCGTGACAGATAGGCTTAGAAGATCAATTGAGATCGCATTCGAGTAAGTTGCTATCGGGGCGGATAGGCTTTTGCTAACAGTAATAATGAACTAAATGAATCAATATAAACAGCTAGAAGTATAAAGTTCTTCTCATTTGGGAGAAGTCTTTTATTATAGCACTCTCATATGGGAGAGATGAGATTACAGTTCTCTCATATGGGAGAGAAGATATGCGAATCATAGCTATACAGAGTATAAGGCAATGTTGTAATAAAACGCATAAAATGAGAGAAGTCAAGGATAGTACTTCTTAATCCTGCGCATGTTGACTGAGCTTGGGGTTGAAGTTGTTCCGTTCAACCTCCGTATGATGCAGTAGCCACTGTCAAAGACTTCTGTGACTTCAAAGGGTCCTTCCCAATTGGCTGCGAACTTTGGGTGAGCCGCATCTCGCATGCAATGGTCAGATGCGCGCAAGACCAAATCTCCAACTGCGAAATCTCTACGTTGGACTGTTTTGTTGTACGCACGAGCAATCCTTTCTTGATACCGTTTGTTGGTCCTTTTAGCTTGTTCTCGCTTTTCTTCTAGCAGGACCAAGTCATGGTCGCGTTGATTGTCGTACAATGCGTGGAAAGCCAATCTTGCAGAGTTAACCTTTACCTCCGCTGGTACCACAGCCTCAGCTCCATAGCATCAAGGGAATGGTGAGACCCCTGTGGGTGTCCTTGGAGAAGTCCGGTAAGCCCACAGGGCTATGTTCAAGGAATTGGCCCACTTCTTGTGGTAATCTGCGACCATCTTGCTCAAGATCCTCAACAACGTCTTGTTGGTCGCTTCTGCCTGCCCATTTCCCTTCGGGTAGTAGGGGGTGGAGCATATCTGCCTGATGTTGTATTCTGCTAGCTTCGCAGCCACCTGGCGATTAACAAAAGGAGTGCCATTATCTGAAAGGATGGTGTTGGGAATTCCGAACCTGCATATGATGCTTTCTTGGATGAAATGGACCACAGCTAGTGCATTTGCCGTCTTCAGTGGTATTGCTTCTACCCATTTGGTGAACAACTCAGTCGCGGTGAGAATGAAGTGATTCCCATGCAAGGTTGGTCGAATGGGACCGATAAAATCCAGAGCCCATGTGTGAAACGGCCATGGTGTTCCCAATGCATGTAGATCTACAGCAGGAGCGTGCACTAGGTTACCTTTAAATTGACACTCTTGGTAGCGTCGCACCTTGGCGCGGCAATCAGCCTCCATCGTGGGCCAGAACTATCCAATTGAGAGGAGTTGTCTGCATATTCACGTCAGGTTCACCAAAATGTGCACAAGAGATTCCGACGGGGAGAACTCCGTGTACACCGTAAGTAGAGGATCAGAGATGGCACAAGAAGAGTTGGGTTGTGTGTAGGGAGAGAATCAGAGATGGCACAGCACTATCTACACCAGTAACTTGAATATGCCCAAGAATCTTCACTTAAACCTTAACATGTCTAGAATATTTAATTGATGATTCACAATTTTAATACCCTTATTCTCTTTCATGTTTATCGGGCCTAAATCTCCAGCAGTCAAATATCATAACTTTGACCAACCCTAAGCTTCACATGAGAGTTTTGTTCCAAACCACATCACCACAGAGAGAACTTACCCACAGGTCCTAACGAAATTACCTCTTAGAAAAATGGTCAGTCATGAATAATCTTTAATGGGTTGCCACAACTTCTCTTCTTAACAAAACAAAAGGAATAAAATAGTGTCTTGAAGGACATTTGGATACTTTCTCACAAAACAAGGGATGTAAGGAAACAAGTAGGTAATGATTTGTATGGAAACCGAAGCTACCCTTAAATCCGAACGACTGGTTTCAAATTTCTTTTCTGTTTTAAATAGCTTTTTCTATTTCCATTTTGAATTTCCCTAACAGGTTTAAAACCTATTTGGGAAGTCCCACTATGATACCATGCAATACCTTTAAATTTTCCTCACTGGAAATTTAGGGTGCCTCTACGTGTTCGAGATAGCCTGCACACAAGGGTAACCATAGAGGAGCAAAACAAACCATCCAAATTAAAATTTAAATTTTGAATTATTACAAATCTTAAATGCCTCTAAGGGGGGCCCAAGAGTCAAATTACGAAGTTTATTTAACTAACTGTCCAAAGTAGTGCTAAAATACTTTATTATGTTGTGTGACTCGAACACCGCATGTCCTAGCTCCTAGTGTCTAGATCTAAGGCGGGTTAAAACATACAGGACACCACAGTTTCAAGCAACAACTACTGAGTCAATAACATCCAGGCATGTAAACAGATTATGAGGCGAGTATATTTAAAAAAATAACATTTTGAAAGAGAGATAAATAAAGTAAGAAAACAAGAGCGTAGTAGGATTTTTCCCTTTTTAGCATTTCAATTGGGAAAACATTCCCTAACCATCACCATTGGCCCGAATTAGGGTATCCAATATTATGTAGCCACTTGTCAAATAATGAAGTTCAAAGTCCAAAATCAAAATTATTAATTTGTTGTTAAGGGGAAGAACCTTGAAATTTGTAATGCATGTATAAAAAATGATCAGTATACTCTAGAAGGGGGGAGGGTCAAATAGAGTACGCAAACGTTTGCTAAAATTGAACTTTTTAAACTTTAATACGGAGATCTGAAGGAGTCTCAAATCTTTGGACAAGAATTAGAAATATTTGAAACAGTTTAAAACAGTTTGGAACTTCAATTCTTTGAAGGGAGAATTCCCCCAAAGCTTTGGAGCTTCTATGTGTTGTACAATTTGTGAATACAATGTAATGCAGAAAATAAAAGTAAATGAACACAATGATTTTTTACGAAATTCAGCCATCAATGGGCCTACTCTCCGCATGATGGATACTATGCCTCCAGGATTTGAACAACTTCTTATTTATCATAAGACTTTGTCCTGGATCTCAAGCCTAAGTGAATTCCCTTACCCCTATAGAGCTTGTGGGTTCCAACCTACCTAGTTTCAACAACAATATGATGAAACAATAAGAACATCTTGTTGTTAACTTGAACAACTAACTCACTAAAGTTGATCAGGTATAGAAACTCTAATGAATTACACAGATAAAGCACAATAATTGAAGAACACAGAAAGTAGAATAAGTAGTGATGCTCAGAAGTGTTCTTCAGAGTTCTGGAATGATTAATATTCTGCAATGATGAATCTCCAATCTAACTGAATGGATGAGGAGGTCATTGATGATCTCCCACGAATATTCTCTCTTCAGTTTCTTTGTTGATTAGTCCTCTCCCTTCCCTGAAATTCAAATCCAGTATATATAACAACTTGCAGTAACAACCTGAGAGATTTTAGGAATCGATATCCTATAAATCCTCAATCCCTAACAACTTGTTTCAACAGATATATTTGTACAACTGATTTGATTTTGTTATGAAGGTTTGAACAACGTTTAATCCTGCAAAAACATCAACAAAAGATCAAAAAATATCCGGAAAAAATAGCATAAGTATAGTGATTTGTTAGACAGATCATTTTTATTAATAATCTTAGCTATTTTCTAAGATAATAATCAATGTATATAACTCATTATATATATCCAAATAATAGTAAATAATAAGATTATGACTTAGAATAAGTCACTATTCAAACAAATAGCCAGATGGATTATCCTGCAAAAGGAATTTGTTAGTCAGAATATTTCAGTTACAACTCCAGAAAGAACTCCAAAGCTTTGGAGCTTTAGCTTCTTTCAAAGCTTTGGGTGGCAAACACTGATTCTTAAAGAAAATCAATATGTACAGTTTTCTAGCAATATAATCTCAATATATAGCCTCAATAATATTTGCAAGAAGATACACTATAAAGACTTATAAACAACATTCAATCCAATGCAAATCCTGCAACACAAAAAATTATCAGCAAGTATCTAGCAATATCAGAAGAATGTTGAGCTTCAAAGATTTGGAGCTTTGAAAATGTCTCTTAATCAACTCTGTCTTTCATCAACTTCATAGTCTAACTCCCCCTGAGTTTATACACCTCATTAATTCAAATGAGTTGAATTATCAATCTCCCCGTTAATGAAAGACAAAACAAATATTCTTCCTTTATGAACTAACCTGCAACTTGAAGCAATTAAAATTCAGCAGATAGACATATAAACCAAACAACAATAAAACTGTAACGTTTAACACATATCAAATAACTGAAGAATAAACAAAAATACTAAACCAACTTACATAAATCCTACAACATCCAGAATTATTATAAAATATTTACTCAAGATAGACATATAAACAAGTACCACACACTTAAAACATATCCTCTCCCCCCTTTTGACTTTCATCAAAGAGTTTAAGAAATGTGGGATCTTGTTCAGAGTTTTTAAAGAAAACAGTTAAAAAACTTAAACATTTCTAAAAGACTTCAAGGCTTTGATATAGAAGAAAGAAATAGATTGAAGGAAGGTGTTCAAGGCTTTGAAATACTAGATTCTGCTTCAGCATCCTTCTTGGCTTTCTTCTTCCCACCTTTGGCCTTACTCTTTTATTTGTCCTTGCTCTTGTCTGTCTCATCTTACTCTTGATTAGCTTCTTCTTGTTAATATTCTTATTGGTCTACTTCCTCTTTTTCCTCTCTTTCTTGTGCTTCCTCATCACCTGATTTTTCTTCATCACTAGCAACCACTTTATTACAAGGAACTTCATCAACAGTTGCTTCTTCCACATCATCTTTATCTCCACCAGCTTCAACACAAGCAACTTAATCATCTCTTTGTTCAAACAAGTTTTTTTTTAGTGAGCACAAGTGGTACATTCTTCTTCTTCTTGACTACTTCTCAAATTATCATATATGAATCTATGCTATCAGCATCTTGACTCCCAGCAGATGGTACATTCTCCATATTCAATCCTTTGATGAACAAGTCTAGCTTTTCCTTCACTAAAGACTTGAACTTCCCAACTTCGATACACAAATCAAAGTGACCTTTTCTCAAATCCTCAAGTCCATCTTCCAGAAAGTCTAGTTTGTCCATGATTTGGGAAAAATCCAGATTGGGTGAAGCTGTGGGTGTGGTTGATGTTTTGGGTTTGATATAGGTCTTCTCTTTAAGCTCAGCAGGAGATAATTCAGGGTAAAACTTCCAACTCCCTTTACCAGACTGCACTACTCTAATCCTATGGAAAGAATCCTCATCAGCTAACCCAAAACCACTGGTGATCTTTTCCTCATCCTTCAGAGCCACCTCAAAATTCCTAAAGAAAAGAGGTAACAGGTTTGCATAGGGTAGATAATGGTTTTTAGTCCTTGAAGCACAATAAACCATATGCTCCATTACAACACTAGCTAAATAAATTTCAAAGACTTGACATATTAGATACATCATAATCGAAACCCTATCAGTAACTAATTCCTTTGAATGCTCTCTTGGAACTACACACCTCATAATGAAAGAAAAAAAAATTTTGGCTTCACAATTTAACACTGAATGTGTCAACTGTTTGGGTCCAGATAGTGTACCCTCCAGAAAGAACTCAACTTTAGCTTAATCTAAGTATTCCTTCCTTTCAGGATGTTCATGAACCTTAAACTTCTTAGGAACGCACAAAACATTGGCAAAGACTTTGTGATCAAGTCTTATATCCAAACCAGCCACCCTAGAGGTTAAAATATCACTCTCATCTTACACAAGATTCAGATAAAAGCAACCTAGTTAACCTAGGGTAAGCCTCAATACTAGGGTTTAAGATCTTCCAAATAAATGAATCTATAAGTTTTTTTATGCAATCAATATCCAATTTATCCAATAACTCTTCAGAAATCGTACAGCGATAAGCTATATTAGAAGATCCACACCCATCCATCCATACACATTTAACCTCACATGTAATAAACCAAGATTCAGGGAGTAAGTTCTTTCCAAAACCTGATCTCTTTGTCCTCAAGGCACTATGCTAAATATGGTTATCTTCATAGGAGACTGATCATCCTTTTTCTCCACTTATTTCTTCTTAATTTTGATAAACTTTCTTCTCCTCTTACTTTCTCCCAGATCTTTCTTGCTTTCCCCCTGTTCTTTTCCATACCCACATCCTTTCTCCTGTTCATCCTTCTCCTTTCCAACCTTCTTCGATGGATGAGAAGTCTCTTGCATGCTTGCTATTTTATCAAAATCTGAATCAGAGATTCTGATCTCAGTCTTTCTGTTTGCTCTGTTTTCTTCTCCATTTTTTATCCTTGACCTCGCCGCTGAATCCTTTCTGATTTTTACTCCATTAGGGTTTAGGGTTTTAGAAGAGATTGGAGAGAGAATGAGAGAGAGAGAGAGATAGAGAGAGAGAGAGAGATAAGAAGATAGAGATTAGAAGAGATAAAATATAAGCCTTGAGAGTTTACCTTATAAAGGATTTTAGACTTTGAACTAAAACGGAGTCTTTTGAAATTGATCCAAACATGTACTAGAAAAGATGATATTTTGACAGAGACTCTGAACATTTGTAATACTCTGCAATTATCTAATAAGATAATTGTAAATATTAATTAATCCAATTATTGAACAAAATATGCAAGATTACTCTCCAAATCTTTGAAGTACAGGTCCAAAGCTGTGAGAAACCGCAATATTAACAGAAAATTTAAAGCTTTGAATAATACTTCCAAAGCTTAAGTAAGTATTCTCTCAAGGATATGAGAATTTCACACATATATCACATATAATCTGATACTCCCCCTGAACCAATGCATCCTTGTTTAACATGCACAATTGAAGCCTTAGAGCAGCAAACAATTCTTCTAGAAATGGTTTAGTGAATATATCAGCAATCTGTGTAGCAGTTGAAACAAAATATAAAGACACATCACCTTTCTCAACATGATCCGTTATGAAATGGTGTCTCACATCAATGTGTTTAGTTTTGAAGTGCTGCACATGGTTCTTTGCGATTGAAATTGCACTTGTGTTGTCACATTTGATAGGCACTTCTATGAATTTATATCCAAGATCTCTCATTTTTTGACCAATCCACGGAACGTGTGAGCAACAAGCTCAACTGCTATATATTCAGCCTCTGCAGCTGACAAGTCTACTGAGTTTGCTTCTTTGAATGCCAGGTAATCAGTGATGAGCTAAGGAGTTGGCAACATCCTAATGTGTTCTTCATGTCAACTTTGTATCCTGCAAAGTCTGCATATGAATACCAACTCAAAGAGAACTAAGTGACGTTCTTAGGATCTGCTTGAAACCTTGCAAATATACAGACACTAAACATGATATCTGGTCTACTAGAAGTTATATACAATAGTGAATCAATCATACCTATGTATTCCTTTTGATTCACACTTCTACCATTTGTATCCTTATCTTAGGATAATGAAGAACTCATGGGAGTCTTAGCTACCTTGAAATCAGACATATTATAGTTATTCAGCAAGTCCTTGGTATATTTTCCTTGATGCACAAAAATTTCTTTCTTCATTTGATGTACGTGAAGTCCCTAAAAGAAATTTAATTCTTCCATTAAGCTCAATTCAAATTCTCTGAACATCAGACTAGAAAACTCTTTAGACAGAGAATCATTAGTATCACCAAACAATATACCATCAACATAAATTTGTACTACAAGGATGTCTTTTTCATGAGTCTTTATGGAAAGAGTTTTGTCTACTAGGCCTCTCTTAAAATCATTTTCAAGTAAATATTTAGAAAGTCTGTCATACAAAGCCCTTGGAGCTTGTTTGAGGACATAGAGAGCTTTGTTCAATTTTTATACATGATCAGGGAAATTATAATCTTCAAAACCAGGTGGTTGAGCAACAAACACATCTTCTTGTAAATATCTATTTAAGACAGAACATTTGACATCCATTTGATAAAGCTTTATGTGTTCATGAGATGCAAATGCAAGAAGTATTCTAATAGCTTCAAACTTGGAAACATGAGAAAATGTCTCCTTATAATCAATACCTTCTTCTTGATTATACTCATCTGCCACAAGTCTAGTTCCAATCACTAATTGATTCTTTGGCTGAGGAACCAAGTTCCATACTTTGTTCCTTTTGAATTCATTCGTCTCACACTCTATTGCAATGATTCAACCTTCTTCTTGAAATGCCTCATTTGCATTCTTAGGATTCTACAAGTTCTACAAAGTCATTGAAGGCACACAAGTTCTTTAACTGTCCTCTGGTCTATTTACCAGTAGTTGGATCAGAGATAATGTTGTCAACTGGATGAGCTGGCAAATATTTGAACTTCTTCCTTGGTGTCCACGGATCCGGTTCTCCAACAATATTTTCAATATTTTGAGAGTTTGATGCAGTGGCTTCAACATTCTGTGATTTGTGAAGTCCAGTCTCATAGCTTTGAGAAATCTGTTGAGAGGGTTGTTCAAAGCTTTGTGATTCTCTTGGTTGTTCTTGCATATTAGCTTTGATGATTTTCTCTTTCTCAATATCATCATCTTCTTCATACTTATTTTGATTGAGATCTGCAAAATTATCACTCAAGGAAACATCATAGATTTTATCAAAATCACATGAATGCTCTCTTCTAAAACCTTAGTTCTTTTATTGAAAATTCTATATGCTTTGCTAGATTGATAATAACTAAGAAACACACCTTCATCACTTCTAGCATCAAATTTACCAAGATTATCATTACCATTATTATACACATAACAAGTACAACCAAAAGGTTTAAAATAAGAAACACATGGTTTTCTACATTGGAAAAGTTCATATGGAAAATTCTTCAAAATAGGTCTAATAAAACGTAATTGGCAGTGTTAACAGCTTCTGCCCCGAATTTTTTTGGCAAATTGTTTTCAAGAAGCATGTTTCAAGACATATCTTCAAGTGTACTATTCTTTCTCTCTACCACTCCATTTTTCTCTGGAATTCTAGATGCAAGAAAGTTGTGTGAGATATCATGTTGTGCACAAAATAAATCAAACTCAAGCTGATCAAATTATCTACCATGATCACTTCCGACAGATGCAACAGGTACATTGTTCAAATTTTGAAGCTCTTAACAAAGCTTTTAGAATTCATGCAGTGCTTCAGATTTTTCTATGATAAACATAACCCAAGTAATTTAGAGTAATCATCTATTACAACAAGCATATACATTTTACGTTTGGGTGTTTAAAATCTCATAGGGTCACACAAGTTCATGTGCAGCATCTCTAAGGGTCTAGTAGTATTTAAGAATTTCCTTTAACTTGAATGAACTCCTTGTATGTTTACCTTGGGTAAATATCTTTCATATCTCTTTATCTGTAAACTCCATTGTTGGCAATCCTCTTACCCAGTCCTTTGAGATAAGTTTGTTCATTGTGTGCAAGCTTATATGCCCAAGTTTTCTATTCCAAAGCTTTGGATCTTCCTTCAAAGCTTTGAGTCACTTTAGACTTTAGCCTGGAACTTTATTAGTATACATAGCATAGACATTATATGACCTAGGAGCAGTGAGTATGCAATTGTAAGATTTGTCATCTTGCACCACACATTTGTCCTTGTCAAAAATGACTTTATTACCCTTTACAAGTTATACTTCAAACCATATACAAGATAAACATTAAAAATATTGCTAGCATATTCATTACCAATATTACATAAACCAATGATGTTGCATTTTGCCTTGTCACCAAGTGTGATTGTTCCTCCAGAATATTCTTTGAGTTATGTAAACAGAGACTTATTTCCACTCATGTGCCTGGAGCAATCACTATCCAAAAATCACTTCTGATCCATAGCCTTGGTGACTGCATAGAAAATTCAATCAATGCCTCAACAGGCTATTAGACCAAGTGTATAATTTGGACTCATATTCAGAATCAACAATATTAGGTTGTATGATTCCTATAGGAACCCAAATCTGCATCACTTTTCCCTGAAGCTTATAAGGATAGGTGTTCCTCATAATGTGAGGATCTGTCCTTCTAAAGGGGCAAGTTAACTTAACATGACCAAGCTTAGCATAGTAAAATCATTTCGGAGAATGTATATTTCCTGCTTTCAGAAAGGTGGTATGGTTCTTTTTTTGGAAAATTTATATTGTAACCAACTCCACTTTTGTGTACAGAATGCAAACTTCCTCCAAGGAAAAAATTTAGATTGTGTTCTAACCCTGCAAATCTTGATAAAATTTTTTGGGCTTCGTTGAACATTCTCAGTCAATGAAGTGTTTCGTTGTTCTAAAACATCTTAATGATGTTTCAGATCACCAAACTTATTAGTTAAAACAGTATTTTCATCTATAACTTTGTTAACCTGTGCCTTCAAAGCTTTGAACCTACTATCTAAAGTTTTGAGGTCACTGTCAATTTTTGATTGAGATACTATAGGAGTTTTGTTGAGAAAAACTAACTCTAAATTTTTCTTTGTCTGCTCATGAACATTCACCATCAAATATTTAATCTCACTTCTATAACTTTCTTCATTTAAAAACACGCTTTTGAGAATTTCAGATAGTACATCAGAAGGACTAACAAGAATATTTTTTATCATCTCCTCATTGTGTTTGTTTGATCTTATTTCTTCTTCATGCTAAGCCATTAGAAAAAGATTAGCTTGTTCTTCATCTGAATTGATGAATCAGAATCACTCCATGATGCAACCATAGCTTTCTTCTTTCTGTTGTCATTTTCTTTCTTAGGAAAATGCCTGTTCTTCTTCTTTTGTGGACAATATCTAACTAGGTGATCTGTATCTTCACATTCAAAGCAATTCACTACTTTAGATTTATGTGAATGTGAAAAAGACTTATCTCTGTGATGCCTGCTGCTTGAGGATCTGAATTTGTCTTTGTTGTAGTCCTTGTTTCCAAAGTTTTTCTTCATTTTCAGTATTTTGGTCAAAACTTTGGAGATCAATGGTAAGGCTTCCTGATCATCATCATCTTCCTATTCGAGGCTTTGGAATTTCTCATTGTCTTTTGCCATGAGTGTCAGGTTTTTGATGTTGTCACTCATATCACCGTCAACCTTTTTAATAGAATTCTCATGAGTGAGTAGCTTGCCTTGCAGATAATCTAGCTCCAGAAGGCTCAAATCCTGAGCTTCCTCAATTGCAGTGGTCTTTGGTTCCCACTTGGATTTTGGTAGACTTTATATAATCTTTCTTAAATTTTCTTCATTTGAAAATTCTTTCCCCAATGGCTCTAAGTTATTCTCAATGTCTGTGAACCTTTTGAATATGTCCTTGATGGATTTATGAGAATTCATCTTGAATAGATAATACTGCCTTAGAAGAATGTTGATTTTAGTCTGTTTGATTTCACTAATTCCTTCATATGTCACAACTATTTTGTCCCAAATGTCTTTGGCACTTTTGCAGTTGGATATTCCGTTGAACTCATACGCACTAAGAGCACAATATAACAAGTTCATAGCTTAAAAAAATTTTGATACTTCTTTACAATTCAGTGACTCAAAGATCATCCTCAGAATTGACATTTCTGATACCATCTGCAGTAGAATAGTAAACATATGGACCATTCTGAGTGATTGACTATAGCTCCATGTCATGATCTATGATGAACATTTTCATCAATGCTTTCTAATGCACAAAGTTGTCACCACAGAACAGTGGAAGTCTGTTAGATGCTCTTCCTTGTGAGAATCCTCAATCACCTACATTACTCATTTTCACAAGATTGATAGATCTTATATAGTGACCCAAGCTCTGATACCAATTGAAAGCGTGTAATGCAGGTATAAAACATGATCAGTATACTCTAGAAGGGAGGGTGAATAGATTATGCAAACTTTTGAAACTTTAACACAGAGATCTGAAGGATTATCAAGGCTTTGGACAAGTATAGGAAAGGTTTGAAACAATTTGAAACAGTCTAGAACTTCAAAGATTTAAATCATGAAACCCTCCAAATCATTGGAGGTTATGAGTGTTGTAAACTTTGTGAATAGAATGAAATGCAGAACATAAAAGTAGATGAACGCAATGTTTTTCTACGAAGTTCAGCCACCAATGGGCGTACTCTCCTTCTGAGAGATACTATCCCTACATGATTTGAACAACTTATTAATCACGGACTTAGTCCTAGATCTCAAGCCTATGTGAATTCCCTTACACCTATACAGCTTGAGGGTCCCAACCTATGTAGTTTCAACTACAATCTGATGAAACAATAAGAACATCTTGTTCTTCACTTGAAAAACTAACTTACTAAAGTTGATGAGGTATTGAAACTCTAATGAATTACAAAAATAAAGCACAATAATTGAAGAACACATAAAGTAGTATAAGAAGTGATGCTCATAAGTGTTATTCAGAGTTCTGAAATGATTAATCTTCTGCAAAGTTGAATATCCAATCTAGTTGAATGGATGAAGAGTTTATTGATGATCTCCCTTGAATATTGTCTCTTCAGTTTCTCTGTTGATCACTCCTCTTCCTTGCTTGAAATTTAAATCTAGTACATAACAAATTGCAGTAACAACTTGAGAGACTTTAGGAACATATTTCCTACAAATCCTCAACCCCGAACAGCTTCTTTCAACAACTATATTTGAACAGCTGGTTTGATTTTGTTAGGCAGGTTTGACAACGACTAGTCCTGCAAAACATGAACTCAAGATCAAACAAAATACAGACAGAATATGACAAGTACAGTGATATGTTTGACGGATCAAATCATCCAATAATCTTAGCTATTTTCTGAGATGATAATCAATATATATAAATCAGTATATATAGCCAAATAAAATTAAATAATAAGATTATTACTTAGAATAAATCACTAACCAAACACATATCCAGATAGATTATCCTGCAACAAGAATTTGTTAGTCAGAATAACTCAGTTACAAATCAATAAAGAACTCCAAAGCTTTGGAGCTTTATCTTCCTTAAAAGCTTTTGCATGCAAACACTGATTCTTAAAGCAAATCAATCTGCACACTTTGCTAGCAATATAATTTAAATACATAGTCTGAAGAATATTTACAAAAAGAGACATTTTAAAGACTAAAAAACAACCTTTAATCGAATGCCTAACATGCAACACATAAAATTTTCAACAAGTATCTAGCAATATCACAACAATGTTCAGCTTCAATGCTTTGGAGCTTTGAACATTCTCTCAAACAATTATGTCTTTCATCATCTTCATAGTTTATCTCCCATCAGTTTATACACCCCCTTAATTCAAAGGGATTAAATTATCAAACCAACCATCACAAGCTACCTATAGCATAAATCAATGAAGTGTTCCCGGAACAACTCTTGGCGAGGGGAAGAAAACATGGAAAAAATTAGTGTTTAGGGCAGGTTTTCTGTTTACTTTTATATAATTACAGACATAATGTCATATCTTACGAATACTTAGTGTTAAAATTCATTTTAGGTGACTAATATAATTATAATTAGATTTTTTGAAGTGTTATTTAAGTTTTTTTTTATTCCAATAAATTTTTGTATTATTTTAGTATTGAATTGTTTTTTAAGATTGTATGAACAATATTTTGCAATGTAAATATTTTGTATTTTCATGTTATATTATTTCGGTAATAAAATATATTTTTATGTTTGTAGTTGTGAAATTCATGATTTGGTGATAATTTGATGATTTGTTGTGGAAGGCCAAGAACGAACTTCTCCAAATTTGATGAAATGGTGAGATAACTATTTGACGTCATACATTGTGAAATTTGTGGGAGACCAAAAATGCTATATTTTCCACCAAAAATGGTGAAATGGTGTTTTTGAGGGTCAACTGTGGGAGGCCAAACCATTTTTCCCTAAAAATATAGGTTTGGTGTAAAATTTGATATACACTGCGGAAGATGCTCTAAGGGCATACTTTCAAGCATAAATCAAACCATGGGGAGCTCTTTTGTACCGTTTCAAAGCTCCAAGGATCTTTTGCCACACAAATAGTGCATTTGGATAACGGAAGGTAGATTGTCTTTCAAATATGAAATTTTTCGGTTAAATCTCTCTGAATTTTGCAAAATAGTTGAAATTGTGTCAAAAAATTTTCGAATTTTAACCAACATTTCGAATTTCCCGATTTCTAGCCGGAATTCTTGATTTTTTGGTGAAATTCCGGATTGTTTGGGTGAAAATTCGAAATTATTTTTGGTGGATTCTGATAGAGAGAAATTACCGGATCAGTGATTTGAGAAGCTCGGGTTCTCCACACACAAAAACTCGCTAAACAAACTACAACATTTTACATTATTTATTTCTGATATGAAAAATAAGATTGACATGTATAAAAATAGCTAGACTCTTAACCATAACCTAAACGATTCGACTATAAGTGTCCGGCAAGAAAAAAAAAACACTTATCTCTAATTGAACAAATACAACATAATCAAACTAATTAAATAAATGAATTACTCGTACTATATGACATAATCTTGTAGGTACTTTGGTTGACGACGGTGTCACTTCCCTCATCGCGGAGCCGTTTTTCGAATGGATACGCATCCGTAACAACTCCTACTCCTCACTGGTTAACTATCGTCTAGTCATCAAGGCAAAAATTTGACCGATGCGAGCCCAACGCCGCTTTCATCAAACCACGCTGGACCAAACGCGATTCACCATAGTGGAACTCCATTGTCATCTTGGCATAATTTGTATTCACCACCCAAACTGTTGGAGCTACTACACACCAAGAACGACATGTGATCCCTAGAACCGAAAAATGTATAATTAAACAAAAAATGTGTGCCCTTGAAGAAGAATATCCACTTGACAGCATGTAGTATCGCAATGGAGACATCCCCAATACCCACGGAAACATTCATAGGAGTTGTAGCAGTGGTCGGTAACTTCAGCCATTCTACCAACTCAGGATGAATGAAGTTGTGTGTCGTCCCGATTTCGATAAGGACGGATACCTTGCGACCTGATATGGGCCCGAAATCCGAAAAGAACCCATTTGGTCATTGCGGATTATGGTCAGAAGACTCGAAGCATTGGAAACAATGAAAAACTCATCTTGAAGAGTCGATTCTATATCATTGTAGCTCATAAGGAGAAACTTTCCCTCGCACTTCTGACAACGATAATACTTTTGATCGCAATTGTAGCATGAACCATGTATATGCGTTCCTGCTTTTTAGCAAGTCTGAACCTATTGATCGGTGATGTAGGTGCGACAAGTGGGGTCTTTAACTAAACGGTTATGGTGGTGGTAGGTGGTGCTGAAGATGACCTCTTCGGAGGCTTGTACGGTTTCCGATAATTATCCAAGCCCAAACCATTTCGGATAAAGAAGCCTCCAGTTCACGTGCCAATGTAAAGGATCCCAACAGTGAACGTGGCTGTTGTAACTTCAACTCATGTCCCCTCAGAGGTTTGAGGCCAGCTGTGAACATAGAGATTAATTTATGCTCACATGTTTGCTCAATTATGATAAAACTAGTGTACTACCCGTGCCCGAGGGCACTATCCCTAAATCGGGTCGTTTTTTAATTTAGATGTGTTTTTTTATAATGAATTTAGAGGTGTTTTCTAAAAATTATATTTACAAATGTGGTGAAAAAATAAATAATAAAAAAACAACTTCCAAATTAGGGATGTAATTGAAAAAAATATCTCTCATATTAGTTAGGAATGTCCAAAGAGAGTGGGTAGTTAGGCATGTCCAAGGGAAGTGGGTAGTTAGAAATGTAATAAGTAGGTGAGATCTAATGGTGGGGATGGAGTTAATTTAATCTAAGGGTTGAAAATGCAAAAGTTTGTTAAACCATGCTGTTTTATAATATAGAAGCTTCTAAAATCAGCCTGATATGAAATGACAGTCAACTCCCGTCTCAATTTAGAAAGCTAGTCAAAATAATCATGATAAAATTTCAGAGCGGTACGAACCTTTACCTCAGTGAGAAATGATGACCATGTTGTGAATGCATAATTGTTTTTCTTGTAACAGAACCAGTTCGCGGCTTCCCGCTCAATAGGACACCCACAAGCTCAGGTTATTCATCCGATAGAATTCTAAAATAAGTAAAAAATTTATGAACCTCAAATATCCACATGTGAGGGTGGCTACCTGAGAAATTTTGTAGGTCAACATGGAGCTTGTGAACGAGTCCGTCGATACCCACATGATTAGGTTGGCGAAGATTGTTGTTTACATTTTTGTAGGATCCTTGGCCCTGATACGGTAGACTGTTATCCGTCTAGACAACGTCAAACGAGTCGGCTTAGGAGTGAAGAAGAGAGGGCCTATGTCTGAGATCGTTAGGTTAGTAGCGGAGACCAGCTGTTTTAACGGAGCGCATGTGCAATCGGATCACCGTAGCGGCCCACGACTGCATGTTGGATGAATGAAAAGCTCGAGACTGCAACCCTCAAAAATTCCAGGAACCGCAAATTGAGGGAGGCGGCCATCGCCCGGGATAACGGACCTACCCTGATAGCCGAACAGTCCCTAAACTGACATCGGAGCGAACATCTTATGTGGCAGAACCAGTGGGTTATGCTGCTGCAAGTGTACCGTTGCTTGGACGTAGTGGCTGGTCAGGTTATTCGGCACGGGCTTTGCTGGAATCGTCGAATGCACTTGCAGCGCTCGGAGTGCCTCGATACAGGCCGGAAGCACCGAACCGGTTTGCGGCGGCTGAGGGAGAATGACCCGCGGTAGGGGCTGTGAACGGGTGAGCTACTGCTGCTGCTGGGTTTCATCCAGAGGTAGTTCCGGACCTTGTGGCTCATGTTCCAACTCCGGTGAGGCGGGTCCCAATTGGTGACACCCGTTCTTCAAACCCTTCGAACCGTGTGCCAACGTCTGCAAAAGATTTTGTTCATTGTTTCTGTCAACTAACATATTTTTTGGGTCAGAACTTCAATAGTAATCGTGGTTGGCTTGAAATCACCGGTTGCGATTAAAGAAATTCAATGAAAGCACCACCGATAGCGGGAAGCCACTACTACAAAAGTTGCCAGATAGAACAGATTTTTAAACCGCAGTTCTCAAAACCGCTGTAGAAAGACCCAAATAAAGACTGATTATCTTTAACCGCTACAATTATTAAAACTAATGGCAGTTATCAGAAAACCGTTGTAAATATAGTACGAAATACAACAGTTAATCAAAGAACCACGGTATTTTGTTAAACGTTTACTACGGTTATTCCTAACCGTGTTTTTTATAACTTTTAAACGACTTTTGTAAGAAACAGCATTATTACAAAATTTTAATAGAGCGGTTTTTATAAATAATCGATGTTTAGTTCTTTATAAATCAATTATTTTCTATAATAAATGTCATGTATGAATAAAAATAATAAAATAATTTACAGCTATTTTTAATAGCCGTAGTTTAATTGAATTAAAGTAAATATTTTCATTATATATAATTAATAAAAACCAAAAAATAAATAATAAAATCTATTTTATTTATAAACGCTTTTAAAATCATTAAATTTCTATAATTATTGTTATGTATAAATAAAAAATAACATAATAAAAATATAAACAAGTGTTTTTTTCATAAGCGTGGTTTAATTGAACAAAAGATAATTAATAACAGCGGCTTTTAAGGAGCCCCTCTATTTGACAATATCTAAATCTAATCTCAGCCGTTAATTTCCAAACCCCGAATTAGTCTACAACTCTCTCTCTCTCTCTATTTATATACCTCTCAGCCGCATTTTTTTCTCCTTCTCTATCTTCTCTCGTCACCCTCCCTCCCTCCAGATCTGATCTCTCGCCTCTATTCTCCCCCTCCCGTCTTGTCTCTCATCTTCCTCCCTCCTCTCTTCTCTATCGATCGTCTTCCCACCCTCATCTCTTCACTCTCATCTTCCCTCCCTCCACTTCCAGTCTCTCTCGTCTTCCTCTGCCGCCACTGCCGGAGTCCGCCAAAGCACAAGCCTTAGCAGCACCACCGACATCGCTGCTACAATCGGAAGCGAAAAAACCCCGCTGGTAGGGATGGCAATTGGGTCTAGTCCGAAGTTATCCGACATGATCCGACCCTAATGGAGTAGAATTCATCCAAACTCCTTACAAACGGATCGGATATGAATCACAAGTTTTGTGATCCGAGAAACTCGATCCGATCCGATTAGGTTATCATGCCTAGTAAATTTAATAATATACATGCATTCATATAATTACATATATAACTTTTTCTATATTTACTCGAGATTTTGTCCTAAGTTTGATATATCTATATACTTATTGTGAATAGATTGATAAAATTAAAGACGTAAAGTATATGTTAATCAAATTTTGATTATGATTCAGAATAATCTTAGGTCAGATGAACTAGAAAAATTGTTCTCCATGATCCAATGGATAATCCGAATGCGATCTGATCAGACACGATATGGATCGGATCTAGATCTGGGCTGATCCGATCCAAACCCGATCCGTTTCCATCCCTACCCACTGGTGCCGTCACTGCTACAATTGGATGATGAACACACTACTATAAATGAACACAAAACTGGCAAAAATATACTAACATTCGCGCGGCAATACTCTTTATCGCCTTTAATAACATCAAAAAGAGCGAGATTTATTATTGTCCCTTGAGATGGTCTTATACGGCGAGAAAACGGTGTCCCCGTTTATAGTTTAGTAAAAACGGCAAGTGTTTTAACAACAACAAAAATATTAATCTCCGTTAATGTGCTTATCATAAACGACGAGAAATTTATACTGTTGGCATTATATTATTATCTCGGTAAATAATATTCAAAAGAAACGGCGAGTATATTAACACCGTTAATAACAGTCTTATACGACGATTTGCTCTCCGTATATTCACTTTTTACACGTTTCCCAAATTGTTTGATTTGTCCGCCAAATTCTGGTGCGAACGAGTGAAGAGAAAGAAACCCTTCTAATCTTCTCTTCCAGGTCTGGGGAATGAAACCCTTCACATTCAGGTCTAAATAGAAGACAGAAAAGAGAGAGAATGGAGGAGCAGTCCACCTAGAAGCCACAATAAAGAGAGAGAATGGAGGAGCGATTTCTTTGAGCTCGTCCTTCTTTTCCCTGCGTTGCAATCATCGACCCTTCTCCATCAAAAGAACACGGTTACAGTTTATGATGTTAGTATAGAAATACCTATCTATCTCTCAGAATCCTGTAAGCTGAATCGTAAACCCTATCTGCATGTTCTAACCCTTCAAATAAGTTTCAATTGATTTTGATTTCTAGTATGGGATTTGTTGTTTACCTAGTTTTTATTTGATTTCTAGCCCCTTTGTGGTTTGTGAGAAAAAAAATGCTTTTTAACCTGCATTGGTGAATTCACCAAAATCAAATGTTCAATTGTCATGAATTTCACAGCCTTGACGAATTAGTTCCAGAATTAGGGCTTTCTTTAATCTGTTAATAGTATTTTTTAATTGTTCTATTCTTAATCGAGCCATTGATTTTAGTTGTAGTTTTCCTACAGTAAAGCTTGAAATTCATTGATGAGTGTTTAGTTTTGTATTTTTGTTTCGATTATTTCCGACTTTCGAGCCCGTGAATATAGCACATTTGAAATAAAAAGAGACAGTTCTTCAAGTTCAATAAACAACCCCTTTTAAATAAAAAAATTATATAGGATAGCCTGATAGGGAAATTACATAAAGAAACCCAAAAAAATCAAAACAACTAAGCAAAATAGCTAAACGGAAAACATGTTCTAAACAGCAGAAGAGCCAGAACCAACAGGAAAAGGCAGGGTCAAAAGAACATCAGAGGAGACAGGAGTATCTTTCATAGGAGGGAGCATTGCCAAAGCATAAACTTTAACCATGGCCGTTTCAACTCGTGATACCCTTTTCTGAACCTTCCCTTTACTCTTTCCACCAGATTTAACTAGACTATTCTACGTGCTTTTTCCTTTTCTTGTTTTTCTTTTTTGCTTTCTTATTAGGGGGTGGGGAGAACTGAAAGAGAAGGTGATTGGGTGTGGATATGTGGAAAAAGACAACTGAAGGAAGGGGCTTTTATAGTTTTGATCCTCTGTAACAGTCGCAATTGGTGTATTAAAGAATCACTAATGGGAGAGGTGAGGGAACCATTAATGCATGATGACTTGAGAGGACGGCGCATGCATCTGTGAAGCCAAAAAGACTGAAGTAACAGATGCATCAAGTGACATCAAGGAAGCCATTACAGATGTAGGGTTTTGTTGCAGGTTACGCAGCGGAATAACAAAATTTTATCCTGCTGAAATCCCTCGAAGGATCACACGCAAGCAATCATAACATAAACAACGTAGAAAATTGTGTACATTAGTTTGTGTGATTACCACCTCTGCATTGCAGCTAGAATCCTTCTCCATGTACTTTGCTAGCAACGGAAGAAGGAGGAATAATCATGCAAACCGAGGCACCTGGTTGTGCGCCTCACGAGGCCGACGGCAAGGGGGCGGATGGGTAAGGGGCGAACCCCTCTTGCTTTTTCTCTTTCCTTGCTTTGTTATGTTCTCTCAATAATGACTTGTCTTGAGAAAATAACAACCTATATTGCCCTTATATAGTTCATAACTCCTTATTAATTACATATTTGCCCCAATACTAATCATGTCCATACACGGATTAGTCCACCTTACAAATTAGTCCGACTAACTTTGCATGTGGTTACTTTATGGTCCTTTTAATTAATTAGTCGAACTAATTAATATCCAAATCCAAATTAATCCATTTGGTGTGTGACCCTGTAGGTTTCTACTTAGTTTGTAGTAACTATTAGTAACATTGAGCGGTTTTAGCAACACATCTATGTCACCAAACAAATTGAAATAGTCAGTGATCCGACAAACCTTGTGCCTAATGTTATAGTAGTTTATTATCCGTTGGTCTCTATATCCGGATTAGACACGAGACATAGTAGTCAAATCGTATATCCAATCCATAGTTTCTCGATCCTATGAATATGCTTATCCAAGCAGATAACATCAATACCTCCATATAGATTTATCTCAGTCTGATCGACATTCTATAAGCACCATCCCTAGAGTGGCCCATGGATATTTTCTCCCATTATGTGGCGGGAAAAATCCTCTCTACATCACTACCATCTCTTAGCTTGCTTCCAATCATGCCCGATAATTATGTTTATAGTTACCCGGTTAAGGCGCAACATTTGATAATATCAAAGCATGATATTTCTCAACTAGAGTATCTAGTGACTTCAATTCTAAGGATTACAATACCTTTAGCACTAGAAGAAACAATTGGGACTTTGACATAATCTAATGTAGCCTTCCCGTTGTGGGTCAATCTAGTATGCCTTTACCCCTGATGCATACCCATGTGTTAGACTTGATATCTCCATATCAATCTACCCACATACTAGTCTATAGTGATTGTCTCGTTAATCAATATAATGGACCTGGAATATTTAAGATAAATAACAAATTATTATAAGGACTTCATTATATTAACTATCTCCATAAATAATAAATGAATATTCTAGGAAAACAATATTCATACTAAATCTAGATTGCCTCTAGGGCGAATCTGTTGCATCTCTGAAGCCTATATATCTAGTTTTCCCTTCATGCTTTCGCTGAACGAGCGACTTTGTGAGTTGATCTGAAAGATTCTCATATGTTAAAATCTTGCATATCTTCACATCTCCTCTATCGATGATCTCTCGAATGAGATGGAATCTCCTAAGTACATGCTTGGACTTCTGGTGTGACCTGGGTTCCTTGGCTTGTGAAATCACCCCAGTGTTGTCACAGTACAACCCAATGGGATCTATTATTCTAGGAACCACACCAAGCTCAGTGATGAATTATTTATCCAAACAACCTCGTTTGTTGTGCATGCAGCAATAATGTTCTCAACTTCTGTTGTAGTATCAACAATTGTCTCTTTCTTGTAACTATTCCAGCTCACAACTCCTCCATTCACGCAAAACACATTGCCTGACTGCGATCTGCAGTCATCCTTTTCGGTTGGGAAGATCGCTCAGTGTAACCAATTAAGTTGTGTTCTTCCTCACCTCCAAATATCAAGAAAGCATCCTCGGTTCTTCTGAAGTACTTAAGGATGTTCATGACAGAAATCCAGTGACTCTCACCTACATTGGACTGACATCTGCTTGCCATACTCAACGCGTATGACACAACTGGTCTAGTTCACAACATGGCGTACGTGATAGACCTATGGCCGACGTATAGGGAACCCTATGTAAGGTTTTGATCATGGATACGCAGCGATATAAAAATAATTTATCCGACCAAGACCTTCCAAGGATCACAGGAAGAGAATTCATAACGATGGTAAAGGATTCGTGTTATGTACAATGTATGTCTCCTTTGATGACTTCGAACGCGAAAAGTATCATTCTATGGTTTATCCACACCTAGGATTTATATCTAGATCCTCCAATCTCCTTGTGCTAGCTAGGATGAATGGAAGAGGAAGAAGAAATCACGCAACGGAGACCAAAAGAGAGGGGCAGCCTCTCTTCTTTGGCCGACGGGTAGGGGCGGACGGCAAGGGGGTGTTCGGCCCACTTGTTATCTTGCTCTCTCCTTGATTCTCTCATACTCAAATTATGTTATGAGCATTAGTTGTGGGGAAAGAAGCTAGGAGCATCCTTTATATAGTACAATAACTCTGTGTTACTACACAAAGGCCCTTTCCTAAACCTACTCAAGTTCGGATTAGTCAAACTTGCATATTAGTCCTACTAAGTTAGCAAGTTGTTGCGATTTGATCCTTCTAATTAATTAATCAATTTAATTAATTCCCAAGTCTAGTACAATCCTATATGGCGTGTGACCCCATAGGTGTCTACCTAGTTGGTATTAACTATTTACTAATATGGAGTGGCCTCTAGCAAGACATCCATTCTACGCAACTAATAGAAATAGTCATCCGACAAACCTTGTGCAAGTATTGTCTCATCCCTTTGTCTCAATATCTGGACTGGACACGAGACAAACAAGTCACACTCGTATATCCAATCCATAGGTCCTCGATCCTGGGAATAGCCTTATCCGTGCAAATAACATCAATATCCTATATTGAATTATTTGAGTCTGGCCAGACATTCTATAAGCACTATCCCACGAGTGGCATAGGATTTTTTCTCCCGTTATGTGGGAGGAAAAAATTCTATCATACATCACTACAATATTTAAGCAGGCTTCCTATTGTGCCTGATATGTGCCTTTATGACTACCCAGTCACGGTGTAGCGTTTGACGCTACCAAAACACAATACTCCACAACTAGATGATCTAGTGACTTCAAGTCTAAGGATGACAATACCGTTGTCACCGCGAGAGGCACTTGTGAATTTACATAACTTGTATGCAGCCTTCTCAGAAATGGGTCAATCCAATGTGCCATTATTCCTAATGCATACCCATGTGTTGGATCGTGATATCTCTATATAAATCCAACCCATACTAGTCTATACATGATTGTCCTATAATCATTATATTGGACTAGGGATATTTAAGATAGACAACACAATTGTAAATCTAAGTACTTCATTATCTTAAATATGTCAATAAATAATACTATGAATATTCTAGGCAATTTATTGTTCATACTAAACTAATTGCCTTTAGAGAACCTATTCCAACAGTCTCCCACTTGCACTAGAGCCAATCTGGTGAATCTCGTATGCTTGCACTGAACAAGCGGCTTCGTAAGTGGATCTGAAAAATTCTCATCTGTAGGAATCTTGCATATCTGAACGTCTCCTATTTCTATAATATCTGGAATAATATTGAACTTCCTGAGTACTTGCTTCGATTTCTGGTGTGACCTGGGTTCCTTTGATCATGCGATTGCCCTAGTGTTGTCACAATACAACTCTATGGGACCCGCAATGCTAGGAACCGCACCAAGCTCAGTGACGAACTTCCTAATCCAAATAGCTTCCTTTTCTGCGCCATTCGCAGGCATGTACTCAGCCTCTTTTGTCGAATCAGTCACCGTCTCTTGCTTGGAACTCTTCCAGCTCACCGCTGCTCCATTCGGGCAAAACACAAACCTTGACTGTGATCTGAAATCCTCTATGTCGGTCTGAAAGCTTGCATCTATGTAACCCCTGTGCACAAGAGATTCCGGCGGGGAGACCTCCGTGTACACCGTATGTAGAGGATCAAGGATCGCACAGGAAGAGTGGGGTTGTGTGTAGGGAGAGAGTAAGTCAGTAGCAATGTCTGAGAGAGAGACAGAGGTTTGGCAGAGCCTCCGCGTATGGCCAGTGTGTTCTCCTTTGTATGGAAAGGTTAACGTCCTATATATAGCAGAGAACGTGACCGTTGTAGTGTGGTTAATGCGCCCATTGATGGCGGCTTAATTAGCTTAACCATAACGGCACGTTCGTCCGAGTTTATAGGGACCGTTACAGCACGTTGTGCGCGAATACCGGAACTGTTACGAGGTTGACCGGGTTTGACCGGATTGACCGGGTTTATGGAGCTCGTGCCATAAATCTCTCAAAACAGTTACTAAAGGTCGCGTGCGGGCTTGGCTCGCACGCGACAGGACTTACTCTAGCCTCCAAACCACTAAGTCCCTACAAGTCCCGTGCAGTGGTATGCGAGGGCTCTGTCTCGCAGCCCCCACATGGATCAGCTCGGCTGGTGATCCAGTGTGTGTGGAGCACAATATGGTGTGCTGGATGGTTGCCACGTGGCCAAGATCTGTCAGCTCAGAAAGCACTATCTACATTAGCCCCCTTTCTGCGCGTGAAGACTCATAGCTGTATAGACTTCCATGCGCGGAAACCAACATACGCGTTGCCGCCACGCACCAATTCAAATACGGGTAAGTTCAGCCCTCGTGCGTGCCATTATGACCTAAAACCCCTAGAGTCATGCCGTCTGGCTTCTAGGGTTTTAGGCGTGACGTCAGCTTGTCCTGTGATTGCGCGATTCGACGGTGACGGTTGCGATTCGACTACTGAAAGGACGCAACCCTTCATTATTTTTGAAAAAATACTTTGTATCCACTGTTGCAAAGCATCACTTCTTTCTCTTAAAGTGAATGGTACCCGGAGATCTTCGTGAGCAGATTCAGATAATCAATCATCAATTCAAAACTGCAAATCGTCTTCTTCAACTGTGCATATCCAGGCAAGCTTTGCGAAAACAAGGTTGGCCTTGTTCAATTTTGATTTAAGATTCCAGTGTATGCCTTGAACTGCGTTGAATCTGTAACCCAGAACACATAATCTGTTGAAACTTGCAAAGAAACCTTGATCTTTGAACCCACTTTTGCTTTAATCCTTCAATAATAAGGGATCCGGATGTGAGATCTTGAAATCGCTGATAATGCAACCCTTAATTTCTGAAATTGATACCAGAAACTGTTCGTCTTTCTTTTCAGAATAGATCTCGGATTTCGAACTTTCAAACTAAAGTGTAGCACCTTTCTCCCCCCTTTTTTCTTGCTCTTCCGCAAGAATGGCCAAGACGAAAGGAACCAAACCAAACAAGGAGGACGAAGAGATCCCCGATCTTCCGCAGGCTTTGTGGCGAAAAGCCCCCTATTTAGGTTGCCAAGATTTCTATCATGCGAGGGTTAAGGCGAAGACGATGCCTGATCTTGTCCCTGTTGAGGGATTGCTGACACTGACTCGCCCAGTTAGCTCAGCTTTGCTCGAGTTGATTGGTTCCGAGGATGTGGTTCGATTGGGGGTCGAAAACGGGTACTTCCCCTACACTGCGATTTCTACCCAGGCTTTCGTCCAGAAGTTGGACTATATGGATGAGTGGATTGACCACGTGTTGGACAATCATGCCGCGACTCTCGATGAAGCCGGTATATTCTTCGCTGTTCGTGCTATGAAGGGTGCTGCCGTGAAGCAGGACCAGTCCATGCTTCTAGACCTTCTTTCCCGCTACTCGCCTGCGACTCACACCTTCCACTTTGCTGAGTTCGAGGCCGCCCCCACACTCGAGGACGTGCAGATGCGGTACGATCTTTCCCCCATGGGCGAGGTAGACCCTTTGAGTCCTTTGAGGACGCCTGCGGAGATTACCTTGTACACGCAGATGGAGGAATGCTTGGCAGAGGTAAAGAAAATCTCCACCCGGTGGACTACTACGAGAGCCCTTCCAAACTGGCAGTTGGTTGATACGTCTGCGAAGAATACCTGGAACAAATGGTTGCAGTATTTTTTTCGAGACTATGCGAACAACAGCATCACTAAGAAACTTCTGAGTGAGAACCCAGATGCCGAGAATTATGTAGAGGGTAAAGGCTATCACTTGACCCTCTGTGCTTTCCTCTGTGCTTGGTTGTCGAGGTACTTGATCGACGGTCACCCCCATGATGGGGTCTTTTACCATGTTTTGCCACTTGCTGTGAGGCTCGCCCTTGGCCAGAGATTCGCACTCGGACCCTTGGTTTTGGGCACGCTGTACTATAGGCTTGATCAGCTAGTTCTAGCCATGAAAGAGTCGCGTGGCCGCCTCGATGTACTGACTTTCGTCAATATTTCCTTTTTGACAATGTGGGTGTTCGAGCGGTGGCAATCCTATGCCCCAACTGCTCTCAAACCCGACAAGTGGTGTCCCCCAGGCGAGAAGGAGGCGCGCAACAGCGGCAGAGCTGCGAGGTGGTTCAGAGCGAGCAACACCAAGTGTGTTTGGAGCTTGATATGCGAAAAACGGAAAGAGTTCACTGCCAGGCCCTATGCCACACGTGTTGAGAACGTGCGATGGTTTCCAAAGCTGTACCCCTGTAAGGGTGTTGTCTTCTCAGAAGAACTCCTCTTCGAAGAGGGACCGCATTTCCATGAACGCTATCGCGAGTTCTTTTGCTGGTGTCTACGAGGTTCTCTTCCTGCCCTCGCAGAGCATATTCGTGAGCTCGCGCCAAGGTACGAGAGGATTACCGTGGATGTTGACCCCACTCGAGTTTCTCCCCAGTTTGGCTTTGATGCAGTGGCACCATCAATCTGGCCCCAGTCCATTATCAGAGGTTGCTATAAGCGCTTGCTGACAAAGGAGTGAAAGACAGTATTCATGAACAATCTTCCCTTTGAGCAGCCTGCAGGGACCCGCGAGGGTGGTTGTTCTCAGAACTGGCTCGCATACTGGATCGCCCAGCAAACGAGGATTGAGACGCAGTTGGCCGCGCAGCCAAGTAGAGCCCCCTTGATCAAGAGAAATTCTTTCCCTTTTCGCCCCAATTGCAGTCTGAGCGAGTCTGAGTATGGTTGTTACTCACTGTTGGATCGCGAGAACCATTTGTGTCCTGACATCATTCTGAAGGAGAAGGTCGCCGCAGTTAAGAAGGGCGACACGCATGTCGTCAGATACAGCAAGGCATTTGCTGAGGTAAGCAATTTCTTCGCGTGCGTTAAGCTTCTTGATTTCCTTATGCTGACACCTTTATTTTGTACTGTTTGCTGTAGTGTCATGTGCGGCGATTCACATCTGGTGATCGCTCCAAGTCATTGGTTAACGCCATTGTTGCTACCAGAAGACAAAAGCAGTCGTTTCGGCTAGCATGGAGGATGGACCCTGAGGTCGAAACCAAGATCCGCGCAGTCATGAATGCTTTTGCTGACTCGCTGATAGACAATGCTCCGGCCCCGTCACCTCCCGGAGGTGATCCGTCCCCTCCAGCGAGTGCGGTGCCGAGAGCGAAGAGGCCCAGGCAGCAGGGAATTACAATTTCTTCCCCTAGAAGTGCTCCAACTTCCCCTCCGGCGAGGCCCCTTTCTGTCAAGGATAAAGGCAAGAGTCGCATGCCCAGCAAAGTGCGGAAGGAGCTCGCGGTTGAGACCTTCGTTCCATTCAACCAAGGGGAAGAACAAGAGAAGCAGGAGCCCAGAGAAAGTGATGAAGAAGAAGAAGAAGAAAGATTAGTTGCGATACATGAGGAAGAATCAGGAGGTACCCCCGTCGCATTTCCTTTCCCATTATCGTAACTTCTTTGCACTTCTTTTCTTAAACCAATCATATCTTCGCAGATGATGATGATGATGAGACCATTGGTGGCCTTTTGGCCAAGAGACAAAAGAGAGATACCCATTCTGGCATTCCAGACGATCCCATAAGCGAGGACGTTCTTGCCGAGTCCCAGAAGACAGCCGCGGAGGCTGCTGAAAGAAGAAGACAGCGGGAAGAGGAGGAGCTCGAGCGTGTGAAACAGCAGAGCCTCGAAGAGCGGCATGTTGACGACTTAGTGCGTCCAGTTGACGAGGAAGACGAGCTTCCCGAAGAAGTGGCTCCTCATGCGGAGGAGGAAGATGAGGTTCCAGAAGAGGATGCAGCAGCCCTGGAGCAAGCCCAAGCAGACTTCGAAGAGATCGCAGGCGGCGATAAAGGTGAGATCTTCAATCTCGCAGTAACTTATAGAGATGTTACTGTGGGTGCGTTAAAGCACGGTATGTCAAAGGCTGACATTCGCCGTTGGCTAGTAGACAAGTGCGGAGAACCTTCAGGTAATCGTTTGAGCGATATGCATGTACTAGGCCTTAGCAACTTGAGACAGAATCATGACTGGTTTATTCGCATCCCAGGTCACGCTCCTCTTTAAGACTTGCTTAGTGAGGACACACTAATAGGACATGGTTCCTCGTCTTTAGTGTATGACGAAGAGGCTTCAATCCCACCTTCGCGTGGAGGTGCTTGCTCTTAGCTTAAGTGAAGATAGCAAAATATTATTCAATGCGAGTTACCTCATACCATCGCATTTTGTATCGCAGGGAATGTTGAGGAACACGCGCCGGAGCAAAGAAGTCAGTCCTCTGCATCCTATGTTTCGATTCCGAGCCCCCATACTGAGAAGCCCGTCGCAGCTACTGATCATGCAGGTGAGCCTTTCGAGGACATCATCGAACTTTCCGATGATGCTGAAGCCTGTGCTGTGCTAATGGATGAAGATGCCCATGCTGGCGCTGAGGGAGTAAGGACAAGTACTGCCGATGCTCCCGCATCTGAGAATGTTCCTCGCCAAGCAACCTCGGCTGTCACTCCGCCTCCGGCGATGACTGAGTCGGCGGCGCCTATTCCTGCGTGGGGCTTTTGGGGCTCGCACGTTGGTAATGCAGTCGCAGCTGGTGCGGCCTACACTCTTCCTTCTAACTATGAGGAGTTAGAGCTCGCGGCTGACAGGAGAGCCATGGAGCAAGGGCAGTCTTTAACGACCCCAGTAATGCGCATTCCTTCTCTTCGTGAGATTCTCGAAGGAACTGGTAAGTAATGATCCACTGTTCGCATCTCGCATGATGCATTTGCGAGTTTGATAGCATAACTTAACTTTAACATTGCTTCAGGTTTGAAGCAAACTGACGTGAACTGGCTAGTTCGGATGCGCCTCTCCTACCCCCGATCGTTTGTAAGATCTCTGGAGATAGGGCCCTTTGATAGGAGGTTGTTTCTTACCGAAGCCATTTGGCTTTTGGAGCAGCTGTCTGCGGCCACGCCCGAGACCATTTCTGTCCAGAGCGCCGAATTGCTTCATGGCATGTGCGAAAATCTTCTTACCAAAGTTTAGGGTAGACTGGGTTTCAGATTTCTTATGAAAAGAGTCACTCTGATTCGCGCAGCCGTAACCTTGCAGCTCGGCCACCAGAACCTCGCAGCTGAAAAGCAGAAGGTGGAGCAGCAGAAGCGAAAGGCTGAAGAAGCTGTAAAGCTCTATCATGAGATGAATGCCAAGTGCGAGCAATTGAAGCAAGAAGTGGAGCAGGTAGAGAAGCTGAGCCATCAGTTCGCACCCCATGATTCCTTGATCAAGAATTTGCTTTTGACTTTTTAAATTTGAAAATAGCAAGGAAATGGCTGGAACATTAATGTAATGTTTGAAACATTAATGTAATGTTGCTAGGGTTTCTCCCCCCCTTTTTTTTTAACAACAAGAATCAACTTGCCCGTTTTGCCCTTTCCGGGATTTGATAGGATATCTCTGTGCATATCCAATTATGACATCAGCAATTGATGCTCTGCTTGATTTTCGCGCTAATTTCTCGGAAGATAAGCACGCTTTCGTTGGGAAGTCCATCCGAATCATGACTATCCGTCATTTATTAGGATACGCAACTGAATCGTCGTAGCCTTTGGTAGGGTAATTGATCGTTACCGCTTTTCAAGGCGTAAGTGATTGACCTTACCCTCTTTTCAAATTCTGCTGACTCATCTTTTGGCAACTGAAGAGTCTCCCCAAGGTCTATATAAACCTTGTATTTGCCGTTTGGGTTCTTCATCCCAAAAATGTGCTTTGCCGTGAGTCCTTACGACTGCTGGCTTCAGCGCTTGTTTTTCGTTGATTCATGGCAACTTCAAGTTGTGAATCCTGAGTTTGCGCTTTGTGCTGTAGAAATAGTTTCCACGATCCGCTTTATGAGGAATATTGTGCTTTATAACCGTCATAAAGAAGATGGAGATGATATCTCATGTGTGTTCGAAGAATCTTCTTCGTGTATTATGTTTGCAGGTCATGTTTCCGGCCGCCTCCCGGTGAGGTGCAGCGCCGAAGTGACCGTGCTACCGTCTCGTAATGAACGGCGGAATTCTCCTCCAGCATCCCTGGAGGAGGATTTCTTGCCTCTTCGTTCTTGAACTCAGGGGGCTTGTCAATGCCCTTGTCTATCATGACAAGGAGTCCATCACCAGAGGAATGACTGCTTCCCCTGTTCCGTACGGCGGAGTGCGCCGGAACAGGAGGTTCCTCCGGTGCCTATCTTGATCAGACAGAGGCTTTTTTCACCTCTTGGGGTCCTGGACGTACCATTACCCAGATTTTGCCGCTAAGGACGTAGCAAATGGCGAGTTGATCTCTTTGCAGCAGCATCCCTTTTGCTATAGATCTTTGGCCGCAGATCTGTGTATTGCGCAGCCGGTGTTAGAACCGGTGGGTTCATCCCTTTTAGTTAGGATTCCCGTAGTGTGTCTTTGCTGGCTTGTCAGCTACTTTTCGAATGTATTGTAAGCCACGTTGGCTGTGTAGTTAGATTTGAGCTCTTTCGCTTGTAAGCTGTTATCTAGACAGATAAATTGTAAGTCTTTCCGACTCATAATGATAAATATCTTTTGTATCATCTGCTGTCTCTTTACAACAAAATACAATTTCGCATGCGTTTCGGCATATTCCGCCTTGCATAATGCTATGTAATGCTTTCTCATTTGCTACCTGCCATATGAATTCGCAGATGTTTCCCTAGATCGTTAGAGATCGTATTTTCGCAGCTGTGCCATCCTGGCAGATGGGCTTGTGATTGGCCTTTGATGCACGTGCTATCATATCAGATAGACTTTTGTAGATCACTTAAGATCATTTTCACAATATTACTATGGTAGCAAATAGTCTTTAGTAGATCAATTAAGATCGTTAAGCGGTGCGAGTTGCTACTAGAAGATCAATTGAGATCATTTTTCGCATGGGTTGCTATCGCAACAGATAGGCTTTAGAAGATCAATTAAGATCATTTTGCGAATGAGTTGCTATCGTAACAGATAGGCTTTAGAAGATCAATTGAGATCGCATTTGCATAGGCTGCTATCGTAACAGATAGGCTTGGATGATCAATTCAGATCGCATTTGCATTGGCTGCTATCGTATCATATAGGCTTGAATGATCGATTCAGATCGCATTTGCATCGGCTGCTATCGTAACAGATAGGCTTAGAGGATCAATTAACACCGCATTTGCATAGGGTGCTATCGTAACAGATAGGCTTAGATGATCAATTAAGATCGCATTTGCATAGGCTGCTATCGTAACAGATAGGCTTAGAGGATCAATTAAGACCGCATTTGCATAGGCTGCTATCGTAACAGATAGGCTTAGATGATCAATTAAGATCGCATTCGCATAGGCTGCTATCGTAACAGATAGGCTTAGATGATCAATTAAGATCGCATTTGCATAGGCTGCTATCGTAACAGATAGGCTTAGATGATCAATTAAGATCGCATTCGCATAGTGCTATTGTAGCGGGTAACTCATTAACAGTTATAGCAAACTAATAAAGTAAAATCGACATCCAGAAATATGAAGTTTCTCATTTGGGAGAATTTTCTTATTATAATGCTCTCATATGGGATAGATGAGATTACAATCCTCTCATATGGGAGAGGAGATTGTGTAAATCGTAACCATACAAGAGATTAAGCGACGTTATAATAAAACGTATGAAATGAGAGAAGTCAGCGATAGTACTTCTTAATCCAGCGCATGTTGACTGAACTCGGGGTTGAGGTTGTGTCGTGCAACCTTCGTATGCTGCAATAGCCACTGTCGCGCAGGACCAAGTCTCCAACTGCGAAATCTCTTCGCTGGACTGTCTTATTGTAAGCGCGAGCAATCCTTTCTTGATATCGCTTGTTGGTCCTTTTGGCTTGTTCTCGCTTTTCCTCTAGCAAGACTAAGTCATGATCGCGTTGATTTTCGTAGAGTGCGTGGAAGGCTAGCCTTGCCGAATTGACTCTCACCTCCGGAGGTACCACAGCTTCGGCCCCATAACATAGTAGAAATGGCGAGGCCCCCGTGGGTGTCCTTGGAGAAGTTCGGTAGGCCCACAGAGCTATGCTTAGAGAGTCGGCCCACTTCTTGTGGTCATCTGCGACCATCTTGCTCAAAATTCTCAACAGCGTTTTGTTGGTCGCTTCGGCTTGTCCATTTCCCTTCGGGTAATAAGGGGTAGAACATATCTGCCTGATATTGTACTCCGCTAATTTCGCAGCTACCTGGCGATTAACAAAAGGAGTACCGTTATCTGAAAGAATGGTGTTTGGGATTCCGAACCTGCATATGATGCTTTCCTGGATGAAGTTGACCGCAGCCAGCGCATTTGCCGTCTTAAGTGGTATTGCTTCCACCCACTTGGTGAATAGCTCAGTTGCGGTGAGAATGAAATGATTCCCGTGCGAAGTTGGTCGGATGGGACCGATGAACTCCATAGCCCATGTGTGAAATGGCCATGGTGTTCCTAATGCATGTAGATCCACGGCGGGAGCGTGCACCAGGTTTCCTTTGAACTGGCATTCCTGGCAGCGTCGTACTTTGGTACGGCAATCGGCCTCCATCGTGGGCCAGAAATATCCAATTGAGAGGAGCTGCCTGCATAATTTCGCACCTCCTTGGTGTTCCACCTGATGAGAAAGGTCCATGACTTCTTGTGCTTCTCTGCCGTCTAGACATCGCAGCAAGTTGCCCTCGGGACCTCTTCGCCAAAGCAGGTTTTCCTGTATCACATATCGGGATGCTTTCCTTTTCAATTTCTCAGCTTCTTTTCTCGATTCAGGCCCGATGCCCTGGGTGAGAAAATCGAAGAGTGGCTTCCTCCAATCTGTGTCGTCATCGGTTAAGGCGATGAGGAGAGAATCTTTGATTAGTGCGCAACTCTCGCACTTCCCTTGTATCAGGGTTGCGGCTGTTGACATGTCTGGCCAATGAATGCCATATCTCTGAGATTTTCGATAGATTGACACCTAGCTTTCTCCGCAAGCGTGTTGGTGAATCTTTTCTAACAGTAGTTGTCCCTCTCGCTCGGAGACGCATCGCATGAGTATTCCACCAGGTCCCTTGTAGTAAAGGGTGTTGTCATGGATGCAGTACCCTTTTGTGAGTGCCCAGCTTTCACTGCTTGTGCCTTTCGCAATGGCTTGTAGGATTGCTTTTCTCCATTCTGTGTCATCCATGTGTTCGTCATCGCACGCATCTTCTGACAATGTCGACGATGTTCGCACATCAATGGAAATCCTTGCGGGACATTTGTCTGTGCTGACCTTAGATCCCAAGGTTGCTAAAGCGTCCGCGTGTCTGTTGTCTGCTTGGGGCTTGTGCTCGTACCTCACATCGCAGAATTGCTGTACCAGCTTTTGCACTAAGGTGCGGTAAGACAGAAGATTAATCTCCTTCAAACCGTATTCGCCCGAGGCTTGCTTGACGATCAACTTGGAGTCTCCCATGACTGTCAGATTGCTTACTTCCAAAGCTTTCGCCGCACGGAGCCCTGCGATGAGAGCCTCATATTCCGCTTCATTGTTTGTGACTGCGAAGTTGAGCTTTGCGGACATCTGTATGACCTCCCCATCTGGTTTGGTCAAGACTATCCCGATGCCTCCACCTTTCCTTGTGGACGAGCCGTCGAAGTGGAGCGTCCAATAGGGCACGTCGATTGCATAGATTTCAGGACCCTCAAGGTCTTCTTCGATCACGGGCTCATGACTGTTATCGGGGAACTGTGCCAACAGATCCGCTACCGCTTGCAACTTGATCGCTCGCGGTCTCACGCATGTGATATCATATTGAGAGATGGTCATGTACAATTTTGCCAGTCTCCCGCCGGGACTGGTGTGTGTTAGCAGGTATCGTATGGGGTCGCTTTTGGTGACCACTACTTGATTCAGCAGGCTGCACGATGCGAGAGATGTAGTAGATAGGCCTTTCCTGGCCTTCGTACTCCTGAGCCAAGAGTGCTCCTATGGATCTCCTTGTTGACGTCAGATATAGCAGAAGCGGTGATCCCAGTTGAGGTGCGATCATTATTTTCGAGGATGTCAGAAAATCCTTCAGCTTTTCGAATGCAGCTTCGTGCTCCGGAGCCCAGTTGTACACGGCGTCCTTCTTAAGAAGAGTACTAAAACAGCATGTGATTTCGGCAATCACTGGGATGAATCTCCGCAGATAGGATAGCTTTCCTAAAAATGTCTTCAAGGCATTCTGGTTATGGGGCGGCGTCATGCTGGTTATGGCTGATACTTTCGCAGGGTCAGGCTCGATTCCTTGGCGATGGACTACGCATCCCAAGAACTTCCCTGATGTTACCCCAAATGCGCATTTCATGGGATTCATCTTTAGTTGAAAGCGTCTACATCTGTTGAACACCTTCCGTAGATCTGCGAGGTGATCTGCTTCGTGCTTGGATTTAACCACCAGGTCATCCACATAGAATTCCACTTCTTTGTGCATCATGTCGTGGAATAGAGCCATCATGGCCCGCTGATAGGTCGCACCCGCGTTCTTAAGACCGAACGGCATCACTGTGTAGTTGAACACCCCCACCGGAGTGATGAATGCAGTTTTCCGCGCGTCTTCGGGGTCCATCTTGATCTAGTTGTACCCGCTGAAAACATCCATAAAGCTGAACATACGGTGGCCCACTGTTGAATCGATAAGCAAATCTATGTTGGGCAGTGGAAAATCGTCCTTTGGGCAGAAGCGATTGAGATCTCGGAAGTCCACGCAGACGCGGAGCTGTCCGTTCTTTTTCACTACTGGCACGATGTTGGCCAGCCATGTGGGATGGTGATTCGGCTCTATGAATTTGGCATCCAGGAGTTTGACAATCTCCTGCTTGATTTTTACGTTAAGCTCCGGCCTGAAGCTCCTTGTGCTCTGCTTTACCGGTTTAGACCCTAGGATGATGTCTAAACGGTGCATGGTGATGCTCGTATCCAGACCTGGCATCTCATCATACTCCCATGCGAACACATCCTTGTATTCGGTTAGGAGTTGTAGCAGTCCTTGCTCCTCCTCGGTCGCGAGGTCCGCACTTAGAAAGAATGGCCTTTTCTTTTCCTCGTTCGGGCTGAGGAACACTTCCTTTAGTTCTTGCTTTTGTGGTATTGGCCTGTCTTCCATGCATTCAGGCGCTTCTTTGAGCTTCTCATCTGGAGTGCTCTGCATTGGCTCTTCTGTTAGCGCAATTTGCTCGATTTGATTGATTAGCCCAGGGATGTCTACATGCCCGTGTGAGGACATCCCCGCGCACCTTCATATGCGATAGCACTTCTTCCCATTGGCGTAGAAGCTCTCTATCTCCTTGCCCTCAGGGTCATGCCTTGCAATTCGTTTCAAGGTATACACATTCTTCCGATGATATGCGATACGCGGCGCCTCTTCGCGTGTAGACGGCTTTTCCTTGGCATCTTCCCTTGTCACCATTACTCCCGCGGGTGACTGGTCATTGATGTCCTCCGATAGAGGCAAAGGAGTAGGGTTGAATGGTCCCGGTGTTTGTTCGTCCGCCATCTCGGTAAACCACACCGCCTCGCTAAGATGTGCTTCATCCAGGTTGAATGGATTCGTTGAAGCCGGTATCTCGACTACTCTGTCGTTCCAAATAGCTTTCATAATCTGGTGAGCCATGGAAGGAACTGCGTCGAAGCGATGAATCCAGGCTCAACCTACGATCATGTGATACGTAGTGTTCGCGTCTATGACATAGAACTTTGCTGAGCACTTGATTTTGCCAATCTGAACACCCAGGCGGATCCATCCGATCGTCATTCTAGATTCGCTTCCGAATCCCATCAGCGGAGATGGACGCTTGACGATCTTATGCTCGGGGATCCCTGCTAGCTTCAGTGTGTGTAGCGAAACGACGTTGACCGCTGCTCCTCCATCGACGAATGCTCGTTTGAACTCGACGCCGTTGACGATGGCTGTCACGTACAGAGGCCTCTGGTGGCTCGCATCTGTCTTCTTGTCGCTGGCAGAAAAGGTCATAACCTTTTCTGTACAGCGAGACGCTCTGATGACTTTTCCGTTGGATACTACAAGATCCTCCTCGTAGTCTTCCGCTATTCTCAAGATTGCTTTCGTCATATCTGTCAGGCATTTCTCCGAGAAATTCATCTCGTCGAAGAATCTGCTGAAGCCGTGCGACCCTTTCATCCGGTCGGCACGTTCATCCTCCGTGTCCATGCTGTAGTCTTCGTATTCATGGACCTCGGCAACGATGGGTAGACCATCCTCTGCGACTTCTTCCAAGTCGACGATCAAGATCATGGCGACCTCTTTTCCTTTCGAGCCCTGCTCCGCATGAGCAGGAAGCGGGTTGTTGCGCACATCCTTCCGGTGATCGCTAACGATAAGCTTGCCGTTCTTCATCTTCTGGTTGAACGCGAACCTGAGCTTCTTGCATTCAGCCGTGGGGTGCATGACCTTGCCGTGGTACTCGCACCACTTGGGGTCTCTCACCATCTCCTTGGAGGGCATCTTCTCGAGTGGCGGTAGGACACCGTCCTTACGCCAATGCCTGCAGAGGTCGATTGCCTCCTCTACCGAGCATGGTAGGGGTGGTACGTCGAAGTTCACAACCTTCGCTTGCTTCTGGGGTGAAACTGTATTGACATCTGCTTCGCGTCCCCTCTTATAACTGAACCTCCCGATCTTGTAGGTGGTGGCGCTCGGAGGTCGCTGCGGAGCGTTCTTCTTTTTCTGCCTCTCGACTATAGGCTCGATGTTCTTCGTGCATTCAATTAGCTTTGAAAACGTAGGTGTTGGCAAATTAATGAGCATACATTTGTATTCATCTCGCATGCACTGCAGGCATATCTCTACGAGCCGGCTTTCGAGCATTGGATCTTTGCACTCCAAGGATTTCGCCCTGAATTTCTTGATGAAAGTGATCCCGTCCCCCTCGCGCTTCTGATACATCCGCGAGAGATGAATCATTGTCACCTTTTATTCCATCTGGAAGAATTTGGTGTAGAACTTCTGGACCATGTCGTCCCAAGTCTTCACGGATCCGGCTTCCAACGTTCGGTACCACTTGTACGCCACGTTCCCTAAAGATTTTGGGAACTCTCGCATCAGCAATTTGGAATCAGCTCCGTATGGCCCCATGACATCAATGAAACGCATGACATGATCATGAGCGTTTCCGTTGACATCCTCGAACTTGTCCCATTTGGGATCTTTGTACCCTGCCGGGTTAGGCATGAGATAGATCTCTCGTGGAATGGGTGGATCATTGTCCAGCTTCGGGATTATGGTATCCGCGAATGACTGATGAGCCAGAATAGTGTCCATGCGCTTCTGCAGAGACGTCATGCATTCTGGAATGCTTCCCTCGGTCGCTGAAGGAGGGGTTACCGCAGGCGGAGGCGACACATACGCCGTCGAAGGATTGGGGACATATGGACTGCTCGCATTGCCCCAGATCGCCGTTGGAGGAGGCAAAGGGTACTGCAGAGTCGGGTTAAACGCCAAAGCCGAGGGCTGAGGAGTGTGAGCAGTGAGAGGCAACATCTGAGCCGTTGACCCCTGAATCGAAGGCGGCTGCGCGGTCGCCGGTGGAGTTTGCAGGTTGGGGTTGGGAGGTGTGGTTGACACTCCCTGTCCCGGAGCGGTAGGGGCTCCTCCTCCTTGAGAGACGGCGGTGGCCGACGAAGGATTTGGTGCAAGGGCACCCAGAACGGCCAAGATCCGTTCTAGCTGCTCGGATTGGGCCTTGAGAGCTTTCGCCTGGCCTTGAACAGTGGCGTCCAAGGACTCTAGCGTCGGTGTCTCGCCGGGAGTGGTAGGAGTACGGCGGGTCCCCTCTCCCGAGGCGGTTTCGGTGGAGGGCGATCTGTTGCTGATATCATCCTCCTGAGACATGGTTGCTTTTGTTGGTAAGTTCACGTCGGGTTGACCAAAATGAGCACAAGAGATTCCGGCGGGGAGACCTCCGTGTACACCGTATGTAGAGGATCAAGGATCGCACAGGAAGAGTGGGGTTGTGTGTAGGGAGAGAGTAAGTCAGTAGCAATGTCTGAGAGAGAGACAGAGGTTTGGCAGAGCTTCCGCGTATGGCCAGTGTGTTCTCCTTTGTATGGAAAGGTTAACGTCCTATATATAGCAGAGAACGTGACCGTTGTAGTGTGGTTAATGCGCCCATTGATGGCGGCTTAATTAGCTTAACCATAACGGCACGTTCGTCCGAGTATATAGGGACCGTTACAGCACGTTGTGCGCGAATACCGGAACCGTTACGAGGTTGACCGGGTTTGACCGGATTGACCGGTTTTATGGAGCTCGTGCCATAAATCTCTCAAAACAGTTACTAAAGGTCGCGTGCGGGCTTGGCTCGCACGCGACAGGGCTTACTCTAGCCTCCAAACCACTAAGTCCCTACAAGTCCCGTGCAGTGGTATGCGAGGGCTCTGTCTCGCAGCCCCCACATGGATCAGCTCGGCTGGTGATCCAGTGTGTGTGGAGCACAATATGGTGTGCTGGATTGTTGCCACGTGGCCAAGATTTGTCAGCTCAGAAAGAACTATCTACAACCCCTTACACGTAACTCTTCCACACCTCTAAATATCAAGAATGCATCCTTAGTTCTTCTTAAGTACTTTAGGATGTTCTTGACTGCAATCCAGTGACCCTCACCTGGATTGGACTGATATCTGCTTGTCATACTCAATGCATATGACACATCTGGACTAGTGCATAACATTGCGTACATGATGGATCATATGGCCGATGCATAGGGAACACTACTCATGCGTTCCTTCTCAATCTCATTGGAAGGACAACTACTCTTCGAAAGAGTGATTCCATGCGACATGGGCAAGAATCCCTTCTTGGAATCTTGCATGCTTAACCGTTTTAGCACCTTGTATATATATGTACTTTGAATTAGGCCGAGCAGCTTCTTAGATCTATCTCTATAGATCTTTATACTGATTATATAAGCTATTTCACCTAAGCCTTTCATTGGGAAACACTTTCCTAGCCAATCTTTAATAGATTATAGCATGGGAATTGTTTTTCCAATGAGTAGTATGTCATCCACATACAAGATTAGAAAAGCAACAGATCTCCCACTAACCTTCTTACAAACACAAGACTCATCTTCGTTTATGATGAAGCCAAACTCTTTGACTACTTCATCAAAATGTCGATTCCAACTCCTAGAAGCTTGCATCAACCCATAAATAGTTTGTTGCAGTTTACAGACTTTGTTGGCTTGCTTGGGATTTTCAAAACCGCAAAGTTGGTGTCATATACACATGCTCGAGGATATTCCCATACAAGAATGCTATTTTGACATCCATCTGCCAAATCTCATAGTTGTAGTATGCTGCAACAGCAAGTAAGATTTGGATGGATCTCATCATTGCGACTGGTGAAAAGGTTTCATTATAGTAAATACCATTAATCTGCCTGAATCCTATAGCCACCAACCGGCCCTTATAGGTAATCACATTACCATCTATGTTGATCTTCTTCTTGAAGACCCATTTGCACCCTATGGGCCGAGCCCCTTCGGATGGTTCCACCAAAGTCCACACTTTGTTGGCATACATGGATTCCATCTCGAATATCATTACCTAAAGCCACTTCTGAGAGTCTGGCCCTTCTATGGACTCTTCATAGGTAGTAGGCTCATCATCTATGAGCAATGTGTCACCAGACTAAGTCACGAGAAGTCCATACCTCTCTGGCTCCTGGCGCACTCTACTAGATCTACGAAGCTCTTGTGTTACTTGAACAGGCTGCTCCACAACCTCTTGTTTTTCATTTTCATGTTCCATATTAAGATCAATGCTTTGTGGTTATTCAACTTCTTCAAGTTCTACAGTCCTCCCACTTGCTTCTTTAGAGACAAACTCTCTTTCTAGAAACACGCCGGACCGAGCAACAAACACTTTGTTCTTAGTTGGATTGTAGAAATAACATCCCTTAGTTTCCTTAGGGTATCTCGCAAAATTGCATTTGTCCAACTTAGGCCCTATCTTGTTCGCTAGTAAACGTTTTACATAGACATCACAGCCCCAAATCTTCATGAACGACATTGTGGGACGATTCCCATTCCAAATCTCATGTGGTGTCTTCATGACTGACTTAGACGAAACACGATTAATGGTGAAAGTTGCACTCAATAGAGCATAGCGCCAAAATGATAATGGAAGATCAGTTTTACACATCATAGATCGAACCATATCTAATAGAATTCGATTCCTCCTCTCAGACACGCCATTCAATTTTGCCGTTCCGGGTGGAGTGAGTTGGGATATTATCCCACACTCTCTAAGATAGTCGTCAAACTCTTGGCTTACGTATTCTCCTCCGCGATCCGATCGTAGAGCCTTAATACTTTTGCAAGTTTCTTCTCAACTTCATTCTGGAATTCTTTGATCTTTTCAAAGGATTCGAATTTGGCCTTCATAAGGTATACAAATTCATATCTACTGAAATCATAAATAAATGTGATGAAATTGACATAACCACCCCTGAAAGGCGTGGCAAATGGTCCACATACATCAGTATGCACGCGTGCCAATTTCTCACTAGTCCTCTCCCCTTTCTAATTTAAAGGGGAATTTGTCATTTTTCCCAATAAACAAGCCTCACATGTCTCATATGATTAAAAAAGAATGAGTCTAGGAATTCATTCTTATGGAGTCTAGATACACGTTTCTTGTTTATATGGCCTAAACACAGTGCCATAGATAAGCAAAATTTAAAATATTCGTTTTAATCCTCTTGGTATTAATGTTATAGACAGAATTGCTTAGATCAAGGATATATAACCCATTAAATAATTGCCCACAACAATATTGAATAGTATCAAAATAAATGGAGCAACAATTGTTCTTTATTGACATTGTAAAACCATCCTTTTCCAAACAAGTAATAGAAATAATGTTTCCGCTCATAGCAGACACAAAATAGCAATTATTTAATTCTAAAACTAATCCTGAAGATAGAGACAGCTCGTACAGGCCTACGGTCAATGCAACAACACTTGCTCAATTCCCAGCGCGCAGGTCTATTTCCCATTAGCCAATCTTCTACTTCTCTTTAGATCATGTACATTTCGAAAAATGCGAGATCCACATCCAGTATCCAATACCCAAGATGAAGAGGTAGTTAAGTTGACATCTACCTGGTGGTGGTGGAATCCCTATTCCAAGCCTCTTATCCTCCAGATATTTTGGGCAGTTCCTCCTCTAGTGTCCAGGCTGACTGGAGTATTGACACTCACGTTTAGTCACACCTTTTCCAATACTACCAGCAGGCTTAAGGGCAGCATCCTTGGGTTTGGAAACTTCTTTTCCTTTTCCCTTGGAGTTAGAGGCAAACCTTTTTCCCTTTCCCTTTTTCACCATCATTATGGAATTTCCCTTACCATTATTGATGCTTTGTGCAGCTGTCCTCAACATATTGAGTAGATCTGGCAGAGGTTTCACGATCTCATTGATGTTATAGTTCATAATCAACTCTCCATAACTCTCAGGCAACAATTGCAATATGTGATCGGTGGCCAACTCTTGACCAAACGGAAAACCTATAAGGTCGAGGCTCTCTAAATAGCCAAACATACGCAACACGTGTGACCCCGCGGGGTTTCCCTCTGACATTTGATATTTGAACAATGCCTTGTAAACTTCATACCTCTCAACCCTATCCTACTCTTGGAAGAGGTTCTTCAAGTGTGCGATCATATCGACTGCATTCATGTTCTCATGTTGCTTCTGAAGCTCAGAGGACATGGTGTAAAGCATTAGGGAGGCCACATCATTAGCGTCATCAACACGCTTCTGATACGCCTTTATGGCTGCAGGAGTGTTGTTTTCCGTACCTTCGGAACTTGTTCTTCTGGAGCGTACAACTTCTTTTCTTGCTTGAGAATGATTCTCAAATTTCTGTACTAGTCTAGAAAATTGTTCCCGTAGAGCTTTTCCTTCTCAAGGACAGAGCGTAGGGAGTGAGATGAGTTCGATGAGTTGTTTGCCATTGGAATTCTACAAAACGAAATTACGCAAGTTTTAGTATTTGTGAACAATTTAACTATATTTAATAATGGCTAAATTATTAAATACAGCTCCCACTATTTTCTATGGATTAATAACCCTCAAGATATTAATGCGGAAAATATCATTATATTTTATAGTTGGCCAAGACCCATATTTCACTTCCTTTTGAGCTTTCTTTTGCAAGTCACCCAAAAGTTAGTTATTTAGTTAGGAACAATTCCAATTGCATCCCCATGCAACTCTTGGTTCAATTGGGCAAATAACTTCTTATTTATCGATCACATATATAACCCCAATTGATTGACTCTAGGTTTTTATTCCTTATTAAAATTACCTATATACGTCCAACCTCTTACTCCAAAAATTTCACATTATATGTGCCATAACACCACATGATGATGAATCAAGTCACCCTGCTTTGGCACGCACGAACTTGATTAATCGATCATGTGATGAGTGTTTATGTAACGAAAAGGAAAACGTAATATTCAATTTTGAGGGATTTTTCTTTGTTAATTTTAATTATTTTGTTGATCCATATCAACTAATCTACTTATTTGAGTTTGGAAAAAACTCCAAATAAAAGATATGGGTTGTTTAATTCTAATTATCAAATTGCATGCATCATCCATACACCAACAACAATAATAAGACAATAAAGTAAACATCCGCAAAAGAAATTTACGTGATGTGGATATGAACTCCTAGACTAAGATATTTCCAAGCCAATGAGAATATCTATGAACCCTAGAATAGAAAACACATCTCCATGTGCCTCCATCTCTTGGTCCATCCTCCATAGCCTTGTGGAATGGTCCATGCTCCATGTTGTGGGTCCTTTAATTCTTTGGGCCACATCTAAGGCCATATCCAATCACCATACAATTTGCACATAAACAGCTAAAACAAATTTTTTACGGGCTTAGTCAATTTGAGTTGATTTTAGGATTACTGTGGTCAAAAGGGTCCAACAGGGTCCACCAATACTTGGCCGAACCCCAAAAAGGACCGCCCTATGGTCGTGGGCCTGCCGCCCCCTAGCCCAAACTGCTATGCCGTGTGCTTGGGCTGCCCTCGTCCCTTGGCCGAGCCTTTATTGGGCGGCAAGGAAGGAGGGGCGGACCCCTAGGGGGGCCGAACCTCCTTTAGGAGTTGTTTCCAAAACAACTGCTTGCCTTGTTTCCCAAGTTTAGTTGTTTCCTAATTGAAAAAACTCTTTTTTCCAATTGAATGCCCATGAACCCTAGATCTAACATCCTAAAATTTCTCAAACTCACTAATTCATACATTAAATGCAAGAATTAGATATTTTTTGGTTGAATCACATTCAACATGCATCTAATATGCTTAATTTGTCGTTTTAAAGCAATAATCATCAAATATAGGTGAAAAACTACAAAGTAACACATAAACCACGTTATGCTATACGACCTATGGCTCTAAAAAAACTGTAGAGTTTTGATCATGGATACGCAGCCGAATAAAAATAATTTATCCGATCAAGACCTTCGAAGGATCACAGGAAGAGAATTCATAACGATAGTGAATGATTCGTGTTATGTACCTTGTAGGTCTCCTTTGATGACTTCAAACGCGAAAAGTATCATGTCTCTACGGTTTATTCACGCCTAGGATTGATATATAGATTCTGTAATATCATTTTTCTAGCTGAGATGAATGGAAGAGGAAGAAGAAATCACGCAACGGAGACCAAAAGACAGGGGCGACATTTCTTCTTTAGCCGACGGGTAGGGGCGGACGGCAAGGGGGTGTTCAGCCCTCTTGTTATCTTGCTCTCTAATTGCTTCTCTCCTACTCAAATTATGTTATGAGCATTAGTTGTAGGGAAGGAAGTTAGGTGAATACTTTATATAGTCCAATAACTCTGTGTTACTACATAAAGGCCCTTTCATAATCCTAGTCAAGTTTGGATTAGTCCAACTTTCATATTAGTCCTACTAAGTTAGCAAGTTGTTTCAATTTCATACTTCTAATTAATTAATCATATTAATTAATACCAAAGTCTAGTTCAATCCTATATGGCGTGTGACCCTCTAGGTTTCCACTTAGTTGGGAGTAACTATTTACTAATATGGAGCGGCCTCTAGCAAGACATCCATTCTACCCAACTAATTGAAATATTCATCCGAAAAAACTTGTGCAAGTATTGTCTCATCCCTTTGTTTCAATATACAAACAAGTCACACTCGTATATCCAATCCATAGTTCCTCGATCCTGGGAATAGCCTTATTCGTGCAAAAAACATCAATATCCTATATTGATTTATTTGAGCCTGGCCAGACATTCTATAAGCACTATACCTCGAGTGGCCATGGATATTTACTCCTGTTATGTGGGAGAGACAAATTCTATATACATCACTACGATATCTAAGCTTGCTTCCTATTGAGCCCAATACGCGCTTTTATGACTACCAGTCACGCTGTAGCGTTTGACGCTACCAAAACACAGTACTCCACAACCAGATGATCTAGTGACTTCTAGTCTAAGGATGACAATATCGTTGTCACCGCGAGAAGCACTTGTAACTTTACATAACTTATATGTAGTCTTCTCGGAAATGGGTCAATACAGTATGTCATTATTCCTAATTCATACCCATGTGTTGGATCGTGATATCTTCATATCAATCCAACCCCATACTATTCTATAGATGGTTGTCCTATTCATCATTATAATGGACTAGGGATATTTAAGATAAACAACACAATTGTAAATCTAAGGACTTCTTTATATTAAATATCTCAATAGATAAAACAATGAATATTCTAGCCAATATATTGTTCATACTAGACTAGATTGCCTCTAGGGAACCTATTCCAACACCCTACTCATGCGGTCCTTCTCAATCTCATTAGAGGGACAGTCTGCCTTCGAAAGGGCGACTGCATGCGACATGGGCAATAATCGTTTCTTCGATTCTTGGATGTTGAAATGTTTCAACACCTTGTTATATATGTAATTTGGCTTAGGCCGAGCGGCTTCCTAGATCTATCCCTATAGATCTTCATACCAAGTATATAAGCTGCATCCCCTAAGTCCTTCATTGCGAAACACTTTCTTAGCCAATCTTTAACAGATTGCAAGCTAGGAATGTCGTTTCCAATGAGTAGTATATCATCCACATACAAGACCAGAAACACAACACAACTACCACTAACCTTCTTGTATACACAAGGTTCATCTTCTTTTTGATGAATCCAAACTCTTTGACCGCATCATCAAAACGTCGATTCTAACTCCAAGAACCTTTCTTCAATCCATAAATGGATCGTTGTAGCTTACATACCTTGTTGGCATTATATGGATCCTTTAAACCCTCTGGTTGTGTCATGTACACATCCTCAAGGAGGTTTCTATGGAAATGCTATTTTGACATCCATATGACAAATCTCATTGTCGTGATAAACTGCAACAGCAAGTAGGATTCAAATGGATCTGGTCATCGCGACAGGGGAAAAAGTTCCATCATTGTCAATACCATGAATCTGCCTGTACCCTTTTGCCACTAATCGCCCCATGTAGGCAACTACCTTGCCATCCATGTTGGTCTTCTTCTTGAAACCCCACTTTCACTTAATGGGCCGAGCCCCTTAGCGTGGTTCCATCAAAGTCCATATTTTTTTGGTATACATGGATTCCATTTCGGATCTCATGACTTCAAGCCACTTCTTTTAGGCTGGCTCTTTTATGGCATCTCCATAGGTAGTAGCCTCATCATCCATGAGTAGTACGTCACCGGAATCAGTCACGAGAAGTCCATACCTCTCTGGCTCCTGACGTAACCTACTCAACCTACGGAGTTCTAGTGTTACTTGAAAAGTTTTCTCCACAATAATTTGTGGCACCTGCTCATGCTCCATCGTAGGATCAGTTTTTTTTTTTTCTTGAATTTCTTCAAGTTCTACAGTCCTCCCACAGACTTCTTCAGAGACAAACACTCTTTCTAGAAACACACCACTCCAAGCAAAAAACACTTTGTTCTCAGGTGGATTGTAGAAATAATATCCTTTCGTTTCCTTATGATATCCCACAAACTTACACTTATCCGCCTTAGGTCCGATCTGTTCTATTTGTAAGCGCTTAACATAGACATCGCAACCCCAATTCTTTACAAATGTAACTATGGGACGCCTTCCAGTCCATATCTCATATGGAGTCTTCATGACTGATTTGGATGGAACACGGTTAATGGAAAAAGTTGCACTCAATAGAGCATGTCCCCAAAACGATATCGGAAGATCTGTTTGACACATCATAGAGCGCACCATGTCCAACAAGGTGCGGTTCCTCCTATCGGACATACCAATCAACTGTGGTGTTCTGGGAGGAGTGAGTTGGGATACAATCGCACACTCTCTAAGATAGTCGTCAAACTCTTGACTCAAGTATTCTCCTCCACGATCTGATTGTAGAGCCTTGATACTCTTACCAAGTTACTTCTCTAATTGATTCTTGAATTCTTTGTACAATTCAAATGATTCATATTTGGCCTTCATAAAGTATACAAATTCATATCTACAGAAGTCATCAGTAAATGTAATGAAGTAAAGGTAACCACCTCTAGCGTGTGTGGGAAACGGTCCACACACATCACTATGTATGAGTGCCATTAACTCACTAGTTATCTCACATTTCTTATTGAAAGGGGAATTTGTCGTTTTTACTAATAAAACAAGATTCACATGTATCATATGAATGATAATCGAATGATTGTAGCAATCTATCCTGATGGAGTCTAGAGATGCACTTTTTGTTTTTATGGCCTAAACGACAGTGCTATAGATAAGTAGGATTTAAATCATTAGTTTTAGTCCTCTTGGTATTTATGGTATAGACGAAATTATTTAGATCAAGGATATATAATCCATTAGGCAAATGCGCACTACAATAGTGCATACTATCAAAATAAATGGAGAAAAATTAATACTTTATTAAAATAGTAAAACCTTTTCTGTCCAACAAGAAATAGAAATAATGTTTCTGCTCATTGCAGGCACATAATAGCAATTGTCTATTTCTAAAATAAGTCCATCAGGCAAAGTAGCTCATAAATGCCTATGGCTAGCGCAGCAACTCTTGCTCGATTCCCAATGCGCAAGTCTATCTTCCTTTAGCCAATTGTGCACGAGAGAATCCTGCAGGGAGAATTCAATATAAACCAAGAGTAGGGGATAGAAAGAACACAGGAAGAGTAGGGTTGTGTGTAGGGAGAGAGCAAGACAATAGTACTGTATGAGAGAGAGACAGAATTTTGGCAGAGCTTCCACATATCTCAGGTGATTCGCCCCTGTAGGGAAGGGTTAACGATCCTATATATAACGGAGAATGTGAGCGTTGTAGTGGGTTAATGCGCCCATTTATGGTGGCTTAATTAGCTTAACCACAACGGCACGTTCGTCCGCGTATATAGGGACCGTTACGCACATTATCCGCGTATATCAGAACCGTTATGAGGTTGACCGAGTTTATGGAGCTCGTTCCATAAATATCTCAAAGCAGTTACTAGGGGTCGCGCGCCGGCTTGGTTGTCGCTCGCGCGCGACAGGACTTACTCTAGCCTCCAAACCACTAAGTCCCTACAGATCCCGTGTGGTGTTATGCGAGGGCCCTGTCTCGCAACCCCCACACGGATCAGCGCGGGTGGTGATCCACTGTGTGTGGAGCAGCAGCTAGGTGTGCTGGATGATCGCCACGTGGCTAAGATCTGCCTGTCTAAAAATAACTATCTACATTAGCCCCCTTTCTGTGCGTGAAGACGCATAGCCGGATAGGCTTCATTGCGCAGGATCCAATGTACGCGTCGCCGCCACGCACCAATTAAAATACACGCAAATTCAGCCCCCGTGCGTGCCATTATGACCTAAAATCCCTTGAGTAGTTTCGTCTGGTCTTCATGGTTTTAGGCATGACGTCAGCTTGTCCTGTGATTGCGCGATTCGACGGCGACGGTTGCGATTCGACTACTGAAAGGACGCGACTCCTCATTGTTTTTGGATAAATACTCTGTGCTCTCCATTTTTGTAAGGCATTACTTCTCTCTCTAAAGTGAATGATACCCGGAAGCCTTGAAGAGCAAATTCAAGTGATTAATCATCAGTTCTTCCTTGTCAATCGTCTCCTTCAACTTGCTTCATCAAAACAAGCTTTACCAAAACAAGGTTGGCTTTGCTCAATTCCATTTAATGTACTGAAATATGCTTTGAGCTGTCTTGGATCTGTAAACACATGGCTATTTGAAATATGTCGTTCGTTGAGAACTGCAAAGGAGACCCTGTTCCAAAATCCAGAACTGATCTAATCACCAGATTGTGACGATTTTGAATGTGGGACTTCTGAAATTCTGAGCGATATAAACGAATTCTGAACTTCCAAACCCAGAATTGACCCTGGTCTGTTCATCTTCTTTTGACCAAACATAGTTGTATCTTGAAATTCAAACTGAAAGTATGTATATTACTCCCCCCTTTTTTCTTGCTCTTCCGCAGGAATGGCCAAGACAAAAGGATCGAAACCCATTAAAGAGGCTGAAGAAATACCTGATCTTCCCCAAACCTTGTGGCGGAAAGCCCCCTATTTAGGTGGAAAAGATTTCTATCATGCGAGGGTCAAGGTGGAGAATCTACCGACTCCTTTTTCCTCTGGAGAGTTGCGGACATTGACCCCGCCTGTCAATGCAGCAATAATAGAGTTGGTCGATTCCAAGGATGTGCTTAGGTTAGGGGTTGAAAATGGATTTTTCCCCCATACCGCAGTTTCTACCCAAGCGTTTGTCCAAAAATGGGACTTCATGGATTAGTGGATCGACCACGTATTAACCCACCATGCCAACGCATTGAACAATTATGGCGTTTATTTCGCAGTTCTTGCTATGAAGGGTGCTGCCGTGAAGTTGGATCAGTCCATGCTTCTAAACCTGCTCTCCCGCTATTCGCCTGCGACTCATACCTTCCACTTTGCTGAGTTCGAGGCTGCTCCCACTCTGAAGGATGTGTACATGTTGTATGATCTTTCTCCCGTTGGTGAGATGGATCCCCTGAGCCCTTTAAAGACTGATCCAAAACTTGCTCTATACAAGCAGATGGAGGAATGCTTGTCTGAGGTAAAGAAGATTTCCACGCGGTGGACATCTGCGAAAGTTCTTCCTGACTGGCAGCTTTTTGATACATCTGCGAAGAACACCTGGGGCAAATGGGTGCAGAACTTCTTTCGCGACTATGCTAGTAGCAGTATCACCAAGAAACTTCTGGACCAGAATCCAAAGGCGAAAAATTATATAAATGGGAAAGGATACAATCTCACCTTGTGCGGCTTCCTCTGTGCCTGGTTATCTAGGTACCTGATCGATGGTCACCCTCATGATGGGGTTTTCTATCATGTCCTCCCTCTTGCTGTGACATTGACCCTCGGCCATAGAGTCGCACTCGGGCCGCTAGTCTTGGGTACTTTGTATCACAGATTGGACCAATTGGTTGTGGCGACCAAGGAATCTCGCGGTCGTCTTGATGTGTTGACTTATGTCAACATCGCATTCCTATCCATGTGGGTCTTTGAGCGATGGTTCTCCTATGCTCCTGTTCCTTCTAGGCCCAACAAGTGGTGTGTCCGAAGTTCGGCAGATGAACTTTCAAGTGGGAGAGTTGCTCGATGGTTCAGAACCAACCTTCCCAAGTGCACCTGGAGCCTGATATGCGATGACCGAAGAAATTTTACGGCTAGGGCTTATGCCACGCGCATTGAGAATCTGCGATGGTTCCCAAAGTTGTATCCTGCCAAATCTCTTGCTTTCTCAGAAGAGCTTCTTTTCGAAGGTCATGTGCGCTTTCATGAACGCTATCGCGAATTCTTCTGCTGGTGTCTGAGGGGTTCTCTTCCTTCTCTTGCGGAGCATGTTCCTGAGCTTACTCCCAGGTATGAGAGGATCACAGTGGATGTCGATCCAACTCGCGTTTCTCCCCAATTTGGCTTTGATGCAGTGGCGTTCGCAGTTGGGCCTAGATCCATCGTAAGAGGCTGCTACAAGCGGCTGTTGTCTGGCGAGTGCCAAACGATCTTGAGGAGCAACTTGCCCTTTGTTCAACCTTCAGGTGGCCGTGCAGGTCGCTTCTCCAAAAATTGGGTTGCCTACTGGACTACTCCGCAGGCCAGATTCGAGACACAGTCGACCCCTCAGCGCAGCAAGGCTCCTATAATCAAGAGAAATTCCTTCCCATTCCGTCCCAACTACAGTTAGGATGACTCTCAGTATGGCTGATACTCCTTGCTCGACCATGAGAATCACTTGTGCCCATCCACCATTCTCGAGGAAAAGATGGCCGCAGTTAGGGATGGTGCTTCGCTTGTTATCAAGTACAGCGAAGATTTGGCCAAGGTAAACAATTTCCTTTGATGCGTTGAAACTTACACTTCATTTTTCTGGTTTAGTGCTATTTGAGGAGGTTTGCATATGGGGAGCTCTCCAAGTCGCTAATCAACACCATTGTGGCTGCGAGAAGGCAGGGCAAGAAAATTCTGCTAACGATGGAAATGGCTCCCGCAGTTGAGGCCTGTATTCGTTAAGTAATGGATGCATTTGCTGACTCGCTGATAGACAAAACTCTAGCTTTGTCTCCTCCCAGGAACGCTCCATCTCCTCCAGCAGGCGTCGCCCCAAGGGCGAAGAGAAAAAAACAGAAGGGTATTACAATCTCTTCTCCTAGGAGTGCTCCATCTTCCTCTCCCGCGAAGTCTCTTACTTCTAAGGACAAGGGCAAAGGTCGCATGCCAAGCAAAGCGCGGAAGGAACTCGCTGTTGAGACTTTTGACCCTTTTGGTCAGGAGGAAGAGGAAGATGAGAGGAGAGAAGTGAGAGAAAGAGATGATGATGAAGAAGAAAGAGTCGAAAGTGAAAGAGAAGAAGAAAGAGGTGAGATACAAGAGGAAGATTCGGAAGGTATCTCAAACGAACTTATCTTCTCAGTACTTTAGCTCTCGCAATTTTTATTGAATAGTTTGTTCTTTCGCAGATAATGACACAGAAACCATAAGCGGCCTCCTAGCCAAGAAGCAGAAGAAAACCAAGGGTTCTCACTCTGGCGCTCCCAGCGAAGCTATAGATGAGGACATCCTTGCTGAGTCTGAGAGAACAGCTGCGGAGGCTGCAGAGAGAAGAAGGAAACGAGAAGAAGATGAGATTGAGCTCATAAAGAGGAAAAGTTTGGAAGAGCAACATGTGGACGACTTGGTGGAGCAAGCTGATGATTTGGTCGAGCAAGCTGATGATTTGGATGCGGCTGCTTTGGAACAAGCTCAAGCAGATTTTGAGGAAATCGCAGGTGGTAAACAAGGTGATATTTTTAACCTTGCTGTGACTTACCAAGAAGTGATTACGGGTGCGTTAAAGCATGGCTTGTCAAAAGCTGATATTCGCCGATGGCTAGTAAGCAAGTGTGGTAAACCCTCAGGTAATCATTCAAGCAGTGTTTGTGAACTAGGCTTAGTAACCCAATCATCATCAAAATAAGTTTCTTCGCACCCCAGGTCACGCTCACCTTAAGGATGTGCTTAATGAAGATACCCTAGTAGGACATGGTGTCGCGTCTTTAGCATATGATGAAGGCGCTGCAATCCCACCTACGTGTGGAGGTGCTCGCTCCTGATCTATAAAAATAACATAACACTATATGATACAAGTTACCTCAACATTTTCTTCCTTGTATCGCAGATGATGCTGATGAGGACATGCCAGAACAAGGAAGTTACCCCCTGCATCTTATGCTCCAGAGCGAAGCTCTCATGTTGAGAAACCTACGGAAGTTACTGAGTATGCAGGAGAGCCCTTGGAGGAGATCATCGATGTAGGGTTTTGATTCATGGATCGCGCAGACGGAAGCATAATCAAACAAACAACCATGCAAAACCCTCCAAGGATCACAAGTCTAGATGCATAACGATAGTGAAGGTAAGAAATCATAAACACACCTTTGGGTTCTCCTTGATGACTTCAAACGCGAATAGTGTCACGTTCTCTATAGTTGATCCACGCCTAGAGTTGTTCCTAGATCTCCAATCTCCTTGGTGCTAGCCCGGATTGAAAGGAGGGTGAAGGAATCACGCAAAACGAGACACCAAAAGGGGGTTCGGCCCTTTGTGGCGTCGGGGACAAGGGGCGGCGGCAATGGGGCGGCGTCCCTCTTTGCTTGCTCTCTCTCTCCTTTGTTCTCTCCTACTCTTGTTATGTTCTCTCTAGAGCATAATGTGTTGGAATAGATGCCCTAGAGGCAATCGTAGATTTAGTATGAACAATGTTTTTGGCTAGAATATTCATTTATTATTTATGGCGATATTTAATATAATGAAGTCCTTAGATAAATTGTGTTATTTATCTTAAATGTCCCTAGTCCATTATATTGATTAATAGGACAATCAAATATAGACTAGTATGTGGGTAGATTGATATGGAGATATCAAGTCTAACACATGGGTATGCATTAGGAGTAATGGCATACTGGATTGACCCACAACGAAAAGGATACATTAGATTATGTGAAGTCAATTTCGCTTTTCGTAGTGCTAATATTATTGCAATCCTTAGACTTGAAGTCACTAGATACTCTAGTTGTGAAATATTGCGCTTTGATGTTATCAAACGTTACACCGTAACTGGGTAATCATAAAGGTGGCTATCGGGCGTGATAGGAAGCAAGCTTAGAGATCGTAGTGATGTAGATAGGATTTGTCCCTCCTACATAATAGGGGTAAATATCCACGGCCACTCGAGGGATGAGGCTTATTGAATGTCTGGCCAGACTCAGATAAATTAATATGGAGATATTAATGTTATCTGCAAGCGTAAGCATATTCCCAGGATCGAGGAACTATGGATTGGATATACGAGTGTGACTATTTATGTCTCGTGTCCAATCCGGATATGGAGACAAAAGGATAATGCAATATGACATATTGGGCACAAAGGTTTGTCGGGATCACTGACTATTTCTATTGGTTGGGTTGCATGGATGTGTTGCTAGACACCGCTCCATGTTAGTAATAGTTACTACCAACTATATAGAAACCTATGGGGTCACACGTCAAATAGAGTAGAGCTAGATTTGGGATTAATTAATATGGATTAATTAATAGAAGGATCATTGTGCAACACCTTGCAAACTTAGTAGGACTAATTTGCAAGGAAGGGAATAGTTCTAGTCCTACTAGAATAAGAAAACTCTTTTATGGAAACAACAAGGAGTTGTTGGAGTATATAAAGGAGGCTCTAGCTTCCTTCCCACTACATGAGTTATTAGTCATAACACACAAAGAGTGGGAGAGAGCAAAAGAGAGAGCAAGACAAGAGCTAGGGCCGAAACCCTAGCACCGTCCGCCCCCCTACCCGACGGCAAGAAGGGAGGCCGCCCCTCCTTCGTTGCCTTGTTGCTTGGTTGCTTTGATCTTCATCCCTCTTCCTCCAAGGTTCAAGCTAGCACTTGATTGAAGGAAGAATCTAGATCTCACCTCTAGACGTGGATCAACCGTAGAGACGAGGACATCATTCTTCGTGTGATCTCACAAATCAAAAGGTACACATCTTCTATGTCCTTAATCATGTTATGATGTCTCTTCCTGTGATCCTTGGTGGGCTTTGAGTAGGATTATTTTTGTTGTTCCGCTGCGTTACCTACGTCAAAACCCAACAGTGGTATCAGAGCCACAGGTCGTAGAGCATAACATGATATTATGTGTTTACGATTTCAGTTCATACACCGTATTATTGTTTATTACGCGAAAACTGAAAAATTGGCATAGTAGATGCAATATTGAATTTGATTCAATCAAACAAGACCCAATTTAACATTGGATGTTAGAATTGGTGAGTTTAATCACATAGGATGTGAATAATTGGGTTCTTGAAAAATTAGGGTTCATGGGCACATGATTGAAAAGGGGTTTTCAATTATGGAAACAAAATTATGGAATTAAATCCATAAGGAAACAACCTTGCTTGGGGAACAAGGAAGGAGGAAGGGGACTAGGGCCGAAACCCTAGCCGCCCGCCCCTCCCTTGGGCGCCAAGCAAGGCCGCGGCCCCCCTTGGGCGTGCGGCGGTCCTAGGGTTCGGGCCACTTGTTGGCTTGGACCCTTTGGACCGTTGTGAAACCCTAGTTACCCAATTTTATTAAAATTAAACAAGCGCGTTAAAAATTGGTTTTAACTGTATTATGTGCTTTATTGCATGGTGGATGGATATGGCCTAGGATTGTGGATGTTTATTGTTTTGTGGTTTGGTTTACGGCCTGCGAGCTGATCAAATTAATGTAATAATTAATTAAGTTTTACGGCCTGCGAGTCGTTCTTTTTCTCCTCGACATGTGAGGCTTTTATTATTTATTTATTCTAGATGTTAGGCTAGAATTAGAAATATTTAGTTGATATCCAAGAGCATGGAGAAGAAGACCGGAGAACCAAAGGAGCCAAAAGACATCCCTAGGCGCGCAGCTATGGTGGAGCACATGGAGATGAGCTCGGCACTTTAGGGCAATTAGATATTATCATTGGCTTGATAATATCATTAGTCTAGAGGCCATATCCATGCCACGTTTTTTTATTTTGTGGATGTTTATTATTCATGCCTTGTTATTTATTTTGTGTGTATGGCGCTACAAGCAAAACGATAACAAGATAATAATAAACAAGGTTGGTCTTTTATTGTGGATAGCCCAATCCAAATAAGTAGACCATGTTGATAAAGATCAACCAAACAAATTAAAAGAAATCCCTCAATTAAATATTGCGTTTTGCCTTCTCTTGCCAAAACACCCTTCATGATCGTGGACTATTAAAAATTCGGGCTTGCCAAAGCAAGGCGATTTTAATTTTTCATGATGTGTTGCGGACGACGCAAGCCAGTAATGCGTGTATGTTGAAAACAAGAGGTTGGACGCAACTAGGCAAGAATCAATTGGATTGATGAGCTTAGAGGCATGACAATTAGGAGTTATCCAATTGGATAAAGAATAAAAGAAATTTATTCACCTAATTGGACCAAGAGTTGCATGGGATGCAATTGGAATGGTTCCTACCTAAATAACCAATTCTTGGGTGACTTGCCAAAGCAAGCTCAAGAAGAAGTGAAATAAGGATCTTGGACCCACTAGAAAGTATAAAGATATTTTCCGCTTTAATGGTGAGGGCTATTAAACCGAGAAAAATAGTGGGAGCTATATTTGATGATCTAGCCATTGTTAAATATAGTCAAATTGTTCGAAAATACTAAAAATTGCATATTTCTCGTTTTTGTAGAATTCCAAATGGCAAACAACAACGCATCGAGTTCATCCCTACGATCTGTCCTTGAGAAGGATAAATTGTCTGGAACAAATTTCCTTGACTGGTACAGAAACTTGAGGATTGTCCTCAAGCAAGAAAAGAAGCTGTACGTCTTGGACACTCCAATTCCAGACCCACCACAAGATGAGTCTCTATTAGCGGAAGTAAGGGCACGTCAGAAACATATTGATGATTCTAATGACGTGACTTGCCTCATGCTTTGTACCATGACTGGTGAGCTTCAGAAGCAACACGAGAACATGGAAGCCTATGATATGATCAGACACTTGAAACAATTGTTTCAGGAACAGGCAAGGCATGAGCGCTATGAAGTGTCTAAAGCATTATTCAAAAGTAGTCTTGCAGAGGGGAATCCAGTAGGCCCTCACGTACTCCGAATGATCGGGTACATAGAGAACCTTGAGAGACTGGGGTTCCCACTCGGCCAGGACTTGGCGACTGATCTCGTCTTGCAATCGTTGCCTGACAGTTATAATCAGTTCATCATGAACTATAATATGAACGAGATCAACAAGTCTTTGCCAGACTTATTGAACATGCTAAAGACAGCTGAGCAAAGCATCAATAAAGGCAAGGGCAAGGCCATAATGATGGTCCACAAGAAGAAGGGCAAGTCAGTTGCATCTACTTCAAAAGGAAAACGCAAGAAAGTTGCGAAATCCAAGGATGCCCTAAAGCCTAGTGGAGGTGTGGCTAAAGGTGAATGTCACTACTGCAGCCAGCCGGGTCACTGGAGGAGGAATTGCCCTAAATATCTGGAGGATAAGAAGCTTGGAATAGTGATTCCACCACCACCAGGTATTTATGTTATAGACATCAATCTTTCTATTTCATCATCCTGGGTATTAGATACCGGATGTGGTTCTCACATTTGTCGTAATGTGCAGGATTTGAAAAGAAGTAGAAAATTGCGAAAAGGGGAGATAGACTTGCGCGTCGGGAATGGAGCAAGGGTTGCTGCATTAGCTGTAGGCGTTTATGAGCTATCTTTGCCTTCTGGACTTATTTTAGAATTAGACAATTGCTTTTATGTGCCTGCCATGAGCAGAAACATTATTTCCGTTTCTTGTTTAGACGAGAAAGGTTTTTCTATTTCAATAAAGGACAAGTGTTGCTCCATTTATTTTGATAGTATGCACTATTGTAGTGCGCATTTGTCTAATGGATTGTATATCCTTGATCTAAATAATCCAATCTATAACATAAGTACTAAAAGGATAAAAACTAATGATTTAAATCCTACATATCTATGGCACTGTCGTTTAGGCCATATAAATGAGAAACGCATATCTAGACTCCATAAGGATGGACTTCTAGACTCATTTGATTTGGAATCATATGAGACATGTGAGTCTTGTTTATTGGGAAAAATGACAAAGTCCCCTTTCAATAAGAAAGGCGAACGGACTAGTGAGTTATTGGCACTCATACATACTGATGTATGCGGACCATTCCCCACGCCTGCCAGAGGTGGTTATACCTACTTCATCACATTTACTGATGATTTCAGTAGATATGGATTTGTATACCTTATGAAGGCCAAATCCGAATCCTTTGAATTGTTCAAAGAATTCAAGAGTGAAGTAGAGAAGCAACTTGGCAAAAGTATTAAAGCCCTACGATCGGATCGTGGAGGAGAATACTTAAGCCAAGAGTTTGATGAGTATCTTAGAGAGTGTGGGATTGTATCCCAGCTCACTCCACCCGGAACACCACAATGGAATGGTGTATCCGAGAGGAGAAATCGCACTTTATTAGATATGGTGCGATCTATGATGTCTCAAACAGATCTTCCGATATCCTTTTGGGGACATGCTCTAATGACTGCAGCTTTTACCATTAACCGTGTTCCATCCAAATCAGTCATGAAAACGCCATATGAGATATGGACTGGGAGGCGTCCCATAGTGTCGTTTATGAAGATTTGGGGCTGCGACGTGTATGTAAAACGTTTACAAACAGACAAGCTCGGGCCTAAAGCGGATAAGTGTAAGTTTGTGGGATATCCTAAGGAAACTAAAGGATATTATTTCTATAACCCTACCGAAAACAAAGTGTTTGTTGCTCGGACCGGCGTGTTTCTAGAAAGAGAACTAGTCTCTAAAGAAGCAAGTGGGAGGGTTGTAGAACTTGAAGAAATTCATGAACCACAAACCACTGAACCAATAATGGAACATGAACAGGAACCACAAGAAGTTGTGGAAGAGCCTGTTCAAGTAACACAGGAACTCCGTAGATCAGGAAGAGTGCGTCATGAGCCAGAGAGGTATGGACTTCTCGTGACTGAGCCCGATGACGTACCACTCATGGATGATGAGCCTGCAAACTATGGAGAAGCCATGAGTGGCCCAGACTCTAAGAAGTGGCTAGAAGCCATGAGATCAGAAATGGATTCCATGTACACCAACAAAGTATGGACTTTGGTGGAACCACCCGAAGGGGCTCGACCCATAGGGTGCAAGTGGGTCTTCAAGAAGAAGACCGACATGGATGGCAAGGTAGTTGCCTATAAGGGGCGATTGGTGGCCAAAGGTTATAGACAAATTCATGGTATTGACTATGATGAGACCTTTTCACCAGTCGCCATGACTAAATCCATTCGAATCTTACTTGCTATTGCAGCATACTACGACTATGAGATTTGGCAAATGGATGTCAAAACAGCGTTCCTTTATGGGAACCTCCTTGAGGATGTGTACATGACACAACCAGAGGGTTTTGAGGATCCAGAGAATACCAATAAAGTCTGTAAGCTGCAAAGGTACATTTATGGATTAAAGCAAGCTTCTAGGAGCTGGAATCGACGTTTTGATGACGCAGTCAAAGAGTTTGGCTTCATCAAGAACGAAGATGAGCCTTGTGTTTACAAGAAGGTTAGTGGGAGCTCTATAGTATTTCTGGTCTTGTATGTGGATGACATACTAATCATTGGCAATGATATTCCTACTCTGCAATCTGTTAAAGATTGGTTAGGAAAGTGCTTTGCGATGAAAGACTTAGGAGATGCAGCCTATATACTGGGTATAAAGATCTATAGAGATAGATCTAAAAGGTTGCTTGGCCTAAGTCAGAGTACATGTATTGACAAGGTGTTGAAGAGGTTCAACATGCAAGATTCCAAGAAGGGATTCTTGCCCATGTCACATGGAGTCACTCTTTCCAAGAATGACTGTCCCTCCAACGAGATGGAGAAGGGCCGCATGAGCAGGATACCCTATGCTTCGGCCATAGGATCCATCATGTACGCCATGCTATGTACTAGACCAGACGTATCATACGCGTTGAGTATGGTGAGCAGGTATCACTCCAATCCGGGTGAGAGTCACTGGATTGCTGTCAAGAACATCCTAAAGTACTTGAGAAGAACTAAGGATGTGTTCTTGATATATGGAGGAATGGGAGAGCTAAGTGTAAAGGGTTACACTGACGCAAGCTTCATAACCGACAAGGATGATTACAGATCGCAGTCTGGATACGTGTTTTGCCTGAATGGAGGAGCTGTGAGCTGGAAGAGTTCCAAGCAAGGCACAGTTGCTGATTCTACAACAGAAGCTGAGTACATTGCTGCTGCTGAAGCGGCGAAAGAGGCAGTATGGATAAAGAAGTTTATCACTGAGCTCGGTGTGGTCCCTAGCATAGTGGATCCCGTAGAGTTGTACTGTGACAACTCTGGGGCAATCGCACAAGCAAAGGAACCAAGATCGCACCAAAAGTCAAAGCATGTACTTAGGAGATTCCATCTTATTCGTGATATGATCGATCGAGGAGATGTGAAGATATGCAAGATTCCGACAGATGACAACGTGTCAGATCCGCTCACGAAACCTCTTGCGCAGCGAAAGCATGAAGGGCACACCAGATCTATAGGCATACGAGATGCGCCAGATTGGCTCTAGTGCAAGTGGGAGACTGTTGGAATAGATGCCCTAGAGGCAATCGTAGATTTAGTATGAACAATGTTTTTGGCTAGAATATTCATTTATTATTTATGGCGATATTTAATATAATGAAGTCCTTAGATAAATTGTGTTATTTATCTTAAATGTCCCTAGTCCATTATATTGATTAATAGGACAATCAAATATAGACTAGTATGTGGGTAGATTGATATGGAGATATCAAGTCTAACACATGGGTATGCATTAGGAGTAATGGCATACTGGATTGACCCACAACGAAAAGGATACATTAGATTATGTGAAGTCACAATCGCTTTTCGTAGTGCTAATATTATTGCAATCCTTAGACTTGAAGTCACTAGATACTCTAGTTGTGAAATATTGCGCTTTGATGTTATCAAACGTTACACCGTAACTGGGTAATCATAAAGGTGGCTATCGGGCGTGATAGGAAGCAAGCTTAGAGATCGTAGTGATGTAGATAGGATTTGTCCCTCCTACATAATAGGGGTAAATATCCACGGCCACTCGAGGGATGAGGCTTATTGAATGTCTGGCCAGACTCAGATAAATTAATATGGAGATATTAATGTTATCTGCAAGCGTAAGCATATTCCCAGGATCGAGGAACTATGGATTGGATATACGAGTGTGACTATTTATGTCTCGTGTCCAATCCGGATATGGATACAAAAGGATAATGCAATATGACATATTGGGCACAAAGGTTTGTCGGGATCACTGACTATTTCTATTGGTTGGGTTGCATGGATGTGTTGCTAGACACCGCTCCATGTTAGTAATAGTTACTACCAACTATATAGAAACCTATGGGGTCACACGTCAAATAGAGTAGAGCTAGATTTGGGATTAATTAATATGGATTAATTAATAGAAGGATCATTGTGCAACACCTTGCAAACTTAGTAGGACTAATTTGCAAGGAAGGGAATAGTTCTAGTCCTACTAGAATAAGAAAACTCTTTTATGGAAACAACAAGGAGTTGTTGGAGTATATAAAGGAGGCTCTAGCTTCCTTCCCACTACATGAGTTATTAGTCATAACACACAAAGAGTGGGAGAGAGCAAAAGAGAGAGCAAGACAAGAGCTAGGGCCGAAACCCTAGCACCGTCCGCCCCCCTACCCGACGGCAAGAAGGGAGGCCGCCCCTCCTTCGTTGCCTTGTTGCTTGGTTGCTTTGATCTTCATCCCTCTTCCTCCAAGGTTCAAGCTAGCACTTGATTGAAGGAAGAATCTAGATCTCACCTCTAGACGTGGATCAACCGTAGAGACGAGGACATCATTCTTCGTGTGATCTCACAAATCAAAAGGTACACATCTTCTATGTCCTTAATCATGTTATGATGTCTCTTCCTGTGATCCTTGGTGGGCTTTGAGTAGGATTATTTTTGTTGTTCCGCTGCGTTACCTACGTCAAAACCCAACATAATGTGCATAGGGAAGGAAGGAGGAGGGTCCTTTATATAGTCCAACAACTCCTTGTTAACTACCTAAAGGACTTATTCTAGTCCTACTAGAATTCAATTTAGTCCCTTCCTTGCAAATTAGTCCCTACTAAGTTTGCAAGGGTTTGCAAAGTGATCCTTCTAATTAATTAATCCAATTAATTAATTCCACAATCTAGTACAACTCTATATAGCGTGTGACCCCATAGGTTCTATCTAGTTGGTAGCAACTCTTTGCTAATATGGAGCGGTTTCTAGCAAAACATCCATTCTAGCCAACTAATAGAATAGTCATCTAGACAACCTTGTACAAGTAATTGTCTCATCCTTTTGCCTCCATATCCGGATTGGACACGAGACATACTAGTCACACTCGTATATCCAATCCATAGTTTCTCGATCCATGGAATAGCCTTATTCGTGCAAATAACATCAATATCTCATATATTGATTTATTTGAGTCTGGCCAGACATTCTATAAGCACTATCCTCGAGTGGCCTTGGATATTTGCTCCCGTTATGTGGGAGGGGCAAATCCTCTCTACGTCCACTACGATCTCTAAGCTTGCTTCCCATTGTATCCAGTACACGCCTTTATAACTACCCAGTTACGGTGTAGCGTTTAACGCTACCAAGATCACAATGATCCACAACTAGAATATCTAGTGACTTCAAGTCTAAGGATGACAATACCATTGTACCCGAGAAGCACTTGTGACTTAACATAACGTGTATGTAGCCTTCTCGGTAATGGGTCAATCCAGTGCAACATTCCGTAATGCACACCTATGTGTTAGATCGTGATATCTCCATACCAATCTAACCCCATACTAGTCTATAGATGATTGTCCCATTTAATCATTATACTTGACTAGGGATATTTAAGATAAACAACACAATTGTAAATCTAAGGACTTCATTATATTAAATATCCAATAAATAATAAATGAATTTCTAGCCAATTACAAATTCATACTAAACTAGATTGCCTCTAGGGCATCTATTCCAACAGTCTCCCACTTGCACTAGAGCCAATCTGGCGCATCTCGTATGCCCATACTCCTAGTGTGCCCTTCATGCTTCCACTGCGTGAGAGGCTTTGTAAGCGGGTCTGACAGATTATCATCTGTAGGAATCTTGCATATCCGAACGTCTCCTCTATCGATAATATCTCGAATCAGATGGAACTTCCTGAGCACGTGCTTGGACTTCTGGTGCGATCTTGGTTCCTTTGATTGCGCGATCGCCCCAGTGTTTTCACAGAACAACTCCACTGGATCCGCAATGCTAGGGACCACACCAAGTTCAGAAACAAACTTTCTGATCCAAACAGCCTCCTTTGCTGCGCCATTTGCAGCAATGTACTCAGCCTCTGTTGTAGAATCAGCTACCGTCTCTTGCTTGGAACTTTTCCAGCTCACCGCTGCTCCATTCAGGCAAAACACATATCCCGATTGTGATCTAAAGTCATCTCTATCGGTTTGGAAGCTTGCATCAGTGTAACCCCTTACACGCAACTCTTCCTCACCGCCAAACATTAAGAAAGCATCCTTAGTTCTTCTCAAGTACTTTAGGATGTTCTTGACAGCAATCCAGTGACTCTCACCTGGATTGGATTGGTATCTGCTTGTCATACTCAAGGCATATGACACATCTGGTCTAGTACATAACATGGCGTACATGATGGACCCTATGGCCGAGGCATAGGGAATCCTACTCATGCGTTCCTTCTCAATCTCATTGGAAGGACATCCACTCTTCGAAAGAGTGATTCCATGTGACATGGGCAAGAATCCCTTCTTGGAATCTTGCATGTTGAACCGTTTCAACACTTTGTCAATATATGTACTTTGACTTAGGCCTAGCAACCTCTTAGATCTATCTCTATAGATCTTTATACCGAGTATATAGGCTGCTTCCCCTAAGTCCTTCATTGAGAAACACTTTCCTAGCCAATCTTTTACAGATTGCAGCATGGGAATGTCGTTTCCAATGAGTAGTATGTCATCCACATACAAGACCAGAAAAGCTACAGAGCTCCCACTAACCTTCTTGTAGACACAAGACTCATCTTCGTTTCTGATGAAGCCAAACTCTTTGACTACTTCATCAAAACGTCGATTCCAACTCCTAGAAGCTTGCTTCAATCCATAAATGGATCGTTGCAGCTTACAGACTTTGTTGGCTTGCTTTGGATCCTCAAAACCCTCCGGCTGTATCATATACACGTCCTCGAGGAGATTCCCATAAAGGAATGCTGTTTTGACATCCATCTGCCAAATCTCATAGTCGTAGTATGCTGCAATCGCAAGTAGGATTCGAATGGATTTGGTCATTGCGACTGGTGAAAAGGTTTCATCATAGTCAATACCATGAATCTGTCTGAATCCTTTAGCCACCAATCGGCCCTTATAGGTAATCACATTACCATCCATGTCGATCTTCTTCTTGAAGACCCACTTGCACCCTATGGGGCGCGCCCCATCAGGTGGTTCCACCAAAGTCCATACTTTGTTGGTATACATGGATTCCATCTCGGATCTCATGGCTTCAAGCCACTTCTGCGAGTCTGGGCCATTCATGGCCTCCTCATAGGTAGTAGGCTCATCATCTATGAGCATCGTGTCACCGGAATCAGTTACGAGAAGTCCGTACCTCTCGGGTTCCTGGCGCACTCTACTAGATCTACGAAGCTCTTGTGTTACCTGAACAGGTGGATCCACAACTGCTTGTGATTCCTGTTCATGTTCCATAATCGGTTCAGTGATTTGTGGTTCTTGAACTTCTTCAAGTTCTACATTCCTCCCACTTGCTTCTTTAGAGACAAACTCTCTTTCTAGAAACACGCCGGTCCGAGCAACAAACACTTTGTTCTCGGTTGGATTGTAGAAGTAGTATCCCTTAGTTTCCTTAGGGTACCCCACAAATTTACACTTATCCGATTTAGGCCCTAGCTTGTCTGATTGTAAATGTTTTACATAGACATTGCAGCCCCAAATCCTCATGAACGACAGTGTGGGACGCCTCCCACTCCACATCTCATATGGTGTCTTCATGACTGATTTAGATGGAACACGGTTAATGGTAAAAGCTGCACTTAATAGAGCGTAGCCCCAAAACGATAATGGAAGATCGGTTTGACACATCATAGACCGAACCATATCCAATAGGGTTCGATTCCTCCTCTCGGACACACCATTCCATTGTGGCGTTCCGGGTGGAGTGAGTTGGGACACGATCCCACACTCTCTAAGATAGTCGTCAAACTCTTGGCTCAAGTATTCTCCTCCACGATCCGATCGTAGAGCCTTGATACTTTTGCCAAGTTGCTTCTCTACTTCATTCTTGAATTCCTTGAACACTTCAAAGGATTCGGATTTTGCCCTCATAAGGTACACAAATCCATATCTACTGTAATCATCAGTAAACGTAATGAAGTAGACATAACCACCCCTGGCAGGCGTGGCAAATGGCCCACACACATCGGTATGTATGAGCGCCAATTGCTCACTAGTCCTCTCACCTTTCTTATTGAAAGGGGACTTTGTCATTTTTCCCAATAAACAAGCCTCACATGTCTCATATGATTCAAAATCAAATAAGTCTAGTAATCCATCCTTATGGAGTCTAGACACACGTTTCTCATTTATGTGGCCTAAACGACAATGCCATAAATAAGCAGGATTTAAATCATTTATTTTAATCCGCTTGGTATTAATGTTGTAGACAGGATTACTTAGATCAAGGACATAAATTCCATTAAATAATTGCGCACTAAAATAGTGAATATTATTCAAATAAAAGGAACAACAATTGTTCTTTATTGAAATAATAAAACCTTCCTTGTCCAAACAAGAAATAGAAATAATGTTTCTGCTCATAGCAGGCACAAAATAGCAATTATTTAATTCTAAAACTAATCCTGAAGGCAGAGATAGCTCGCACACGCCTATGGCCAACGCAGCAACCTTTGCTCCATTCCCAACGCGCAGATCTACCTCCCCTTTAGCCAATCTTTTACTTCTCTTTAGATCCTGCATATTTCGACAAATATGAGATCCACATCCAGTATCTAATACCCATGATGTAGAGACAGTTAAATTGACATCTACAACAAAAATACCTGGTGGTGGTGGAATCACTATTCCAAGCCTCTTGTCCTCCAGATATTTTGGGCAGTTCCTCCTCCAGTGTCCAGGTTGACTACAGTAGTGACATTCACCCTTAGTCACGACCTTGGCAATCCCACCAACAGGCTTAAGGGCTTGTTCCTTGGACTTGGCAACTGACTTGCCTTTGCCCTTGGAGGAAGAGGCAAACTTTTTACCCTTTCCTTTATGCACCATCATTATGGCTTTGCCCTTACCCTTGTTGATGCTCTGTTCAGCCGTCCTCAACATGTTGAGCAAATCTGGCAGTGGTTTAACGATCTCGTTCATGTTATAGTTCATAATGAACTGTCCATAACTCTCGGGCAACGATTGCAACACGAGATCGGTTGCCAACTCTTGGCCGACCGGGAACCCAAGCCGGGCGAGATTCTCCAAGTACCCGATCATTCGGAGTACATGGGGTCCTACCGGGTTCCCTTCTGCCAGATGACATTTGAACAGTGCCTTTGAGACCTCATACCTCTCTACCCTCGCCTGCTCTTGGAAGAGCTGCTTTAGATGTTCGATCATATCGACAGCATTCATGTTCTCATGTTGCTTCTGAAGCTCAGAGGTCATGGTGCAAAGCATTAGGCAGGCCGCATCATTAGCGTCATCAACACGCTTTTGATACGCCTTTAAGGCAGCAGGTGTCTGATTCTCTGGACCTTCTGGAACTTGCTCCTCTATTGCGTACAGCTTCTTCTCTTGCTTGAGAACAATTCTCAAGTTTCTGTACCAATCGAGAAAGTTGGTTCCTGAGAGCTTGTCCTTCTCAAGGACAGATCGTAGGGAATGTTGTGAACTCGATGAGTTGTTTGCCATTTGGAATTCTACAAAAAGGAAAATACGCAAGTTTTAGTATTTGTGAATTTTTGACTATATTTAATAATGGCTAGTTTATTAAATATAGCTCCCACTATTTTTCTACGGATTAATAACCCTCAAGATATTAATGCGGAAAATACCCTTATATTTTCTAGTGGGCCAAGATCCATCTTTTTCATCTCCTTATGAGCTTGCTTTGGCAAGTCACCCATAATTCGATTACTTCTTAGGTAGGAACGATTCCAATTGCATCCCATATGCAACTCTTGGTTCAATTGGGCAAATAACTACTTATTTATCCATCCATATGGATAATCCCAATTGATTGCCTCTAGGTTTCTTAATCAAATTAATAGCCTAGTTGTGTTCAACCTCTTATCTAAACAATTGCACATTGTTACGTGCCATCGCATTCCATCATTATGAACCAAGTCGCCATGCTTTGGCACGCACGAACTTGATAAATAATGATGATAATGAGTGTTTAAATAACGAGAAGGCAAGAACACAATATTTTAAAATTTGAGGGATTTTTCAATTCAATTTTAATTATTTTGTTGATCAATATCAACTAATCTATCTATTTGAGTTTGGGCACAACTCCAAATAATAGATCCAGGTTGTCTAATTATCTTATTATCCTAATTGCATGCATCATCCATACACCAACCACACAAATAATAAGACAATAAATAAACAACCACAAAACAGAAATTAAACGTGATGTGGATATGGCCTTTTCTAGACTAAGATAATTCCAAGCCAATGGAATTATCTATGAACCCTAAACAAACACATCTCCATGCGTCTTGATCTTTTGGTCCATCCTTCATAGTCATGTGGTGTGCTCCATGCTCCATGCTCTATCTTTTGTGGCTTCTTTGGCTTTGGGCTTCTTTTCTCCAATCTTGGCTAACAATCTACTTTATCTAGCACTAGCTAATATCTATACTAAATAAAATAAATCTCACAAGTTGAGAAAAAAATGGCACGCAGGCCATAAAACCCTAATTAATTATTACAATTAATTGATCAGCTCGCAGGCCGTAAAACCAAAGCACAAAATTAAACATCCACATCAAACCACATCCTAAGGCCATATCCAATCACCATGCGATTTGCACATAAACAGTTAAAATCCAATTTTAACGCGCTTGGTCAATTTTAATTGATTTTAGGATTTCTAGGGTTAAAACGGTCCATGGGCCCAACAATCCAATTGCCCGGGCCCAAATAAGTGAACCATAAAGCCCTAGGGCCGGCCCGGCCCAAAACCCGCAAGCTAGGCCCGCGGGTTAGGGCCGCCCGGCCCCTTAGGGCGCCAAGCTTGGGCGGCAAGCAAGGGGGGCGGTCCCCTAGGGGGCCGAACCTCCTTGTGGAGGTTGTTTCCAAAACAACCTCCTTGCTTGGAGCCCAAGTTTGGTTGTTTCCTTGTTGTGGGAGAACTCCTTCTTCCCCAAGGATGCCCAAACCCTAGATCTAAGATCCTAAAATTTCTCAAACTCACCAATTCATGCATCCAATGCAATAATTGGGTCTTGTTTATGATTAATTCTTTGACAAATTGCATCCAATGCTTGATTTGAGTTGTTTTACGCGATAAACAACAAATTAAGGTGTAAAACAACAAGAATGTAACACATAAACTACGTTTATGCTCTATGACCTGTGGCTCTGATACCACTGTAGGGTTTTGATTCATGGATCGCGCAGACGGAAGCATAATCAAACAAACAACCATGCAAAACCCTCCAAGGATCACAAGTCTAGATGCATAACGATAGTGAAGGTAAGAAATCATAAACACACCTTTGGGTTCTCCTTGATGACTTCAAACGCGAATAGTGTCACGTTCTCTATAGTTGATCCACGCCTAGAGTTGTTCCTAGATCTCCAATCTCCTTGGTGCTAGCCCGGATTGAAAGGAGGGTGAAGGAATCACGCAAAACGAGACACCAAAAGGGGGTTCGGCCCTTTGTGGCGTCGGGGACAAGGGGCGGCGGCAATGGGGCGGCGTCCCTCTTTGCTTGCTCTATCTCTCCTTTGTTCTCTCCTACTCTTTTTATGTTCTCTCTAGAGCATAATGTGTATAGGGAAGGAAGGAGGAGGGTCCTTTATATAGTCCAACAACTCCTTGTTAACTACCTAAAGGACTTATTCTAGTCCTACTAGAATTCAATTTAGTCCCTTCCTTGCAAATTAGTCCCTACTAAGTTTGCAAGGGTTTGCAAAGTGATCCTTCTAATTAATTAATCCAATTAATTAATTCCACAATCTAGTACAACTCTATATAGCGTGTGACCCCATAGGTTCTATCTAGTTGGTAGCAACTCTTTGCTAATATGGAGCGGTTTCTAGCAAAACATCCATTCTAGCCAACTAATAGAATAGTCATCTAGACAACCTTGTACAAGTAATTGTCTCATCCTTTTGCCTCCATATCCGGATTGGACACGAGACATACTAGTCACACTCGTATATCCAATCCATAGTTTCTCGATCCATGGAATAGCCTTATTCGTGCAAATAACATCAATATCTCATATATTGATTTATTTGAGTCTGGCCAGACATTCTATAAGCACTATCCTTGAGTGGCCTTGGATATTTGCTCCCGTTATGTGGGAGGGGCAAATCCTCTCTACGTCCACTACGATCTCTAAGCTTGCTTCCCATTGTATCCAGTACACGCCTTTATAACTACCCAGTTACGGTGTAGCGTTTAACGCTACCAAGATCACAATGATCCACAACTAGAATATCTAGTGACTTCAAGTCTAAGGATGACAATACCATTGTACCCGAGAAGCACTTGTGACTTAACATAACGTGTATGTAGCCTTCTCGGTAATGGGTCAATCCAGTGCAACATTCCGTAATGCACACCTATGTGTTAGATCGTGATATCTCCATACCAATCTAACCCCATACTAGTCTATAGATGATTGTCCCATTTAATCATTATACTTGACTAGGGATATTTAAGATAAACAACACAATCGTAAATCTAAGGACTTCATTATATTAAATATCCAATAAATAATAAATGAATTTCTAGCCAATTACAAATTCATACTAAACTAGATTGCCTCTAGGGCATCTATTCCAACAATCGAAGTCTCTGATGACATCGAGGCTGACACTGTGCTGATGGAGGAAGATGCTGATGCTGCATTTGAGGAAATGGAGACAGATTCTATCGGGACTGAGGTTCATGAAAATGAGCAGGTCGTGGAAGACGTAGCATCACATGCAAATGTTGATGTTCAAATGAATGCTCCTGAGCCACAAGGGCCTTTCGAAGCCGAAGAATTCCCTGGTCGAGCGGCCGCTCCTGCTGCTGCCGTTCCTTCAACAGAGGTGGAGCTTCCAGAGATTCCCCAAGCATAGAGTTTTTGGAGCTCCCAAGTTGGAGCTGCTGTCGCACCTGGTGCAGCCTATACTCTTACTTCTAACTATGAATCGAGCTTGCGGCTGACAGGCGAGCAATGGAGCGGGGAAAGAATTCAGCTTTTCCAGCAATGCGCATTCCCTCTTTGCGCGAAATCCTTGAAGGAACCAGTATGTTACAATTTTTTTTGGCATTCTACACTTTAAACTTGAATCAACTTTATCAGGATTGAGGCAAGCTGATGTGGACTGGCTGGTTCAAATGCGACTCTCATACCCCTGGTCATTCCCGAGATCTCTAGAGATAGAGCCGTATAACAGGAGACTTTTCTTGACCGAAGCCATCTGGATCCTGGACCAACTGTCTGTGGCTACCCCTGCGACCATTTCTCCTCATAGTGCTCAGCTGCTTTTCAGCACATGCAAGGGCTTCAAGATAAAGTTGAAGGCAAGCTAAGCTTTGGGTTCCTTCTCAACAGGATCACCCGAATTCTCGCAGCTGTGATTTTGAAACGCGGCTTCCAAAACCTCGCAGCTGAGAGACGGAAGGTAGAGGAGCAAAGCCAAAAGGCTGAAGAAGCTGTCAAAATTTTTCACGAGATGAATGCCAAGTACGAGCAGCTGAAGCGAGAAGTGGAATAAGTGAGAGAGACATAACTCTCGTTTTCTCCAGATGACCCTTTGGTCAAGGATTTATTTTGACCAAGAAACAAAAATATTTGTTTAAAACAAAAATATTATTGTAATGCTGCTAGGGTTTCTCCCCCTTCTTTTTTTTTATCCAAAACTTGCATGCCCCGTTTTGACCTTTTGGGGATTTGCTCAAATACTTCGGTTCGTATCAATTATGACGTCACAAAGCGACGTACCTGCCTTGATTTTCGCGCTAATGATTTATTATATAAGAACGATTTCCTTGGGAAGCCCATCCTTAATATGACCTTCCGTCATCAATTAGGGCGTGCCACCGAATCGTCATAGCCTTAGTAGGGTAATTGAAGTTTACCTCTTCGGAGACGTAAGTAATTGATTCTTACATGTTTTCCAAGGTTTGCTGACTCAGCTAGGGAACTAATGAGTCTCCGTAGAGTCTATATAAACTCTTCCTCTTGCTGTTTGGGTTCTTCATCCCAAAATGTGGCTTGCCATGAGTCCTTACGACTGCTGGCTTCAATGCTTGTCTTTTGTTGATTCATGGCAATTTCAAGTTGTGAAACCTAATTTTGTGCCTTCTGCCATAGAAATAGCTCCCAAGATCTTCTTTATGAAGCTTATTGATCTTCATGACCATTGTAAAGAAGATGTACATAATACCTCAGGTTTGTTCGAAGATTTTTCTTCGTCTATTATGTTTGCAGGTCGTATCTCCGGCTGCCTTCCGGCGAGGTGCAAAGCTGTACTGACCTTTTTACCAACTCGTAATGAATAGAGTGTTTCTCCTCTAGCTTTCCTGGAGGAGAACTATTTGCCTCCACGTTCTTGAACTAGGGGTGACGAGCCATGGCGCTCGTCTCCGTGGACAATAAGCTTTCTGCCCCAGGAGCTGTTCTCCACTTGTTCTTCACCTCCGCATCCGCCTGAACAGGTTGTTCCTCTGGCACATCTCTTGGGAAGAAGACCAGTTAGGAGCCTTTTTCAGATATAGGATCTCGAAGATTATGTCGCATAGCTTTCGTAGCATTTGTAGGCCGATCATTTTACAGCAAGACTTTTCTTGCTATAAACTTTTTCTTGCAAGTTTCTATGTCGCATAGCTTTTGTTAGGTCCAGTAGGCTGATCATTTTAAAGTAAGAATCTCCTTACTATAAAACTTTCGCTTGTAAGCTAGTATTTAGACAGATAAATTGTAAGTCATTTTGACTAATTAATGAAATGCACTTTAGTATTTGCTGTTCTTGTTTGATACAACAAATTGTAATTTCGCATGCGTGCTGGCTATAAAACAAGTTATGTTTCTATCACCTTTTTATATTTGAATGCGCGCCTGAATAATTATTTATTTCAAGCTTGATAGATTTTGTAGTCACTAAACAGATAGGCTCGCAGACCAGTTAAGATCATACATCATGGCTGCTATCTAGGCAGATAGGCTTTCAGATCACTTAAGATCATATTTCAGCATTGTCGCTATCCCAGCAGATAGGTTTTTGGATCACTTAAGATCGCATTCGAATATTTCTGCTATCTCAGCAGATAGGCTTTAGGATCACTTAGGACCGCATTTGGATAGTGCTGCTATCTCAGCAGATAGGCTTCAAGATCTCTTAGGACCGTATTTGAATAGTGCTGCTATCTCGGCAGATAGGCTTCAAGACCATTTAAAATCGCGTTAGAATAGCGCTGCTATCTCAGCAGATAGGCTTTAACATCATGTAAGATCATATTCGAATATTGCTGCTATCTCAGCAGATAGGCTTTGGGATCACTCAAGATCGCATTTGATTAGTGCTGCTATCTTGGCAGATAGGCTTTTGTTGTTAATAAACAGAGAAGTAAAACGATGAAAGACAACTAAAGTAATAAAATTCTTCTCATTTGGGAGAATTCTTTTATTATAAGAACCCTCATATGGGAGAGGCAAGATTACAAATCCCTCATATGGGAGAGGCAATATTACGAATCCCTCATATGGGAGAGGCAAGATTACGAATCCCTCATATGGGAAAGGCAAGATTACAAATCCCTCATATGGGAGAGGCAAGATTACAAAATGGGAGGGACGACGCATGAGGCTATCAAAATACTATACGTAAATAGACATGTTAATCTGATGCATGTAAAGAGAGGAGTTAAGAATAATACTTCTTAATCCAGCGCATGTTTACTGAGCTTGGGGTTGTGGCTGTCCCATGTAGCCTCTGTATCTTGCAGTAACCACTGTCGAAGACTTCTTTAACTTCGAATGGTCCTTCCCAGTTGGCTGCGAACTTTAGGTGGGCTGCCTCCCGCATGCAATGATCTGAAGCGCGCAAAACCAGGTCCCCAACCGCGAAGTCTCGATGTTGGACTGTTTTGTTGTATGCGCGAGCGATCCTTTCCTCGTACCGTTTGTTAGCCCGCTTGGCTTGCTCTCGTTTTTCCTCCAATAAAACCAAGTCATGGTCGCGCTGATTGTCATATAACGCATGAAAGGCCAATGTCACAGAGTTGATTTTCACCTCCGCCGGTACAACAGCTTCAGCTCCATAACATAGAAGGAAAGGGGAGACTCCGATGGTGTTTGCTCGTACCTGACGTCGCAGAATTGTTGCACCAGCTTCTGTACCAAATTCCGGTAGGGCAATAGATTTACCTCTTTTAATTCGTATTCGCCTGAAGCTTGTTTGACGATTAACTTGGAATCGCCCATAACAGTCAAATTGGTTACTTCCAATGCCCTAGCTGTACGGAGACCTGCGATGAGAGCCTCATACTCCCCTTCATTTTTGGTGACTGCGAAATCGAGTGTTGTGGACATTTGGATGACCTCCCCAACTGGTTTGGTCAAAACGATTCCAATTCCTCCACCTTTCCTTGTTGACGATCCATCAAAATGAAGCGTCCAGTAAGGTAACTCGTATGAATAGATCTCGGGTCCCTCTAGTTCCTCCTCGATCATAAGCTCGTAGCTGTTATCCGGGAACTGTGCTAGCAGGTTCGCCACTGCTTGTGATTTAATTGCCCGTGGTCGAACGCACGTGATGTCGTATTGGGAAATGGTCATATACCATTTTGCCAATCTTCTTCCAGGAGAGGTATGAGTCAAGAGGTACTGTATGGGGTCACTCTTTGTAACCACCACCACTTTGTGCGAAGCGAAGTAGTGCTTCACCTTTTCTATTACGAAGAATAGAGCAAGGCAATGACGTTCGATATCTGTGTACCTCAATTCGGCTGGTTGCACTATGCGAGAAATATAGTAAATAGGGCTTTCTTGCCCTTCATACTCCTGAGCCAAAAGTGCCCCTATGGACTTCTTTGTCGACGTTAGATACAGCAAAAGCAGCGATCCAAGCTGCGGTGCGATCATTACCCTTTGTGATGTCATCAAGTCCTTTAGCCTTCCGAACGCGGCCTCATGTTCCGCGGTCCTATTGTACGCAGCATTCTTCTTGAGGATATCACTGAACGGAAACTCATGCTCGATGCCATGGCGATGTATCACGCATCCCAAGAACTTCCCTGAGGTCACTCCGAACGCACACTTCATGGGATTCATCTTTAGCTAGAAACTTCTGCATCTTTCAAATTCTTTCCGCAGATCCCCCAAATGGTCCGCATCCTCTTTGGACTTGACAACCATGTATTTAACATAAAATTACACTTCTTTGTGCATCATGTCGTGAAATAGAGCCATCATCGCTCGCTGGTAAGTCGCGCCCGCGTTCTTGAGCCCAAACGGCATAACCGTGTAGTTAAAGACTCCCACTGGCGTGATGAACGCGATTTTTCGTGCATCGTCAGGGTCCATTTTGATCAGATTGTACCCGCTGAAACCAGCCATGAAGCTGAACATACGATGACCCGCAGTCGAATCAATGAGCAGATCGATGTTGGGCAGCGGAAAATCATCCTTAAGGCAGAAGCGGTTGAGATCTCTGAAATCTACACAAATGCGAAGCTGCCCATTCTTCTTCACCACAGGCACAATGTTAGCCAACCATGTGGGAAGGTGATTTGGCTCTATGAACCTGGCAGTCAGTAGCTTAATAATTTCTTGCTTGATTTTAACATTTATCTCTGGCCTGAAGCTCCTTGTGCTTTGTTTTACCGGCTTAGATCCCGGGATTACATCTAACCTGTGCATGGTGATGCTCGTGTCCAGGCCAGGCATTTCATTGTATTCCCATGCAAATACATCTTTGTACTCAGTCAGGAGTTGCAGCAATCTTGCTTCTTCCTCGCTCGTGAGGTCTGCACTCAGAAAGACGGGCCTCTTCTTTTCTTCGCGTGGGCTCAGGAATACTTCCTTCAGCTCCTGTTTTTGAGGTTTCGGATTATCCTCCATGCCTTCAGGCGCCTCCTTTAGCTTATCTTCCAAAACTTCTGGTGTCGGCTTGTCTACTTCCATGACACGCTCGATTTGATTGATTTGCCCAGGGATATCCCCATGCGTGTGTGGGGCCATCCTTGCACACCTTCATATGCGGTATCATTTCTTCCCGTTAGAGTAGAAGCTTTCTATCTCTTTACCCTCGGGATCATGTTTTACTACTCTTTTCAGGGTGTACACATTCTTTCTTTGGTAGGCGACCTGCGGTGCTTCTTCTCGAACGGACGACTTTTCCTTGACCTCCTCCCTTGTCACCATTACTCTTGCTGGTGATTGATCCTTGATGTCCTCCCATCGAGGCAAAGGGGTCGGGTTAAACGGCCCTGGCGTTTGCTTGTCCGCCATTTCAGTAAACCACACTGTCTCAGTGCGGTGCGCCTCGTCCAGATTGAAAGGGTTCACCGAAGCTGGTATCTCCACTATTTTGTCGTTCCAGATAGCCTTCATCACCTGGTGAGCTGTCGAGGGGACTGCGTGGAAGCGATGAATCCAAGCTCGCCCTATGATCATGTGATACGTAGTGTTCGCATCAATGACATAGAATTTGGCTGAACATTTGATCTTTGCTTTCTAGACGCCCAGACGAATCCATCCTATCGTCATCCTGGAATCACATCCAAATCCCATCAGCGGGGACGGGAGTCTGACAATTCCTTCCAACTTTAAAGTGTTGAGCGCGACCACGTTGACTGCCGCTCCTACGTCAACTAATGCCCTTTTGAATTCGACACCATTGATCACCGCTGTTACATACAAAGTGGTTTGCTGAGAAGGTCATGACCTTTTCCGTAGAGCGAGACGCCCTAACAACTTTCCCATTGGAAACCACGATGTCTTCTTCGTAGTCCTCTGCTATCCTTAGAATCGCTTTCGTCATTTCTTTCCGGCACTTCTCCGAAAAGTTCATTTCATCGAAGAACCAGCTGAACCCGTGCGACCCCTTCATCCGATCGACACGTTCGTCCTACGTGTCTATACTGTAGTCCTCATCATTATAGACTTCGGCAATGATAGGCAAGCCATCTTCCGCAATCTCTTCGAGATCCATAATCCCGATCATGGCTACTTCTTTGCCTTTCGGCTCTTGCTCCGCATGAGCCGGCAGTGGATATCTTCGCACATCCTGCCTTTGATCGCTGACAATCAACTCACCGTCTTTCATTTTTCGGCTTACCATGTTCCTGAGTTTCGTGCAGTCAGCTGTGGGGTGCATAATTTTCCCGTGGCATTCGCACCACTTCGGGTCCCTCATCATCTCCTTGGAGGGTATCCTTTCGAGCGGAGGCAAGATACCATCTTTACGCCACTGCTTACACAAGTCAGTCGGTTCTGCATTCCAAGGACTTGGCCCAGAATTTCTTAATGAATGTGACTCCATCCTCCTCGCGTTTCTGGTACATACGAGAGAGATGAATCATTGTCACCTTCTCTTCCACCTGGAAGAATTTGGTATAGAAATTCTGAACCATGTCGTCCCAGGTCTTTACGGATTCGGCCTCCAACGTCCTATACCACTTGTAGGCCACATTTCCCAAATATTTCGGGAACTCGCGCATCAGCAACTTGGGATCAGCCCATATTGTCCCATCACATCGATGCGCCGCTTCAGGGACGTCATACACTCCGGTGCACTTCCCCCAGCAGCAGGAGGAAGGGTTGTTGTAGTTGGCGGCGACACATATGCCGCGGTCGGGCTAGGAGTGTATTTTGAATTCGCGTTGCCCAGCAGTGCCGGCGGAAGAGGCAAGGGGTATTGTGAAGAAAGGTTGGGTGCCACAGTTGGTGGTTGAGGTATATGTGTAGTAAGGGGCGGTATTTGGGCCGTTTTCCCCTGAACAAAGGGCAATTGCACCATCGCTGGTGGGGTTTGCAGATTAGGGTTAGGTGGTGTCGGTATCAACCCAGTCCCTTGGGTGGTAGAGGCTCCCACTCCCTGAGAGATAGCAGTGCCCGATGTAGGACTCGGGGCAAGGGTTCCCAGGATGGCCATTATCCGTTCCATCTTTTCGGATTGAGCCTGAAGGGCCTTTCCCTGATTCTGAATGGTGGCGTTTAGAGCCTCCAACATCGGAGTCTTACTGGAGGCTGCAGAAACGTGGCGGGTCTCCTCTCCCGAGGTGGTCTCCGTGGAGGGCGATCTGTTACTGACATCATCTTCATGAGACATGGTTGCTTTCAATGGTAAGATTCACGTCGGGTTCACCAAATGTGCACGAGAGAATCCTGCGAGGAGAATTCAATATACACCAAGAGTAGGAGATAGAAAGAACACAGGAAGAGTAGGGTTGTGTGTAGGGAGAGAGTAAGACAATAGTACTGTATGAGAGAGAAACAGAATTTTGGGAGAGCTTCCGCGTATCTTAGGTGATTCGCCCCTGTGTGTAAGGGTAAACGATCCTATAAATAACGGAGAATGTGACCGTTGTAGTGGGTTAATGCGCCCATTAATGGCGTCTTAATTAGCTTAACCACAACGGCACGTTCGTCCGCGTATATAGGGACCGTTACGCACGTTATCCGCGTATATCGGAACCGTTATGAGGTTGACCGAGTTTATGGAGCTCTTGCCATATAGCTCTCGAAGCAGTTACTAGGGGTCGCGCGCGGGCTTGGTTGTCCCTCGCGCGCGATAGTACTTACTCCAGCCTCCAAACCACTAAGTCTCTACAGGTCCCGTGTGGTGGTATGCGAGGGCCCTGTCTCGCAGCCCCCACGTGGATCAGCGCGGGTGGTGATCCAGTGTGTGTGGAGCACAGCTAGGTGTGCTGGATGATCGCCACGTGGCTAAGATCTGCCTGTCTAAAAAGCACTATCTACACCAATCTTCTACTTCTCTTTAGATCCTGCACATTTTGACAAAAGTGAGATCCACATCCAGTATCCAATACCCAAGATGAAGAGATAGATACATTGACATCTATAAAAAATACCTTGTGGTGGTGGAATCACTATTCCAAGTCTTATATCCTCCATATACTTTGGGCAATTCCTCTTCCAGTGACCTGGATGACTACAGTAGTAACAATCAACCTTAGTCACACCTTCAGAAGGCTTTAAGGATCCCTTGGATTTTGCAACTTTCTTTCTCTTTCCTTTGGAGGAAGAAGCAACTCCCTTTCCCTTCCTCTTATTGATCATCATTATGGACTTGCCTTCGCCTTTGTTAATTCTTTGTTAAGCGATCCTCAACATATTAAGCAGGTCTAGCAGAGCTTCATTGATCTCATTCGTGTAATAGTTCATGATGAACTGGCTATAACTATCCGGCAACGATTGAAGGATGAGATGAGTGTCCAACTCTTGGCCGAATCGGAAGCCTAACCTCTCGAGATTCTCCATGTACCCGATCATGCGCTGTACATGAGGCCCGACTAGGTTACCCTCTACGAGACTGCACTTGAACAGTGCTTTAGATACTTCATACTGCTCATGCCTTGCCTGCTCTTGGAAGAGCTCTTTCAAATGTACAATCATATCGTACGCCTCCATGTTCTCATGTTGCTTTTGAATCTCAGAGTTCATAGAACAGAGCATGAGGCAAGTGACATCATTACAATCATCCTAATGTTTCTGATGTGCCACTGTCGCGGTAAGAACATCATCCTCTCCTGGTGGGTCTGGAATAGGATTGTCTATGACATACAATTTCTTTTCTTGCTTAAGAACAATTCTCAAGTTGCTCTACCGGTCTAGAAAATGTTTCCAGGTAACTTTTCCTTCTCAGGGAAAGGTCGTAGGGATGAAGTCGATGCTTGTCTACTGTTTGCCACTTGGATTTTACAAAATGAGAAATATCCAATTTTAGTATTTTAATCAATTACTATATTCGATAATGGCTAGACTATTAAACATAGCTCCCACTATTTTTCTCGGATTAAAAGCACTCATCATTGATGCAGAAAATATCATATATTATATAGTGGGTCCAAGATCCATATTTCACTTCTTCTTGAGCTTGCTTTGGCAAGTCAACCAAGAATTAGTTATTTAGGTATGGAACACCTTCCATTTGCATCCTATGCAATGATTGTTTAAATTAGACGAATAACCGCTTATTCATTATCTATCCCATAGACAACACCTAATTGTCTTGCCTCTAAATTTTAAATCCAATTTAATTCACATAGTTGCGTCCAACCTCTTACTTCAATAATCACACATTACTTGCTTGTGTCGCCACATTAGATCATGGTGAATTAAAATTTCCTTGCTTTGACAAGCCCGAATTTAATAGACCTTGATCATGAAGGGTGTTTAAGTGAGAGAAGGCAAAAACGCAATATACGTTTTTGGTATATAATTGTCATTATTAATTGTTTTGTTAATCCTATCAACATGATTTACTTATTTGGATTGGGCTATCCCAAATAAAAGATCAACCTTGTTTAGTATCATCTTATTTCGTTTGCATGCATCATCCATACAACAAAAATAAATAACAAGATAACAAATTAATAAACAATAAATAATCATAGCATGGATATGGCAGCTAAGACTAAGATATTCCGAAGCCAATGAGAATATCTATGAGCCCTAGGCCGCGCTTCCTAGGCTTGCGAGTCTTCCATTGTCTTTATGGTTCCTTGATTCTTTGGTCTTCTTCTCAATGTCTTGGATATCATCTAACTATCTAATACTAGCTAGATAAAGCACATAATACATGCAATAAAGCACATAATACAGCTAAAATCCAATTTTAACGCGCTTAGTCATTTTTTGTTGAATTTGGATTTTCTAGGTACAAAACAGTCCAAGGGGACCACCAAGTTAGTTTGCCGAACCCACAAGCCGCCGAATCGGTCGACCCTAGCCTCGGGCGGCAATCCGCTGGCTAGGCCAAACCGGCCCTTGGCCTTGGCTTGCTTGGCGCGCAAGGATGGGGGTGGTCGAACGCTTAACCCCCCCCTCCCTCTGGGGAGTTGTTTCCAAAAATTGTCATTCCTTGTGTACCTTATTTCCAAATGTTGAGAAAAAAACCCCCCTTTTACCCAATTGTGCCCTAACCCTAGCTTTTCAAAATCCAAAAACTCGCATCATATGTGAACAAAATTTTCCAAATTTTATACGATATGTAAAATTGGCACAATATCTATTGAATCATATTCAATTTGCATCATATGCTTAACTTCAGTTTTTCAAAAAAAAATTGTAAAAACAGTGAATTATGGATAAAGGGTAACACATAAAATTATGTTATGCGCTACGACATGTGGCTCTGATACCACTGTAGGGTTTGATGCTAGCTACACAGCGGAATAACAAAATTTTATCCTTATCAAATCCCTCCAATGATCACAGGCAAGCAATCATAACATGATGAAAGTAGAAATTTATTGTGTACCTTAGTTTGTGTGATCACTACGAAGAATTTTGTCTTCTTCTCTTCGGTATACACACCCTTCGACTGCCGCTGGAATCCTTTTTCATGTACTGTTCTAGCAACAGAAGAAGGAGGAAGAATCATGCAAACCAGGGCACCTGGTCGTGCGCCTCACGAGACCGACGACAAGGGGGGGGGGGGGGGACGGGTAAGTGGCAGATGCCTCTTGCGTTGTCTCTCTCCTTGCTTTGTTATGTTCTCTCAATAATGACTTGTCTGGAGAAACTAACAAGCTAGAGTGCTCTTATATAGTTAATAGCTCCTTACTAACTACATATTTTCCCCAGTACTAATCATGTCCATACACGGATTAGTCCACCATGTAAATTACTCCTACTAACTTTCCATGTGGTTACGTTATGATCCTTTAAATTAACTACTCCAACTAATTAATATCCAAATCCAGATTAATCCATTCGATGTGTGAACCTATAGGTCCCTACTTAGTTGGTAGTAACTATTACTATCATAGAGCGGTGTCTAGAAATACATCTATGTCACTCCAACTAATAGAAATTGTTAGTGATCCGACAAACCCCGTGCCCAATGTTACCGTACTATATTATTACTTTGTCTCAATATCCGGATTGGAAACGAGACATAATAGTCACAATCGTATATCTAATTCATAGTTTCTCGATCATGGGAATATGCTTATCCAAGCAGATAAAATCGATATCTCCATATTGATTTATCTTAGTCTGGCCAGACATTCTATAAAGAACCATCTCTCCAATGGCCCATGGATATTTGCTCCCATTATGTCGGTGGAAAAAATCCTCTCTAAATCACTACCATCAGTCAGCTTGCTTATATCATGCCTGATTACTATCTTTATAGTAACCTGGTTAAGGCGCAACGTTTGATAATATCAAAGCATGATATATAAGATAAACAACACATTGTAATCTAAGGACTTCATTATATTAAATATCTCCATAAATAATAAATTAATATTCTAGCCAAACGATGTTCATACTAAATCTAGGTGCCTCTAGGGCACCTATTCCACCAACATATGCATGCAACTATTCCTGACCTGGCAAGGGGTGGCAGTTGCCCCCCCCCCCCCCCCCCCGAAAATTTGAAAATTTCTACTAGTACCCCTAGTTTTATAGATTTTTGATGATTTTACCATAATTAATAAAGAAATCCCCTCTCCCCTGATAATTCCAAACTGCCCACTAGCCCAAGTGGTTAGTTGTTTTAATTGGCAAATCCCGATACCCGAGTTCGAATCTCCTCCCTGTCAACCAATTTTTTTCTTTATTTTTTCCTTCATTATTAATTTGATATTTTTGTGCATAATTGCTTATGAAATATAACGTTTTTTGACTATTGACTTTGACTTTGGGCTTCGCAAACCTTGCCCCAGCATACTTGATTTCCTAGCTCCGCCACTTTTGTTGTGTGAGTTTATGTTCATGTTTAAGTCCTAAATTAATATTTTCCCTTTTTTAAATATTGTCTTATTCTAATTAGTTTGTAATTGTTTTAGTCTGCTATGGATTGTTTTCAGGACTGTCCCATAAACAGTCCAACGGATCCTCAAATTGCATGAACTGTCCCATCTGGGTAGCTGACGGACAAGTCGGTGCAACAAAAAAACAATACCCATGGAACTGTCAATTATGTCGTGTTGGTTTGTAGTTGCACCAGTTTGTTACGCGCAATGGCTGCCGCCCAGAGGGAACAGTTCACTCAATTTTAAGATACTTCGGACATCTACGTCAAACCATATAGCTATACCCCTCTCCTTTCTTTTTAGAATCTCCAAGGGTGAACATTGTACATGTATTAGGAGTTGGGAGCACTGTATACCTGCATTATGTTGTGGTACGTCTTCTTTCCATTTCAAGCATCATCTCTTCTCTGCAGCACACATGTTGGTTATATACTTCTTTAACTGTAAATTGCCCTGTCATAAAATAGCTTGACTATGTACATATGGCTGTGCCGGTTCGTTGTATTATTCGTAAACTTCATATGCTATCTGTGCAAGGTTTAAATTTGATATACAGTAGCTCATATTTGCTTCTGGTAAATTGAGATTTTCTTCACACGATTAATTTGTTAGTTTGTCATCGTACATTTTTTTCCAGGGTTCTAGTTCAGTGGTTAGATTTTTCAACCCAACAGATAAATAAATACCGTTCTGACACTCATTAAGTCGCCATTCAACGGCGAGAACATGGAACTGCATAATTAGCATGACTAAACTTGGGAAATTGCGGCACCAGTAAGGCTCCGACTGATGTTACTACTCTGTTCCTCAACTCCATAGCCATTTTTATTAGGGAGATATGCTCAATTTAAGTTGCATGATTTTTGATACATTGTTTTTGGACATGTTTTGTCATATTTGTTAAAAATCTCATTTCCAAAAATTTATTTCACCCAATCTTTCTTGTGATGACACTGGACACATAGGAGGTTCATTCTAGAGAATATGGGAATTTTTCCTATTCTCCAAGTAGTAGTAATTGTTTTTCAAAGTTGCAACTTTCTTCCACACTTTTCTCTGCATAGCAGTGTTTGTTAGTTTTATAACTTGATTTTTATAACAGCTATGCATGATTTTTTTGGTTTTTATGAAAGTAGACACGTGTAGGTTAATCCTAAATTAATTTCATGATTTTTAGGATATGTTTTAATATGGTAAATGTGTCTCTAAAATCAAAGTTACAATTATTTTCCAGAATTGTAGTTTCACTTTTTTTTACAAAACTTGTGTTTTTGAACTTCTAAGTGTTTTGTTTGACTTATTTTGATAAGTAAACATCATTATAAGCATTAGTGACATTTAAGACCATGTAACATGTAGGTTTGCATTTCTATTATGCATGTGTAAATTGGTTATAACGAGTACGTCATATGTGTGATTGTAGACATCGACCTTGTAGGAGAGAGCGGTTGTCGTCAGAGTCTAGAATTAATTTCTTACCTTTGGTTGTGCTTCATCTCAGTGGTAAGTACATATGTGCGAATTTTAATTATCAAAATGTGAGTGTTTGTGTGATGTCTCGAATGAATATTTGTTAATTGAAAAAGTATGCAAACCATGATTTGTACTCGAAATTTTTTGGATATAAATTGAATCATCTTTATAAGTCTTGAAACTTTATTTGTGATAAGTTGATAATCTGATTTTGTCTATTGTAGAGAGAAGAAATAAAATACATATGTGTGAACTTTAATTATCACATTGTGCCAATGTGTGTGACGTCTTAAATGAATATCGTCTTATTTGGAAGAGTAGGAAAAGCATGAGTTATACTGGAAAATTCCAATTATTGATTTATACTAATAACTCTTGGAAATGACTTATGCACATTGTATACCAACTTGAGGTATGATAATTAAAGGTTATAAGATACATCTAATATATTTAGGACGATGTACAGAGCTGTGTTTTTAATGGGAGGCGCCAAGCAATCCTCCATTTTATTACGCCTAAGACCATTGAAGCAATGCTTCTTATTATTGGATAGAACTTGATTGTTCACAAATCCGCCCCCGATGAGCCAAAATTTACCAAGGTATTGAGGCAAAGGTTTTGTTAGAGCTACACAATGCTACTTATACTTGTAAGGGTCACTACGGTATAGGGGTGTGAACACTTAAGGCCTTTAAGCTATTTTTGTGAGCGGGGATTGACGTATGGGGTCCCTTAATGCTCCGGTAAAATAGGGTTTGATATATCCTAGAAGGATTCCTTTGTGATTATTTCATGATCCCTCTGTTTACATCGATCCTGCTGGTGGCTTTGGACATGCCACAGCTAAACTTAACGGTTAATTGATCTTGAAAGAAAATTGACTACTCTATTGATGGTGTTTGTGGCTCTTGATATGCCTTAACCAAATTGAATGAGTTTAAAAGCATTGGGTACTCTTGATTTAATATCATTATCAGTTATAATGAACTCGTTTACTGTTGATATCTTACTTGTTTAAGAATATGTTGAATACTCATGGTTTACTGATATTTTAAAGATGAAGTACTTGATATGCGACTACTTATACTTGTTCAAAAGTTCCGACCTATTTACTTATTAATGTTTCAAATCTCTTAACTTATTTCAACCCATGCTTTCGTGCCACTCGTTGCTTTACTTGCCGTAGTGTGTATTTACTCAGTTTTTACTGATCATTTTCTTCAAAACTGCGTCGGCTTTTTCCACTTAAAAACCGCAGGTCATCACTCAAGGTGGGGATGGGGAACGCATTTCGAGACGTAGCTGCGTGCTTAAGTTAGATCACTTAGAATGTCACGCACTTTTTATTTATTTATTTTGTAAACTTATTTCGACAAGATTTGTTGTATACACTAAACGAAATGTAATCTTAATAGTATACTTCTACTTTTTGGTTATCGATCTTAACCCTGAACTCAGATCCCGGGTTGTTTCAGCTGGTATTAGAGCATCAGTTCTCCGGTTAAAGTGACTTTCCCATTTCCATTAGTAGGGAATAAGAAAGATAACACGTTTTGGAAATTTAATGATAACTCAATTTGGTAATAACAAAGTAAACAAGCCACCGGGAGTTGGGGTACTTACCTATTGTAGACTCGATTTGTACCTTACTTGTTGATTGGCTGTTAACTGCTTGTTGATATGTGATCCATGCGAAAACTACTTTCTTATTCATATGTTTGTTTTACTATGAGCATTTTTACTTGCTATATAGAAATGATTTGTCATTGTCGTGTGATGCGTATCCGTGTTCTTTTGCTTGGTCATCATACCTTGTCAACGAGAGAGTAACGACCTTTTGCCGTGGAAGAACCTGAGACAATTATTTTCTTACCTACGAGCGATGAATTTTAATATAATACTTTATTTTATTTCATTTTGAGTTAATTTGACATGTTCGTTTCCAAAATTGGAAAGTTTTGACAAAAAAAAGTATTCTTAAAAGAAATGATTTTGTAAAAAAATGCCAAGTGATATCGACCACTTTGTTTAGCAGTCCGCTGGCGTGACTCTTATTACGTCGCTACTATGAGTTGTACACCCTGTCTAGACTCAGTTGGAACATTAGAAACACATGCGAGTTGTGATGAGAGAAACGTTGTGCGACGACGCATGGTGTTCTTTTTCCCCTCGTATGCGTGGAACAATTGAGGTTATTGGTTTATCTAATCCTATAAAGGTAAGACAACATTTTTAATGTGGATGAGTCAAGCAAAATGACACGTTAGTTTTGATCAAATTATTTTGTGTCTAAAGATTTCAAGATTTCCTTAAATGCTAGAAAATTTTCGAATTGCTTTGTAAATGTGAGAACTTGTATGTTGGTTTAGACCTTTAAAAATTTAGTGCAGATATTTTACTTTGGCTAAATCTATTTGAGTCTCTACTATTGAACGAGTGAGATGAGATAGAACCGATCCAGAACGTGTTTGTGAGAGCGTGTTTCTTGTAAATTAAAGTGTTGCATGTGCATTAGCATTGCATACAACTCTCATATGCACTAGTTTCATTCTTGTGAAGCATGTCGTAGTTTTACTCAAAAGTTTTCTTTAAGCTTCGGGGACGAAACTTTGTTTTAAGGGGGATATAATGTAATACCCCGTATTTTAACTAGGGATTATTTGGTAATTTTGTAAAAATATTTGACGATTTAAAGAGATTAACATTTCAAACACATTCTCATCAGTTTTTAGTTTCTAAAGTATAGGGGTATTGTGTGGCTTTTATGATTATCAATTATTTTTAATTTGGGGTTATTTTTTAGTCATTGAAAGTATATTTTGACATTTAAATACAGAGTGGTTTATTTGAAATTATTTGGATATTTTCTAATTATTGAAAATTATACATTCACCCCTCAACTTTTATTTTTCACGTAGAAATCTCTCATTTACCTATTGTGTGGCTTTTATTATTATCAATTATTTTTAATTTGGGGTTATTTTGTAGTCATTGAAAGTATATTTTGACATTTAAATACAAAGTGGTTTATTTGAAATTATTTGGAATTTTTCTAATTATTGAAAATTAACTTTTATGTGTTACCTATTGATTGAAAATTATACATTCATCCCTCAACTTTTATTTTTCACTAAGAAATCTCTCATTTATCAATTTTACATTCCTACCCCCAACTAGCAATTCATCTCTTGTTTATATGCATCCACCTACCCCCCTCCATCATTTTGGTCAACTCAATCTAAAATTGAAAGACATTCTTGAGCAGGTTGTATCTCCATATAAGACTCTATGTTTTACATCAAAACACTCCTCACCATGAACATCTCCATCATCTCATTAACTACCTCTTCAAATTTCATTTCTTTACATCATATTCTCCTCAAGAACACTCTAATGGCCTCCATTCTCTCTCTCAAAACTCCATTTCCGTTTTTAGGTATTGACCTCACAAAAACACCATCAAAGATTCATTTCCCACTCTTCTAAGCACGAAAAACTTAATTGCAAGCTTTGTATGACCATGGAGGGAAGTAATTCCACCATTCTACTCATGGATTGGAGTCCAATTTAACCAATTTCCTCATCATTTCTTGAATCTTGGGATAAATCTTCCTTCTAGTCTTGAATTCATACATGCATGTTCACGTTTTTCTTTGATTGATGATATTCTTCTTTTCCATGCTTGATTCTTCATTTTGATGATTTGATCAAGAGTTAAACTCCAAAATTTTGACTATTTCATGAAACCCACACTAGAACCCACATCCATGTTGTGAATGTCATCTTCTTGCATTATTTACTCAAGAGATTTTGATAATTTGTGTCAAGAGCATGTGAAAATCTTACTTCATGCCTAAAATGATGTTATTTGGGTGAAAATCAAGTCTCCATAAGTTTCATGTATCATTTCAACCAAACTTGTTGATTTTTTTGGAAAAATGCATATTGACATAATCTGGCCAGTTTGTGGAAAACATAGATTTTCTTCAAATTTTGTCGCTTTGAATTTTTTAACTCTTGCATATTCTGAAACTAGACTCTTTGAGGGTCGTTTTGAGAAAAAAATCAACTCAATAGCCATTTTTTTTAGGGAGATATGCTCATTTTAAGTTTCATGTTTTTCGAAACTCAGTTTTTGGACAAGTTTTGTCATTTTTAATTAAAAGGCTCATTTCCAGAAACTTATGGCACCCAAACTTTCTTGTGATTTCACTAGACACATAGGGGATTCATTCTGGAGAATATCGGCATTTTTCCTATTCTCCAAGTAGTAGTAATTGTTCCTCAAAGTTGAAACTTTCTGCCAAAATAATCTCTGCATAGCAGTGTTATTTGTTTTTGTATCATAAGTTTTATAATAGCTATGCATAATTTTCTTAGTTTTTATGAATGTAGACACATGTAGGTTAGTCGTTAATTAATTTCATGATTTTAGAATATGTTTTAATATGGTAAATATGCCTCTAAAGCCAGATCTACAATTTTGCCCAGAATTGTAGTTTCACTTTTTCTTTTTTTTTTAGAAACTTGATTTTTGAACGTCTAAGTGTTTTGATGGACTTATTTTGATAAGTGTACATAATTATATGTGCATTAGTGACATTTAGGAATATGAGACATGTAGTTTTGCATTTGTATTATGCATGTATAAATTGGTTATAACAACTACCTCATACATGTGATTGTAGACATCGACCTCGTAGGAGAGAGCGGTTGTCGTCGGAGTGCTACGATTAATTTCTTACTTTTGGTTGTGCTTCATCTCAGTGGTAAGTAAATATGTGCGACTTTTACATATAAAAATGTGCGTGTTCGTGTGATGTCTCGAATGAATATTTGTTAATTGAAAAGTATGCAAAGCATGATTTATACTCGAAATTGTTTCGATATAAATTGAATCCTCTTTATAAGTCCTGGAACTTTACTTGTGATATGTTGATAATCCGATTTTGTCTATGGTAAATAAAATTAATAAAATACATATGTGCCAACTTTAATTATCACAATGTGCCCATGTGTGTGACGTCCTAAATGAATATCATCTTATTTGGACGAGTATGAAAAGCATCATTTTACACTGAAAAATTTCGATTATTGATTTATACTGAGAACTCTTGAAAATGACTTGTGAAGATTGTATACAAACTTTACTTATGAGAAATAAAGGTAATAAGATAATCTAATAGATTTAGGACGATGTACAGAGCTGTGTTATTAATGGGAGGCACCAAGCGATCCTCCATTTTATTACGGCTAATACCATTGAAGCAATGCTTCTTATTATTGGATAGAACTTAACTGTTCACAAATCCGCCCCCGATGAGCCAAAATGTACCAAGGTATTGAGGCCAAGGGTTTGTTAGAGCTATAGAGTGCTATTTATTCTTGTAATGGTCACTACGGTATAGGGGTGTCGACAGTTATGGCCTTTTATCTATTGTTGTGAGCTGGGATTGACGTAACGCTTGCGTGAAATAGGGTTTGATATACCCTAGAAGGAACCCTTTGTGAATATTTTGTGATCTCTCTATTTACATCGATCCTGCTGGTGGCTCTGGACATTCCCCAGCTAAACTTAACGGTTAATTGGTCTTGAAAGAAAATTGACTACTCTATTGATGTTGTATGTGGCTCTGGATTTGCCTTAATTAAATTAAATGAGTTTAAAAGCATTAGGTACTCGTGATTTAGTATCATTATCAGTTCATATGAACTTGTTTACTCTTTATATCTTACTTGTTCAAGAATATGCAGAATACTATTGGGTTACTGATATTTTAAACATGAGAAGTACATGATATGCGACTACTTATACTTGTTCAGAAGTTCCTACCTCATTACTTATTAATGTTTCAAATCTCTTGACATATTTCAACCCATGCTTTCGTGCCACTCGTTGCTTTACATGTCGTAGTGTATATTTACTCAGTTTTGATGATCATTTTCTTCAAAACTGCGTCGGCCTTTGTCATTTAAAAACCGCAGGTCATCACTCAAGGTGGGGATGGGGAACGCGTATCGAGAAGTAGTTGCGTGCTTAAGCTAGATCACTTAGAATGTCATGCACTTTTTATTTATTTATTTTTGCAAACTTATTTCGACAAGATTTGTTGTTTACTCTAAACGAAATGTAATCTTAATAGTATACTTCTACTTTTTTGTTATCGATTGTCTCTTTAACCCTTAACTGAGATCCCGGGTTGTTTCACACAGACTTCCTTAAACCATAGTCTTGACTCAAAAGTTGCTGGAACTTTTCAAAGATGCATGCTTAATCTTGAGCCATTTTTCTTCATGTTCTTGCAGCTGAGGTGCAGCTGCAAGGTGGATGTTATCGTGACCGTTTTGTCTCAGTGCGGAATGTGAAGCCGGATCGCCCGTATTCGAAGCCATTTTGTCGCACTTAGGGATACGAGGTAAAGCTAGCTACAGAAAGATGAGATGTCTTATTTTGCAACTTGAAGATAGCTAGCTCAATAGCCGCAAAGTATAGATTTTGGTATTTTGGAATTGTAAATTTGGGTTAAAATTTGGCAACGTAAACTTTGTAAATAATTGTGCCTTAAATGGCCGTTTTGTGGACATATCTATATTGATATTTTTTAAATGCGGTTTTTGTATTTTTTCATGTTCAGTACATTGATAATGTTTGTTCTGTTCGTTGTGCCCAAAAATATAAGGCTGCAGGTGTATAGGTGTTGGTTTGTACCTGAAAATAAGCTACATGTTAGAATTCTGCTATTTGAACTGGACTGGTTGCAGGGTCAATCTCAAATACGGTGAAAATATATTCTTACAGTTTTAGTTAACAAAAAAAGAACAAAAGTTTAATGGGTAAAAGACACTGACCACCCCTGAGTTTAGGCTTAATTCGACTCCACTACCCTGTGTTTTAGAAAAAGACAGTTTACACCCATTTAATGGTAATTCTGTGGACACTTCGCACCCTGCTGTTATGTTCCGTTAGAAAAGTGGTTGCTTGAACTTTTTTGGACCATATTGCCCCTGTATATTTTTCTAGTCTTTTAACACCAAGAACAGCAAGTCAAGAACAACAAGAACACCAAGAATTTCTCAATAAATCATAATACTAGATTGAACTACCAAAGCAATAATGAAAGTTGAACTACAATAGTAATAATGAATGTTTATTCGAAACAAAACATATGGTGAAACTGAACCTGATAGTTCCAAGATCCAAATTTTGTCCAACTAAATTATGATATATGAAGTATAATTATCTTGCAAATTCATTACAACTAGAATGAAAAATGAAACCAAATTACTAAAATCAACATAGGAGTATAAGCCATTAGAACAAAATGCACAAACTGAGGAATCGAAATTGAAACAAAGTAAGTACATGAAACATAGAGAAATCAGAAGTGAAGGAGGAAGAAGAACGGTTCTACTTCTGGGTGTCCATAGTTTCTGTTTCACTCTCTCTGCTGCTGTAATTGGGAAATGGATTGAGACGATGGGAGGGGGTTATGGAGGTGGCCACCAACTCCATAAGTGAAGGAGGAGAAAGAAGAACCACCACCACCTCAGGCTGAATCTGAATCATCATTACCACCACCATCATCTGCTTCTGGGTTTCCCCGAACCCACACAAACAACCACCAACAAAACCATCACCGCAACCACCATCTCTTCTCACTCTCCCTCAGTCTCTTCCTCTGTTACCTCTCGGCACCAGCAGAAGAAGCACCAGCAGAAACAAGCACAAGCGACGCCCATCTGAGAATTCTCTCCTTCCTCTGTCTCTCCCATAAAAAGATCTGAAAATTCTCTCCTCCATGATCCATCCATCGAGGAGCGATGAAGATGGGATGTGTTCTGCGTCGGTGGAGTCATTGTGTCGTGCGACAGTCGATTCCAGTGGTGGTGGCGGTGGCGGTGGCGGTTCCTGGGTTTCATAGGCCGAGAGAGAGAGAGAGCCACTATAGTTCAATCCATTTCAGCTAGTAATTCCGGCTACGTGACACATTTCGTCATCCTTCACCAGCAGCGCCCTAACCACCACTACCACAAGCAGCAGCGCCGGTTTCTTGATCATTGTCCTCTTCAGATCCGACGGCTTTGTTTCACTAGGTTAGAAAGCCTCCTCAGACGCTTGAGCATTTCTCCAACCCAATCGTCTCTCTCTCTCTCCAATTCCTCTAAACTATCGCCGAGTGGTTTGCACTGCTACCTACAGATTGAATTAGAGAAATACCCAACTGGACCTGACATCATCCCTCCATGATTTTGCCCTATAATTCATGAGGAAATGTGACCGACAAGGTAGGTGCTCATATTGGTTGTGGGTGTGGCACATTGGGTCCTACAGCATCTCTCTTGGGAGCTGAGTCAGTTGTTGTTCCTTTTTTATAAAATTGAGAAGTGTATGTAACTGAACCACATATATGAAGTTGGTGATTTGAGTTCATTATTGGTGCTAGCAGAAATGTCATTGGCCTTCATATATGAACTGGGTTAGAAATGGAGAGAGAGGTGTTGGGGTAATACATGAGGTCATTTCAAAAAAGTTCAGGGGTAAAACAGCCTTTTTGGCGACTCTGTTCGTCCACCGTCAGCTCCATCCAAAATATGGTGCAAATTGTCTTTTTCCAAAACACAGGGTAGCGGAGTCGACTTAAGCCTAAACTCGGGGATGGTCAGTGTCTTTTACCAAAGTTTAATATGTTGCCGTAAAAAATCACAATCATGTACGGCAAGACAACATGTTAATATGGCTTTAGTCTTGCTGTAATACATAGGTTCATAAACAGTAAGAGTTTCTCTTGCCGTATTAGATGTAAACCAAAAACAACAAACCTAATTGCTATAACGGTAAAATTATTGCCGCATATGGTTCTTCAAAAACTGTGAGATTAGGTATTTTGCCGTATATATTCTGTAATAAACGGCGACCTTCTCGCAATTTTTGATTATTAAATATGTCGATAGGTCATTTACGGCGATGGTTTTTCTTGCCGCATAGCATTAACGTCAAAATACCTCCGACCAAACCAAATTTTGCTGTTTATGCCCTAAACGGCGAGAAAAAACTCATAAATGACGTTATATTATAGCCATTTTACGGTCCGTTTCCCGCAGTGACACTGCCGCCGCCACACCCTCGACGTCACCAAACCATCCAATTCGCAGCGAGAAACCCAAAAAAACACCTGCGAGAAACATGCACAGAATATATATATATATATATATATATAAACAATATAATGATAATTAAACTTCAAATAAAATAATAATAAATATAAAAAACATAATTTACTAAGATTTTCTTAACCGCTGTTAAATTAACCGCAATTTGGAACCACAGTATAACGTTAGCGACACGGTTGGAAGTAGCGGTAGAAATCGTTATTTATTTCTAAAATGACGGTTTAGGCCGATTAAACACCAGATTTTAACCCCCGTGTTTACTGGTTTTTCTAGTAGTGAGCTATCAACGCTAGACACACTACTACACTTCGTATTTTTGATTTATGATTTGATACATAAGATTGACAATGTATAAATAGAGCTAGACTCTTAACCCTAACCTAAACAGTTCGACTCTATGGTCGGGAAACCGACAAGGAAATTCAGTTCGCTAATTTAACAAATGCAACATAATTAAACTAATTATATAAAATATTTACTGCTATTATCTGATATAATCGTCGAGGTACTTTGTTTAACGACAGTCTCGCTTCCATCTTCGAGGAGCCGTTTCCTCGAGTGGATACGCATTCGTATAAGATTCTGAATTATTTGGGGGGAAATTTTGAATTGTGAAAAGTAAGGTACAAATTAATAAAAAAATTTACCAATCATAATTAGGGTGAGTTTGGGAATGCTTCTGCTGCCAGCACAGCTGCTTTCCGACAGCAGAAGCAGTTTTAGTGTGTTTGGTAAAAAAAAAATTCTGCTTTTCCCGACAGTTTCTGCTGTCCCACAGCAGTTTTCAGGAAGCTAGGGGGGAGATGCTTTTCCAGAAAGTGTTTTTGATTAATTTATCAACAATCGATTTTGACCTTACAATTTTTTAAAATATCAATAGTTATCGTTCAGGAAATGACACGTGTCATATATTTTTGTCATTTCACTGAGCTTTCATCATGCTTTGCAATAAGACATAGTTTGACTTGATATTCTTCGGAGTTTGATTCACTTAAATATTCAGAGTCACTCCATGAAGATACTATGGCCTTCTTCTTTCTTTCATAGTCCTTGTTTTAAAAGTTCTTGCTTTTCTTGTGAGGGCAATCTCTGATCAAGTGTCCTGCATCACCACACTCAAAGCGATTCAATCCTTTAGATTTATGGGAAGAGGACTTACCTTTTTAGTCCTTGCTACTTGAAGATCTGATTTTATCTCTGTTGAATTCTTTGTTTCCAATGTTCACTTCATCATCTTCTTCTTTTTCAAGGCTTTGAGGTTGATCACTTTCTTTTCTCTTAAGTGCCATATTCTTGAATTATCTGGTAGTTCTCCACCAGATTCTTTCATGGAGATCTCATGTGTGAGTATCTTTCCCTGTAAATCATGTACTTTGAGAAAGGACATTTCTTGAGCTTCTTCAATGGTTGCCGTCTTTGGTTCCCATTAGGCATTGGGTAGAGTAATCAATTTTTTTTTGACTTTCTTTTCAATGGATAATGATTTCCCCAAGGATACCAGATTGTTGAATTTTTCAGTAAATCTCATGAATATGTATTTGATGGATTCATCTCAATTCATCTTGAACAGTTCATACAGTCCAAGCAATATGTTAATCTGGGTTTGCTTCACTTGGTTGGTACCTTCAAAAGTGACCACTAGTTTGTCGCAGATCTCCTTAGCAGTCTTATAGGTAGATATCCTGTTGAATTCAACTCCATTCAACTACAGTATAAAATATTAAAGGCTCTATAATTTTTTGAAAGTTGTTCTAATTCAGGAGTAGAGAGAGAGTTTTCAGGTTTGGGAGTTCTAATCCCATCATTTTCCGTTTAGAAAATGTGAGGTCCATTCTGGATAATAGACCATAGTTAAATGTCCTGATCATGATGAACATTTTCATCAAGGCTTACCAGTGTACATAATTGTCTCCACAAAACAGAGGAGGTTTGTTAGAAGCTCTTCCCTGTGAGAAACTACCTTCACCTACATTACTCATGATCACAAGACTGTTAGATCAGTATAGTGATACAAGCTCTAATACCAATTCAAGACTGAATGTGGTTATGTAGCTACAAGATTAAATACTCTAGCTACAGAAAAAACACAGTGAGTGATTTGATACGAAGTTTGGTCCCAAGTGACCTACTCTCCGCATGAGGGATTAGTCCCTATAGGATTTCAAAAACTTCTCAGACCAAGAAAATTGCCTTACTCTTTTTCACCCTATGGTTCTTCTTAACGTACGTAGTAACATCTCTAGCTTACAGATACAATAAGAATACCAGTCATTCCTCTTAAACAACTTAAATCTAACATATTATTAAGTATTATAACATAATGATATTCAAATAAAGCTCTGGATGAAGAACACTGTGAAGACAGTGAAGTAATGAAGCTTGAACTGTTCTTCTGGAATTTGAAATGGATTGATTGGTTAAATGATATACTTCAATGATGTTTGTCAATCCGTGCGAGTGTATGAATCTCTGTGTAAAGATCTGTACTTCTCAATCCTCTGAATTAGTCAATTTGAATTGTAGAATATATAGGAAGCTTAAAAAGAACTCCCTAAAAACCCTCTTGCAGATAATTAACTCTCAATAGCTCTTTCCAACGGCTAGTTGCATGATTTTCTCATTGATTTCGATCTGATCTTCAACCTGTAAGCCTAAGGAAAGTCTAGAAAACTTTGCATAAGAATAGCACCATTATGCAGATTCTGCAATCATGCATATAAGGACACTTCAGCAAAACCTGCAACAGAGTTAGCTAATAATCCCTGCAAAACAACTTAGACAACTGATGAGATCAAAACATGCTATAACATATAATTAGTTTGTCTTTCATTATATAATAAATCATGATTAAGTGCAGGAGATTAGATAATAAAGAGGAGGAAGAACTCTCCCTTATTTCATTCCGTGAAGTTTTCAAGGCTTTGAAATCAGTTTCAAAGCTTTGAAAACAACTTTGAACTTGCAAACAAAAAAGTCGAATCGTGTCCTCAAGCCAAACATATATGGGCAAAATCCAAATTTATTCCCAAAAGTGGTAAAATCTAGAAATATGCCGACAGTTTTGGTCTTATTGAAAGAAAAGCACACGCAAAAGTTTGACTCAGACTAGGCTAAAACGAGCTACTAATGAGCAACTAAAATTTATTTTTAAAAATAGTAAACAAAAACCTAAACGTCCGTAAAACTGTTCAAATAGCAGAATTTTTGGATGAAGAAAAAATCCAATGGGCCCTCGTGCGTCTCGTCGAGAGCATTCCAATTTGGGGTCGCAATCGTCATTCCGACGCTCGTAGCCAAAGTTATGGCCAAAATAGCGTAACGATTCCAAATGCTGCAATTTCTTCCGTCCCTTCCTCTTATTCGCCATCTCATGGTAGATAAGCACCAAATAAGTATGGTCTGACAGTTCGGCTTCACCGTGATCATCCGCAATGGCTGCGTCTTCTTTGTCCCCTCCTTAGTTCGAAGAAGACAGTGAGGCTGTAAATGTAGGCTTCCCTGTTAAGCATGAGATGCTACGCCCTCGGAAGGTGCCAACCTTTTATTTTTCCTTTCTCTTAGAGAGGAATCTTGGGGGATGTTTGAATCCAAGATCCGGAAACAAACCATATTTTATATGTTTTTGGGAAAGAAGGAGCCGAATCAACACCTCACAGAAGCCAATAGGGAATCACCTTGTTATCCGCTCCTGCATTAATGCCACTATTCGAGAACCTTTTTTATGGATACTTTTCATCTTCATCTGTTGGTTGTTACGAATTATGAGCCAATCCGACACAAGAAAAACCTCAACACAATGAGCCTAACCGGTAACTAATAGGATTTAAAGACAATTTGCTGCTCACAACTAATCAACAACCACACAATTTTATATTTTCTCCAAGTATAAAAAATCAAAGCAAATGGGTACTAGCTTATTGATAGAGAGTTGAAGCACATGCATGAGATTGCGAGTACAAACCCAGCTATATGAAAAATATCACAAATTGTTGCATTGTAATCAAACTTAATGTAGAGCCTGTTTGGTATTGCTTTTGCTTTATAGAACGCTGCTTTTCGAATACAAAAGCGGTATTTTTGTGTTTGGTAAAGTTTTGTTTTTTTGCTTTCTAGAAAGCAACTGCTTTCCCACAGCAGCTTTTGAAAAGCAGGGGAGAGATTGCTTTCTACGACCTGCTTTTTGATTAATTTATCATTTGACATCATTATCCATTAATATTAATAAATATTTAATATTTTCTTGCAACAGTACTATTTATTTTATCATGTCTGAACTGGTCGTTTTGACATTAACAAAAAGTCTAAAGCACTAATTACCAAACACAGAATGTTAAAAGTACTTCTCAACAACATATTTTATACGGAGTTTACCAAACACTTTTTGCGTAGATACCACAACAGCTTTCTAAACCGCCACAGCATTACCAAACTAGCCCGTAGATTATTCGAAGCCGAATCAAGAGCTACAAGACATAAACTACCATCTAGAATAGCCAAGAACACAAGAACTTTAATATGAGACTAACCTCGGTCCATAGCTAGGGTAGTCGTCTCCGACGTCATGATGATCTTGAGTGGACCGCGATCATCCAACTACAACTCGACCAGCTTCAGTGACCTCTCTATGGGAAGAGTGAGAATACTGTATTCGAATGTGTTGGGGATTACTTCCAATCGGGAAGAACCTCGCCGCCGCCAACACGATACTACTGTCCGTCAGCGCGGCCGGTGCTCCTTATTCTTCTCAACCCACGCACCGGGTATACCGATTAGTCTTGCAGAATATGAGAAAAAACCAAGCAATAGAAGATTGGAGAGGGATCAGAGATTGACTGAGTTAGAGTACGATTGTGATACTATACCTTCTTTTGCATAAACTGTTTTTTTTTTTCTTATAATAATAATAAATGAAAAATTTATCAAAGAGTTGAGGTTTTGGGATTAAAACCTCGTCTTTATCTAGAGGTGCCTGACTTGTGTGGTCAGTCCAATTGTGACATTTAGGAGTTTTTGCTTTTTTTCTTTTTTTTTTTTTTTTTGAAATAATTTAGGAGTTTTTGTTGGAACGTTTGTGTTATACTAACTATTAATTAACAAAAATAAGAAGCAGTATTTTGGCAAGTTCCTCGTGAAGATATCAACTTACATCTTTTAATTTCCTATTGTAGCGTAATTATATAGAATTTCTGCTTCTATCCAAAGTACTTGCACCAACTAGTAGGTGACTTGTGACCTCCTTCGTAAGAATTTGCAGGTTGGAATAGGGATGGGCCACCCGGGCGGATATTTATGGCACAACAAAGGTTTGAACTGTATAAGCAGTTCTTTCACACACACACACAAAAAAAAAATATATATATATATTATTTATGGCATAACAAAAATAACGTATGTTTTCTGCATCAAATATACTTGCTAACTCTCTTCTTTGGGTTAGTAGTATTCCTATTCGAGCAAGCTTCCTTATCCTTGAGGTATACTAGTCATCTATTTAAAGTTGTGAGTCAAAAAATTTCTTCAGCTAAAATCAAAGTCCTAAATTTATGTTATACATTTGATATATGTTCACAATTTTATCACAGTGTATTATATCTAGACTATGTACTATTGTCAATCAATCAAATAAGAATGATAAGTTATCTCGCTAAATTTCAATGCAGGACACAAAGTTTATGTGCGGAGGAATAATGGTTTCATGCACATTTGATCATCGGGTGGCAGATGCTTACTCATGCCACATGTTCCTAATATCATGGGGCGAGACAGCGCGATCAATAAACCCCTCCATGAAGCCATGTTTCGAGAGATCATTACTTCGTCCAGGGAATCCTCTTACTTACGACTCTTCAATGAGCAAATGGTTGATTCCTTCATCATCTGTGCCACAAAAACCACAAAAGAGCTTGGAGTCCAAGATAGTTGATGATGTCATCGGTCACTTTTATTTCATAGATGCTTAAACACTAAACACTCTTCAGAAAACAGCCGCAACTTCAAGAAGCACTAAAAGCATATATACAATGCTTGAGGTGTTTTCGGCCTTTGTGTGGAAAATGATCGCTTCAAGAGAAGTTGAGAGTGAAAAGACTTGTCACATGAGCATGGAAGTAGACAGAAGAGCGAGACTTGGTAAGTCGTTAATTACATACTTCGGAAATGTTGTTTCTGCTTCTATTGGGACGAAGACCGTTGGTGAGTTGCGAGAGATGTCATTAAGTCAGGTAGTGGATGCAGTCCATGAATCCCTAAAACATGGTAAAACAACAGAGCACTTCTTGGACATGATTGATTGGATAGCGGCTCACGACCCAACAAATTTGTGCGGAATATTTCTATCCACGATGACGAGCCGCGTTTAGCTGTTTCGTCAGGTCTACAATTCCCGATGTCAGACAACTAGTTCCAATGGAGCAAGCCCTTATTGGGGTCGTATTGTTTCCATCCTGGATCTGAACTCGCCTTGGTCCATCCCACGCCGAGTCCACTTGGAAACGGTGATTGGGTAATCTACATGAACATGTCTACGGCAACATTGGATTGGTTAGAGATCGAAGCTTCCCATATGTTTAGACATTTAACTTGTTGGGGAATTATTCGTCGAATTCCCGACGCAACGGAAGAAAAAATACGCCACACGATCACACACTACACACACGCAATTTAGGAGAAGAAAAACGAAAACACAAGAATTTACGTGGTTCGGAAAACCGCCTACATCCACGGAAGGAGGAGAATTTCACTATATCAATGAGGGAATAAATCGTAGGGGAGAGACGGCTCAATTAGCGGACCACGTCAACGCGGTACTCTCATCCTCATAGACTACATCTATGAAACCCTAACCTCACACATCCGCTCAAAGATATCTCTCACCAATCTCTCTCAACTCGACTCAATTAGAAACAATAGCTAGCACCTCTATTTATACTAATATAGAGGAGGTGGAAAAGCCCACCAAGCCCAAGCTATCACCTCCTCAGAGATCACCTCCTCAGAGGAAGTAATCAGACGCATCGGGTACACCGATTTGTCTTGTGGAATTCGAGACAAACCCAACAAACTCCACCTTGACTTGAATTCTGCAAGCGCCTAGCAAATTCCTCAGCCAACTTCGTTGTTGATGTCAACTCCGCCGCATCCGCCATGCTCCAACTGCATGGACCGCCATCGCACCTCTACCGAGATGCTCTGCACCCCCTCCTAGGGCACGCCTCGCACCCCCGACACGGGTGCGTCCCAAAGCATGACACTTTGGGGAGTAGTGTGGCTCCATCTCTCCACCAGCTAGCTCATCACTGGAGAGTTCTCCACCAACCACGTCAAGTGCAAACGAGTTTCCCTTCCTCTTCACTACTGCAGTAGCTTTCTTCATCATCGTTCTCGTCACTTGAGCTTCTTCCCGAACAACCTGTAACTTCTTCACAACCTGCACTATCACCATGCTTCAGCGTCCTCACACGTCAACCACGTGTTTCTCTACGCCAACCCTGAGTGCTTCTCCTTGCGCTGTTGCTTCTGCTGTTCGATCTTACGCCTTCACCAAGACGTCTTGCAAAGCCACCGCTTTGCGAACCCGCCGCGACTTACCTCTCTTCTTGCCTCGAGTTGCTCAAGAGTTATCGTCACAAACCATACACAGAGATATTAGGACGCCACCTCGAGCCATGGCCTCATCAACTGCGTCCATCGCCTCGATCTCTGCCCCTGGAGCTTCATCTGAATTTCCTTGCAATAGTTGCCCACATCTTTGACCAGACTCCTCTGCAACTGTTGCGTCTCGTGCTCACAAACACACAAAGCCTACGCTTCTTGCTAGTTTGAACACCAGCTCCACCTGTCAACACACTCCCAAGCCTGCATAGGTTGCCAATCGAACGTTCAATTAGGAAAACGCCTCTAATTGACCCCACCTGATTGGAATTGAACTTGATTCACCCTGATCGCATCCCGTCGTCTTCGATCTCCCAATCGATATCGATTGATGCCGATCTTCTCAATCAACTCAAAATCTGAAAATTCTGACCGTACCGATGAATCCGCAACGTCCAAAAACATAGGGTTAGACTCCTGACTCATCCCAATCCGATCTACAGGCACGTCGTATTCACCCGAACAAGTTTGGAACCTCGATTCACGTCGATACGCTGCCCAGTCAGCAATCTGCAAAATCCAGCCACAATTTGCAGAATTTGACCACGCCGTCACGTCGGGAACGTCCAAAAACCTAGGGTTCACCTCCTGTTCGAGCCCAATCGGATTTACAGGCATCTCAGAACACCCAAACAATTTTGAACCATCCGATCGCCACTGGAGTACTCGTAGCACCATGCATGCGCTGCACCCAACAGCTTCGCCCAACTCACATGCATGTGACCCACAACACCTCCAGCCACGAACAAAAGGAAAAAAAAATACCATCCTACCCTTTTTTTCTTTTTCTCGTTTTTCTTTTCTTTTTCTTTTTCTTTTATTTTTCTTCGTCCTCTTCACCTGCGTGCTCCATCCGGATCGTGAACCAGGCTCTGATACCACTTGTTGGGGAATTATTCGTCGAATTCCCGACGCAACGGAAGCAAAAATACGCCACACGATCACACACTACACACACGCAATTTAGGAGAAGAAAAACGAAAACACAAGAATTTACGTGGTTCAGCAAAACCGCCTACATCCACGGGAGGAGGAGAATTTCACTATATCAATGAGGGAATACATCGTAGAGGAGAGACGGCTCAATCCGCGGACCACGTCAACGCGGTACTCTCATCCTCATAGACTACATCTATGAAACCCTAACCTCACACATCCGCTCAAAGATATCTCTCACCAATCTCTCTCAACTCGACTCAATTAGAAACAATAGCTAGCACCTCTATTTATACTAATATAGAGGAGGTTGAAAAGCCCACCAAGCCCAAGCTATCACCTCCTCAGAGATCACCTCATCAGAGGAAGTAATCAGACGCATCGGGTACACCGATTTGTCTTGCGGAATTCGAGACAAACCCAACATAACTATGGTCTAACTGCAAAATTTTGGAGTCAAGGAAAAGCCAATGATACTGTCAACTTTATAACTCACATCCCGGGTGTTTGTGTTTGATCTGTGATAATTTTTATTATGAAGTGGTGTAGCCTTCCTTTCTGATGACAGAGTAGCCGAATGAAGAACGTTACTGTCGACGAAATGAGGTATGTGGGACTTAGATTAGACGGTGCCGTTTTGCCAAACAGAGACCTGGTTTCAATTATACTTCTAATAAAAGTTTAAATCCAGGTTGCATTGTATTTCGTGTAATTTCATTTTTATTGCACGTCGCGATGGCAGTTGGTGTATTTTTTATTTTTTTTAAATTGCAACTGAAGCTTAAATTACTAATCAAAGAAATGCCATCACGACTAAATACAAATGAAGTACAGAGCATAAATGACCTGAACAAACCACAGAAGCCAGAGCTAAGGAATTCTTTGAATAAACATGGGCAAAAAAATTTAAAGCTCTACCCAAAAAATGAAAACAACAAACTTCAAAAGCAAAGCATCATATCCCACTGCACCAATACTCCTCAAACTAGAAGATCAAATATTTTTAAGACAATTTACTAGTAGCTCATAATCACAGAAAATCTCCACCTTTTGTTTTATTGAAAAACATGGAGAGAGAAAAGGAAAACCTAATTTTGAATTGATGAAGATGAAGTTTAGAAAATGATAAATACAGAAGATCCGAACTTAAAACTCACAAACTGAGAAGGAAATGAAATTTATCTAAAAACTTGGGGTAACATTATAAAAGAAGAAAACTAAGTACTACCTCCGTTTCGTCTGTTTCGTCTGCGTTTGAATTTTTAACCCGTAACTGATTCACTTTGACTTGGTGATTTGGGTACCAAAACGATGTAATTTTTTAACAATTTTTTCATGGTATTTTAGAATAAACTTTCCTCTATAACACCATGTAAAGATTACCAAATTCTTGTATCGTTTTGCTAATCAAATCACCGGATGAAAGTAACCCAGTGAATAGTGACAAAAAGTGAAGTAGGCTGAAACAGGCGAAACAGAGGTAGTAACTAACTGGTTGTTGCAGCAACCAACAGGATGCTGCCACCTCGTCCTAGTAGTGTCACAATGACCAATCAGCATCTGAGGAGCTAAACGCCACCGTTCCACTGGAAGAGAAGAGGCGGAGTAGACGTTAAGATCCAATGCTTCCTGCTACTCCCTGAACTTGATTGAACTGTTGCTGAAAGACAAAGAGTTACTGTTCATTTGGTCATCAGATTACCAAATGAACAGTAACCTGAGAGCATCTGCAATTCTTCCAGGCTTCAAGATCTTCAAACTAGAAACTGAAACTTCAATTTGTTCAATACCCCCCTCAAGTTGGAAAGTGGATCAACTTCGCTCCCAACATGGAGAGGAGAAAACCAAAAACACCAGGATGAAGAGGTTTGGTTAGGATATCAGCTAGCTGATGACTGGTAGGAATATACCTTAAAATGAGAACTCTCTTCTGGAGAAAATCCATGATAAGATGACAATCTATTCAATGTGTTTAGTCTTATCATGGAACACTGGATTGGCTGCGAATTGGAGAGCTGAATTACTGTCCATAAGACAATTGGTGTAGTAGGAAGTGAAATCCCAAAGTCTGGAAGGAGAAAGAGAAACCACTGTACTTCACAAGAGATCACAGCTAGGCTTTTGTACTCTGACTCAGTAGAGCTTCGAGAAATGAAATTCTGCTTGTTGGATCTCCATGAAACCAGGGAATCACCAATATACATCAAATAACCTGTGGTTGATTTCCTTGTATTTAAACAACCACCCTAGTATGCCTCTAAGTAACCCACATGAGTGTGAGGTGAACTAACAGAGAAAACACAACCCCTGTGATTGAGCATTGCTCAGATACCTAAGAACATGATGAGCAACCTTGAGATGAACACTTGTAGGCTTGGACACAAATTATGAGAGCTTGTGAACAGCAAAACACATATCAGGCTTGGAGTTGCACAAATACAACAATTTTACTATGAACTTCCTATATATAACAACATCAACTGCAGTCGAATTTGTCACCAGCTGCAACTGAGAGCTTGATACTAGGATCGATGGGTACATAAGCTGGCTTGCAAACAGAGTCACCATTTTCTTCTAAGATTTCTAGAGCAAATTTTCTCTGGAAGATAGTGCCAAGGTCATGCAAGGCTATTTCAAAACCCATTAAATACCGGAGAAAACCAAAGTCCTTGAGCTGGAATTTCTCATTCAGAAGTGTCTTAAGATCTTGTATATGAGATAAATCAGACCCCCAAGAATTATTTCATCAACATAAACAAGGATACAAGTAAAAGAAGTATGAGAATGATGAACAAACAAGGAATAGTCAGTCTTACATTGAGTGAATCCCAGCTCCACAAGTGTTGTTGAAAACTTTCGGTACCATTGTATGGAGGCCTGTTTGAGGCCATACAAAAACTTCTTGAGAAGACAAACAAGTTTAGTCTTATCAGGAAAAAGAGTGGTGTCAATTGCCATGTGGCAAAGTCATATACACCTCTTCATCTAATTCACCATGGAGAAAACCATTGTTGACATCTAGTTGAAGTAAATGCCAACCTTTGATGGATGCAAGAGCTAGTAGACACTTGAGAGAAGATAGCTTGGCTATGGGTGAGAAAAAGTCTCACTATAATCAATGCCCTCTGTCCGAGTATACCCTTTTCCAACCAGCCTAGCTCTATATCTTTCTATGTCTCCATTAGACTTCAATTTGACCTTGTATACCCACTTCCATCCAACTGCATCATGTCCAGGAGGTAGATTGGTAAGCACCCATGTGTGATTGGATTCAAGGGCTTGAAGCTCAACACTCATGGCTTCTTTCCAGCAAGGATGTTTACAGGCTTCCTGGAAATTCTGTGGCTCTTTAACATCATTGATAGAAGCTAGACACTGAGAGTAAACTGAAGTTTGACCATGACAAGAATCAAACACAATATGTGTGATGAAAGCTTAGACTAGCCTTGGTCTGGTTATAACGTAATCTCTAAAATATCTTGGAGTCCTGATCTCTCTACTACTTCTTCTAGGAGTTGGAGAGCTATACAGAAAATGAGACACTCATGGATTGTCATTATGTGACAGAGTGTCTTCATTATGTCCATCTTGACCATAATGTAGAGTGGTTTCAGGAATGACAGAAACTGGAAATACCAAATCATCATGGGAAGAGAGAGAAGTGAAATATGCAAAAGGAGATGTAGTTTCATGAAAGACTACATTCCTGGATACTTCAAACTTGTATTCCCTCATATTGTATAATTTGTATCCTTTCATCTCAAAAATGTACCCAAGAAAAACACAAGCCAATTCACTTGGTTCAAACTTGGTTCTCCCCTGTAGCAAGGTAGAACTGTAACACAGGCAGCCAAATACACTAAATGTAGAATATTCAGGTTCTTCACCATATAAGCAATCATAAGGGGACTTTATATTTAGAAATTGAGTGGGTGTTCTGTTGATGAGAAAAGCAGCAGCTAAAATGCCATCTCCCCAAATTTTGATGGCATAGAAGACTGAACCTTCAAAGCTCTAGCCACCTTGAAAAGATGTTGATGCTTTCTTTCAACCAGAGAATTTTGTTCATGAGCTTCTACACAACTGAGTTTACGTATAATGCCTTTCTCAAGCCTGAAATGCACAAGAGCCAAATCTTTGGTATTGTAACTTCTGAATTTCTGAATTTTGAGCACAAACTATGTTTCAATGAGTGTACAGAACTGTGGAATCAAAGTCTGAGCCTCTGATTTAAGGATTATCAAGTAAACCCATGTAATTCTTGTAGCATCATCAAATTAAGTCAAGAAATTACTATGCCCAGCATATGTATGGTGATAAGAACCCAAAATATCACAATGCACTAAAGTAAAAGGTTTAAGTAAATTTTTTAAAATACTAGGATAATGGATCTTGTTCTGCTTTGCTTGAGGGAAAACTTCACATTCAGAATTATCAGCAATTCCAGTAATGTGTAGGAATGGATTGAGCGATTTCAACTTAACATCAGATGGATGACCCGACCTTTGATGCCAATTTGATTTGAAAACAAAGAATGGATTTTAGTAGATTGATAATATTACTTCACAACAGACATTGTCAACAAATATAAGCCACTATGCTTGTTTCCTATCCCCAGAACAGTTTTACCATCTTGATCCAAAATTCTACAAAACTTGTCATTACACAAAAAGACACACTTCTGCAATTTGGCTAACTGAGTCATAAATATAAGATTAAACTGAAAATATGGGACACGCAAGACATCATGAAGCTGAAGAGAGGATATGAGCTGAACAATACCTGTATGGGTAACTGCAACCCTTTTTCCATTAGGTAGATAGACAAAAACTCCAGAAACTGCAGCAACCTTACTCAAGAGAGATAGATCATGACACATATGATCTTTAGTTCCACTGTCAATGATCCAAGTGTCACTTCTGGAGCTAAGATCTTTTATGGAACTGTGACAAATCATAACTCCTCCCATGAAGTGCTGATTAAAAGCTGACTCTTCTTTGTTAAAATAATGAATTGGACATTCCATCAGGCTTGAGTGATGACTATGAGAAGGAGAACATGAGATGGAATCACTGTGACTTCCATGAGGAGATTGTTGCATTTGAGCATTAATATAATGCATCATCTGTTGACACTGTATTTGAGAGAAAGGAAAAGCCTTTTATGCCACTCCATCATTAGTAGGCTTAGGCTTAGTGAATACATTGTGAGCTCGAGACTTGTGCTTATTTTTGGAATTTGGTGGATAGCCATGTAGCTTCCCACATTTTGCTTTCACATGTCATGTACCCCCACAGTGAGTACATGTTCATTTGAACCTTTGATTCCCTAAATTAGGAGAATCAACCATTTGAGAAGCCTGTCCATGAGAAGGTCCTCCATCGCTATGATCGTGATGAAATGGGGAAGCATACATGGTTGTGGCATTGGTGGTTAACCGTGAGAGTACATAGCCATAGTAGGCATGCTAGAGTGAGTATCATGGCTGATTGATCCTTGCATCTCTTGCTGAACTACTTTAGAAAAAACTCTATTCAAGCTGTGAATGGATCTATCAACAAGATTTGATCCCTCACAGAAGAATAACCAAAATGAAAGCCCATTAAAATCTGCATAATATGTTCCTTCTGTGTCTTGTTATGTATCATAGCAAGAATATTACAAGTACAACTACTTAACACTCCACAAGTACATATAGGTATGGAAGTATAGTTTTGTAGTTCATCACATAAAGATTTCAATTTAGTGAAATAGGCTGTGACACTAGAATTGTCTTATTTCAGGTTCACAATAGCACTACTGAGTTGAAATACTTTATAATACACCACACTGAAAGCAATATCTTTGCTCATAGAATTAATCAACCAGAAAATGACCATCCGATCACATCTCTTCCATAAAGAGTAAAATTCATAGGTTCTGTCTGGTTCAGAGATTACGCCATTAACAAAATCAATTTTTTAGCTTCAAGAGAAACAATCATAGATATCTATTAGTAATTGAAATTTTCACCATTCAAAACTTGAGTAACCAGTATCATATCTGGAGAATCAGAATTGTGAAGAAAGAATGGAGAAGATCCATCGAGATGACAACGATCACCAGAAGCCCTATACGAAGAAACATCAACATCCTCTAGAAGCACCATTTCTGAAACAAGGAATAGAAACTAGATCGGCGCACCAAAGGCAACCCTAGCAGCTCCAATCGAGGACGAAAACCAATATATTCGAATCCAATGGCTATGATACCATATTGAAAAACATGGAGAAAAAAAAGGAAAACCTAATTTTTAATTGATGAATATGAAATTAACAAAATGAAAAATACACAAGATCCAAACTTAAAACTCACAAACTGAGACGGAAATTAAATTTATCTAAAAACTTGGGGTCAAACTATAAAAGATGAAAACTAAGTAACTAACTGGTTGTTGCAACAACCAACGAGATGCTGCCACCTCATCCTAGCAGTGTCACAATTACCAACCAGCATATGAGGAGCTAAACGCCACTGTTCCACTTGAAGAGATGAGGCGGAGAAGACTTTATGATCCAACAGTTCATGCTAACCCCTGAACTTGATCGAACGGTTGCTGAAAGACAAAGAGTTACTGTTCATTTGGTCATCAGATTACCAAATTAAGAGTAACCTGAGAACAAATCCAATTCTTCCAGGCTTCATGATCTCCAAAATAGAAACTAAATCTTCAATATGTTCTGTAAGTTTTCCTTATTTCTTGCACAAAAGAAGAGCTTCTCTAATTTCCAAGCAGTCAATGCATCCTGAATACCATGCACTGGACATTGCAACCTCTAATAACTTCACCTTGTGAGTTTAATATGACTATTGAAGTTAATCCTTAAATACAGCAGCAGCATCTGTGCCAATGCATACTTCGGTATTTAACCACTGCACGTGTGACAAAGAAGGCCATTCATGACCTACCTTCTCCCCTTTTATCTGCCAGTATTTTGAGAACTCACAAAAGGATGCCATAGCTCTATGCTTAATTTGAATTGGCTGCTACCTGATTTTCTGAATGACTCAGTCGTTTCTTGCATTCAAAAGATAACAGGAAATTGACAAAAAGATACCCTGGTTGTCAGTTTTGCACTCCGAGGAGTCTCAAATTTAATTAATGAACCCCCCAACACTCCATTAAATTATCAGCATCTAAAACATTAACCTGGAGTCTAAGAGGGGATAAAAGCACATGAGCTTTGCATAGTAATATTTCATGATAAATGGGTGATAAATTTCACACCTACCTTACACATCACGTGGATGCCATATGAAATTAAACTCGTAGCAGCTAGAGATGCTTCCACAAGGAATATCTTCCTAGAGCGATTTATAAAAGAAAAAATTAATCTTTGGTTCTATATGAATTCTTCATAGCTTCCTCCAAAGTGAAAAGCTGTTGCAAGGGGCAATCTAATCTCTCAACTAACTTATAAGAAGATTTCATATTGAAGTCCCCACTGCTTGTATAATTCAATTTTTTTTTATCAACACATGAAAGGCCTTCAATATGAATGGAAATAATAACACTTGCCTCCTCATCTTCACATAAACTGTAAACTAAATCTTTCTTACGTGCTCTCGGTTTGTGATCAATTAAGTCGCGCACTAAACAAATTGGTAAATGGAAGGCGTTTTAGGGTTTAGGGTTTACACCTTCTCTAAAGCATCCATGGATCATCCCCAATCTTAATGCTCAAAGCGTTACCTACCGTCCATATCAAGCCCAACTTCAAAGAGTTTTTGCCTGCATAAACCCTTCTCCAAACCAAAGAACAACCAGGGGAGTGAGATGCTTGCCAAAATGAATAATTTTGAACATCTTTTTTCTTTACAAAGCGACTTGAAAAGAGATGGAGAACCATTGGCAAGTGTATAGGCTGGCTTGGATAATAAAACCAAATTGAAAATGTGGAGATTTCCAAAGCTAAGACCACACTCTTTTTTATCTTTACACAACCATCTCCACTTCCTCCAATGAATTTCGTCTTCTCCTTGTTATTTTCCTCCCACCAAAAGCCTTCCAAAATTCTTGAAATATCACTTCATTTTCGCTTAGGAATCAAGAAGTTTGACAAAGCATAAATAGGTAGAGCTACAAGAGTGGATTTTATGAGAATTTTCTTACTTGGAATACAATGAGTAAATCCCAAAGAATCTATACAATAGTGTAACTGAATGACTTAAGTTTTCAAAAGAGCTAGAAAAAAAGTCAAATATCATGCAAAATTCAATATGGACGCTTGTAGATTGTGTATTCCAGACAGAAAGATCATAGCCACGTGGAAGCCATTCTGCACATCTGACTGTGCTACATATACACCCAGTCACTGATCATAGTTATCCATATGAGGGCTGCGAGACAGGGCCACCTGCAATATCAACCGCACTGGACTTGTAGGGACTTAGTGGTTTGGAGGCTAAAATAAGGTCCATCGCGCGCGAACGAAAACCAAGCTCGCGCGAGACCCTTGGTAACTGAATGAGATATTTAATGACCATGTGTCCTATATCTAGGGTTGTGATTCATGGATGCGCAACGGAAACAATAATTAACCATGAAAAACCCTCCAAGGATCCCAAGTCAAGAGACATAATGATGGTAAAGGAAGAAATCAATTACACACCTTAGGGTTCTACTTTGATGACTTCAAATGCGAATTGTGTCACGTTTTCTATAGTTGATCCACGCCTAGAGTTGATTTCTAGATCTCCCACTCCTTGGTGCTAGCCCGGAAAGAGGAAGAGGAAGAAGAATCACGCAAAACGAGACGAACAAGGAGGTGTTCGGCCTCCTTGTGGCCGACAGGGACGGGCTGCGGCAAAGGCAGGGGCCGTCGGCTCCTTCCTTGCTTGTTGCTCTTTCCTTTTGTTCTCTCCCACTCTAGTTATGATCAATTATGAGCATAAGTTTTGTGAAGGAAGGAAGGAAGGTCCTTTATATAGTTCAACAACTCCTTGCCAACTACCTAAAGGACTTATTCTAGTCCTACTAGAATTCAATTTAGTCCCTTCCTTGCAAATTAGTCCCTACTAAGTTTGCAAGGTTTTGCAAAGTGATCCTTCTAATTAATTAATCCAATTAATTAATTCCCAAATCTAGTTCAACTCTATATAGCGTGTGACCGCATAGGTTCTATCTAGTTGGTAGCAACTATTTGCTAATATGGAGCGGTTTCTAGCAAAACATCCATTCTAGCCAACTAATAGAATAGTCATCTAGACAACCTTTGTACAAGTATTTGTCTCATCCCTTTGTCTCTACATCCGGATTGGACACGACACATACAAGTCACAAGTCACACTCGTATATCCAATCCATAATTTTTCGATCCATGGGAATAGCCTTATTCGTGCAAATGACATCAATATCATATATTGATTTATTTGAGTCTGGCCAGACATTTTATAAGCACTATCCCTCGAGTGGCCTAGGATATTTGCTCCCGTTATGTGGGAGGGACAAATTCTATCTACGTCCACTACGATCTCTAAGATTGCTTCTTATTGTATCCAGTACACGCCTTTATAACTACCCAGTTACGGTGTAGCGTTTAACGCTACCAAAATCACAATAATCCACAACTAGAATATCTACTGACTTCAAGTCTAAGGATGACAATACCAGTGCACCGCGAGAAGCGCTTGTGACTCAACATAACGTGTATGTAGCCTTCTCGGAGATGGGTCAATCCAGTGCGTCATTACCCCTAATGCACACCTATGTGTTGGATCATGATATCCCAATATCAATCCAACCCCATACTAGTCTATAGATGATTGTCCCATTAATCATTATACTGGACTAGGGATATTTAAGATAAACAACACAATTGTAAATCTAAGGACTTCATTATATTAAATATCCAATAAATAATAAATGAATTTCTCGCCACAAATAAATTCATACTAAAATAGATTGCCTCTAGGGCATCTAATCCAACACTATAAACCCGGACGATCTCATAACGGTCTCCGGCATATGCGGACGGGTGCGTAACGTTCGCTATATATACGGTCGAGCGTGCCGTTAAGAGGCTATCACTAAGCCGCCATTTATGGGCGCATTAACCCCTCATGACAGTCACTTCCCTACTATATATAGAATCGTGAGACCTCTATTGCAATCTTCTGGATTCACCGAAGCTCTTGCTGTCATTAGACTGTCTCTCACTCAAACTGTTGCTATTGCTAACTCTTTCCCTACTCACACCCTTCATCTCCAAGTGTGTTCTTACCCTCATTCCCTACTTGAGGTGTACACTTGGATCTCTCTCCAGGATTTCCTTGTACACAATTTGGTAAACCCGACGTGAATCGAACACGCTATCAAGTTCAACACGTTCCTTTGAAGAGCAAATCGCTATTTCTTTGCGGCTCGCGCCTTGAGCAGCATCATCAGCACCTTGTTGTTCCCGATGGATTGAGACTTTCCCCAACAGGGGTCTCTTCCATGTTGGCCTCGGAAATTCCCTCAGGGACATGAGCTGCTGGAGCCTGCCTTACTGTATTTTTCTCTGACGCACCTGCATCAGAAATTTTGCGAGAGGGCTTCAGAACCACTGTGGCACTGCGAATACGTCTCCTCATTGGATGAGGATCAGGTTCTGCAAAAGTAGTGTGTTATTCTCACGCCCGAGCAATTATGACATTAAAGAACAAAAGGACTTTGAGATGAAAAGACCTACACATGCATATGGGGTGGCATCTCCCCACTTATATGGGATATCCGCGCAAGAGTCATGTTGCAGGTTATCATCAACCCTTTTAACTTAGCATGACCTGCTTATGAAAAAGTATTAATCATTATTTGAAGAGGGTAAAGCGGGGAATCACTTTGATCATGGATTTACTTACCTAAAGTCTCGCCACATTGATCTATTAATCATTTGCGAATATCACTATAGAAACCCCATGGTATAATGCCCGCAAGATAAGTTCTTAATGTGGTAAATCAAATTGGAAAAGCGTACCTTCTTCACTTTCATCACCAATAAGTTTGTGGAAGTTTATTTGTGCTTGATGCAATTAACTCGCAGTCGAGTGCGAATGTTCCCCTTGGCTCACAGTCGCCCGCGGGAGTCGCCCCTGACTTACAGTCAAACGTGTTGAACGCGGATGCTGCCTATGCTCTTCAAGACTTTTGTTTTTCGCTATCTCAACTCGCTCCTCTCCTATTAATTTTTCTTGGAAGGCTCTTTATTTAGCCATTTTTCTTGACTCTTCAATCGCTTCTTCCTCAGTCATAACTGTTGTCCTTTTCATTGCGCTATCGCCATCTGCAGTAAAAGGACAAGTAAAAGCACAAATAATGAGTACCGAGACATTAGGTCATTACAATCTCAGCAAGAGTACGATGTTGGAATTGTGCCCTAGAGGCAATCAATTTATTGTGACATTTAATGGACTTACTGTTCATTATATTATCGATATGGAGATATGCTAACATGAATGAAGTCCTTAGAATATAAAGGTTATATTCTTAAATATCCCTAGTCGAGTACTACAGTTTATAGGACGATTGTATTACATCGAGACTAGTATGTGGGTAGATTGATAACACATGGGTACACATTAGGAGTTATGGCGTACTGGATTGACCCACCATGAAAAGGTTACATGGGAGTTATGTGAATGTCACAAGCGCTTCTCATAGTGACAATTATGTTTTGATCCTTAGAATTGAAGTCACTAGATATTCTAGTTGTGAATTATCATGTTTTGATATCGTCAAACGTTGACACCGTAACTGGGTAACTATAAAATCTTTAATCAGACATGATATGAAGCAAGTTAAGAGATCATAGTGATATAGAGAGGATTTGTCCCTCCCACATAACAGGAGTAAATATCCATGACCACTCGATGGGTGAAACTTAGAAAAATGCATGGCCATGCTCAAATAAATCAATATGGGATATTGATGTTATTTGTTTATCTAAGTCTGCTCACAGATCGAGAAACTATGGATTGGATACACATGTATGACACTCCATGTCTTGTGTCCTATCCGGATAGATGAGACAAAGGGATTATCACAGAGGTTAGTTAGATCACTGACATTCATATTACTTGGGAGCATTGATGTATTGCCAGATACTGCTGAATGTTTGTAATAATTATTTTTAATTCCACGTAATTTGGAGCCTACATGGTTACACACAATAATAGATCTAGCTGGGATTATTACTAATTAGTTGGAATAAATAGAAATAATGAATTAATGGGACTAAAGTGTAAACTGTGCTCATTAGTTGGACTAAAGACAATTTGTTGACTAGAATGTAACTAGTCCCACATTGGTGGATTTATGGGCAAAGGTGAATTTCTCTATCTATGAATAGGATTTGCATGCTCTGAGAATTCATGCTTAATTAATCCTACACAACACAATTTACTAGAGAGCTAGAGAGAAAAAGAAGAAATGGAGTTTCTTCTTCCCATGAGGGTTCGGCAAACCCTAGCCGCCCCTAGGAGCCGTCGGCATCCTCTATGTGCCGCCCTCTCTTGTTTCCACGGCATGGCGATGCCCTGTATCCTCCTTGCCGCGTTTGATAACTCTATATTAGAGTTATATTTCTTCTACGTTTGTGTACCGTTTTGTGTAGTTTCCGTGTTGAATATATTATAATTACACTATGAACTTGAGGAAATTTAGTAAGTGTAGCTTTAAGCGATAAATTGCTAATCCGGGCGTTTCTCGTGTTAATTTATGCTATTTTGTCACGTTTGATCGCACGGGTGTGTTTCGTGTTGTTTTGACAGGAAACGTAACTCGGAGACTGAAAGAAGAGGAGAAACGAACTTCGGAAATTGAGACAAAGCTCGGGATTGGAGAGAAGAAGACAAGTTCAGCAGATCACACGACTAGCAAAACTAAGGTCGTGTGATCTGGAGCAAGACTTAGAATAAATTTGGAGGAGAAAATTGAGCAACTCACTGTTTCCACAATCAGAGTGGATGGTCGTAGGATCTAAGGAGATCACATGATCAGAGATAATACCTGAGCAGATCACACGATCAGATATAAGATCTGAGGCAAAAGAGAAGCAGATCGCACGATCTGCTTTAAGGAAGTCGTGCGATCTGCTTAAGAAGAAGAAAAACACACGGAAGATCTCCTAAACCTAATGGGAGATAATTAATACCTAAAAGACTACAATTAAGAGGAGTCTCATTGGGAAGAAAGAAGACGAACGTGGGGAGAGTCGGACGCAAGAAGAGGAGGACTTCTCCTCCATTGAAGCTCTAAGTTTGATTTCTTCTTCTTCAATCTCAATCTTTGTATGGAGAAACGTGTAAGTCTTGTTTGGTTGATTATTATTAGCTAGACGTTTTGCTAGGCGTCTCTATGAGAACCTAGGTTTCATGTAAACGATGATATTTTTCCGGATTTGATCTTTGCTTCATGATTTCTTGATTTCTTCTTTTGAATCATTTCTAGTTTCTTGTTTATGTTAGTAATCCTAATTGAGTGACACGATTAGAAGATAAAACTAGGGTTCAAGAACTAGGGTTTGTTCAATAGTTGATTCATGCTTAAAGTTAGCAATATTTTAATTCAATTGTTCATGTACTGTGCTTAATACTCAGTGTTAATGGAGTAGCTAACCGGAAACACGGCTTAGTTAGCGAATGCACGATAGTGATTCTAACTAACTAGGATGAGACTTGAACATCAATCCCGTATCACTGAGACTGAGAAGAGACGTGTTAGGATTGGCTAGTATGGGTAGATTCGGTAGGTGAGATTCGACTGTTTCGTGCAACGGTGGACCGACAGGACCCGTTGTGGGGCACGTCGTTAGCCTACTAGAACGGACCGCTAGACACAAGAGACCGATAGGAGATTGTAGTCTACCGTGAAGTAGAATGACTTGAGACCGATAGGAGATAGTCAGCGCTGTTACCCAGCTTAGTTAGAATATAGTTAACGTGTTGCTCAGATAATCCGGAAATCGTCTACAACCCTAGGTGATCTAGAGATTGCCTAGTTTCTCCAAACTTGTTTCTTAAATATAAAAAATACAAAAATATTAGATTAGTTGTTATTTCAATTTCTAAAATCACTCAAATCTTTCCTCCTGCACCGTACACTAAATTAAATAACTAGTTAGATAATCTAAAGTTTGTCCTCGTGGGATCGATAACTCGGGGTTGAAATACCACCCCTATATTACTTGACCGTGCACTTGCGCATACGCGTTAGTAAATCCGCGTCAAGTTTTTGGCGCTGTTGCCGGGGACAGCAGTAGATTATTTAGTTAGGAGTTAGTTTAGAGTACTTTTTTTAGTTTTAATTTTTTCTTATTCTATATCTCTGTGCTTCACGGGTGTCTTGTGAGTTTGTTTCTCAGGAACGCAGGAAGCAAGAGACAATATAACCATGTGGAGCGAAGACTGTTATTCGGGTCCCCCCTACTGTTTCCACTGCAGGGGTAACCATGAAGACGAGGACGCATGCATAACTTGGTGTTATGTATGCGGCATTTGGCACGACCGTAGAGACTCATGTCGAGTACATGAACCCCAGCTTCATCAGCACCAGGAAGACTCATCAGCGGATATGGCAGAACGGCGTAGTATTATGAATGACATCGAAGTGTGCGCCAAATTTTTGTTCATAGATGCACAATTACCACAAGAGGATTCAGCCGCAGGTAGGGAATACGTGAGGGAGATGTTGGAGAGGATAAAGAAACGAATAGAAAAACTGTCAACAGCAGGGGAATCTAGTATTCAAGAGCCACATGAGGAGCCCTCGCCACATGACAGTGAGCCTCACATTGAACCTTCATCATCACCACCACAAGTGGAAGAAGAGATACCTGAGCCGAACGAAGACTGCAGTGTCCAGGAACCATTGGTGGACACCGCTATTTATGAGGACTCAGACTCTGATTCAGACTGGGGTGGACCTGTGTGCCAAAGATGGGAAGATCTGCCGTATTGCGAGCCAAAACTGCACGCACCCTCACATCCTTGGCATGAATGGGAAGAAACCGACATTGGAAGCCTGTGGTGTGCCGACGATGAAGCTGGTGAAAAACTTGTGCTCAATGCTATTGAGGTAAAAGCCCCAACTTTGATTAATAATGAATTCTCCAAATCTTATGTCACGCAAGTCTGCGATGAGCTGGAAAAATTATTGTATGGAGATTCTTATGGGGAAGAATGTGATGAGCTACTTCCAATATCTTGTTCTATGGGAGATTCTATTTATCATCCATATGCCATAGTCAAAGAGTTGGAAGTTAGCAAGTGTGGGGGTGTGGATAATTTTCATGGGTCATTTGAAGAGAATATAGCATCAAGGAAGTACTACTGAGATGATTTTAAGGCCAGAGATTCATTTGAGCAATGTGGTACTTGGTGGAAGTTTGTCAAGAAGATCTATTGCAAAATGAAAGGAGTCAGCTTCCACAATTGTCCACCTTCTTCAGAGCACAGGGGTGCACGTGAAGTTATCGAGAAGAGATGGTGGGAGAAGAAGAAGTGGAGGGATAAAGCAGTCTCCACTATCCTTTTCGGTTGAGGTAACCGGGTCGGGCTGTCGACCTTAAATTACAAGCGCTGCTTGGGAGGCAACCCAATGTAGATTAGGATGCAATTTGTTTCTGTTTTTGCTTTTAGTTCTCCATATTTGATTTTGAGGGGTGAGAGAGAGTTGTGTTAATTTTTCCAATCAGTGTGCAGGGACACAGGTACAGAAGACGCTCCGGGTTCCCCTTCTTGATGCGTGTGATAGAGAATGTGAGTAGGCGCATCGGAATCCGGACGCAAAGTGAGACTTTTCCGGAAACTGTCAACGGTCCACAAGACCCCTTCTTGTTGCAGTTTCGCGGCAACGGTGCCCATGTAGGTCCGGGAACCCAGGTACCTCTAACACTCTCTTTCCAGTCTACGTTTTTGGGCGATGAATGTAGCAATCAACCGCCTACACATTTAAGCGATGAGTCCTCCTTCATTATCTCTAAATTCGTTGAGGACAACGAAACGCTTAAGTGTGGGGGGGGGGGTTTGTATCTATGTTCACTAGCCATGTCTTTGTTTGCATCGCCTTGTTACATATAGTATGTGTTCATATTGTGTTGGTTTGTGGTAGGAGTGTGTAGTTTATGAATTTTGTTAGCACTTTTACATTATTGAGTCCCCTACCCAAAACTTAGGTTTAATCGAATTGGCCAAAAGCATATAGAGTTAGGAAAAAAAAATCATAAAATTTTAAATTTTTGAGAAAGGGCAATCGAAGAGAGTGAATGTGGAGAGGGCTTAATGATAGAATTCCTTAGGAATATGAAAATCTGAGGTGAGGTAGACGCGAGAATCTGGAGTAGGAAGACTTATAGGGCTAATGCACATTAGAACTGCGAGTAGCTTCCTCTCAGACTAGTTATCCTACTAGCGCTACACCACCGTCACTTAGGTAGTCGTCAACCCTCCTCGTAGTGGCAACGGAACAGCTGTGCGAGTGATGTTTATGGGGGCCTCATGTCCCGTCTCCATCTCCTAGGTCCACTAGTTACCCCCATTGATCTGTTTACCCCTTTTATTCACAGCCTCTAGCCTAGGAAGCCCTTCATTGTGACTTTCATCACTTGTTAGAATGGCCCTTTCCTATGCGTCATGATAGAGGGAGTCGAGTTAGGGAGGTTCTATGAGGGTGTGCTGAATTGATACATAGTATGTGGATTCTCTTACATGTCGTCTTTTGAGGGGATGTGAGGGTGAGTTAGAGACGGTAGCACACTTCGGTGTGGCGGTGAGTCGTGTCCTTACACCACGATCACAGGTGGAGTGCCGTAGTGCGGTATATTCTTTCTGCACGTCATGGGGTGGGGGTTGGTTGATCTTATAGGAGGTCGTGCTTATGTTTTATTTATATTCTCTATACCTTAGGTGATGAGGAGGATCGGTTGGAATAGCACGTTTACACATTGACTACTGGGTTCGTGATTTGCTTTGCATCAAGTGTGGGGGTGTCGACATCTATGTTATTACATGGCTGATTTGACAAATTCCACCCCCATGTTATCTAATTTTGACATTTGATCTCCTCGGATATTACTATCGTATTGTCGGCTCCATGTGCTTAATGTTATTGTGTGGAAATGAAAAAAAAAGAAAAAAAAAATAAAATAGAAAGTGAAAGTGAAATTGAAAGGGAATAAAGGAGCAAGCTTGGAATTGAAGACCGGGGAGATTAGCTATTGTTCGAGATCACTTCTTCACATTCGTGGCCGCGAGAACGGTGTTGCACCAAGATTGAGGGAATGAGGGCCGGAGTAGTGAGATTCGGTGTGGTTCCTTGGATTTTGGTGAGGGAGTGTGAGAATCGGGTTTTGTGAGTAAGATGATGACGTCTAGGACTACGCTTCTAAATATCCTATCCTACCCGTCCTAAGCCGTCAACAATTTAACCCGTGGATAAATAGCTTGGATGGTAAGTTCCAGGGATACGTTTGATGAGTGTGCGGAAGCAACATTTTTTGTGTTCGTGCCCGTTCTGTGTAACGAAACTGGCCGCAAGTTCTACCGATCACCAAAGTTATAGAACTTCCGAGGGAAAATGAGAGCCTTATGACTTGCTGGTTTACTTTTTGAGATTGCCCAATCTCTAACTAAAGAAAAAAAAAATGTGTCGTTTCAATATATGCATTGTGAAATAATCGAGTTGCATTGTATAGTCATGTAGATTGCATGGGTGTGTATGTTGTTTGTGTCACATGGCTAGTGAAGTTGAATGCAATTCGGTGGATTGAAAATCATAGTGTGAGAGATGTTTTTGATTTTGCTCGGGACGCGCAAAAAGGTAGTGTGGGGGGATTTGATAACTCTATATTAGAGTTATATTTCTTCTACGTTTGTGTACCGTTTTGTGTAGTTTCCGTGTTGAATATATTATAAATACACTATGAACTTGAGGAAATTTAGTAAGTGTAGCTTTGAGCGATAAATTGCTAATCCGGGCGTTTCTCGTGTTAATTTATGTTATTTTGTCACGTTTGATCGCACGGGTGTGTTTCGTGTTGTTTTGACAGGAAACATAACTCGGAGACTGAAAGAAGAGGAGAAACGAACTTCGGAAATTGAGACAAAGCTCGGGATTGGAGAGAAGAAGACAAGTTCTGCAGATCACACGACTTGCAAAACTGAGGTCGTGTGATCTGGAGCAAGACTTAGAATAAATTTGGAGGAGAAAATTGAGCAACTCACTGTTTCCACGATCAGAGTGGATGGTCGTAGGATCTAAGGAGATCACATAATCAGAGATAATACCTGAGCAGATCACACGATCAGATATAAGATCTGAGGCATAAGAGAAGCAGATCGCACGATCTGCTTTAAGGAAGTCGTGCGATCTGCTTAAGAAGAAGAAAAACACACTTAAGATCTCCTAAACCTAATGGGAGATAATTAATACCTAAAAGACTACAATTAAGAGGAGTCTAATTGGGAAGAAAGAAGACGAACGTGGGGAGAGACGGACGCAAGAAGAGGAGGACTTCTCCTCCATTGAAGCTCTAAGTTTAATTTCTTCTTCTTCTCTCTCAATCTTTGTATGGAGAAACTTGTAAGTCTTGTTTGGTTTATTATTATTAGCTAGACGTTTTGCTAGGCGTCTCTATGAGAGCCTAGGGTTCATGTAAACGATGATATTTTTCCGGATTTGATCTTTGCTTCATGATTTCTTGATTTCTTCTTTTGAATCAATTCTAGTTTCTTGTTTATGTTAGTAATCCTAATTGAGTGACACGATTAGGAGATAAAACTAGGTTTCAAGAACTAGGGTTTGTTCAATAGTTGATTCATGCTTAAAGTTAGCAATATTTTAATTCAATTGTTCATGTACTATGCTTAATACTCAGTGTTAATGGAGTAGCTAACCGGAAACACTGCTTAGTTAGCAAATGCACGATAGTGATTCTAAATAACTAGGATGAGGCTTGAAAATCGATCCCGTATCACTGAGACTGAGAAGAGACGTGTTAGGATTGGCTAGTGTGGGTAGATTCGGTAGGTGAGATTCGACTGTTTCGTGCAATGGTGGACCGACAGGACCCGTTGTCGTGCACGTCGTTAGCCTACTAGAACAGACCGGTAGACACAAGAGACCGAAAGGAGATTGTAGTCTACCGTGAAGTAGAATGACTTGAGACCGATAGGAGATAGTCAGCGTTGTTACCCAGCTTAGTTAGAATATAGTTAACGTGTTGCTCAGATAATCCGGAAATCGTCTACAACCCTAGGTGATCTAGAGATTGCCTAGTTTCTCCAAACTTGTTTCTTAAATATAAAAAAATACAAAAATATTAGATTAGTTGTTATTTCAATTTCTAAAATCACTCAAATCTTTCCTCCTGCACCGTACACTAAATTAAATAACTAGTTAGATAATCTAAAGTCTGTCCTCGTGGGATCGATAACTCGGGGTTGAAATACCACCCCTATATTACTTGACTGTTCACTTGCGCATACGCGTTAGTAAATCTGCATCAGCGTTGATGGATGTGATTCAGCCCGTGCACAAGTCCAAGTTCATCCTTCTTCTCAGATTGCTAGCACCATTGGATAAGAAGCCCAAATGAGTTCTATTCGTGTGGAAACCGTAGAGACAAGGATAATATTCTTTGTATGTGATCGTCACCAGCCTGGTATGGCTGTGGTAACCTTTCTTTCTTTCTTTCTTTCTTTCTTTCTTTCATTCTTTCTTTCTTTCTTTCATCATGTTATGATGCTTCACCTGTGATCCTTGGTGGGATTTGAGCAGGATTAATTTATGTTATTCCGCTGCGTAACATGCATCAAAACCTAACAGTGGTATCAGAGCCACAGGTCGATAGTGCATAACATGATTTTATGTGGTTATCTGTCTTATTAGTTTTTTACCGTTATGTTAGATAGACCGTAAACTGTGGAAAAACTGTATGCGTATTATGAGGTGCCATGAATGTGATTCATGTAGAAATTCAATTATTTTACATATGATATGAAAATAATGAATTTTTGGGTATATATTTGATATACTAATTTGACTGTTTCTGTTAGTTTGACCGTAGACTGTAATAAAATTAATATGCGTATTTTGATACTCCATGAATATGTTTCATAAGGAAATCATCTAATTTTATATATGATGTGAAAATTAGTTTTTTTTCATGTACATATGATGTACAAATTAATTGGTGACATAAAGCTAGGGTTTGGGCACAATGTAAGAAGAAAAGGTGTTTTTGACCCACACTGGAGTTAGGGCATGAAGGGAAAGGAGAAAAACTGTTTGTAATCCACATAGGGATTAGGCCTAAGAGACCCGCCCCTCCCTTTGGTGCCCCAACCGGTTTGACCGGGCGGGCCCGGTTTTGCGGGTCAGCTCGGTTCGGCTAGTTGGACTAGCGTGACTGTTTTGACTATTTTACCCGTAGTGTCCCAATTTTATTAATTAAAATTGAACAAGCGCGTTAAAATTGGTTTTAACTGTATTATGTACTTTGTTGCATGGTGGATGGGTATGGCATAGGTTGTGGATGTTTATTTTTGTGGTTTGGTTTAAGCCTGCTAGCTGATCAAATAATATAATAGTTAGTTAATTTTACGGCCTGCGAGCTGATCATCTTCTCAACATGTGAGGTATTATTTATTTATTTTTCTATATGTTAGGCTAGAATTAGAATATTTCGATGATAGCCTGGAGCATGGAGAAGAAGACGGAGGACCAAAAGGCCACAAAGACGATGATGACACTCATCCTAGGCGCGCGACTATGGTGGAGCACATGGACATAAGCTTGTCACTTTAGGGCATATATATTATGATTGGCTTGGTAATATCTTAGTATAGGGTCCATGTCCATGCCACGCTTACTTTTTGTTTTTTGGATGTTTATTATTTATGTCTTGTTATTTATTTTTGTGTGTATGGCGGTACTAGCAAAACGTTAAAAAGATAATAAAACAAGTTTGATCTTTTATTGTGCATTGCCCAATCCAAATAAGTAGATCATGTTGATGGGATCAGCCAAACATATAATGACTATTAATCCTTCGAAGAAATATTGTGTTTTGCCTTCTCTTGCCTAAATACCCTTCATGATCAAAGTCTATTAAATTCGGGCTTGCCAAATCAAGGTGTTTTAATTTACCTTAGTGTGTTGCGGACGAGACAAGCAAGTAATGTGTGATTGTTGAAGCAAGAGGTTGGACGCAACTGGGCAAAGTCAATTGTACTGATGAGCCTAGAGGCATGACAATTAGGTGTTATCTAAAGGATAATGAATAAGAAATTATTCACCTAATTGGACCAAGAGTTGCATGGGATGCAGTTGGAATGTTTCCTACCTAAATAACCAATTCTTGGTTGACGTGCCAAAGCAGGCTCAAGAGGAGGTATAAATATGGATCTTGGACCACTAGAAAGTATGTGATATTTTCCGCATTAATGGTGAGGGCTATTAATCCGAGAAAAATAGTGGGAACTATATTTAATAATTTAATTCCTTGTTAAATATAGTTGAAACGTCACAAATATTTTTAATCCTTTTGTGTTGAATACCTATGGCATTAAACAAAAAAAATCGACTATATCAATTGTCTGGAATCTGATTTTATAAACTGGTATAAAATTGAAAATTGTTCTCAAATAAAAGGAAAAATGATGTATATCCTAGAGCATAAAGTTTCCTTCCACCAACTACCAAAACACACTAAAACTTAATGGAAGAAACATCAAAGAATGGATCTTTGGATGTGACTTGCCTCATGTTAGCTACCATGAAATCTAAGCTTAGGAAGCAAGATGAGAAGATGGAGGCGTATGAAATGATCATACGTTTAAAGAAGCTCTTTTCAAGAGTCGGCTATACATGATAGGGTTGAGGTGTTGCTCCATTTGCGTTTTACCTTCTCTTGCTTAGCAGTCGTCATGATCAAGATGTAATCAAGCTCGGTCTTGCCAAAGCAAGGCGACTTGATTCACTAAGATGTGACGCGACTACACAAGCTTGTAATGTGTGATTGCTGAAGCAAGAGATCAAACGCAACTAAGTTGTTTCAATAAAATAGAAAGCTTAGAACACGGGAGTTATCTATGAGGCAGATAAAGAGTAAAAAGTTTTTCTCCCAATTAGACCAAGAATTGCATTGGATGCAATTAGAATTTTGGTCAAAGGCGATTTTTACAGTATGATTGAGAACCGCTGAACAAAGTGCTAGCCAAAAAGGGTGGTGTAGTGGAAGAGGAACTGCCCAAAGTACATAATAGGAGAAGAGAATTTATTCCAATTAAAGATATGTTGTTATAAAAGGTCAATGTGTTTATCTCAACATCGTAGATATCTGTATATACTATTTGAGAATGTCCTCTCAAGCGTGAGGAAATGCCACGTGGAATTTAAATTAATTAATCAATATATAATAAATAAAATGTCAAAATCCATATATGGAAATTTTGATTAAAATTTAATATAATTGATTCATTTGTCTATTCCGTTTGTCTTAAATAAAAATAAAACATATGGTAACTTCTAATTACCTCATGTTTTATAGGAGAAAATACATCATGTTTGGTAACGTTTTTCAAACATTTTTGTAAGTAGCGAAACATGGAAATCGATGTAAAAAATTTCATATAAAAATAGACAATCCATCCCCAAATACATGAGCAAAAATGGGAAAGCTGTCTTAAAAAGGAAATGTGAAACAATGCGGTTCAAATTGTCACTCAAAATAGAAATGTAAAATAATAAAAATAATTTGGTTGCATCAATCAAACCAATGTAGTAACAAAAAATGTCAAATGTGATTGGTTCAAATATTTATATATAAATCAACTTTGGTTTACTGGAGAAAGCCCCACTTTTTTCAAACCCAATTTTTTTCAAATTCCATGTTCCATGAAAAAATTTGGGAGCGAAAACTCAAACATGTCAAGAGCAGCCCCTCCCCCCTTCTCACTCCGCCTCCTCCAAGAAAATCAGGCAGCAACCAGCGACAACCTCAGGCGGTCTCTAATACATTGAATCACACATACCCAGGTAATATCAATGACCCCTTCCATATACGAGTCCCGATTAGGCGAACCAACCATGTCATCGATCCTACTCTGAACGAAAAGCCGGTTCTCGATCGATTGTATTTCTGTTACCATGTCTTTGTGTATCTTTTAATATGTATGAAAAAGAATATGAAATTGAGTTTTTAGCTTTACTCTTTCTCTTAATTGTTTATCTTGGTAGGATGGTCTTTGATGTGTTAAGCAACTCATTGAAAATTCTTTTCAGCATTTATCTTCGATGGCTAGCAAAATGTTTGTTTCATTTCGCTATTTTGGTACTTTCTTTTGATTTTATCTGTTGTCTAATGCACTATGTATTGTGCCTCAAGTTTGTTGTTTGACTTTTGGTAGATCATTTGCTGAAAAGACGACTCGAGGTAAAGGTGCAAAAAGCCTGGTTCTTTACATTGCTATGTTCCTGTAAGTGTAGGTTCTGGCAAGCTTATGAAATATTGATAGTGCAGCACAGCTTGGTAGGGTCATGCTTTCGGAAAACTGAATTACATTTTCAAAGAAGTGTGTGGAGTTGAAACCCCATCTCTGGGTTTATAAAGTTTTTTATGTTCAATCGTTTTCATTAACTTCTCAGTTAAACTGATTGTACGGGATATAATTAATTCGCCATTTTATTGAAACCATTTACATGTTGATGTACCTTTTTTATGTCACGAATCACTTATTGATATTCACATATAACAACAGGTCTTTCTAATTTACTTTATTATATATAATGCGTTCATACAGCTTTATTTTAGAGTTTTGTGTTTCTTAAAGTAAATGAGCAATGAGTGAAAACCGTGTGTGCAAAATAAAATGAGTGATATGAAAAACTTTCCAAATGCAAAAATTATTTGAAACAAGGTCTATTATTTATTATTTAATGAGAGAATTACTCTCTAAATTTTGGAATTCACATAAACATATAAATATCTTAACTTATACATTTTTGAATGAGAAAAAGAAAATGATTTATTAATTAAGATAAAAATCAAGTTAGTAACTAAGAAATGCTAACATTGCACCTATGAAAAAGTAACAAATTTGGTGACCCTTATATTAGTTAAGTTTGTTTAAGAATCTGAAATTCATTTTTAGTCAAAATATATCTTGATATATTTTTAAAAAACTGGAAAATATTTAATACATATAGATATGGATTGTGTAATTTTTCTATCCGTTTTCGTTGGGAGTACTACCTTCATCCCTCTTAATTCTTAAACATCATATAGTACATTGTTGACCTTGCCTCTATTGAAGTCATGTTTCCGTGCATCGCACGGGTTCAAGGCTAGTTTGATACTAGATGAGAATCTCACATTTATAGAAATGTGCAAGATCTCAAAAGAAGAAGACAATTGAATAACGAAGAGATACACCTACACGTGGGGCAATGAAGTAAGGGTTGCTGAATTAGCGGTAGGAAATTATCTCCACCTTTTGGAATTATCCATGAATTAGACAAGTACGATTATGTCCCTGCTATGATTAGGAACATTATCACAATTTCTTGTTCAAAGAAGAAAGGATTTTCATATTAAAATAATGCTAATTTGTCTAATTGATTGTAGATTATTGATCATGATAATTTCATTTATAACATTAAAGATATAACTTTGGCATTGTGGTTTAGGTCACGTGAATGAGAACGCATTTCTAGACTCCATATGGATGGATTTCTGAACTCATTTGATTATGAATCATGTGAGAAATGTGAGACTTGTTTGTTGAGAAAAGATATGATCGTTTGGACTCATACATACTGATGTATGTGTACCACTAAGCACAAGTGTTATAGATGGTTTTGGTACTTCATCCTATGGATTTGGGTCTTATGAAGAACAAATCATAATTCTTTGAAAAGGTTCAAGGAATTAAGGAATGGCGTAGAGAACTAGCTTGGCAAGAGGATCAAGACTCTACGATTAGATCGTGGATGAGGATGCTTAAGTCAAGAGTTTGACAAGCATCTAAAGGAATGTTGGATATGATCCAAACTCACTCTACCTAGAACACCATTATGGAATGGTGTGTCTAAGAGGAGAATTCGGACCTTGTTGGACACGGTTCGGTTATTATATGTCAAATAGGACTTCCAATTTACTTTTGGGGCTATGCTCTACTTATAGCAATTTCGTCCTTAACCTTGTTCCATCAATACAGTTATGAATACACCAAATGTGATATGGACTAGGAGGTTTCCTAGTATTTCATAAATATTTGGGATTGTGAAGTTTATGTAAAGGCGTTTACTGATAAACTTGGACCCAATTAGGATAAATGTATTTTACGAAATGTTCGAAAAATATTATTTCTAAAATCCAATAGAGGACAAAGTGTTTGTTACTCAAACCGCTGTGTTTCTAAAATAAGAGCTCTAAAGGAAACAGTGGGAGGATGGTAGAAATTGAAATATTTCAAGAACCACAATAGAACATTAATCCTGTGATGGAACACGAGTAGGATCACAAGGCGTTGTGGAGCAACCTACTCAGGTAGCTTAAGAGCCTTGTGGAAGGATATGTCAAGGAGATATGGACATATGGATTTATCATAATCTTGTGATATATTGCTCATGGAGATGATCCTACAACCTATGAGGAGGCCACGTGCGGGCCAGACTCTCAGAAATGGCTTAAGGCCATGAGATATGAAATGGACTCTATGTATACCAACAAAGTATGGGCTTTGTTGGAACCACCTAAAGGGTATGACCCATAGGGTGCAAGTGAGCTTTAAGAAAACTAACATGGATGGTAATAGCTAGGATTACTTTTAAGGGACGATTGGTGGCTAAATGTGTCATGTGAGTTCATAGTATGGACTATGTCGAAATCTTTTCCCAGTTGCGATGCTTAAATCCATTCGTATCTTGCTTGTATGAAACTATCTATGGATAGATTCAAGCTTTTTGGAGTTGAAATCTTCGATTCAATTATGCAATCAAATGGTTTGATTCAATCAATAAGAAAGAATAATCTTGTGTTTGCAAGAAGGTTAGTGGGAGCACCATTATATTTCTTGTCTTGTATGTGGTTGACATACTGTTCACTAGGAATGATGTCCCTACTCTGCAATCTGGTAAGGATTGGCTAGGGAATCTTTTTTCTATAAAATGACTTAGGCGAATCAACTTATAATATCTACGGAGATAGATCAATAATGATGTACAGCTTAATTCAAAGCGCATATAATGACAAAGGTGTTGAAATAGTTCAACATGCAAGAATATGGATTCTTACCTATGTCACATGGGATTAGTCTTTGAAAGACTAATTGTCTTCTCAATTAGATTGTGAGGGACCGTATGAATAAAGATTCATATGATACGCCATTTTATGCTCCAAGACAAGACATGTCATTAAAGAATGACATAAAGATACCAGTTATATCCAGATGAGAGTCATTGGATATTGATCAAGAAAAATCCTTATTTACTTGTGAGGAACTAATGATGAAATCTTGATATATGGAGGATAGGAAGGGTTCACTGTAAAGAGTTACAATGATGCGAACTTCCAATCCAACAAGGATAATTCCGGATCATAGTCAAGTTTTGTGTTTTGCCTTAGTTGAGGGATTGTGAGCTCGAAAGGTTCCCAGCAAGATTCAGTTTCCGATTTTATCACAGAAGAATCAGTGTATTGTTGCATTAGATCCAAAACTCAAATTATTCGATCTCATTCGATTGTCGATAGAGGAGATGTGAATATATGCAAAGTACCAGCATATGTCTCTCTTACCTCTTGCGCAGTGAAAATGGGGGGGCCGCGATAGGTCAATAGGCATATGATGCACCAGATTGACTCTAGTGCAAGTGGGAGACTGTTGGAGTTGTGCCCTAGAGGCAATAAATTTACTGTGACATCTAATGGACTTACTATTCATTATGTTATCGATATCGAGATATGCTAACATGAATGAAGTCCTTAAAATATAAAGGTTATATTCTTAAATATCCCTAGTAGAGTATTATAGTTAATAGTACGATTGTATTACATCAAGACTAGTATGTGGGTAGACTGATATGGGGATATCAAGTCTAACACATTGATACCCATTAGGAGTAATGGCGTACTGGATTGACCCACCATGAGAAGGCTACATGGGAGTTATGTGAATGTCACAAGCTCTTCTCATAGTGAAAATGGTGTTGTGATCCTTAGACTTGAAGTCAATAGATATTCTAGTTGTGAATTATCATGTTTTGATATCGTCAAACGTTACACCGTCACAGGGTAACTATAAAGGCTTTAATCAGACATGATATGAAGCAAGTTGAGAGATCGTAGTGATATAGAGAGGATTTGTCCCTCCCACATAACGGGAGTAAATATCCATGGGCACTCGATGAGTGAGACATAGAAAAATGCATGGCCATGCTCAAATAAATCAATATGGGATATTGATGTTTTTTGTTAATCTAAGTCTGCTCACAGATCGAGAAACTATGGATTGGATATACAAGTGTGACACTCCATGTCTTATGTCCAATCCGGATAGATGATACAAAGGGATTATACAACACGGTAACATTGGTCACAGAGGTTAGTCAAATCACTGACATCCATATTACTTGGAAGCATTGATGTATTTCTTGATACCGCTCAATGTTTGTAATAATTATTATTACTGCCACATAATTAGGAACCTACAGGGTGACACGCAATAATAGATCTAGCTGGGATTATTGCTAATTATTTGGACTAAATAGGAATAATGAATCAATTGGACTGAAGTATAAAATGTGCTCATTAGTTGGACTAAAGAGCAATTGTGGACTAGAATGTAACTAGTCCCACATTGGTGGATTTATGGGCAAATGTGAATTTCTCTAGCTATAAGTAGGATTTGCAGGCTATGAGAATTCATGCTTAATTAATCCTACACAACACAGTTTACTAGAGAGCTAGAGAGAAAAAGGATAAAAGTAGTTTCTTCTTCCCATGAGGGTTCGGCAAATCCTAGCCGCCCCTCGGAGCCGCCGGCCTCATCTTGGTGCCGCCCCTCTCTTGTGCCCACGGCATGGCGATGCCGTGTGTCCTCCTTGCCGGGTTGATGGATGTGATCCAGCCCATGCACAACTACAAGTTCATCCTTCTTCTCTGATTGCTAGCACCATTGGAGAAGAAGCCCGGTTGAGGTCTATATGTGTGGATACCGTAGAGAAAAAGATACTATTATTTGAATATGATCGTCACCAGCCTGGTATGGCTGAGGTAACCTTTTTTTCTTTCTTTCTTTCATCATGTTATGATGCTTCACCTGTGATCTTTCGTGGGATTTGAGCAGGATAAATTTTTGTTATTCCGCTGCGTAACCTGCATCAAAACCCAACATAAGATCCCATCACCTTCTTTACCCTCTTCTTCTTCTCTCGCGATAAAGGACGCGCCAGTGGTTGCCCTCTTATTTGGATCCGCCTTTTTTGCAGGGGCTCTCTTTGCTTGTGTGACGGTCTCCTTGGCAGCTGGTTCGCTTCTAGGACGCTTCGATTGCTGAGCGGCCGCGTCACTAGACCCAGACTCATCAACACTTATCTTCTTCATCCCTTTAACGTGTGGCACGAGGAAAGCCTCTAGCGCGTCTGAAATAACCTTCTGGACTTTCTCATCCACGGGTATCTATGGAGTAATGGGATTGTTGGGCGTGATCTTCTTTGCACGGTAGTAGTCAAGAAAGCCCTCGCAGCGATCCCCACACGCGAAATGTATCAAACAACACTATGACAAGACGGGAAGAACGAGTTAGAACTCGCATTGTTGCTAAAGAAAGGAAAAAGCAAAAGTATCCGGGCGTACTCGTTTGAAGTTCGCTGCATATTGGGTCCTTGCATTCAACGAGTTCTGTTTGACAATGGCAGTCTTCTCATCAAGGATCAGTTGCACACACAAGTAATGATTCCTATCCAACTGGGAGTAATAGCCATACTGTGTCGCGTCCCGAGAGAAAGTTGAATTAAAGGGGTATTCTTTGACCAGGAGTGCGGAAGCTTTGTTGGCCTGGAGCTGAGCCTGAGATTTCACCAAACGACGAGTCTGCGTTTTCCTGAAAGCAATCCAGCCTGATGTATTTCGTCCTGGTCTTTCTCAAGAAGGTCGAGTCAGCGTGAGTTCAGCAATAATAGGGTCATTACTCTTCACATAGAGTACCCCGTCATATAAGCCTTTAACGATGGAGTCAGAACACAAGGGCGGCGCGATGGCATCGAAACCTAACTGAGGGCTCACGCGGATTGGATTATAGTGAACCGTTATGCGCTCATAGCAGGAAGTTTTGGGTCCAGGCCCGTACTCAGCAAGATGAGACAGATACCCTCTCTTACACCAATTCACATACCTCCCATAACACTTGTTTCCTTGGGTGATGGGTTGAGGCTCGAATTCGGTGTCCTCTTCTGGGTACATGTTTTCCAGGAAAACAATGTTTTCCACCTGGGCTGCGTAGGGCCTAGTTTTGAAGTATCGAACGTCGTCGCACACCAGAGAAAAAGGTGCGTCGAATACTTTTGTTTTTAAACCAACTCCACACACGAGGGCACTTGTGTCGATGCTTGGAGTTGGGCGCGTACCACGACTCTACTTTTCAAGGGACTGGAGCATACGAAGGCCATCGCTCGAAAGCCCACATGGTCAAAAAGGAAATGTTTGCAAACGAAACCACGTCGACTATACCTTGTGATTGTTCGACGTGGGTCGCGGCCATGTCTAGCCAGTGATACAAAGAGCCCAAGACCAGAGGCACCAGAGAGATCTTACAGTCAATTGAAAGCTTCCTTACAAGGGCGAGTGCATGATGAAAACCCCATCGTGGGAATTTCTGGCTATGAGGTAGCGCGACAGCCAGACGCAAAAGAAGCCGCATAACGTCAACTTAGCACCCTTCCCCTCAATGGCGATTACCGCATCTTCTTCATCCTCTAACTTCTGGATGATTTTCGTCTTAGCGTAGTCTCTGAAGAAGTACATAATCAACTTCGACCAGATGTTCTTCCCGCATGAGGAAACGGACATATAAGTCTCGCAAGGGGTAGTCGCGTTACGCTTCCACCTTATTGTAGCTTTGTTCATGTCCGCGATTCACTCTTGCATTGGCGTGAAGAGAGTAAGCTCCTCATCGGTCTCTAACTTGTCTAAGGGATCGAAAACCCCCATACTTGGAAGCAACAACAAGACCTCCACATCTTCGAGGGTAGGCGTGGCTTCACAAGTATGAAAATGAAAGGTATGTGTCTTTTTGGAGTACCAGGAGAATAGGACTCTCACCATATCTTGGCCGACCTTGAGATTGAGCCCCTTCGTTGCGCGAATGGCATGGTAAATCTCAGCTTTCATTAGATCCTTCTCGTAATTATCAAGAATAAACTCATTCCATTCCTCCATCCAGTCGAGCTTTTCCAGGATGGACTGGAAAATAACATATGTGAAAGGGTACAAGTTGGCTTCGAGGCCAAGCCTCTGCACATCCTGGGTACTTTCCAAATCCCAGTCCTCTCTCTCCGCCTCACGCATCAGTTGCAGGGCATCCTCTATCGAGGATTCTTGAACAGTGGTCCCTTTTATAGTTGAAAGGAAGAATTCATCTCCACCCAGGTACGGAGCCTTGCACCAAATATTTTTGCTGAGTTCGGCTAGATCGACGGCCTCTTTATTCGACTTTTAGGGAGCCATTTATATAACACAAATAAGCATAAGGAAAACAAAACTTGAAGATCAACACTTTTGTGAAAAACATGAGCATCGAAGAACATCATAAATAACAGTATGAACATCAAACTCAAACCCAGATCAGGTTGCATGCTAGATTTCGACTCCTTGCTGATGAGGTGATTTCGTCAATTATTTGATCGAAGATTTTGACTCCTTGATGATGATTCTCTCTCTGGCTCATAACATTTCAGTAGCAACGATAGTAGAAAAGTTCTAATTGAAGAATAAAAGGGATTAAGTATATTCCTCAAGGCTGAGGAGTCGCGACTGCTGACATTCGCTGAGTCAGCACTACCTCGATAACCGGCGAAATTGGCGACCTATCAGATCATTCTGAGTTGTTCTTGCCTCGAGAATCGGCGAGATTATGTGGATGGCGTATGGTTAGCTCCGCAACAACCATGTGTCATTAAAGGCTATACGATGTTTCAAAACCATAGGCAATTATGGCTATATCTGGGGGCTAGGGATTCAAATTTTATTCGAATTAATACGAGGATTGGCGTGCGCGTGATATTCGCGCAAAAGGGGGCTAATGTAGATGGTGTATTCCAGACAGACGGATCATATCCATGTGGAAGCCATCCAATACACCTGACTTTTCTCCATATACACCCAATCACTGCTCATATTTATCCACTTCGGGGTTGTGAGACAGAGCCACCGGTGACACAAACCGCACGGGAGTTGTAGGGACTTAGTGGTTTGGAGGCTATAGTATGGTCCGTCGTGCGCGAACGACAACCAAGCTCGCGCGCGACCCATGGTAAATGACTGAGATATTTAATGACCATGTGTCCTATAAACCCGATCGATCTCATAACGGTCTCCGGCATATGCGGACAGGTGGGTAACGTTCCCTATATATACGGTCGAACGTGCCGTTACGAGGCTATCATTAAGCTGCCATTTATACGCGCATTAACCCCTCGCAACGGTCACTTCCCTACTATATATAGGATCGTTAGCCCTCCATTACAATCTTCTGGATTCACCGAAGCTCTTGCTGTCATTAAAATATCTCTCTCGCAACCCCTTGCTATTTTTTACTCTCTCCCCACTCACACCCTTCATCTCCTGTGTGTTCTTACTCTCATTCCCTACTTGAGGTGTACACTTGGATCTGTCTCTAGGATTTCCTTGTACACACTACTCCACTAGATGCACACGGCCCTCTAGGATTTAGTGCGTGGCTTGCAGGCGTGCCAGAGAGCTTTTCATTCTCTTTGGCCATTTTCTATTTTGCAATGTTGATAGTTTAGTTTGAATAATGACGAGTGGATTGATGCTACAAGAATGATCCTAGACCTAAGAATGACTCTAAGACTTCTAAGAGTATACCTGAAATCCAAGAATCACACAACTGATGTTTTCTAGTGATTTCTTGAAGAACTAGATTAAAGGAAACCGAATTGCCTCCAAAATAATGGGTTAGGATCATGCAATATTAAATAAAGAGACTCACATAATTTAAAATAATCCTAATCAATTCTCTACATGAATCACAGTGTGAATTTCGCTATATTGTTTCAATTTATTTTAAAACTAATAAAATTTTATAATTTCTTTATGAGATTGATTGTTTCATTCACTAAAAAAGAAAATGTTTTAAAAAAAAAGAATCGTTTTTTTACGACGACCAGGCTCGTCGTTACATCCGAAAAAATCGTCGCTCGATTGAAAGAACGGCGAACATCGGCGGTCAGTATGTCGTCAGGGTTGCTTGACCGGTAGTTTGACTGGGCAAAAAACACATCTATTGGTCGGTGAAACATATTTACCGACCACTTTTGCCGACCACTTCTTCCCATCGTTTGTTCTTTTGCCGACTAATTTCCAATCATCAATTTTCATGGACTAAATTTTGCCGATGACTGTTTCGACAAATTTTTGGTCGTTGTTGATTTTTTCAAAATTAAGCCGAAAAATTTGTAGTTGTCTCTGTTGTGTTGTGGTAGCATTTTTAGTTTGTTAATTTGTATTGAACGACAAATATGGTCGTCGTTTTTTGCTGACAAACATGCTCGTCGTGTTATTACTTGGTCTTCTTTAGAAACGACTATTTAAGTAGTCGCATATGTTACACATTTTACAGGTCTGATCAAATACTGTAGGGTTTTGATGCAGGTTACGCAACGGAATTACTAAAATTTATTCCTGCTCAAGCCCCTCGAAGGATCACAGGAAAGCAATCATAACATGATTAAGGTAGAAACATGTGTACCTTAGTTTGTTTGATCACTACGAAGAACTGTGTCTTCTTCTCTACGAGCATCCACACCATGGATATTTGATTAGATTCCTGCCCACCGTGTAGTGCTAGAAATAGAAGAAGAAGAAACAAATCACGCAAAACGAGGCACCACCAACTCCCAAGGGGCCGGCGGCGACAAGGGGGGGACTGACGAGTCTAGGGGACTTTGACCTCTATACTTGTCTCTCTCTCTTGCTTTGTTATGTTTCTTTCAATAATGACTCTCTTGAGAAAATAACAAGCTGGAGTTCCTTTACATAGTAGTAACTCGTTATTAACTACATAAAAGTCCCAATACTAATCATGACCTTACATGGATTAGTTGTAGAGTTTTGATGCAGGTTACGCAGCGGAATAACAAAATAAGTCCTGCTCAAGGATCACAAGCAATCCATCATATCATGATAAGGGCATAAAAGATGAGTACTTTAGTTTAGGAGATCACACGAACGGGGACGGGTTGGGTGCTTGGGCTCCCAACTTGTTACTCTCTCTCTCTCTTGCTTTGTTTTTTTTCTCAATAATGACTAGTGTTGAGAAAATAACAAGCTATAATTCCTTTATATAGTAATAGCTCTTTATTAACTACATAAAGGCCCCAATACTGATCATGTCTTTACAAGGATTAGTCCAATTGCAAATTATTCCTACTAAGTTTCCTTGTGGTTACGTTATGATCCTTCGATTAATTAGTCCAACTAATTAATACCAATATCCAATTTAATCCATCCGGTGTGTGACCCCATAGTGTTCTACTTAGTTGGTAGTAACTCTTTACTAACATGGAGCAGTGTCTAGCAATACATCCATGCCACCCAACTAATAGAAAAAGTCAGTGATCCCGACAAACCTTGTGCCCAATGTTCATGTATTGTGTTATCCCTTTGTCTCCATATCCGGATTGGACACGAGACATATTAATCACCCTCGTATATCCAAACCATAGTTTCTCGATCCTGGGAATATGATTATCCATGGAGATAACATCAATATCTCCATATTGATGTATCTGAGTCCGGCCTAACATTCTATAAGCACTATCCCTCGAGTGGCCCATGGATATTTGCTCCCATTATGTGGTGTGACAAATCCTCTCTACGTCACTACAATCTCTAAGCTTGCTTCCCAACGTTTCATAATATCAAAGCATGATATTTCGCAACTAGAGTATCTAGTGGCTTCAAGTCTAAGGATTAAAATACCATTAGGACTACGAGAAGCGATTGTGACTTTGACATAATCTAATGTATCCTTCGCGTTGTGGCTCAATCCACTATGACATTACTCCTAGTGCATGCCCATGTGTTAGAATTGATATCTCCATATCAATCTACCCACATTGTATCTAAGGACTTCATTATATTAAATATTAAAATAAATAATAAATGAATATTCTAGCCAAACATTGTTCATAGTAAATATAGATTGCCTCTAGGGAACTTATTCCAACAGTCTCCCACTTGCAGTAGAGCCAATCTGAAAGATTGTCATCCGTTGGAATCTTGCACATCTTCACATATCCTCTACCGATCATATCACGAATAAGATGGAATCTCCTATGTACATGCTTCGAATTCTGGTGTGATATAGGTTCCCTGGCTTGTGCGATCGCTCTAGAGTTGTAACAGTACAACGTCATGGGATCCACGATGCTAGGGGCCACACCAAGCTCAGTGATAAACTTCTTTACCAAACAGCCTCTTTTGCTGCGCCTGCAGCAACAATGTACTCAGCCTCAGTTGTAGAATCAGCATCTGTCTCTTGCTTGGGACTTTTCCAGGTCACAACTCCTCCATTCACGCAGAACACATACTCCGACTGTGATCTATAGTCATCCTTGTCAGTTTGGAAGCTCGCATCAGTGAAACTAATTACATTGAGCTCTTCCTCACCTCCAAATATCAAGAATGCATCCTTAGTTCTTCTCAAGTACTTCAGGATGTTCTTGACAGCAATCCAGTGACTCTCACCTGGATTAGACTAATATCCTCTTACCATAATCAACGCATATCATACGTATGCTCTAGTACAAAACATGGTGTACATGATGGATCCTATGGCCGAGGCATAGGGTATCCTACTCATGCGGTCCCTCTCAATCTCATTGGAAGGAGTGTTAGTCTTAGAGAGAGTGACTCCATGCGACATGGTTTAGAATCCCTTCTTGGAATCTTGCATGTTGGATCGCTTAAACACCTTGTCTATATATGTACTTTGGATTAGGCCGAGCAGCTTCCTAGATCTATCCCTATAGATCTTGATACCTAGTATATAAGCTGCATCCCCTAAGTCTTTCATTGCGAAACACTTTCCTAACCAATCTTTAACTGATTGCAAAATAGGAATGTCTTTTCCAATGAGCAGTATGTCATCCACATACAAGACCAGAAACACAACAGAGCTCCCATTAACCCTTTTGTAAAAAGAGGGCTCATCTTCGTTCTTGAAGAAGCCAAACTCTTTGACCGCGTCATCAAAACATCGATTCCAACTCTTATAAGCTTGCTTTAATCCATAGATGTATCGTTGCAGCTTAGAGACTTTATTTGCATGCAATAGATCCTCAAAACCCTCTAGTTGTGTCATATACACATCCTTAAGGAGGTTCCCATAAAGTAACGCCGTTTTGACATCCATTTTCCAAATCTCATAGTCATAGTAAGCTGCAATAGCAAGTAGTATTCGAATGGATATTTTCATAGCGACTGGAGAAAAGGTTTCATTATAAACAATACCATGAATCTGTCTATAACCTTTTGCCACCAGTCGTCCCTTATAGGAAACTACCTTGCCATCCATGTCAGTCTTCTTCCTGAAGACCCATTTGCATCCTATGGGCCGAGCCCCTTCAGGTGGTTCGAAAAAAGTCCATACTTTGTTGGTATACATGGATTCCGTTTCGGATCTCATGGCTTCTAGCCACTTCTTAGAGTCTGGACCTTTCATGGCCTCCCCGTAGGTAGCAGGCTCATCATCCATGAATGGTATGTCATCCGACTCAGTCACAAGTAGTCCGTATCTCTCTTGCTCATGACGTACCCTACCTTACCTACGGAGTTCCTCTGTTACCTGAACAGGTTCTTCCAAACCGGTTTGTGGTTCCTGTTCATGTTCCATCATCGGCTCAGTGGTTTGTGGTTCTTGATTTTCTTCAAGTTCTACAGTCCTCCCACTTGCTTCTTTAGAGACAAACTCTCTTTCTACAAACACGTCGGTTCGAGCTAATAACACTTTGTTCTCGGTTGGATTGGAGAAATAATATCCTTTCGTTTCCTTAGGATATCCCACAAACTTACACTTATCCAATTCGGGTCCAAGCTTGTCTGTTTGTAAACACTGTACATAGACATCGCAACCCCAAATCTTCATAAATGACACTATGGGACGCTTCCCAGCCCATATCTCATATGGTGTCTTCATGCCTGATTTGGATGGAACACGGTTAATTGTGAAAGTTGCAGTCAAAAGAGCATGTCCGCAAAATGATACCAGAATATCCATTTGACACATAATAGATCGCACCATATCCAATAGCGTGCGATTCCTCCTCTCGGACATGCCATTCCACTGTGACATTCTAGGTGGAGTGAGTTGGGTTACTATAACACACTCTCTAAGATATTCGTCAAACTCTTGGCTCAAGTATTCTCCTCCACGATCCGATCGCAAAGCCTTAATAATCTTTCCAAGTTGCGTCTATATTTCATTCATTAATTCTTTGAACAATCAAAGGATTAGGATTTGGCCTTCATAAGGTATACATATCCATATCTACTGAAGTCATCAGTAAACGTAATGAAGTAGGTGTAACCACCTCTGGAAGGTGTGGGAAACGGCCCACATACACCAGTATGTAAGAGTGCGAGTAACTCACTGGTCCTCTCACCTTTCTTATTGAAAGGGGACTTTGTCATTTTTTCCAATAAACAAGAATCGCATGGCTCATATGATTCTAAATCAAATTAATCTAGAAATCCATCCTTATGGAGTCTAGATATGCGTTTCTCGTGTATATGGCCTAAATAACAGATCCATAGATAAGTAGGATCTAAGTCATTAGTTTAATCCTCTTGGTATTTATGTTATAGATGGAATTATTTAGATCAAGGATATACAATCCATTAGACAAATGCGCACTACAATACTGCATCCTATCAAAATAAATGGAGAAACACTTGTCCTTTATTAAAATAGAAAAACCCTTCTCGTCCAAATAAGAAACGGAAATAATTTTTCTGCTCATAGAAGACACATAATAGCAATTGTCTAATTCTAAGATAAATCTAGAAGGAAAAGATAGCTCATACACGCCTATAGCTAATGCAAATACTCTTGCTCCATTCCCGACGCGCAAGTCTATCTCCCCTTTAGCCAATCTTCTACTTCTTTTCAAATCCTACACTTTCGACAAATGTGAGATCCACATCCAGTATCCAATACCCAAAATGAATAAATAGATAGATTGACGTCTATAACAAAAATACATGGTGGTGGTGGAATCACTATTCCAATCCTTTTATCCTCCAGATAGTTGGGGAAATTACTCCTCCAGTGACCTAGCCGGCTACAGTAGTGACAATCACCTTTAGCCACGCCCCCACTAGTCTTCAAGGCTTCCTTGGACTTTGAAACTTTCTTGCGCTTTCCATTGGAAGTGGAGGCAACTCCCTTGCCCTTACTCTTATAGACCATCAATAGGGCCTTGCCTTTGCCTTTATTGATGCTCTATTCAGCATTCCTTAGCATGTTCAGCAAGCCTGGCAGAGCTTTGTTGATCTCATTCATGTTATAGTTCATGATGAACTGATTATAACTATCAGGAAACGATAGCAAATATAGATCTTCTGCCAACTCTTGGCCGAATGGGAAGCCTAACCTCTGAGGTTCTCAATGTATCCGACATACGGAGCACATGATGCCCGACTCGGTTCCCTTCAGAGAGATTTCTCTTGAACAATGCTTTGGACACCTCCTACCGTTCATGCCTTGCTTGTTCTTTAAAAACTTGTTTCAAGTGTTCGATCAAATCGTAGGCTTAAATGTTCTCATGTTGCTTCTGAAGCTCAGAAGTCACATCATTAAAATCATTCACATGTTTTTGATGTGCTCTCACAGCAGCTAGAACGGCCTCATCCTGGGGTATTTCTGGTATAAGATTTTCTGAGACGTACAATTTATTTTCTTTTGAAGGACAATCCTTAAGTTTTTGTACCAGTCAAGGAAATTTGTTCCAAACAACTAGTCCTTTCTAAGGACAGATCGCATGGATGAAGTCGATGCGTGATTGTTTGCATTGGAATACTACAAAACGAGAAATGTGCAATTTTAGTATATTTAAAAGTTTAACTATATTCAACAATGGCTAGATTATTAAATATAACTCCCACTATTTTTCTCGTATTAATAGCCCTCACCATTAATGCGGAAAATATCATATATATTTTCTAGTGAGTCCAAGATCCATATTTCACTTCTTCTTGAGCTTGCTTTGGCAAGTCACCCAAGAATTGGTTATTTAGGTAGGAACCCTTCCAATTTCATCCCATGCAACTCTTGGTCCAATTAGGCGAATAACCCATTATTCCTAATTGACGCCTAATTGTCATGCCTCTAGGCTCATCAATCCAATTGACTTTGCCCAGTAGTGTCCAACCACTTGCTTCAACAGTCACACATTACTTTCTTGTGTCGCCGCAACATACCTCGGTGAATTAAAACGCCTTGTTTTGGCAAAACCTAATAAAAGATCACACTTTGTTTATTATTATCTTGTTAATGTTTTGCTTGTATCATCCATAAACAAAATAAATAACAAGACATAAATAATAAACATCCACAAAAGAAAAATTAACGTGGCATGGATATGACCCTTCGACTAAGATATTTCCAAGCCAATGATAATATCTATGTGACCTAAAGTGACAAGCTCGTCTCCATGTGCTCCACCATTGCCGCGCGCCTAGGATGGGAGTCGTCATCGTCTTTGGGGCTTCTTGGTCCTCCGGTCTTCTTCTCTATTGTCTTGGCTATGATCTAAATATTCTAATTCTAGCCTAACATCTAGAATAAATAAATAAATAAAACCTCACATGTTGAGAAGATGATCAGCTCGCAGGCCGTAAAATTAACTAACTATTACATTAATTTAATCAGCTCGCAGGCCGTAAACCAAACCACAAAACTAAACATTCACAACCTAGGCCATATCCATCCACCATGCAACAAAGCACATAATACAGTTATATCATTTTTTAACGCGCTTGTTAAATTTTAGTTCAAAATTAGGCAACTTGGGTCAAAATAGTCGAAGGAGTCCACCATCCACAATGGCCGAACCTCCCAAGGATCAATACAAGACCATTGGGCGGTCGGCCAAACCTCACGCGCGGCCAAGCCGCACGCTAGGCCGGCCCTACCCTTTGGTCGTGCCCTAATTTGGGTGGCAAGGCCAGGGAGGCGGTCCCAATAGTGGCCGAACCTCCCTATGGAATTGTTTCCAAAATAATTCCTTGCCTTGTTGCCCAAGCTTAATCGTTTGCAAGTTTCAAAAAACCCTTTTCCAAGCTTGTTCCCAAATCCTAGTTCCGAGATCCAAAATTATTCAAATCCCATGTGATTAAACTTACTAATCTTCACATCCCATGTTAAATTACGTCTTCTTTTATCTTGAATCAAATTAAATTTGCATCTAATATACCAATTATTTTTAATTTTCGCGTTATATTAACAATCAGTGTATAAACTTAAAAACTTTAACACATAAGATCATGTTATGCGCTACGACTGTGGCTCTGATACCACTGTACAGTTTTGATGCAGGTTACGCAGCGGAATAACAAAATTGATTCTGCTCAAATCCCTCCAAGGATCACAAGCAAGCCATCATATCAGGATAAGGGCATAAAAGATGTGTACCTTAGTTTAGGAAATCACACGAAGAATAATGTTTTCATCTCTACGAGTATCCGCACATTGGATTCTTCATTGGATTCCTTCCCACCGTCTAGTGCTAACAACGAAAGAAGGAGGAATGGATCACGTAAAACGAGGCAAAACAGCGCCCAAGGGGAGGCCGACAATGTCGGGTTGGGGGACGGGTTAGGTGCTTCGACTCCCAACTTGTCTCTCTCTCTTGATTTGGTATGTTCTCTCAATAATGACTTGTGTTGAGAAAATAACAAGATAGAATTCCTTTATATAATAATAACTATTTATTAACTTTATAAAGGCCCCAATATTAATCATGTCCGTATATAGATTAGTCCACTTGCAAATTAGTCCTTCTAAGTTTGCTTCTAGATGTGATATGATCCTTATATTAGCTAGTCTAACTAATTAATACCAATATCCAATTTAATGCATCCGGTGTGTGACCCCATAGGTTTCTACGTTGTTGGTAGTAACTCATTAATAACATGGAGTGGTGTCTAGCAACACATCCATGCCACCCAACTAATTGAACTAGTTAGTGATACCGACAAACCTTATGCCCAATGTTCATGTATTGTGTTATCCCTTTGACTCCATATCCGGATTGGACACGAGACATATTAGTCACACTCGTATATCCAAATCATGGTTCCTCGATCCTGGGAATATGCTTATCCGTGCAGATAACATCAATATCTCCATGTTGATTTATCTGAGTCTTGCCAGACATTCTATGAGTACCATACCTCGAGTGGCCTATGGATATTTGCTCTGATTATGTGGGAGGAACAAATCCTCTCTACGTCACTATGATCTCTAAGCTTTCTTCCTATCATGCCCGATAACTACCTTTACAGTTACCCGGTTAAGGCGCAACGTTTGATAATATCAAAGCACGATATTTCACAACTAGAGTATCTAGTGACTTCAAGTCTAAGGATTACAATACCATTAGCACTACGAGAAACGATTGTGACTTTGACATAATCTAATGTATCCTTCTCGTTGTGGATCAATCCAGTATGACATTACTCCTAAATTAGGAGTCCTAATGCATACCCATGAGTTAGACTTGATATCTCCATATCAATCTACCAACATACTAGTCTATAGTTGATTGTCCCGTTAATCAATATAATGAACTAGGGATATTTAAGATAAACAATACATTGTATCTAAGGACTTCATTATATTACATATCACAATAAATAATAAATGATTATTGTAGCCAAACATTGTTCATACTAAATATAGATTGATTCTAAGGAACATATTCAACATTAGTCCACCTGCAAATTAGTCCCACTAACTTTGCTTGTCGTTGAGTTATGATCATTTTACTAATTAGTCCAACTAATTAATACCCATATCCAGTTTAATTCTTATGGTGTGTGACCCCATAGGTTTCTACTTAGTTGGTAGTAACTATTACAAACATAGAGCGGAGTCTAGCAACACATCTATGCTACCCAACTAATATAAATAAACAGTGATCCCGACAAACCTTGTGTCCCAATGTTACCGTGTTGTGTTATCCCTTTGTCTCTATATCCGGATTGGACACGAGACATATTCGTCACACTCGTATATCCAATCCATAGTTTCTCGATACTGGGAATAGACTTATCCATGCAAATAACATCAATATCTCCATATTGATTTATCTGAGTCAGGCCATATCCATAAGCTCTACCCCTCGAGTGGTTGTGGATATTTACTCCTATTACTTAGGAGGGACAAATCATGTCTACATCACTGCCACCTCTAAGCTTGCTTCCTATCACGCCGGAATGTTATCTTTATATTTACCCATTCACGACGTAACGTTTGATAATACAAAGCATGATATTTCACAACTAGAGAATCCAGTGACTTCAAGTCTAAGAATTACAACACCTTTAGAACAACAAGAAGCGCTTGTGACGTTGACATAATGTAATGTAGTCTTCTCGTGGTGGGTCTATCTAGTATGCCATTACTCCTAATGCATACCCATGTTTTAACTTGATATCCCCTTATCAATCTACCCATATACTAGTCTATAGTTGATCGTCCCATTATCCAATATAGTGGACTAGGGATATTTAAGATAAACAACACAATTGTAATCTAAGGATTTCATTATATTAAATATATCCATAAATACTACATTGATTATTCTAGAACTAATGTAAATACTAAACAGATTGCCTCTAGGGAATCCAAAACCAACAGTCTCCCACTTTCACTAGAGCCAATCTGGTGCATCACGCATGCCTGTAGCCCTAGTGTGCCCTTTATGCTTTCGCTGAACCAATTTCTTTGTGAAAGGTTCTGACAGATTGTCATATGTTGGAATCTTGCATATCTTCACATCTCCACAATCCACTATGTCTCGAGCCAAATGTAATCGCCCGAGTGTTGTAACAGTACAACGTTATGGGATCCACAATGCTAGGAACCACACCAAGGTCAGTGATAAACTTCTTTATCCAAACAGCCACCTTTGTTGCGCCTGAAGCAGAAATGTACACAACTTCAGTTGTTAAATCAGCAATTGTCTCTTGCTTCGTACTCTTCCATCGCACAACTCCTTCTTTCAGGCAAAACACATAACCCGACTGCGATCTATAGTCTTATTTATCGTTTTGGAAGCTTGCATTAGTGTAACCGATTTCTCTTAGCTCTTCCTCGCCTCCAAATACCAAGAATGCATCCTTAGTCCTTCTCCAGTACTTAAGGATGTTCTTGACGACAATCCCGTGACTCTCACCTAGATTGGACTGACATTTACTTGCCTTACTTAATGCGTACGGCACGTAGTACAAAACATGGAATACATGATAGATCCTATGGCTGACGCATCCGTAATTCTACTCATGCGGTCCTTTTCAATCTAATTGGAAGGACAATCACTCTTCGAAAGAGTGATCTCATGTGACATAGGAAAGAATCCCTTCTTGGAGACTTGCATGTTGAACCGATTCAACACCTTTTCTGTATATGTACTTTGGCTTAGGTCGAGCAGCTTCCTTGATCTATCCCTATAGATCTTGATACCCAGTATATAAGCTGCATCTCCTAAGTCCTTCATTACGAAACATTTTCCTAGGCAATCTTTAACAGATTGTAGCATGGTAATGTCGTTTCCAATGAGTAGGATGTCATCCACATACAAGACCAGAAACACAACAGAACTCCCACTAACCTTCTTGTTAACACAAGGCTCATCTTCTTACTTGATGAAGCCAAACTCTTTGACCGCGTCATCAACAGTTTGATTCCGACTCCTAGAAGCTTGCTTTAATCCATGAAGTGATTGTTGTAGCTTACATACTTTAGTTGCATGCTCTGGATCCTCAAAACCCTCATGTTGTGTCATGTACAAGTCCTCAAGGAAGTTTCCATACAGAAATGATGTTTTACAATCCTTCATCCAAATCTCTTAGTCGTAGTAATCTGCAATCGCAAGCAAGATTCGAATGGATTTGGTCATCGCGATTGAGGAAAAAGTTACATCTTAGTCAATACCATGAATCTTTCTGGAACCTTTAGCCACTAGTCGGCCCTTATAGGCAACTAAATTTCCATCCATTTCAGTCTTCTTCTTGAAGACCCACTTGCACCCTATGGGCCGAACCCCATCGGGTGGTTCCACCAAAGTCTATACTTGGTTAAAATACAGGGATTCCATTTCGGATATCAAGGCCTCATGCCACTTCTTAGATTCTGGGCCTTTCATGGCCTCTTCGTAAGTAGTATGCTCATCATCTATGGGCAATACGTCACCGGACTCAGTAACGAGATGTCCATACCTCTCGGGCTTGTGACTTACTCTACTCGACCTACGGAGTTCTGGTGCTACTCGAACAGGTTCCTCCAGAACCTTTTGTGGCTCCTGTTTATGCCCCATTTTCATATCAGTTATTTGTGGTAATTGAAGTTCTTCAAGTTCCACATCCCTACCACATGCTCCTTTAGAGATGAAAACTCTTTCTAGGAACACACCGGTTTGAGCAACAAACACTTTATTCTCGACTGGGTTGTAGAAGTAATATCATTTAGTTTCCTTAGAATATCGCACAAACTTACACTTATCTGACTTGGTTCCGAGCTTGTCACTCTGTAAACGTTTTACATAGACGTCGCAACCCTAAATCATTATAAACGACACTATGGGACGCCTTCCAGTCCATATCTCATATGGTGTCTTCATTACCGATTTGGATGGAACACGATTAATGGTAAAAGAAGCTGTCATTAGAGCATGTCCCCAAAACGATATCGAAAGATCTGTTTCACACATCATAGACCACACCATGTCGAACAAGGTGCGATTCCTCCTCTCGGACACGCCATTCCACTGTGGCGTTCCGGGTGGAGTGAGTTGGGTCACAATCCCACACTCTCTAAGATAGTCGTCAAGCTATTGGCTCAAGTATTCTCCTCCGAAATCCGATCATATGGCCTTGATACTTTTTGAAATTTGCTTCTCTACTTCATTCTTGAATTATTTGAACAATTCAAAGGATTCGGATTTTCCCTTCATAAGTTACACAGATGCATATCTACTGAATACATCAGTAAACGTAATGAAGTATGTGTAACCACATCTGGAAGGCGTGGGGAATGGTCCACATACATTAGTATCTATGAGTGTCAATAACTCACTAGCCCTCTCACCTTTATTATTGATAGGGGACGTTGTCATGTTTCCAATTAAACAAGATTCACATGTCTCATATGATTCATAATCAAATGAGTATAGTAATCCATCCTTATGGAGTCTAGATTTGCTTTTCTTATTTATGTGGCCTAAACGACAGTTCGATAGATAAGTAGGATTTAATTCACTAATTTTAATCCTTTTAGTATTAATGTTACAGATGGGATTACTTATATAAAGGATATATAATCCATTAGACAAATGCCCACTACAATGGTGGATACTATCAAAATAAATTGAACAACTATTTTTCTTTATTGAAATAGTAAAACCTTTCTTGTCCAAACAAGAAATAGAAATAATGTTTCTGCTCATACCATGCACATAGTAGAAATTGTATAATTCTAAAAGAAGCCCTAGAGGAAGAGATAGCTCATTCACGCCTATAGCTAATGAAGCAACTCTTGCTCCATTCCCGATGCGCAAGTTTATCTCCGCTTTAGCCAATCTTCTACTTGTTTTCAAATCCTGCACATTTCGACAAATGTGAGATCCACATCCAATATCCAATACCCAAGATGAAGAAATAGAAAGATTGACATCTATAAAAAAAAATACCTGGTGGTGGTGGAATCACTATTCCAAGCCTTTTATCCTCCAGAGATTTGGGGCAGTTCCACCTTCAGTGTCCAGGCTGACTACAATAGTGACATTCACCCTTAGTCACTCCTCCACCGGGCTTTAAGGCATTATCCTTGGATTTTGCAACTTTCTTGCTCTTTCCTATGAAAGTAGAAGCAACCGATTTGCCTTTTTTCTTGTGGACCACCATTATGGCCTTGCCTTTGCCCTTGTTCATACTCTGTTTTTTAGTCCTCAACATATTAAGTAAGTCAGATAGAGTTTTGTTAATCTCATTCATGTAGGGTTTTGATTCATGGATGCGCAACGGAAACAATAATTAACCATGCAAAACCCTCCAAGGATCACAAGTCAAGAGACATGACGATGGTAAAGGAAGAAATAAATTAACACACCATAGGGTTCTCCTTTGATGACTTCAAACGCCAATTGTGTCACGTGCTCTATAGTAGATCCATGCCTAGAGTTGATTTCTAGATCTCCCACTCCTTTTTGCTAGCCCGGAAAAAGGAAGAGGAAGAAGAACCACGCAAAACGAGACCAACAAGGGAGGTCTCGGCCTCCTTGTGGCCGACGGGGACGGGCGGCAGCGAGCTAGGGGCGGCGAGCTCCTTAGCTTGCTTGCCCTCTCTCCTTTTGTTCTCTCCCACTCAAGTTATGATCTAATGAATCATAAGTGTGGGAAGGAACGAAGGAAGGAATGTCCTTTATATAGTCCAACAAATCCTTGCCAACTACCTAAAGGACTTATTCTAGTCCTACTAGAATTCAATTTAGTCCCTTCCTTGCAAATTAGTCCCTACTAAGTTTGCAAGGTATTGCAAAGTGATCCTTCTGATTAATTAATCCAATTAATTAATTCCCAAATCTAGTTCAACTCTATCTAGCGTGTGACCCCATAGGTTCTATCTATTTGGTAGCAACAATTTGCTAATATGGAGCGGTTTCTAGCGAAACATCCTTTCTAGCCAACTAATATAATAGTCATCTTGAGAACCTTTGTACAAGTAATTGTCTCATCCCTTTGTCTCTATATCCATATTGGACACAAGACATACAATTCACACTCGTATATCCAATCCACAGTTTCTCGATCCATGGGAATAGCCCTATTCGTGCAAATAACATCAATATCCAATATTGATTTATTTGAGTCTGGCCAGACATTCTATAAGCACTATCCCTCGAGTGGCCTAGGATATTTGCTCCCGTTATGTGGGAGGGAAAAATTCTATCTACGTTCACTACGATCTCTAAGCTTGCTTCTTATTGTATCCGATACACGCCTTTATAACTACCCAGTTACGGTGTAGCGTTTAACGCTACCAAAATCACAATAATCCACAACTAGAATATCTAGTGACTGCAAGTCTCAGGATGGCAATACCATTGCACCACCAGAAGCACTTGTGACATAACATAACGTGTATGTAGCCTTCTCGGAGATGGGTCAATCCAGTGCGTCATTACCCTTAATACACACCTATGTGTTGGATCATGATATCTCCATATCAATAAAACCCCATACTATTCTATAGATGATTGTCCCATTAATCATTATACTGGACTAGGGATATTTAAGATAAACAACATAATTGTAAATCAAAGGACTTCATTATATTAAATATCCAATAAATAATGAATTTCTAGCCACAAATAAATTCATACTAAACTAGATTGCCTCTAGGGCATCTATTCCAACAGTCTCCCACTCGCACTAGAGCCTATCTGGCGCATCTCGTATGCCCATACTCCTAGTGTGCCCTTCATGCTTCCACTGCGTGAGCGGCTTTGTAAGCGGGTCTGACAGATTCTCATATGTAGGAATCTTGCATATCCGAACGTCTCCTCTATCGATAATATCTTGAATCAGATGAAACTTCCTGAACACGTGCTTGGATTTCTGGTGAGACCTGGGTTCCTTTGATTGCGCGATCGCCCTAGTGTTGTCACAGTACAACTCAACTGGATCCGCAATGCTAGGAACCACACCAATTTCAGAAACAAACTTTCTGATCCAAACAGCTTCCTTTGCTGCGCCATTTGCAGCAATGTACTCAGCCTCTGTTGTAGAATCAGCCACCGTCTCTTGCTTGGAACTGTTTCTGCTGCTCCATTCAGGCAAAACACATATCCCGACTGTAATCTAAAGTCATCTCTGTCGGTTTGGAAGCTTGCATCAGTGTAACCCCTTTCACGCAACTCTTCCTCACCGCCAAATATCAAGAAAGCATTCTTAGTTCTTCTCAAGTACTTTAGGATGTTCTTGACTGCAATCCAGTGACTCTCACCTGGATTGGATTGGTATCTCCTTGTCATACTCAAGGCATATGAGACATCTGGTCTAGTACATAACATGGCGTACATGATAGATCCTATGGCCGTGGCATAGGGAATTCTACACATGCGTTCCTTCTCAATCTCATTGGAAGGACAACCACTCTTCGAAAGAGTGATTCCATGCGACATGGGCAAGAATACCTTCTTGGAATCTTGCATGTTGAACCATTTCAACACCTTGTCAATATATGTACTTTGACTTAGGCCTAGCAGTATCTTAGATCTATGTCTATAGATCTTTATACCGAGTATATAGGCTGCTTCCCCTAAGTCCTTCATTGAGAAACACTTCCCTAGCCAATCTTTAACATATTGCACCATGGAAATGTCCTTTCCAATGAGTAGTATGTCATCCACATACAAGAACAGAAATGCTATAGAGCTCCCACTAACCTTCTTGTAGACACAAGACTCATTTTCGTTTGTAATGTAGCCAAACTCTTTTACTACTTCATCAAAACATCGATTCCAACTCCTAGAAGCTTGCTTTAATCCATAAATATATCGTTGCAGCTTACAGACTTTGTTGGCTTGCTTTGGATCCTCAAAACCCTCGGGATGTATCATATACACGTCCTCGAGGAGATTCCCATAAAGGAATGTTGTTTTTACATCCATCTGCCAAATCTCATAGTCATGGTATGCCGCAATCGCAAGAAGGATTTTGATGGATTTGGTCATAGCGACTGGTGAAAATGTTTCATCATAGTCTGTACCATTAATCTGTTTGAATCCTTTAGCCACCAATCGGCCCTTATAGGTAATCACATTACCATCCATGTCGATATTCTTCTCGAAGACCCACTTGCACCCTATGGGTCGCGCCCCTTCGGGTGGTTCCACCAAAGTCCATACTTTGTTGGTATACATGGATTCCATCTCGGATCTCATGGCTTCTAGCCACTTCTGAGAGCCAGGGCCCTTCATGGACTCTTCATAGGTAGTAGGCTCATCATCTATGAGCACCGTGTCACCGGAATCTGTCACGATAAGTCCATACCTCTCGGGTTCCTGGCGCACTATACTAGATCTACGAAGCTCTTGTGTTACCTGAACAGGCTGCTCCACAACTGTCTGTGGATCCTGTTCATGTTCCATAATCGGTTCAGTGATTTGTGGTTCTTGAACCTCTTCAAGTTCTACAGTCCTCCCGATTGCTTCTTTAGAGACAAACCCTCTTTCTGGAAACACGCTGGTCCGAGCAACAAAAACTTTGTTCTCGGTTGGATTGTAGAAGTAGTAACCCTTAGTTTCCTTAGGGTATCCCTCAAATTTACACTTATCAGATTTTGGCCCTAGCTTGTCTGATTGTAAACGTTTTACATAGACATCTCAGCCCCAAATCCTCTTGAACGACAGTGTGGGACGCCTCCCACTCAACATCTCATATGGTGTCTTCATGAATGATTTAGATGGAACACGGATAATGGTGAAAGCTGCACTTAATAGAGCGTGGCCCCAAAATGATAATGGAAGATCGGTTTGACACATCATAGATCGAACAATATCCAATATGGTTCGATTCCTCCTCTCAGACACGCCATTCCATTGTGGCGTTCCGGGTGGAGTGAGTTGGGACACGATCCCACACTCTCTAAGATAATCGTCAAACTCTTGGCTCAAGTATTCTCCTCCGCGGTCCGATCGTAGAGCCTTGATACTTTTGCCAAGTTGCTTCTCTACTTCATTCTTGAATTCTTTGAACACTTCAAAGGATTCGGATTTTGCCCTCATCAGGTACACAAATCCATATCTACTGTAATCATCAGTAAATGTAATGAATTAGACATAACCACCCCTGGCAGGCGTGGCAAATGGCCCACACACATCAGTATGTATGAGCGCCAATTGCTCACTAGTCCTCTCACATTTCTTATTGAAAGGGGACTTTGTCATTTTTCCCAATAAACAAGCCTCACATGTCTCATATGATTCAAAATCAACTGAGTCTAGTAGTCCATCCTTATGGATTCTAGATACACGTTTCTCGTTTATGTGGCCTAAACGACAGTGCCATAAATAAGCAGAATTTAAATCATTTATTTTAATCCGCTTGGTATTAATGTTGTAGACATGATTGCTTAGATCAAGGACATATCGTCCATTAAATAATTGCGCACTAAAATAGTGAATATTATTCAAATAAAAGGAACAACAATTGTTCTTTATTGAAATAATAAAACCATCCTTGTCCAAACAAGAAATAGAAATAATGTTTCTGCTCATAGCAGGCACAAAATAGCAATTATTTAACTCTAAAACTAATCCTGAAGGCAGAGATAGCTCGCACACGCCTACGGCCAACACAACAAATTTTGCTCCATTCCCAACGCGCAGTTCTATCTCTCCTTTAGCCAATCTTCTACTTCTCTTTAGATCCTGCACATTTCGACAAATGTGAGATCCACATCCAGTATCTAATACCCATGATGTAGAGACAGTTAAATTGACATCTACAACAAAAATACCTGGTGGTGGTGGAATCACTATTCCAAGCCTCTTGTCCTCCAGATATTTTGGGCAGTTCCTCCTCTAGTGTCCAGGCTGACTGCAGTAGTGACACTCACCTTTAGTCAGGCCCTTGGCAATGCCACCAACAGGCTTAAGGGCAGGTTCCTTGGACTTGGCAACTGACTTGCCTTTTCCCTTGGAGGATGAGGCAAACCTTTTGCCATTTCCTTTCTGAACCATCATAATGGCCTTGCCCTTACCCTTGTTGATGCTCTGTTCAACTGTTCTCAAAATATTGAGCAAATCTGGCAGTGGTTTTATGATCTCGTTCATGTTATAGTTCATGATGAACTGTCCATAACTCTCGGAAAACGATTGCAATACGAGATCGGTTGCCAACTCTTGGCCAACCGGGAACCCCAGTCGGGCGAGATTCTCCAAGTACCAAATCATACGGAGTACATGGGGTCCCACCGGGTTCCCTTCTGCCAGATGACACTTGAATAGTGCCTTAGATACCTCAAACCTCTCAACCCTTGCCTGCTCTTGGAAGAGCTGCTTCAAATGCTCGATCATATCGAAAACATTCATGTTTTCGTGTAGCTTCTGAAGCTCACAAGTCATGGTTCATAGCATAAGGCAGGCAGCATCATTAGGGTCATCAACACGCTTTTGATACGCCTTTAGAGCAGCAGGTGTTTGGTTCTCTGGACCTGCTGGAACATGCTCCTCTATTGCGTACAATTTCTTCTCTTGCTTGAGAACGATTCTCAAGTTTCTGTACCAATCAAGGAAGTTGGTTCCAGAGAGCTTGTCCTTCTCAAGGACAGATCGTAGGTAATGTTGTGAACTCGATGAGTTGTTTGCCATTTGGAATTCTACAAAAGGAAAATATGCAAGTTTTAGTATTTGTGAATTTTTTGACTATATTCAATAATGGCTAGTTTATCAAATATAGCTCCCACTATTTTTCTACGGATTAATAACCATGATGATATTAATGCGGAAAATATCCTCATATTTTCTAGTAGGCCAAGATCCATGTTTCATCTCCTTATGAGCTTGCTTTGGCAAGTCACCCATAATTTGACTACTTTAGGTAGGAACAATTCCAATTGCATCCCATATGCAACTCTTGGTTCAATTGGGAAAATAACTCCTTATTTATCCATCCATATGGATAATCCCAATTGATTGCCTCTAGGTTTCTTAATCATATTTATAGCCTAGTTGTGTTCAACCTCTTATTTAAACTGTTGCACATTACTAGCTTGTGCCATCGCATTCCATCATTATGAACCAAGTCGCCATGCTTTGGCACACACGAACTTGATAAATCATGATGATAATGAGTGTTTAAAAAACGAGAAGGCAAGAGCACAATATTTGAATTTTGAGGGATTTTAAATTCAATTTTAATTGTTTTGTTGATCAATATCAACTAATCTATCTATTTGAGTTTGGGCACAACTCCAAATAATAGATCCGGGTTGTCTAATTATCTAATTATCCTAATTTCATGCATTATCTATACACCAACCACAAAATAATAAGACAATAAAGTAAACAACCACAAAACATATATAAAACGTGATGTGTGTTGGAATAGATGCCCTAGAGGCAATCTAGTTTAGTATGAATTTGTATGTGGCTAGAAAATTCATTTATTATTTATTGGATATTTAATATAATGAAGTCCTTAGATTTACAATTGTGTTGTTTATCTTAAATATCCCTAGTCAAGTATAATGATTAATGGGACAATCATCTATAGACTAGTATGGGGTTGGATTGATATGGAGATATCACGATCCAACACATAGGTGTGCAGTACGGAATGTTGCACTGGATTGACCCATCTCCGAGAAGGCTACATACATGTTATGTTGAGTCACAAGTGCTTCTCGCGGTGCAATGGTATTGTCATCCTTAGACTTGAAGTCACTAGATATTCTAGTTGTGGATCATTGTGATCTTGGTAGCGTTAAACGCTACATCGTGACTGGGTAGTTATAAAGGCGTGTACAGGATACAATGAGAAGCAAGCTTAGAGATCGTAGTGGACGTAGAGAGGATTTGCCCCTCCCACATAACGGGAGCAAATATCCTAGGCCACTCGAGGGATAGTGCTTATAGAATGTCTGGCCAGACTCAAATAAATCAATATAGGATATTGATGTCATTTGCACGAATAAGGCTATTCCCATAGATCGAGAAACTATGGATTGGATATACGAGTGTGACTTGTATGTCTCGTGTCCAATCCGGATATGGAGGCAAAGGGATGAGACAATTACTTGTACAAAGGTTGTCAAGATGACTATTCTATTAGTTGGCTAGAATGGATGTTTTGCTAGAAACCGCTCCATATTAGCAAATAGTTGCTACCAACTAGATAGAACCTATGGGGTCACACGCTATATAGAATTGAACTAGATTTGGGAATTAATTAATTGGATTAATTAATTAGAAGGATCACTTTGCAAACCCTTGCAAACTTAGTAGGGACTAATTTGCAAGGAAGGGACTAAATTGAATTCTAGTTGGACTAGAATAAGTCCTTTAGGTAGTTAACAAGGAGTTGTTGGACTATATAAAGGACCCTCCTTCCTTCCTTCCTCATAACTTATGCTCATTAGTGAACATAACAAGAGTGGGAGAGAACAAAAGGAGAGAGAGCAAGCAACAAGGAGGCCGACCCGACCCCTTGCCGCCGCCCTCACCCCGTCGGCCAAAAGAGGGCCGAAGCCCCTTTTTTGTCTCGTTTTGCGTGATTCCTTCATCCTCTTCCTAATCCGGGCTAGCACCAAGGAGTTTGGGAGATCTAGGATCAACTCTAGGCGTGGATCAACTATAGAGAACGTGACATTATTCGCGTTTGACGTCATCAAGGAGAACCCAAAGGTGTGTTTATGATTTCTTACCTTCACTATCGTTATGCATCTAGATTTGTGATCCTTGGAGGGTTTTGCATGGTTGTTTGTTTGATTATGCTTCCGTTTGCGCGATCCATGAATCAAAACCCTACAGTGGTATCAGAGCCACAGGTCATAGAGCGTAAACGTAGTTTATGTGTTACATTCTTGTTGTTTTACACCTTAATTTGATTGTTTATCGCGTAAAACAAGACAAATCAAGCATGGGATGCAATTTGTCAATAATTACTCATAACAAGATCCAATTTTTGCATTGGATGCATGAATTGGTGAGTTTGAGAAATTTTAGGATCTTAAATCTAGGGTTTGGGCATCCTTGGGGAAGAAGGAGTTCTCCCAAAACAAGGAAACAACCAAACTTGGGATCCAAGCAAGGGAGTTGTTTTGGAAATAACCCCCAAGAGGAGGTTCGGCCCCCCTAGGGACCGCCCCCTTGCTTGCCGCCCAATCTTGGCCGCCCTAAGGGGCCGGGCGGCCCTAACCCGCGGGCCTAGCTTGCGGGTTTTGGGCCGGGCCGGCCCTAGGGCCTTGTGGTTCATTTTAATGGGCCCGGGCAATTGGATTGTTGGGCCCATGGACCGTTTTAACCCTAGAAATCCTAAAATCAATTAAAATTGACCAAGCGCGTTAAAATTGGATTTTAACTGTTTATGTGCAAATCGCATGGTGATTGGATATGGCCTTAGGATGTGGTTTGATGTGGATGTTTAATTTTGTGGTTTGGTTTTACGGCCTGCGAGCTGATCAATTAATTGTAATAATTAATTAGGGTTTTATGGCCTGCGTGCCATTTTATTTTTCTCAACTTGTGAGATTTATTTTATTTAGTATAGATATTAGTTAGCACTAGATAAAATAGATTGTTAGCCAAGATTGGAGAAAAAGAAGCCCAAAGCCAAAGGAAGCCACAGAAGATGGAGCATGGAGCATGGAGCAATCCACAAGACTATGAAGGATTGACCAAAAGATCAAGACGCATGGAGATGTGTTTGCTTAGGGTTCATAGATAATTCCATTGGCTTGGAATTATCTTAGTCTAGAAAAGGCCATATCCACATCATGTTTAATTTCTGTTATGTTTTTGTTTATTTATTGTCTTATTATTTGTGTGGTTGGTGTATGGATGATGCATGCAATTAGGATAATAAAGATAATTAGACAACCCGGATCTATTATTTGGAGTTGTGCCCAAACTCAAATAGATAGATTAGTTCATATTGATCAACAAAACAATTATTAAAAATTGAATTTAAAATCCCTCAAATTTTAAATATTGTGTTCTTGCCTTCTCGTTATTTAAACAGTCATTATCATCATTATTTATCAAGTTCGTGCGTGCCAAAGCATGGCGACTTGGTTCATAATGATGGAATGCGATGGCACGTAACAATGTGCAATTGTTTAGATAAGAGGTTGAACACATCTAGGCTATTAATTTGATTAAGAAACCTAGTGGCAATCAATTGGGATTATCCATAAGGATGGATAAATAAGGAGTTATTTGCCCAATTGAACCAAGAGTTGCATATGGGATGCAATTCGAATTGTTCCTACCTAAAGTAGTCAAATTATGGGTGACTTGCCAAAGCAAGCTCATAAGGAGATGAAAGATGGATCTTGGCCCACTAGAAAATATAAGGATATTTTCCGCATTAATATCTTGAGGGTTATTAATCCGTAGAAAAATAGTGGGAGCTATATTTAATAAACTAGCCATTATTAAATATAGTCAAAAAATTCACAAATACTAAAACTTGCATATTTTCCATTTTGTAGAATTCCAAATGGCAAACAACTCATCGAGTTCACAACATTCCCTACGATCTGTCCTTGAGAAGGACAAGCTCTCTGGAACCAAATTTCTTGATTGGTACAGAAACTTGAGAATTGTTCTCAAGCAAGAGAAGAAACTGTACGCAATAGAGGAGCAAGTTCCAGAAGGTCAAGAGAACCAGACACATGCTGCCTTAAAGGCGTATCAAAAGCGTGTTGATGACGCTAATGATGCGGCCTGCCTTATGCTTTGCACCATGACTTCTGAGCTTCAGAAGCAACATGAAAACATGAATGCTGTAGATATGATCGAACATCTAAAGCAGCTCTTCCAAGAGCAGGCGAGGGTAGAGAGGTATGAGGTCTCAAAGGCACTGTTCAAATGTCATCTGGCAGAAGGGAACCCGGTGGGACCCCATGTACTCCGAATCATCGGGTACTTGGAGAATCTCGCCCGGCTCGGGTTCCCGGTCGGCCAAGAGTTGGCAACCGATCTCGTGTTGCAATCATTTCCCGAGAGTTATGGGTAGTTCATTATGAACTATAACATGAACGAGATCGTTAAACCACTGCCATATTTGCTCAACATGTTGAGGACGGCTGAACAGAGCATCAACAAGGGTAAGGGCAAGGCCATTATGATGGTGAAGAAAGGAAAGGACAAAAGGTTTGCATCTTCCTCCAAGGGCAAAGGCAAGTCAGTTGCCAAGTCCAAGGAACCAGCCCTTAAGCCTGTTGGTGGCATTGCCAAGGTAGTGACTAAGGGTGAATGTCACTACTCTAGTCAGCCTGGACACTGGAGGAGGAACTGCCCAAAATATCTGGAGGACAAGAGGCTTGGAATAGTGATTCCACCACCACCAGGTATTTTTGTTGTAGATGTCAATTTGACTGTCTCTACATCATGGGTATTAGATACTGGATGTGGATCTCATATTTGTCGAAATATGCAGGATCTAAAGAGAAGTAAAAGATTGGCTAAAGGGGAGGTAGATCTGCGCGTTGGGAATGGAGCAAAGGTTGCTGCGTTGGCCATAGGCGTGTGCGAGCTATCTCTGCCTTCAGGATTAGTTTTAGAATTAAATAATTGCTATTTTGTGCCTGCTATGAGCAGAAACATTATTTCTATTTCTTGTTTGGACAAGGATGGTTTTATTATTTCAATAAAGAACAATTGTTGTTCCTTTTATTTGAATAATATTCACTATTTTAGTGCGCAATTATTTAATGGACTTTATGTCCTTGATCTAAGCAATCCTGTCTATAACATTAATACCAAGCGGATTAAAATAAATGATTTAAATCCTGCTTATTTATGGCATTGTCGTTTAGGCCACATAAATGAGAAACGTGTATCTAGACTCCATAAGGATGGATTACTAGACTCATTTGATTTTGAATCATATGAGACATGTGAGGCTTGTTTATTGGGAAAAATGACAAAGTCCCCTTTCAATAAGAAAGGTGAGAGGACTAGTGAGCAATTGGCGCTCATACATACCGATGTGTGTGGGCCATTTGCCACGCCAGCCAGGGGTGGTTATGTCTACTTCATTACATTTACTGATGATTACAGTAGATATGGATTTGTGTACCTGATGAGGGCAAAATCCGAATCCTTTGAAGTGTTCAAAGAATTCAAGAATGAAGTAGAGAAGCGACTTGGCAAAAGTATCAAGGCTCTACGATCGGACCGCGGAGGAGAATACTTGAGCCAAGAGTTTGACGACTATCTTAGAGAGTGTGGGATCGTGTCCCAACTCACTCCACCCGGAACGCCACAATGGAATGTCGTGTCCGAGAGGAGGAATCGAACCCTATTGGATATGGTTCGATCTATGATGTGTCAAACCGATCTTCCATTGTCATTTTGGGGCTACGCTCTATTAAGTGCAGCTTTCACCATTAATCGTGTTCCATCTAAATCAGTCATGAAGACACCATATGAGATGTGGAGTGGGAGGCGTCCCACACTGTCGTTCATAAGGATTTGGGGCTGCGACGTCTATGTAAAACGTTTACAATCAGGCAAGCTAGGGCCGAAATCGGATAAGTGTAAATTTGTGGGGTACCCTAAGGAAACTAAGGGATACTACTTCTACAATCCAACCGAGAACAAAGTGTTTGTTGCTCGGACCGGCGTGTTTCTAGAAAGAGAATTTGTCTCTAAAGAAGCAAGTGGGAGGAATGTAGAACTTGAAAAAGTTCAAGAACCAAAAATCACTGAACCAATTATGGAACATGAACAGGAATCACAAGCTGTTGTGGAGCCACCTCTTCAGGTAACACAAGAGCTTCGTAGATCTAGTAGAGTGCGCCAGGAACCCGAGAGGTATGGACTTCTCGTAACCGATTCCGGTGACACGATGCTCATAGATAATGAGCCTACTACCTATGAGGAGGCCATGAATGGCCCAGACTCTCAGAAGTGGCTGGAAGCCATGAGATCCGAGATGGAATCCATGTATGCCAACAAAATATGGACTTTGGTGGAACCACCTGATGGGGCGCGGCCCATAGGGTGCAAGTGGGTCTTCAAGAAGAAGATCGACATGGATGGTAATGTGATTACCTATAAGGGCCGATTGGTGGCTAAAGGATTCAGACAGATTCATGGTATTGACTATGATGAAACCTTTTCACCAGTCGCTATGACCAAATCCATCCGAATCCTACTTGCAATTGCAGCATACTACGACTATGAGATTTGGCAGATGGATGTCAAAACAACATTCCTTTATGGGAATCTCCTCGAGGACGTGTATATGATACAGCCGGAGGGTTTTGAGGATCCAAAGCAAGCCAACAAAGTCTGTAAGCTGCAGCGATCCATTTATGGATTAAAGCAAGCTTCTAGGAGTTGGAATCGACGTTTTGATGAAGTGGTCAAAGAGTTTGGCTTCATCAGAAACGAAGATGAGTCTTGTGTCTACAAGAAGGTTAGTGGGAGCTCTGTAGCTTTTCTGGTCTTGTATGTGGATGACATACAACTCATTGGAAACGACATTCCCATGCTGCAATCAGCGAAAGATTGGCTAGGAAAGTGTTTCTCAATGAAGGACTTAGGGGAAGCAGCCTATATACTCGGTATGAAGATCTATAGAGATAGATCTAAAAGGTTTCTAGGCCTAAGTCAAATTACATATATTGACAAGGTGTTGAAACGGTTCAACATGCAAGATTCCAAGAAGGGATTCTTGACCATGTCACATGGAATCACTCTTTCGAAGAGTGGTTGTCCTTCCAATGGGATTGAGAAGGAACGCATGAGTAGGATTCCCTATGCCTCGGCCATAGGATCTATCATGTACGCCATGTTATGTACTAGACCAGATGTGTCATATGCCTTGAGTATGACAAGCAGATACCAATCCAATCCGGGTGAGAGTCACTGGATTGCTGTCAAGAACATCCTAAAGTACTTGAGAAGAACTAAGGATGCTTTCTTGATATTTGGCGGTGAGGAAGAGTTGCGTGTAAGGGGTTACACTGATGCAAGCTTCCAAACCGACAGAGATGACTTTAGATCACAATCGGGATATGTGTTTTGCCTGAATGGAGCAGCGGTGAGCTGGAAGAGTTCCAAGCAAGAGACGGTAGCTGATTCTACAACAGAGGCTGAGTACATTGCTGCAAATGGCGCAGCAAAGGAGGCTGTTTGGATCAGAAAGTTTGTTTCTGAACTTGGTGTGGTCCCTAGCATTGCGGATCCAGTGGAGTTGTTCTGTGACAACACTGGGGCGATTGCGCAATCAAAGGAACCCAGATCGCCCCAGAAGTCCAAGCATGTGCTCAGGAAGTTTCATCTGATTCGAGATATTATCGATAGAGGAGACGTTCAGATATGCAAGATTCCTACAGATGATAATCTGTCAGACCCGCATACGAAGCCTCTCACGCAGTGGAAGCATGAAGGGCACACTAGGAGTATGGGCATACGAGATGCGCCAGATTGACTCTAGTGCAAGTGGGAGACTGTTGGAATAGATGCCCTAGAGGCAATCTAGTTTAGTATGAATTTGTATGTGGCTAGAAAATTCATTTATTATTTATTGGATATTTAATATAATGAAGTCCTTAGATTTACAATTGTGTTGTTTATCTTAAATATCCCTAGTCAAGTATAATGATTAATGGGACAATCATCTATAGACTAGTATGGGGTTGGATTGATATGGAGATATCACGATCCAACACATAGGTGTGCATTACGGAATGTTGCACTGGATTGACCCATCTCCGAGAAGGCTACATACATGTTATGTTGAGTCAAAATTGCTTCTCGCGGTGCAATGGTATTTTCATCCTTAGACTTGAAGTCACTAGATATTCTAGTTGTGGATCATTGTGATCTTGGTAGCGTTAAACGCTACACCGTGACTGGGTAGTTATAAAGGCGTGTACTGGATACAATGAGAAGCAAGCTTAGAGATCGTAGTGGACGTAGAGAGGATTTGCCCCTCCCACATAACGGGAGCAAATATCCTAGGCCACTCGAGGGATAGTGCTTATAGAATGTCTGGCCAGACTCAAATAAATCAATATAGGATATTGATGTCATTTGCACGAATAAGGCTATTCCCATAGATCGAGAAACTATGGATTGGATATACGAGTGTGACTTGTATGTCTCGTGTCCAATCCGGATATGGAGGAAAATGGATGAAACAATTACTTGTACAAAGGTTGTCAAGATGACTATTCTATTAGTTGGCTAGAATGGATGTTTTGCTAGAAACCGCTCCATATTAGCAAATAGTTGCTACAAACTAGATAGAACCTATGGGGTCACACGCTATATCGAGTTGAACTAGATTTGGGAATTAATTAATTGGATTAATTAATTAGAAGGATCACTTTGCAAACCCTTGCAAACTTAGTAGGGACTAATTTGCAAGGAAGGGACTAAATTGAATTCTAGTTGGACTAGATTAAGTCCTTTAGGTAGTTAACAAGGAGTTGTTGGACTATATAAAGGACCCTCCTTCCTTCCTTCCTCATAACTTATGCTCATTAGTGAACATAACAAGAGTGGGAGAGAACAAAAGGAGAGAGAGCAAGCAACAAGGAGGCCGACCCGACCCCTTGCCGCCGCCCTCACCCCGTCGGCCAAAAGAGGGCCGAAGCCCCTTTTTTGTCTCGTTTTGCGTGATTCCTTCATCCTCTTCCTAATCCGGGCTAGCACCAAGGAGTTTGGGAGATCTAGGATCAACTCTAGGCGTGGATCAACTATAGAGAACGTGAAATTATTCGCGTTTGAAGTCATCAAGGAGAACCCAAAGGTGTGTTTATGATTTCTTACCTTCACTATCGTTATGCATCTAGACTTGTGATCCTTAGAGGGTTTTGCATGGTTGTTTGTTTGATTATGCTTCCGTTTGCGCAATCAATGAATCAAAACCCTACAATGTGGATATGGCCTTTTCTAGACTAAGATAATTCCAAGCCAATGGAATTATCTATGAACCCTAAAAGCAAACGCATCTCCATGCGTCTTGGTCTTTTTGTCCATCCTTCATAGTCATGTGGAATGCTCCATGCTCCATCTTTTGTGGTTCCTTTTGGCTTCGGGCTTCTTTTCTTCAATCTTGTCTAAAAATCTACTTTATCTAGCACTAGCTAACTTCTATACTAAATAAAATAAATCTCACAAGTTGAGAAAATAATGGCTCGCAGGCCATAAAACCCTAATTAATTATTACAATTAATTGATCAGCTCGCAGGCCGTAAACCAAACCACAAAATTAAACATCCACAACAAACCACATCCTAAGGCCATATCCAATCACCATGTGAATTGAACATAAACAGTTAAAATCCAATTTTAACGCACTTGGTCAATTTTAATTGATTTTAGGATATTCTAGGGGTAAAACGGTCCGTGGGGCCCAACAATCCAATTGCCCTGGCCCAAAAAGTGAACCGCAAGACCCTAGGGCCGGTCGGCCCCTAGCCCACGCGGCTAGGCCACGGGCTAGGGCTGCCCCGGCCCCTAGGGCGGCCTTGATTAGGCGGAAAGCAAGAGGGGCGGTCCCTTTAGGGGGGCCGAACCTCTTAGGGAGTTGTTGCCAAAACAACTCCCTTGCTTGGTGCCCAAGTTTGGTTGTTTCCTTGTTTTGGAAGAACTCCTTCTTCCCCAAGGATGCCCAAACCCTAGTTATAAGATCCTAAAAATTTCTCAAACTCACTAATTCATGCATCCAATGCAAAAACTAGATCTTGTTATGATTGATTTTTGGCAAATTACATCAGATGCTTGATTTGTCTTGTTTTACGCGATAAACAACAATTTTAAGGTGTAACACTATCAAAACGTAACACATAAACCACGTGTATGCTCTACGACCTGTGGCTCTGATACTACTGTAGGGTTTTGATTCATGGATGCGCAATGGAAACAATAATTAACCATGCAAAACCCTCAAAGGATCACAAGTCAAGAGACATAACGATGGTAAAGGAAGAAATCAATTAACACACCTTAGGGTTCTCCTTTGATGACTTCAAACGCGAATTGTGTCACATTCTCTATAGTTGATCCACGCCTAGAGTTGATTTCTAGATCTCCCACTCCTTGTTTCTAGCCCGGAAAGAGGAAGAGGAAGAAGAATCATGCTAAACGAGACCAACAAGCGAGGTCTCGGCCTCCTTGTGGCCGACGGGGACGGGCTGCTGCGAGCTAGGGGCGGCGAGCTCCTTACCTTGCTTGCTCTCTATCCTTTTGTTCTCTCCCACTCAAGTTATGATCTAATGAATCATAAGTGTGGGAAGGAAGGAAGGAAGGTCCTTTACATAGTCCAACAAATCCTTGCCAACTACCTAAAGGACTTATTTTAGTCCTACTAGAATTCAATTTAGTCCCTTCCTTGCAAATTAGTCCCTACTATGTTTGCAAGGTATTGCAAAGTGATCCTTCTAATTAATTAATTCCCAAATCTAGTTCAACTCTATCTAGCGTGTGACCCCATAGGTTCTATCTAGTTGGTAGCAACAATTTGCTAATATGGAGAGGTTTCTAGCAAAACATCCATTCTAGACAACTAATAGAATAGTCATCTTGACAACCTTTGTACAAGTAATTGTCTCATCCCTTTGTCTCTATATCCGAATTGGACATGAGACATACAAGTCACACTCGTATATCCAATCCACAGTTTCTCGATCCATGGGAATAGCCTTATTCGTGCAAATAACATCAATATCCAATATTGATTTATTTGAGTTTGGCTAGACATTATATAAGCACTGTCCCTCGAGTGGCTTAGGATATTTGCTACTGTTATGTGGGAGGAACAAATTCTATCAAATTTCACTACGATCTCTAAGCTCGCTTCTTATTGTATCCGGTACACGCCTTTATAACTACCCAGATACGGTGTAGCGTTTAGCTACCAAAATCACAATAATCCACAACTAGAATATCTAATGACTTCAAGTCTAAGGATGATAATACCATTGCACCGCGAGAAGAACTTGTGACTTAACATAACGTGTATGTAGCCTTCTCGGAGATGGGTCAATCCAGTGCGTCATTACTCTTAATGCACACCTATGTGTTGGATCATGATATCTCCATGTCAATCAAACCCCATACTAGTCTATAGATGATTGTCCCATTAATCATTATACTGGACTAGGGATATTTAAGATAAACAACACAATTGTAAATCTAAGGACTTCATTATGTTAAATATCCAATAAATAATGAATTTATAGGCACAAATAAATTCATACTAAACTAGATTGCCTCCAGGGCATCTATTCAAACAATTCATATTATAGTTCATGATGAACTTGCTATAACTATCCGGCAATGATTGCAGGATGAAATTAGTGGCCAACTCTTGGCTGAATGGGAAGCCTAACCTCTCGAGATTCTCAATGTATCTGATCATATGGAGTACATGAGGCGCGACTGGGTTTGCCTCTGCGAAGATACACTTGAACAGGGCTTTGGATACTTCGTACCTCTCATCTCGAGCCTGCTCTTGGAAGAGCTGCCTTAAATGTACGATCATATCATACCCCTCCATGTTCTCTTGTTGCTTCTGAAGCTCAGAGCTCATGGTACACAGCATGATACATGTTACATCATTATTGTCCTCTAAAATCTTTTGATGTGCCCTTATGGCAGCGAGTACAGCATCATTAGCAGGTGGTGTTTGAACAGGTGCATCTAAGATGTACAACTTATTTTGTTGCTTAAGGACAATACTTAAGTTTCTGTACCATTCCCGAAAGTTGTTCCCTGAAAACTTGTCCTTCTGAAGGACAGAAAGCATGGATGGTGTCGATGATTGATTGTTGTTTGCCATTGGAATTCTTCAAAATAAGAAATATGCAATTTTAGTATTTTGAAAAATTTCACCATACTCAATAATTGCTAGATTATCAAATATAGTTCCTACTATTTTTCTCGGATTAAAAGCCCTCGCCATTAATGCGAAAAATATCATATACTTTCAAGTGGGTCCAAGATCCATATTTTACTTCTTCTTGAGCTTGCTTTGGAAAAGTCACCCAAGAATAAGTTATTTAGGTAGGAACGTCCTTCCAATTGCATCCATCTGAAACTCTTGGTGGAATCGGGCAAATAACTCTTTATTTATTTATCTCATAAATAATCCCAATCCCATCCCTCTAATTCATCAATCCAATTAAAACTATTTAGTTACATTTTAACCTCTTATTTCAACAATCACACATTACTTGCTTGTGTCACCGCATCAAACCATGGTAAATTATAATCGCCTTGCTTTGGCAAACCCGGAATTAATAAATCCTGATCATGAAGGGTGCCAAAATAAGAGAAGGCAATAAACGTATTATTTCCTTTGAGGGATTTTAGAAGTCATTAAAAGTTTAGTTGATCCAATCAACATGATCTACTTATTTGGGTTGGGCAATGCACAATAAAAGACCATTCTTGTTTATTATCATGTTGTTAACGTTTTGCAAGTATCATCCATACACACAAAATTAAATAACAAGACATAAATAATAAGCATCCACAAAAGAAAACTATGTGGCATGGATATGGCCCCTGGACTAAGATATTACCAAGCCAATTATAATATCTATGTGCCCTAAATTGACAAGCTCATCTCCATGTGTTCCACCATAGTTGCGCGCCTAGGATGGGAGTCCTCATCGTCTTTGTGGCTTCTTGGTTCTCCACTCTTCTTCTCCATGCTCTTGAATATTATCTAACTAATCTAATTCTAGCCTCGCATCTAGAATAAATAATAAAATAAAGCCTCACATGTTGAGGATATGATCAGCTCGCATACCGTAAAATTAACTAACTATTACATTAATTTGATCAGCTTGCAGGCCGTAAACCAAACCACAAAAAGTAAACATCCACAAACTAGGTCATATTCATCCACCGAGGAACAAAGCACATAATACAGTTAAAACCAATTTTTAACGGGCTTGTTTAAATTTACTAGAAATTGGGTAATTAGGGTCACAATGGTCCCAGAGGTCCGACCTAGACCTAGGTCGAACCCCATGGACCGCCGCACGCCACCGGGCCGGCTGCCCCTAGGTCGCCGTGGCCTTGCTGCCCCTAACTCTTTACTAACTACATAAAAGCCCCAATACTAATCATGTCCTTACATGGATTAGTCCACCTGCAAATTAGTCCCACTAACTTTGCTTATGGTTGCGTTATGATCCTTTTGTTAATTAGTCCAACTAATTAATACCCATATCCAGCTTAATCCTTACAGTGTGTGACCCCATAGGTTTCTACTTAGTTGGTAGTAACTATTACAAATATAGAGAGGAGTCTAGCAACACATCTATGCTACCCAACTAATAGAAATAGTCAATGATCCTGAAAAACCTTATGCTCAATATTATCGTGTTGTGTTATCCCTTTGTCTCTATATTCGGATTGGACACGAGACATACTCTTCACACTCGTATACCCAATCCATATTTTTCTCGATCCTTGGAATAGACATATCCATGCAGATAACATCAATATCTCCATATTGATTTATCTCAGTCTGGCCAGACATTCCATAAGCTCTACCCCTCGAGTGGTCGTTGTTGAGTCAAGATCCCTAAATGTGCTTTGATTGGTAATTGTTTTGAGTGATGAAAGGCAAAAGGCTAAGACATTAGCAGCAAAGGGTTGTTAGTCATCTCAAGGCCTTGAGATTGACAGTAACTTTCAAAGCCTTGAGATTACTTATTCTGCTATGTGTTCTAACATCTTTGTGTTGCAAAATTGGATATCTGATTATTCAAATCAGAGGTTTATGGTATATATTTGTGGACTGTACTATTTATACATCTAACACAATTGCAGATGATCAGAACAGGAAGAATCAAAGCTATCTGGGCTTATTTTTGAGATACTGTGAAACAGGTTCAGAGCTCCAAGGCCTTGAGATATGCCTTAAGCTACTAACAGTTTTTACAGAACTTGATTGATTCTTTCTTGCAGGTTATGACTCTTAGTATTTTGATTATTTACTCACTTCTAAGTGTCTTAAACTTGTTTTCCATGACTTAATTGTTTTAGAGTATATGCAGATTGATGTTCTGAGTTTATTAAACACTTTTACCAGAAATTGTATAACCAAACAGTCTCAGTACTGTTAGTTGTTTGGATTTTGTTGTTACCGTGATTCTTTGCTGTTGCAGGTTTGTTAAACGTGCAGGAGAAATCTCAACAAAATCCAACGTATATCCACCTGAAAGCTGTTTGAATTTAAGTTGAAAACAGAAGGAGGATTTGTAGGAATTTAGATCCTAAAATCTCTCTGTCAGTTGTAGCTGTGGATAAAAGAGACTGGTTTAAATTTTGAAGAGAGGAGAGACTTGCAGAATACTCTGAGAGGTGTGAAAAATTCGTGGGAGATCATCCATTGAAACACACAATCATTCAAGCTTCATTCCAGACTTCTGAAGATCAAATCAATCCAGTAAATCCTGAAGAATACTTCCAGACTTCAACCGTTCATCTTTATACTGTGTTCTTCATTTGTACTTCATCTGTGTATCTCTATATTATCTTAGACCTCACTTAACCTAGTGGTTGGTTGTTCAAGTAAAAAACAAGAGGTTCTTGTTAGCTCAACAGTTAGTAGCTGGAACTAGATAGGTTTGGAACCACAAGTTGTATAGGTGTAAGGGAAATCACTTAGGCTTGAAGATCTAGGGCTATTTCTGTGTGAGTAATAAGAAGTGTTTGCCCACTCCTGGTGGGATTAGATCCCTCAGGCAGAGATTAGGTCCATTGGGACTGAACTCTGTAAATTGCTTTGTGTTCTTTACCTTTCTGTTTGATTATTATCTGCTTCACACAACTCAAATCAAACTAGGGTTTAAAAGCTGTTTAGTATTGTTCACAGCTCAAGGTCTTGAAGCTTATATTTTTGCCTTAGTGAGTTTCAGACAATTTACAAAATCTCAAGGCCTTGAGATTTCAAGTTTCACACAAAGCTATCCTGTTAGACTTTAAGTTTTGCAAAAAGTTTCCATACTCTATTCAACCCCAACCACCCCCCCCCCCTTCTAGAGTATTTAGGTCCTGTATTTATTCTACATTACACACTTTCAATTGGTATTAGAGCAAGTGTCACTGTTTTTAGATCTAACAATCTCGTGACTATGAGTAATGTAGGAGATGGTGGATTCTCACAAGGAAGGGCTGCTAATAGACCTCCATTGTTCTGTGGTGAAAATTTCATGCATTGGAAGGCTTTGATGTAAATGTTCATCATAGATCAAGACATGGAACTATGGTCAATAGTTCAGAATGGTCCTCATGTGTATTATACTACAATTGATGGAGTCAGAACTTTCAAGTCTGAGGAAAATCATTCAGTCACTGAATTGGAAAAGGTATCCAAAAATTACAAAGCGATGAATTTGCTATACTGTGCTTTGAATGCAGATGAGTTCAACAGAGTATCAAGCTGCAAAAGTGCCAAAGAAGTGTGGGATAAACTGGTGGTGACATATGAAGGAACCAGCCAGGTTAAGTAGACAAAAATCAACATACTTCTGAGGCAATATGAGTTGTTTAAGATGAATTAAGATGAAACCATCAAGGAAATGTTCAAAAGATTCACTGATGTGGTGAACAACCTGGAGTCCCTGGGAAAAAGGTTCTCAAATGAAGAGAAGGTCAGAAAGATTCTGAGAAGCTTGCCAAAAGCAAAGTGGGAGCCAAAGACAACTGCCATTGAGGAAGCTCAGGGCTTGAGTCTTCTTCAGCTAGATGATCTACAAGGAAAGCTGCTCACTCATTAAATGTCTATGAAGGATGTGGAAGGTGATCCGAGTGAAAATATCATGAACCTAGCTCTTAAGGAAAAAGACAGTGAAAAATCTCAAAGCCTTGAGATTGAGGAGGAACCTGATGATGAAGAGGCTTTAGCATTGATCTCCAAGGCCTTGGCCAGGATTCTCAGAAAGAAAAGAAACTCTGGTAACAGGGAGTACAACAGGTAGAGATCAAGACCCTCGGGCAGCAAGGATTACAAAGGTAAATCTTCATCACAGTCACATAAAACTAAAGTAATGAATTGTTTTGAGTGTGGCCATGCAGATGATTTAGTAAGGGACTGTCCACAAACGAAGAAGAACAGAAACTTTCAGAAAAAAGATGGTTACAACAAATGGAAGAAGGCCATGATGGCTTCCTGGAGTGATTCTGATTCATCAAGTGATTCAGACACAGAAGAAGTGCAGGCAAACTTATGAATCATGGCAAGGCATAATGAGGAAAGTTCATCAGACATACACATTGAGGACATGATAAAAAATTTACTTGCTAGTCCATTTGATGTACTTCCTGAAATTCTCAAAAGTATGTTTTTGAATGAAGAGAGTTATAGAAATGAGATTTCTGCTTTAAAGATTAAAGTTCATGAGCAGGTAAAAGAAAACCTGAACCTAGTATTTTCAAACAAAACTGTTGAAGTTTCTAAGGCAAAGGTTGAAAAAGGCTTCAAGTCCTTGGACAGCAGGTTCAAAGTCTTGAAAGCACAGATAAAAGAGGTTGTTGATCAAAACACTCTTTTAAATGAAAGATATGCTGATCTAAAAGCTCATTCTGAGAATTTAGAACAACAAATCTGTACTTTATTTGAGAAACTTCAAGAATCCAAGAAGGTCCTAGCTAAGTTTACAGGCTCAAAACATAATCTAAATCTCATTCTTGGAGGAAGTCTGAAATCAATGCATAAAAGTGGGATTGGCTATAATCCAAATTTTCCAAAGAAAGGCCAAACTACTTTTGTCAAATTTGGTAGCAGACATTCTCCAAAATGTCATTACTGTGGAGAAATTGGTCATGTCAGATTAACTTCTCCCTTCAGAAGATCAAAACCTCATATTATGAGGAACACTTATCCTTATCAGCTTAAGGGACAGGTTAGGCAGATTTGGGTTCCAAAATAAATTAGGCCACCTAATATGGCTAATTCTGAGTATAACTCTCTGTTTAGACTGCTCCAATTTATCACCCGAATCTTCTAATTCTTCCTCCCCATTTTCACTTGTGGTAATGGGCTTACTTTTTTGGGCCTTATAATATTTGAGTAATAGCTTCATGCTGTTGTATGATGCTATACCACCCATGGCTTGTAATGGTCCTTCTTTCATAGCCTCATGTATGTCTTTTCGGGTTGGGCCTTCATAATTCTGAAATACTTGGGCCCGATTGGGAGACCCAGAAACCATTGTAAAAAAAGGTGTGATGAGTCAGTGCAACACCTCCTCTTTTCTCAAGATCCCCTGTCGCCACAAAAAATCTTTAACGTGGATTAAGGAATATACAACCGTTATTCGTACACATTCACGGTCCTTTCGTCTCAATCCGCTCGAATTATTCATTTCCATAGGACAGGTGACCCCATCCCATACGGAGCGTCGATCTCAGAATTTGCTGTATCGAAAATCCTCACAATCTGTCTACCACGCGCCCCTCTTCCTACTTACCTCACTTCCTCCGGCAAACTTTCTCCTTTCTCACCATTTTTTCCTGCAATGCTCCCCTTTTTCGGTATCTTCATCTTCTGCCCCTCAAGCACCGCTCTGCTTTCTCCTGTGGGATCCTTCTCTGATATTCTCTTCAATCTATTATTCAAATCATTAGGATGAAATCTCCTCTGTTCTCTAGCCCGGAGATGCGGTCCATACCCATTGTCTGGGGTTTCATTTTGTTTCAAGAATTTACATTCCACCTTATCGTGCCCCAGTCTCCCGCACCTTAACAAAACTCACCTAATTTCTCCTATTGAAACTGTATCCAAAGTGGGCTATTGCTCTTCCTCTTTAAGAAAAACCCTTGGGGAATGGGGTTTACAGTATTGATTTGCACCATACATGTCAGAAAAGGACATATAATCACATCATCATCTTTACCTGCATCCACATCGTTGACTGTTCCAATGAGAGCTCCAATTTCCTCCGCGCTTTTCCGAGTCATCTTCTCCTGAGCGATGATCTTTATTTGAACCCTGAAAGGGGACTGCCGAAACTGCAGCTTTGTAGCCTCAATTTCTGGCTCAAAACACCTTTGAATCATTATGTGATTACAAACCATCAATGGAGATCCATTCCAAACTCGATTACAATCCTCTTTATCTTAAAAAATAATTTATTATCTCCCTTTTGTCGTTATCTTGACCTCGCCTTTCAGTTTACAGATCGAGTTAAAGAATCCCGAGACCGTCCGAATTCTCTCCTCTTTTAGTGATTTTTTTGCAAAAAAAAAATCTCCGGGAAGCTCTCAGAGAAAGCGTCTGAATCTAGATCCATAATAAGTGGTTGTACATGGATTTCTTCCTCACTGGGTGGTTTAAGCATTCTTGGTTTTGTTTGGATATCACTCATGATGAACAGGGATGGTGGACAATAACAAAACAGAAGAATAAAAACTGACAATAAATAAGCTTCCAATAACAGGCAGAGTACTTGTCGGAGATCGCCTGAGAAAATGTACCACAAGGCACCACTCTAGATAAGACAAATTAGATAAGAGAAAACATCTCACTACATTCTCTCCCTAGGAATGAGTTGGGGATCCGGTGCATTACGTGAGACATTTTGTTGAGAGTGGAGTATATATCAATCATAACGAAATGCTACACGAATTTTCTAAAATTACTAAAATTGTTACTAAAAAGGCATCCTTAACATATAGCAAAGCTGGACATGGTGGATCTATAACATGGCTCTAATTATGTAGCAACCACAAGATATCAATTAACGTAGCTCTAATATAGCAACTACATGATATCAAAGTGTAAAGTGTGTGTGTGGGTGAATGTGGTCTTCTTGAATAACTCTATAAAATTTGATACATATTTTTAAGTTGTTTGCAAGGTGGATTACAACAGTTGAAACTGCATACTATATTTCAAAATTATATGCGGTAAACAACTATGATTAGTGATATTTAGACATATTGGAACATGATAAATTGGTCTTAAGAGAGTTTTTTTTTCTTCTTTTCCTAGATAAGAAGAAATTCATAAGATTGTCTTCAAATATTCCACCTCCATGCCCTACATCAACCACCGAGGAGATCCTTCTTGTGTACACCAAACGGGATAGTACTACCATGAATAGCAACTCGATGCCATTGAAGCAGCTCCGAGGCACAAGCAGCTCCAACCTTGATCACTGCTAGCATTCTCTCTATCAACTTCCACATAGTTTCAGAGTCTAATGTTATTCTCCTGGTTCTCTTAGTTACTTGCTTTTGAAACAGTCATTGAAATAACAATATTCATCAGATCCTTTGTCACTATAAATATCTAGGGTAAAAGATACTTTGCACCCTTATATTTAGGCGAAAAGACACCCGACACCCCTGTGTTTTGACAATTCACTTCACCACCCCTGTAACGGATAAACGGTAGGACACTTAGCACCCTTCTGTTAGATTCTGACCCTGAACTAAACAACCGAGCGAGGGATCACGGCGGAATCAACAACGAAAAAGGGAAAAGAAACTAGGGCACGAAAGCTCTCTAGAATTCAGAAATAATCAATATCAAAGTCTGACCGAAATTTACCCACAAGACGGGTATAATTAGCTCAAAAATATAATTTTGCCAAAAATAGTGAAATCTCAAAAACAATCCTAAATTAAAGTCCTAAAAACATAAAGACTCATAAAATAGATTAACCCAAATCGAGAATAATTTGACCTCCTAATTACCAAAATAAATATTACTAAAATAGAAAAACGCTGATTTGGACCCTTAAACAGCCGATTTTGGCCAAATCAAGGCGGTGCCTGTGACAAGTCAGAGGTTATTTTGAGAACGCCGTTTCCACTCAAAATTATGTATGAATTTTCCCAAACCAGACATCCTTCAATTCTGCCTCTGATTCTGCGTTTTGACCGAAACTTCTTTTTTGAATTTGACGAATTAATTCTCCGTTTTTCTCCTGCATCAGTCACTCCCTGTTCAAAAAAACGCGTACTCGAGTTCAATATAGACTCTTGAAAGATGTGAGGGACCATAAACGGATCACAATAAAAAGATTGCGGCTTGAGCAGAAAAATCATGGTCTCTTCTAATTCAGTTTCCACCAAATCATCCTCAACTTAATAAGAAATAATAGATTGAGAAGCTACTCGAGATGAATATGAAATTACCTCATAACGAATCGGCACTTCTGAAGTATGTGTGTCATCCTCCACAATCAGCTTTCCCTCATCATCTCCATAATCGTCATAACCTGGAGGCTTAGTACAATCCACCTCACAATCACAGGATGATGAAACATTGTCATAAAAGAGTGTGTTGTCTGAAATAGCTTCAGCATCTGACTTACCCGAATAATTATGCACATCGATAGTGAAGCTCGATCCTCCATAACGCTCGATTTCACCGCGAGGATCGCGATTCTTTAAGATCTCGAATGCGGGCTTCGTGTCATGATCAAAAGTCTTGCGAATCTTGAAATCCCGCGTCACCAAGCGTCGGGTTAGCTGCGCAACTTGTTTCTGCAAATCCCGCAACGCCAGGCGTTGGGTTAACACCGCAATCTGCCTCTGCAGATCTCGTTGTTGCCTCTGTATATCTTTTATCATCATAACGTCTTGGACGTTACATCTCCGTTGGGGGGTCTCCTCAGCCGGAACCTGCCCGCAGCCGCCAGGACGTCCACGCACCATCGTTGATGATGATCTTCCTCCCAAGTCGAACTTGCTGTGATACCAAACTCACGCCCAATTAAACAACCGAGCGAGGGATCACTTCGGAATCAACAATGAAAAAGGGAAAAGAAACTAGGGCACGTAGCTCTCTAAAATTCAGAAATAATCAATATCAAAGTCCGACCGAAATTTACCCACAATTCGTGTATAAATAGCTCAAAAATATAATTTTGCCAGAAATAGCAAAATCTCAAAAACAATCATAAATTAAAGTTCTAAACAAAATAAAGACTCATAAAAAAGATTCACCCGAATCAGGAATAATTTGACCTCCTAATTAGCAAAATAAGTATTACTAAAATAGAAAAACGCTTATTTGGACCCTTAAACAGCCAATTTTGGCCAAATAAAGGCGGTGCCCGTGTTAAGTCACAGGTTATTTTTGGAACGTTGTTTCCACTCAAAATTAATTATGACTTTTCTAAAATCCGACATCCTTCAATTCTGCCTCTGATTCTGCGTTTTGACCAAAACTGCTTTTCTAAACTTGACGAATTAATTCTCCATTTTTCTCCTCTAGCAGATTCCGTCCCACATTTTGATATTTTTTTACAATTTCACCCTTACTTTTATTAAAGGCTATCATACCCTTAATTAACCAACATAATTACACCACCTAAAAACAAAAAAAATCTCCATATGTGAATCTCTTTTACTACTTCCTCCTTCATTCATCTTTCTCCTTCGAAATCAAATGTAGCAATGCACTATTTGCCAAGAACAATAACATTAAGTACTCAAAGTAAGGGAGATTGATTAAATACTGCACTGATTAGAAGCTATAAAAAAAACCAAAACATGAAAAGTCACTTAAAAAACCCAATTAAACTATGAATGGAACAAATTTCAATTAGTTACAGTCTAGTTTACAATAACAAAAAAAAAGTCCAAGACTCTAACCCCCATTATTTTGTTGATAACAGTGATCGAAAATAGAGATAGTTCTAACAGCACGGTGACGGGAGGAAGTGATATCGGAATTATGGGAATTCAATCCTTCTTCTTCCACATTGCTTCGCGTTCATCTTGATTGGAACGAAACACTCCAACATCAATTCCCAAATCCTCCGCATTAACCCTTAAATTGGAGATTTCTAGTTGCTTCATTATTGGCCAAAACCTACAACACCACTATTACTAAAATTGAAAAAAGAACTCAGGCACCGCCTGAAACAGCTTAAACCCAGAAGCCACTCTCTTCCTTTTCTCCACCCACCAAAGAATCTGCCAAGGACGGACGCTCCTCAACACCCACCGCCTTTCAGTAGAAGAAGAAGAAGGAGAAGAACATACCTGTTCTGCCTTACCAGATGCTTCCATAACCGACTCCTTTGTGTGAGGAGTTCGTCAAACGAGGGAATCTGGTTTGATAGATTCTCGATCTGGGTTAGTGGGTCGACATAGTGGAAAATGTTTCCATCACCGACGGCGAAAATCCAACCTCACACCCGATGACGGCTATAGCCTTACCAGATCTAGGTGGCATTGATGGACAGAGAGAGATGAACAGGCGGTGATTGTGGCGACTTCTTTCGTGGGTAGATAACCCGGACGAAGGATCTGAACAATAAGAGAGCGCGAGAGCGAGAGTGATAGAGAGAGAGAGAAAACAGAGGTGATGGCAGAGGTGAGAATAAGTGGTGGAGGCTGAGGCTAAGGCTATTGCTGATAGGGTTAACAAATTAGGAGAGAAGAAGAAAAGGAAGGAGATGAGGGATGATGTGGTTGTAATTTTTCTGATTCATTGAGGGAAATGTTATAGTTAGAGTAGTTCCGTTAGAGTCCATAGTTACGAGGGTGGTAAAGTGAATTGTCCAAAACACAGGAGTGTCGGGTGTCTTTTCTCATAAACTTAGGGGTGCAAAGTGTCTTCTACCCAAATATATAACGGAAGGATTCCCTGGTTGATTGCATTACCAAATGAAGCTAGCTAACTGTAAATCTCACGGTCGTGAACATATTTCACAAGTAACAAAAAGGGAACACGGAATTAGAAGTTTTTGTTAGAAACACGTGCAATATCAACACCCAAAAACATGTCACCCCAAAATATGATCATTTCCACTGGCGTAGATTCCTTTCCAGCATAGAATGAATACAAGTAGTTCAAGATAATCATAAACAAAAAAAACATTCGTGGATCAATTAATGTAACCTGAAAGTTCAATTTAGTAATCCTAATCAGTGCTGCCAACCAAAACATGCCCATGACTGAAGTATCAGGCAACTTTTTTAACATTCTCTAAATTATGTCTCATATGTCCATACTTTCACATTGCTCAAATAAACTAAAACCTGTAATAACTCATAATGGTAATGTTAAAAATAGATATGTGACTCAAACATATCTTGGGTAGTTTGAAAATATAGCAGTATTTCTATCAAGTCTTTCTAGTATAGCTTTTAAAAGAAAACTACATCCAACATTGGCAAAGAACAAAAGCTATAATTGGTTGTACACAAAGCAACACAAAAAAAATCATCTGGAAAAAGAAGCATGTACCTCCAACATTAGTGATTTAATAAATTTATAACAAGTTATAGCTACCTGATCTCATATATATTCACCGTAATTACGCTTTCCCTAGTTGGGTCATGTCAATATAACTGGTTGTGAGTAACATTGTACAAGCTTATGTGCTTTATAAACATAAATATTAGTTTGATCTTACACGTGTCTGCGTTGCGCTTGTTTGGCATATGCTTCTAACAATCTATAAAACACAAAAAATAAGTTGGTATAAAGCAATCTCATATTTATGATAACCCCGACAATCCAAACTGATCCATTAAATATGATACACAATTTCATGAATGTCACTAACTTAATAAGAAGAAGAAGAAGTACCAAAGGAGAAAAGAATACGTAGAAAAAGATATAACCCTAACCCTGACTAACTTTTGTACCAAGGCGCCCCTCCCAAACCCTAATCCCATAATTCTACCTCAAACATTATGCGTTTGTTCGTCATTTTATTAATATTCCTACCCTCATTCCAAGAATCCAAATCAGTATTTGTCCTTAGACCCCTTGTGCCTCTGTTCCAAGTTAACTTAAGCCCATTGGGCTCTGTGCATATATTCTATTTACTAAAGTTTGTTTCAGTAAGTAACCATTACAAGTTAGATTGTGAAAATGCATATTACCGCCCGAAACCTTTCTCTCTCGTTTCAAAACTAGCTTTATATTATGTATTAACTTGTCAAATGGTCCTCCATCCTGAAAACCTCTTACTAAATCTGGATAATTTCTTCAAATTTTAAAGAATATGGTTTTACATTTATGATCCGATTAAATAAAAGCATGAGTTTACATGAAAACATATGTATTATTTAGTTGCTGCCTCGTCTGATCAAAATCAATTCATCGAAACCTACTTCCTTCAATACCAAATATACTAACATATACCTTCAATATCAGATATGTGTTTTCCCACTAATCTGAAAACAGTTTAAATAACCATCAAATCATAAAAATGTCATTCTCATCACTAACCCGTTTCGGTCTGCTTTACGGTGAAACGATGACTCTAAGAACCCCATATAACAAAGGTAAGAATAGGGAGAACTTAAGCATGTGAAGAGAGTATCTGGTCAATAATCCCGTATATAGGTGGCAGATCTAAGGTATTTGTTAAACAAGGAAATCCTGCAAAATCATTTTTCAGTTGAATGAGTCTCCTACTGGCTAAGACATTTTCCACCTGCGAGAACTCTCTTTATGAGCTTAACAAAGTCCCTCCAACAAATTTTTCATTTGAATCGTCTTTAATTCACACTGCCCGGTACCATGTACTCATTCTCATTATTTGAGATTTCAGAAAAGATGCATCATGGCCTAAATGAAGAACCATCTCACAACACATAAAAGAAATTTGCGTAGGTAAATTGAGAAGACTAACAATAATACTAATTAGAAGACGACTAATGGATGAAGTACACAAATGAAGAAGTTTGTAAGTATTGAACAAAAGAAAAATTAGCATATATGGGTATGGTAGAAAAAATATTCCCAGGATAATGATAAAATCGTACCTGGATATAATCAGTATTGGTTCCAACGTTCAGTGGAAATTCGGCGTACTGGTTGAAAAAATCTGATCCTCAGATAAAGTCTGTTGTGATTGAAAAACACTATACACTAAACACCAAGTACATTCAACCTTCAATAGTTTTGGGTCAACTCAAAATAGTTTTTCGTACAAACAACATAAGAAATATCAAAGGAGGAATTTGACGATCCAAAAACAAGTGGAATTTTCATAAAACACAAAAAGTTGGTAGTTACATCAAAATTGAAGCAGAAAAACGCACCCAAATCTGAACACCATATGTAACCTATGGGCTCATATCTTAATTTTTCACACAAACCACATGGACAATAATTTAAGAAAATAGAATACCCGACAAGATTTGTACGAATCTTGAATATTGAGACGCCGAGTAGGAGCAGCCACACCTATGGTGGATACCAGGTTACTCAATCAGACCCATTAATTTGCACAACTGAATGTCACTTAGAACTGATTTGAGAGAGCGAGAGACGACGGCTTACATAATGTGTTGGATGGGTAAGTTGAACAAGCCATTAAAGTGACCAATAAGGTGGAAGGAAACCGTCACACAACGATAGGTCGAAGAACCCATCTTCCAAAATCAAAAGCTCGACGAACAAAGCATGAAGAACCCAACTTCATAAATTGACAGCTCGACAATTGAACCAGAGTTTCCATGGAACGGAAGAGATATCTGGAGAAAGAGAGACTATTGAGAAAGAGAGAGAGAGAGAGAGAGAGAGAGACGCAGAGCGCAGTGGTGAGACGGAAACATATACGCCGAGTGAAATCAGGCGTTTCCTCTTATTGTATATTTTATTTTGAGAAATCAAGCTGAAGAAGGCAAAAACTAAATAGAAAATTAACGGAGTGTTGAGAATGAGAGAATTTATTGGGAGAGACAATAAGACAGATCTTATTGATTTCTGTAAAAAAGTCTCCAACCCTACACCCTTTATATAGATATTAGGGTGGGCTAATAGGCCTAGCTCTAGAAAAATAAAACATGGGCTACCCACTATGGGGGATATTCACCATAAGCCTAAATACAAGTTTTATAACACTCCCCCTTGAATATCACCATGACTATGCCTCGTTAAAAACCTTGTTAAGAAAAACCAGATGGGAAAAATCTATGACTAAGGAAAAGAGTACATTGGTGATAGAGACCGGTATGGTTTGCCTCTTTAAAACCTTATCACGAAAAATCCAGAGGGAAAAACCGTGATCAAGGAAAAAGAGTACAAACACAAAAAAATACCGACTCCCCCTCATGATAGAATCAATCATATAAACACCCTGAGTTGGCGCATTCCACACTTTCGGATATGTAGCTTCAATGTTCAGGCTGGCAGTGCTTTCGTAAACAAGTCTGCAGGATTCTCACTTGATCCTACTTGTTGAATAGTGACTATGCCTTTCTTTTGGAGCTCATGTGTGTAGAAGAACTTAGGAGAGATGTGTTTAGTACGATCACCTTTAATGAACCCTTCCTTAAGTTGTGTGATGCAAGCAACATTGTCTTCATGTAATGGCATCGGGCTTTCTGTGTTGAATGATAATTTACAAGCTTCTTTAACATGATGCACCATTGATCTCAGCCATACACATTCTCTTCTAGCTTCATGAATTGCAAGGATCTAAGAATGATTAGAAGAAGTTTCTGTCATTGTCTGCCTCATTGATCGCCAAGAAATTGATGTGTCTCCATAGCTTAATACATATCCTGTTTGTGATCTTGCATTGTGTGGATCCGACAAGTAGCCAGCATCTGCATATCCAACTAGAGAAGCATCTGAATCTCTATGATATAATAATCCCAAATCAATGGATTAACGCAAGTACCGCAATATGTTCTTAGTTCAATTCCAATGCCTGCGAGTAGGATTTGAGCTAAACCTCGCCAATAGATTAACAGAAAATGCAATATCTGGCCTAGTACAATTTGCTAAATACATCAAAGCACCAATTGCACTAAGGTATGGTACTTCAGGACCAAGTAATTCTTCGCCATCCTCTTGTGGATGAAATGGGTCATTGTTTATATCAAGTGACATAACTACCATTGGGGTAGTTAAAGGATGTGCTTTGTCCATGCTAAATCTCTCAAGTATTTTCTTAGTATAATTTGATTGATGAAGTAAAATACCTTCTTTCAAATGCTCGATTTGTAAACCAAGACAAAATTTAGTCTTTCCCAAATCCTTCGTCTCAAATTCCTTTTTCAGGTATGAGGCATTTTCAATAATCTCTACAGGAGTTCCAACAATATTCAAATCGTCTACATACACTGCAACTATCACAAATCCCTTAAGAGATCTCTTTATGAATATGCAAAGACATAATTGATTATTGACGTACCATTCTTTCAATAAATATTCACTTAAGAGATTATACCACATCCTTCCTGATTGTTTCAATCTGTATAATGGTCTCGGGAGTTTAATTGAATATGTACCACGTGGTTGTGTTTCTTCAGGAAACTTAAATCCTTTAGGGATTTTCATGTAGATATTGCTATCAAGTGACCCATATAGGTATGCTGTCACAACATCCATCATTTGCATGTCCAACTTTTCGGATGCACCTAAACTTATTAAAAATCGAAAACTTGTCGCATCCATAACAGGAGAGTATGTTTCTTCATAATCAATGCCTGGTCTCTACGAGAAACCTTGAGCTACAAGCCAAGCTTTGTATCTTGTAATCTCATTTTTCTCATTTCTCTTTCGCACAAATACCCATTTTGATCCAACGGGTTTCACATCACTTGGAGTTTAAACTACTGGTCCAAAAACCTTGCGCTTTGCTAGAGATTTAAATTCAGCGTGTATTGCTTCTTGCCATTTTGTCCTATCCTCACGTTGTTGACACTCATCAACCGATCGTGGTTCGTGGTCGTCACCTCTTATCTCAAGTTCAGCAATAAAGACAAATGTGTCATCCATAACAACATTTCTTTGTTCCCATATATGTCCGGAACATATGCAATTGATCGAGATCTCTTGATTTTCAGGTACCATTTCCTCTTCAGGGGCTACATTTAGATCAATTTTATTTGGGATATCATTTGTTTTCTTTGTAGAATCATTTAGATTTACTAAATTTTCTTGATTAATCATCCTTTTTCTAGGAACTAAATCTTTTGAGCCTACAAGTCTTCCACGCTTCTGGCATGCTCTAGATTCATTCTCTTTTATGCTCGAGTCTTTTACTACTTGGACTGTTATCCGTGCTTGAGCATTCACAGCTGGTATATCGAATTTTAAAACTTTACTTGTATTCACAAATGCATCAGGCATTTCATTTTCTATACTTTGCAGGTTAAGAATTCTTTGAACTTAAAATTCACACTGTTTAGTTCGTGGATCCATGTGTGATATCGTTGAAGTAATCCAAGAAATTACATGTAGAGCTTCAGGCTCTGACTTGTCTCCCCCTAATTTCGGGAATACTGTCTCATCAAAATGGCAGTTTGCAAAGCGTGCATGGAATAATTCCCCTGTTAGGGGTTCTAGATATCTAATAATAGAAGGGGACTCAAGCCCAACATAAATACCCAGTTGCTGCTAGAGACCCATCTTACGGCGATCTGGTGGCGAAATAGCAACTTGCACGGCGCACCCAAAAATACGTTGGTGGGATATATCTGGTGGTTGACCAAGTACCAGTTGTAATGGGGAGTTTTTAAGATAAGAAGTATGACGTAAGCGAATTAAAGCGTCAGCATGTAAAATAGCATGTCCCCAAACAGAGATGGGAAAATTTGTTTTCATCAATAAATGTTTAGCTGTCAATTGAATTCTTTTTATAAAAGATTGAGCTAAACCATTTTGGGTGTGTACATGGGCAACGGGTGCTCAACATGCATACCAACTGAAATGAACTAATCATCAAAATATTGTGACGTGAATTCACTAGCATTATCTAGTCGTATAGACTTTATAGGATGATCAGAAAAATGTGCTCTCAATTTAATTATCATGCCCAAAAGACCGGAAAAAGCATCATTTTGTGTGGACAATAGGCACACATGTGAACATCTAGTAGATGCATCTACTAACACCATAAAATAATAACATGGACCACCAGGTGGATGTATTGGTCCACATACATCTCCTTGAATTCTCTCTAAGAACTTAGGAGATTCAAGACCAAATTTCATTGGCGAAGGTCGTATTATGAGTTTCCCTTGAGAACACGCATTACAAGGGTGTTCATTTGGTAAAAAAGAAATCTTTCGGTTCTTTAAGTGATGTCCAATTGAATTCTCAATGATATGCCTTATCATGGTGGCGCCTGGGTGACCAAGTCGATTATGCCAAAGCATAATTTTTTCTAGATCACTTGGTTTCATAACGATATTTATTTCAACTGCTTGGATATAAGTGTGATATAATCCGGATGATAAAGCATGAAATTTTTCTAATACATGCTTCTTGCATGAACTATTAGAAATAATGCACATATACTCCATCAAATACTCATTGAGAGTTTCAATATGATATCCGTTGAGACGAATGTCTTTAAAACTTAGCAAATTTAGGTTGGATTTACAAGAATAAAAAGCCTCTTTTGTATGGAGTATTGTTCCACCCGGAAAAATGATTGATGCTCTTCTGGAGTCGTCAATTAGACTTGTCATACCAGAAATTATGTGTACATTTTCTTGAACTAAAGATAAATTTAAGAAATACTCCTTATGGCGCAGTATTGTGTGTGTGGTTCCACTATCCACCAAACACATGTCATCGCCAATCACCATAGTATCTAAAATTGAAAGACATGGAACAAGTAAATAAAAAATTGGGAATGTGGAAATAAAAATTCAATTCAAATTTCATAGTACAAAATCCTAAGCAAATGACATAATCCAAAGCAAAAACATAAATCAAAGTCCTAATATCATAATAAAAATCCTAACTTAAATTCCTGAATTTGAATTAAATGAAATTGCAATCCTATATTGAAATTTGAATAAACTAAACGGGCTTGCTCAAATTTTCTGAGTGTCTTCCATCACTGCATCAAAATCCGTTGCAGTGGAAAAGAGATCGTCAACGTTAAAACCTACGAGTGGAGCCTCAAATTCAACATGGTTTGATTCAAGTTTACCCTTTAGAGATGCCTTGTACAGATCAACCAAGTGCCTTGGCGTACGACAAGTACAAACACAATGTCCAGTAGCGCCACATCGATGGCAGACATTGCCATTATGAGGATGAACTGTGTTCGCAATGACTAGGGCATTATCTTGCCATCTCCCATTATTTCTCTCCCTGTTATGGCGATTTGCACCTCTTTTGGAGATATTATAGTGCACATGTCCGAAGTCGTTATTCGGTCTATGACCACGACCATGACCACGATTGCGACCGCGTCCATGTCCATGACCAGCACGTGGATGATTCTCGCCATGCGAAACTACAACATTCACTTCAGGGAATGCATTTCCACCCTCTTTAGGGAGTGGGGCCGAACCACTTGGTCGTCGTCCATGATTTTTCATCAAAATTTCGCTATGCTATTCAGCAAGAAACAAGCATGAAATTAGTTCCGAATATTTTGTGAACCCACGCTCTCGATATTGCTGTTGCAGGAGCACATTCGAGGCATGAAAGGTGGAGAGAGTTTTCTCTAGCATCTCTTCATCAGTAATTTTCTCATCACACATCTTCATCATAGAAGTGATTCGAAAAAGTGCAGAATTCTAAGCACTGACTTATTTGTAATCCCGGAATCGCAAGTGGGTCGACTCATAACTGACTTGAGGGAGAATAAAATTTTTAAAATGCTCATAACACTCTTTTAGGATGTTCCACAAAATAAGGGGATCCTCAATATTGATCTATTCCACTTTTAATCAATCATGGACATGGTGGCGTAAGAAAATAAGAGCCTTGGAACGGTCCTGCTCGGATTCTGTATTTTTCTCGACAATAGTTTTTCCCATACTTCAGGCTGAAAGGTGCAACTTTGTGCCGAGGATCCATGACAGATAACTTTTCCCGGAGATGTCAAGTGGAGCAAACTCAACCTTTGTGATATTCGACATCTAAAACAATGATTAAAGTGTCCAAGTTACTAACAAATTTTTAACAAGTAATGAAATTATAAAGAAATGGTATAAAAAATGAAATATTAAATCTTAATTAAGCATTAACGATAATAATAAACGCAGTTCATCCTCTTCAAGAGGGTAGATCATTATGCAATATTTTTAGCTATCTCTTCAGGATATTTCTAATTAAAATGTTTTAGAACTTCAGGTTCTAATGTTCATAACTACATGTTATGATATCACGTGATATGTAACTTCGGGTACATATGACATGGCCAGATTAACATCAATGGCGATTGCGAATCCTCTTTAGGAGGTTCCTTTTTTATCCAGAATGAGAGAACAGAAGAATAAAAGTAGCAAAAAAAATTCATAAAAATTAAATAAATTGCAGTAACAAAATATGACCCCTTCAGGAGGTTTACACGAAAAATTGTTTGACGTCTCTTCAGGAGATGTAACTAAAATTATGACTTCAGTTCATAAAATAATTGTCGCAATTTCAGGTTACCATTAATATTTCGTGTAATCCATAACTTCGGGTATGGATTGTGACTTTTGCAAGTCTATTAGAGACCTCTTCTGGAGGTTAAAAGAATTATATGACATTTCTTCAGGAGCTATAACTACCGTTATGAATTCAGGTCATAAAAAATAGTACCGCATTACGATGAAATTTTATTGCTCCATATCTTCAGGTATGGAAAACGTTGGTTCAATATTTAACTTCGCGACCTCTACTGGAGGTTCTAATATGATAAAATTGAACAGATATATACAATTAAAAAAAATTAACACGCACCAAACAATAACCTCAACAAGAAGTTTTTTAAGTACCATAAAGAAAAAAGAAAAATAAATAGAATAATATAATACTATAGGCGAAATGACCTAGTTAGTGCATAAGGAAATGGATCTACCTACTTCTCATGTGGGCAGCCACATGTATAAAGGTTTAGAGTCAGTTTTTTTCATTTTTTTTTCAGGACTTGTGGCAGAATGTATTACACCAAAATAAACAGTACACATACTTTTTTTTTTTTTTTCTTGTGAACTAGGTTTTGACGGAAAAATTTCAAGGCATGTAGATGACCTTATCTGTAATGATAATGTACAGTAAAATCATTCTTCTGCTTGTTTTGTGTGAACAGAATAGTAGAGCGAAAAAAATATTAATACCTTCTTGTGTTTTGAATATTGAAATGTCTTTAGAGCATCGTGCTGATAACGTGTTGAGAATGAGAGAAGTTATTGGGAGAGACAATAAGAGAGATCTTATTGATGTGTGTAAAATAGTCTCCAACCCTACACCCTTTATATAGATATTAGGCTGGGCTAATAGGCCTAGCTCTAGAACATAAAACATGGACTACCACCTATGGGGGATATTCACCCTAAGCCCAAAAACAAGTTTCATAACACGGAGTTGGTAATTTCATTAATTCATGGACCTGTTCATCGGGCGGGAGTTTTTTATTATTTTTTGTTCTTTTTTTAGAAAACTATAGCATGTTTGTTGAAATGTCAATAAAGAAAAGTGTAAAAGACAATCTGCACCCTCGTTAGATGGGTTATACACAAAAACAACCTTATTGTTAGGGGATATACAAAAGCCATCCCTGTGAGATAACCGAGATAACGGCGAACTAACGGAAGAGGAAAACATATTTACTCTCATATTGAAAAAAAAAAAAAAAAAAAACTTTACTATATAGTCACTCTTTTCTCATCATTCTCCTCATTTCTAACCCCACCAACGCTTCCCCCTCTGTCTCATCCTGCACTGCCGCCTTACACACATTTCTTCTTCTTTCCATTCCATTTTACATTATTGTATTAAAACTGCTCTTCACTTCAATGGAGAAAAAGGAAAAAAAAAAAAAGAAGAAAATTTCTGTGTCTCATTCCACACGTAACCCTTCTTCTCCCTCTATCACTGGGGCTTCATCTAGAAAATTACACCAACACAATTTCAAAACCCTATCTCTCTCCCTTACCCACATCCCCAAATTAGGTGAAACTACATTGAAGAGGACTTAATTTTGATTTTTTCTCTAAAAAAAATAAGTTTTTAAATTGACGGAGAAGTTGCAAAAAAACCCTAAATAACACCGGAGAAGAAATAGAAAACCCTGAATTCGACTGTTTCAGATGGGTAGGAAGCATAGTTGTCAATTCAATTCTGTTTCGGTCCAGAACGTCCCGGTTCTAAGCTCAAGTGGAACAGAATTGGCTCTGATTCTTACCAGCCTCAACTCCGGTTCGATCCGGTCGGATTCGGGCTGATCTAGCCAATCCGGGTCGGGATCCGGATCACATTCAAAATTTAAAATGTCCTTGCCAAGAATTGAACCCACCCCCACTGCTTTGTGAGGTAAGTGCCTTTCCGCTGAGCTAAACACTATTATGTTTCTTCCTTTAATTTTTTAATCATTATTAATATCGTAGCTGAATTAATACAATTACTAGTAATTAAAATCCTTTCTTTATATTAAATAAAATAGTACTTAAATTTTGCACTAAAGTGAAATTTCTAGAGAAGTGATATTGGGTGGGTAAGGTATGACTTTTTGGACTTTTAAGTCGACTTTTAAGTTGTTGTGAAAAAAGTTCGTGACAAAGAAGTTGATGAAAAAAGATGTATGAATTTGATGAAAAAAGTTATGCTGTAAAAAAGATAGGATGCAACACTTTTGTTTGTTAGTGAAAATTATCATTTTATATTTTTTATATTTACGAATAAAATTATAATAGGTCCAATTAGATATCGTAGTATCTTAATACCAAAAAAAAAGTAGAGGTAAATTGGTCATTTGTATTGTTTAGGAAGAAAAAAGTCCAAAAAAAGTTCATGAAATCCAACTTTTTTCAGAAGTTAGTTTTATACTACAAGACAAAAGCCAAAATCCAAAAGTTGACACAGAAAAAGTCATACCAAACCGTTCAGAAAAGCTCAAAACAGATTAAAAGTCCAAAGTTGATTAAAAGGTAGAAATAAGTCATACCAAACCCACCCATTAAATATAAACATAACTACTGAATATAACTATATAGGCGTCTGTGTGTTCTTTTACTGAATATAAATTTAGTATCATAAATTCTTTGTTTGTAAAAACTTTTTACACATTATTTTTAGATCTTATAAAAAGATAGTTTTATATTATAACAACTTTCTTATAAATTCTTTGTTAGACCTCAAATTACTAGTTTGAAATGTCAAACAACATTGACGTATGTTCGAAAAATTTGTATTTTGATGTTGATTTGAAGCCTCACTAATGTTTTGGATCATATGTATATTGTATATACAAAATAGAGTAAAAAGTGCGGAAATCTTGAACGGATTGCTGTTCAGTCGGGGTCCGGGATGTAGGGTTTTGAAGATGGAATCGCAGCGGAAGAATATAATTATTCCGCTCAAATCCCTCAAAGGATAACAAGTCAAGAACACATAACGATAGTAAGTGATTGATTTCTGTTTACCTTTGGGTTCTCCTTTGATGACTTCAAACGCGAATAATGTCACGTTCTCTACGGTTGATCCAGGCCTAGGATAGAGAACTGTACCTTCACAACCTTCTAGTGCTAGCTAGAACGGAGGAAGGAGATGAAGAAATCACGCAATAAAAACCACAAAGGAGGTTCGGCCTCCTTGTTGTGGCCGACGGCTTTGGGGCGGCGGGTAAGAGGGTTCGGCCCTCTTACTTGCATGCTCTCAACTCTTTTCTCCCCTCTCAAAATGTGTTATGAATAACATGTATAGAGAGGGAAGGAAGGAGTTCCTTTATATAGTCTAACTACTCCTTGTTGTTTCAGTAAAGGGCCAAATAGTAATAATATCCTTATATGGACTAGTATAATTTGCTAATTAGTCCTACTAAGTTAGAAACTTGTTGCAATATGATCCTTTTAATTAATCTCTATTAATTAAGTCCAGTCCAATTATATCAATATGGCGTGTGACCCCATAGGTTTCTACTTAATTGGTAGTAACTATTTACAAACATGGAGCGGTGTCTAGCAACACATCCATGCCACCCAATTAATAGAAATAGTCATCTTGGCAAAACCTTGTGATCTTATTATCACATCCCGTTCTCTCTATATCCGGATTGGACACGAGACATACAAGTCACACTCGTATATCCAATCCATGTTCCTCGATCCTGGGAATAGCCCTATCCATGCATATGACATCATATTCCCCATGAGTCTGACCAGACATTCCATAGGCGCCATCCCTCGAGTGGCCTCGCATATTTTCTCCCGTTGTGTGGGAGGGACAAATCCTATCTACATCACTCACCATCTTTAAGCTTGCTTCCTATTGTGACCAACATGCGCATTTATAACTACCCAGTTACAGAGTAGCGTTTGACGTTGTCAAAGCACAATATTCCACAACTAGAGGATCTAGTGACTTCAAGTCTAAGGATGATAATATCCTATCACCGCGAGAAGCGCTTGTGACTTTAAATAACTTGTATCACTACTAAAATTAGTGTAAAAAACTGCATGTCTAAACCGCCATTAAAATATCCAAAACCGCCGTTTATAGTATAAATGGCGGCACAAACGGCGGTTGCCACCCATCTGTTGATCTCGGCGTCGGGAATAGTAATCAACGGTTTGCAGCTGTCGTTAATTAAACGGCGGTTGGGCTAAACCGCCGTTAAGCTAACGGCAGTGGGTGGCAAACCGTCGTATATGTCATTAAATTATTTTTTAATTCATTTTTTCTAAAATTTGAAATTATAAAAAATTGAGATCATGATTATTTTTTGTTTTCAATTTTAAAGTTGAAGATTTTACAATGTTTTCGTCACCAGAATTCCATTTCAAAAAAAAAAAATCATTTTTTTTGGAATGTGTTAATCACCCAGAATCAGTCTCTTCCAGATTGTTCATCACCGATAATAATTTTTTTCGGGATCGAATCGATCTCTTACAGAAGAACCCAGATTGTTAATTTCTTGACAAAATTATCGAATCAGCTCCTTTTCCTGGATCAAATCAACTATTATAGAGGAAGTTAGGGTGGGAGTGAGTGATGGAAGATGGAGATGTAGAAACGGAAACAGATCTAGAACCAAAAGGGGGGCGCATACCGAGAGAGGGAGGATGAAGAGAGAAACAGACATAGACGAGAGAATTGGGGAGAGGAAGACGAGAAAGCAGAGAGAAAGAGAGACTCAATCGTATCAGAGAAAGGAAAACGAGAAACCAGAGAGAAAAACGAAAATGAGAGAATCAGATGGAGCAACAAGATACAAGCAGAGAGAGGAGAGAGACAGACGAAGAGAAGGAGTTCGAGGGAGATGGAAGTCGTAATACCTGAACGTCCACCATCACCGATCCGGCCACCATCACCATTGATGAGGAAGAGGGAGGCAAGGAGTGATGAGGAAGAGGGAGGGAGGGAGGGAGGCGCACCTGAATTGACAGGATGGGAGTGGATGCTAGTTTATAAAGATAGGGTTAAAATCCTACGGCTGTGATTAGAAATAAACTGACGGCTGCGATTAAATCTTTTTTGTTTAATTATTTACATGTAAATGTTAGCGCGAAACCGTCGTTAAAGGAACAAATAAATGACGCTTTACTGAAACCGTCGTTAAATGGGGAGCCTTATACGACGGTTTCCTCCCTTCCGCCGTTAAAGTTTTTATTTACGGCTAATGTTGGCTCGGCCGTCGTTAATTTGAACACATATACGACGGTTAACGGTAAACCGTCGTTTCTAAAATCTCTAATGCTGCAGTTTTGTTCCACCCGTCGTTTATTTCAACATTTACGACGGTTTTGACTAAACCGTCTTTTTAGGGTACCTTTAAACTGCGCTTTTTGGACTAGCTATATAAAAACCGCCGGGAAAGCGTAAATTTCTAGTAGTGTATGTAGCCTTCTCGGATTTTGGTCAATCCAATATGTCATTACTCCTAATACATACCCATGTGTTGGATCGTGATATCTCCATATCAATCCAACCCCATACTAGTGTATAGATGATCGTCCGATTAATCATTATATTTGACTATGGATATTTAAGATAAACAACACAATTTGTAAATCTAAGAACTTCATTATATTAAATATCTCCGTAAATAATACAATAATTATTCTAGCCAATTCATAATAAAATTAGATTGCCTCTAGGACATCTATTTCAACAGTCTTCCACTTGCACTAGAGCCAATCTGGTGCATCGCGTATGTCAATCGCCCTAGTGTGCTCTTCATGCTTGCGCTGAACAAGCGGCTTCGAGAATGCATCTGCTAGATTATCATCTGTAGGAATCTTGCATATCTTCACAGCTCCTCTATCGATAATCTCTCGAATAAGATGGAACTTCCGGAGTACGTGTTTGGATTTCTGGTGTGATCTGGGTTCGTTAGATTGAACGATCGCGCCTGTGTTGTCACAATACAACATTGTGGCATCCCCAATGCTAGGAACTACACCAAGATCAGAAACAAACTTTCTAATCCAAACAACTTCTTTTGCTGCACCACTTCCATCAATATACTCAGCCTCTGTTGTAGAATCAGCAACCGTCTCTTGGTTGGAACTCTTCCAGCTCACAACTCCTCCATTCAGGCAATACAAAAAATCCCGACTGCGATATGAAATCATCTCTGTCGGTTTGGAAGCTTGCATCCGTTTAACCAGTTATACGCAATTCTTCCTCACCTCTAAGTATCAAGAATGCATCCTTACTTATTATCAAGTACTTGAGGATGTTCTTGACAACTATCCATTGAATCTCACCCGGATTAGACTGATATCTGCTCGCCATAATCAACGCGTATGATACGTCCAGTCTAGTACATAACATGGCATACATGATAGATCCTATGGCCGAGCCCAAGGGGATCTTACTCATGCGGTCCATCTCAATCTTATTGGATGGACAATCACTCTTCAAAAGAGTATTTCCATGAGACATGGGCAACAATCCCGTCTTGGAATCTTGCATGTTTAACCGTTTCAACACTTTGTCTATATATGTACTTTGACTTAAGCCTAGATACCTCTTAGATCTATCCCTATAGATCTTTATACTGAGTATATAGGCTGCTTATCCTAAGTCTTTCATTGAGAAACACTTTCCTAGTCAATCCTTAACTGATTGCAGCATAGGAATATCGTTTCCAATGAGTAGTATGTCATCCACATACAAGACCAGGAACGCTACGGAGCTCCTACTAACCTTCCTGTAGGCACAAGACTCATCTTCGTTCTTGATGAATTCAAACTCTTTGGCAGTTTCATCAAAACGTCGATTCCAACTCCTAGAAGCTTGCTTCAATCCATAAATGGATCGTTGAAGCTTACAGACTTTATTTGCATGATCTGGATCTATAAAACCTTCTGCTTGTGTCATGTACACATCCTCGAGAAGATTCCCATAAAGGAATGTTGTTTTCACATCCATCTGCCGAATCTCATAGACATAGTAAGCCGCAATTGCAAGTAGGATTCAGATGGATTTGGTCATAGCGACTGGGGAAAAGGTTTCATCGTAGTCTATACCATGAATCTGTCTGAATATTTTAGCCACCAATCGGCCCTTATAGGTAACTACATTACCATCCGTGTCGGTCTTCTTCTTGAAGACCCACTTGCACCCTACGGGGCGTACCCCTTGGGGTGGTTCCACGAAAGTCCATTCTTGGTTTGTGTACATGGATTCAATCTCGGATCACATGGCTTGCAGCCACTTCTGAGAGTCCGGCCCTTGCATGGCCTCTCCATAGGTAGTAGGCTCATCTCCTATGAGCATAGTGTCACCAGTTTCCGTCACGAGAAGACCATACCTCTCTGGCTCCTGGCGCACTCTACTCGACTTACGAAGCTCTTGTGTTACTCGAACAGGTTGCTCCACAACCCGTTGTGGTTCCTGTTCATGTTCCATAACCGAATCAGTAATTTGTGGTTCTCAAAATTATTCAAGTTCTACATTCCTCCCATTTGCTTCTTTAGAGAAAAATTCGATTTCTAGAAACACGCTGGTCCGAGCAACAAATACTTTGTCATCGAATGGATTGTAGAAGTAATAACCCTTAGTTTCCTTAGGGTATCCCACAAACTTACACTTATCCGATTTCGGCCCGAGTTTATCTGGCTGTAAACGTTTTACATAAACATCGCAGCCCCATATCTTCATGAACGACACTGTGGGACGGCTCCCACTCCACATATCATGTGGTGTCTTCATGACGGATTTGGATGGAACACGATTAATGGTGAAAGCTGCACACATTAAAGCATAGCCCCAAAAGGATAACATAATATCTGTTTGACACATCATAGATCTCACCATGTCCAACATGGTTTGATTCCTCCTCTCGGATACGCCATTCCAATGTGGCGTTCCGGGTGGAGTGAGTTGGGATAATATCCCACACACTCTATGATAATCATCAAACTCTTGGCTCAAGTACTCACCTCCTCGATTTGATCGTAGAGCTCTAATACTTTTGCCAAGTTGCTTCTCTACTTCATTCTTAAATTCCTTTATTTCTCAAAAGATTCAGATTTAGCCTTCATAAGGTATACAAATCCATATCTACTGAAATCATCTGGGAATGTAATGAAGTAGACATATCCACCTCTGGCAGGTGTAGCAAAAGGCCCACACACTTCAGTATGTATGAGTGCTAATTGTTCACTAGTCCTTTCACCTTTCTTATTGAAAGGGGATTTTGTCATATTTCCCAACAAACAAGCCTCACATGTCTCATATGATTGAAAATCAAATGAGTCGAGGAATTTATCCTTATGGAGTCTAGATACACGTTTCTCATTTATATGGCCTAGACGACAATGCCATAGATAAGCAGGATTTAAATCATTTATTTTAATCCTCTTAGTATTTATGTTATAGATTGGATAGCTTAGATCAAGGATATATAATCCATTAAATAATTGCGCACTAAATTAGTGAATACTATCAAAATAAATGGAAAAACAATTGTTCTTTTTTGAAATAGTAAAACTTTTCTTGTCCAAACAAGATACGAAAATAATTTTCTTACTCATAGCTGGAACATAAAAGCAATTATCTAATTCAAATACTAGTCCTGAAGGTAGAGACAACCTATACACGCCTATAGCCAATGCAGCAACTCTTGCTCCATTCCCAACGCGCAAGTCCACCTCTCCTTTTGCTAATCTTCTATTTCTACTTAGATCCTGCATATTTCGAAATATGAGATCCACATCCAGTATCTAATACCCATGACGAAGAAGTAGTTAAATTAACATCTATAACAAAAATATTAGGTGGTTGTGGGATCACTATCCCAAGCCTTTTATCCTCCAGATACTTTGGGCAATTCCTTTTCCAGTGTCCAGGCTGACTGCAGTAGTGACAATCACCCTTGATCACGCCTTTGGCCACGCCACCAGCAGGTTAAAGAGCATTGTCCTTGGGTTTAGCAACTGCCTTGCCTTTACCCTTGGAAGTAGAGGCAAACCTTTTACCCTTTCCTTTCAGCACCATCATTATGTCCTTGCCCTTTCCCTTGTTGATGGATTATTCAACTGTCCTCAACATGAGTAGCTCTGGCAGAGGCTTGGCGATCTCATTCATTGTTATAGTTCATGATGAACTGTCCATAACTATCCGGGAACGATTGAAGAATGAGATATGTTGCCAACTCTTGACCAATCGGAGACCCTAGGCGATCGAAATTCTCAAGATACCCGATCATCCGCAACACATGCGGTCCTACTGGGTTCCCTTCCGCCAAGTGACTCTTTAACAATGACCGAGAAACTTCATACCGTTCAACCCTTGCCTGCTTTTGAAAGAGATGCTTCAAGTGTTCGATCATATCGACTGCATTCATGTTCTCATGGTGCTTCTGAAGTTCAGGAGTCATGGTGCAAAGCATAAGGCAGGCCGCATCATTAGCATCGTCAACACGTTCTTGATACCTCTTTAGGGCTGTTGTGGTATTGTTCTCTGGACCCTTTGAAACTTCTTCTTCTAGTGTAAACAGTTTCTTTTCTTGTTTAAGAACAATTATTAAATTTTGGTACCAGTCCAGAAAGTTGGTTCCGGAAAGCTTGTCCTTCTCAAGAATAGCCCGCAGTGAGTGTGATCAATTCGATGATTTTTTTGCCATTGGAATTCTACAAAAACGAGTAATATACAAGATTTTAGTATGATTTTACTATACTCAATAATGGCTATATTATTAAATATAGCTCCAACTATTTTTCTCTGATTAATAACCCTCCATATTAATGCGGAAAATATGCTTATATTTTCTAGTGGGCCAAGATCCATATTTCGCCTCTTCCGAGCTTGCTTAGGCAAGTCACCCGGAATTGGTTATTTAGGTAGGAACCATTCCAATTACATCATATGAAACTCTTGGTTCAATTGGGCAAATAACCATTATTTATTCATCCCCATGAATAATCCCAATTGTATGCCTCTAGGTTCTTTTAATCTTATTAAGTCTACCTAGTTGTGTCCAACCTCTTTCTTAAACAATTGCACATTGTTACGTGTCGTCGCATCTAATCACGATAAACCATGTTGCCATGATTTGGCACGCACAAACATGGGATATAGTGATCGTGTTGAGTGTCTAAATAACGAGAAGGCATAAACACAATATTTTGATTGAGGGATTTTCCTTTCAATTTTAATTTGTATTGTTGATCTATATCAACATGATCTTTATGTTTGAGTTTTGGGCAAAACTCCAAATCATAGATCCGGGTTGTCTAATTATCTTATTATCCTAATCGCATGAATCAACCATACACCAATCACAAAATAATAAGACAATAAAATAAACAACCACAACAAAATAAACGTGATGTGGATATGGCATTTCTAGACTAAGATATTCCCAAGACAATGAGAATATCTATGAACCCTAAAATAGATCACATCGCCATGCGCCTCCATCTTTTGGTCCATCCTTCATAGTTTTGTGGAATGCTTCATGCTCCATCTCCATGGCTCCAATGTCTTTGGGCTTTTTTTCTTCAATCTTGGCTAAAAATCTATTTTATTTAGCTACTCCTATACTAAATAAAATAAATCTCACAAGTGGAGAAAATAGGACTCGCAGGCCGTAAACCTTAATTAATTATTAAATTAATTGATCAGCTCGCAGGCCGTAAAACAAACCACAAAATAAACATTCACACACAAACCACAACCTAGGGCCATATCCAACCACCACGTGAATAGCATATAAAGAGTTAAAACTAATTTTAACGCGCTTGTTCAATTTTAATAGTTTTGGAAGAAGTAGGGGCAAAAACAATCCAAAAAGGACTTACCAAAGCCCTATTGGATCACACACGGCCCTAAGGCCCGGCCTAGCCCAAGCCGCCAGTCCCCCCGGTCGCGGCTAGTCTCGGCAGGCCCTTTGACCATGCGTGGCTTGGGCGTCAAGGCATAGGGGCGGTCCCCTATGGGGGGCCGAACCCTTTATGGGAGTTGTTTCCAAAAACAACTCCTTCCTTGTTGCCCAATCCAAGTTGTTTCCATGTTGAAAAAACTCCTTTTTCAAACATGTTCCTAAACCCTAATCTTCAAACCAAGAAACTCACTAATTTGTTGCATCCAATGCACAATAGATCTTGTTAGATTGAATCTCTATTCAATTGCATCTACTATGCTTAATTTGTCGTTTTACGCGATAAACATGAATTCAAAGTGTTAAAACAACAAAATCGTAACACATAAACTACGTTATGCTCTACGACCTCTTGTTCTGATATCACCTTAGGGTTTTGAACATGGAATCGCTGCGGAAGAATATAATTATTTCTTTCAAATCCCTCCAAGGATCACAAGTCAAGAACACATAACGATAGTAGGATTGATTTATCTTTACCTTTTGGTTCTCCTTTGATGACTTCAAACGCGAATAATGTCACGTTTTCTACAGTTGATCCACTCCTAGGATAGAAAACTGGACTTTCACAACCTTCTTGTGCTATCTAGATCGGTGGAAGGAGACGAAGAAATCACGCAACAAAAGCCACAAAGGAGGTTCGGCCTCCCTGTTGTGGCCGACGGCTTTGGGGCGGCGGGTAAGGGGGGATCGGCCCTCTTACTTTCTTGCTCTTAACTCTTTTCTATCCTCTCAGTATGTGTTATGAATAACATGTATTGAGAGGGAAGGAATGAGTTCCTTTATACAGTCCAACTACTCCTAGTTGTTTCCATAAAGGGCCCAATACTAATCATATCCTTATATGGACTAGTATTATTTGCTAATTAGTCCTACAAAGTTAACAACTTGTTGAAATATGATCCTTTTAATTAATCTCTATTAAATAATTCTCTTGTCCAATTATATCCATATTGCGTGTGACCCCATAGGTTTCTACTTAATTGGTAGTAACTATTTACAAACATGGAGCGGTGTCTAGCAAAACATCCATGCCACCCAATTAATAGAAATAGTCATCTTGACAAAACCTTGTGATATTATTATCGCATCCCTTTCTCTCTATATCCGGATTGGACATAAGACATACAAGTCACACTCGTATATCCAATCCATGTTCCTCGATCCTGGGAATATCCCTATCCATGCATATGACATCAATATCCCCATATTGATTCATATGAGTCTGGCTAGACATTCCATAGGCGCCATCCCTCGAGTGGCCTCGGATATTTGATCCCGTTATGTGGGAGGGACAAATTTTATCTACATCACTCACCATCTCTAAGCTTGCTTCCTATTTTGCTTAACATGCGCTTTTATAACTACCCAGTTACGGAGTAGCGTTTGACGTTGTCAAAGCACAATATTCCACAACTATAGGATCTAGTGACTTCAAGTCTAAGGATGATAATATCATATCACCGCGAGAAGCGCTTGTGACTTTAAATAACTTGTATGTAGCCTTATCGGATTTCGTTCAATCCAATATGTCATTACTCTTAATACATACCCATGTGTTGGATCATGATATCTCCATATCAATCCAACCCCATACTAGTCTATAGATGATCGTCCGATTAATCATTATATTTGACTAGGGATATTTAAGATAAACAACACGATTTGTAAATCTAAGGACTTCATTATATTAAATATCTCCATAAATAATAAAATGATTATTATAGCCAATTCATACTAAAATTAGATTGCCTCTAGGGCATATATTCCAACACGGGATTGTTCCGTTCCCAAGAGAAAAACCGAACGGGGATCGGAACGGGGACTGGAACGGTATTCACAACTATGGTAGGAAGAGAACAAGTTCTCAAATTTGCGTGTTTCTTCTGTATATGGTTGTCGACGCCGTTGTCACCGTGTTTCAGCTCTGTTCGGCGGCGGATGATGCTGCGGCAATGGAGGCTCTTAAGAAGAGCATCTACGCGCCGCCGTCTCTGGGGTGGACTGATTCAGACCCTTGCAAGTTGAAGCCATCAGTGACTTGCTCCAACGATGATAGTGTCACCACTATTCAAATCGGCAACCAGAAACTGGTTGGTTATCTCCCCAGCGAGCTCGGCGAACTCACCGCCTTGAAGAAGCTCGAGGTCATGGGCAATAAACTCGCAGGAGACCTCCTGAGTCTCGCCCGACTCAGCGACCTCCAGACCCTTTTATTAAACGACAACCGCTTCAACTCCGTCCCTCCCAAATTCTTCTCTGGCATGGTCAGAAGGTGGATCTCCACTACAACAACTTCTCTTACTGGGAAATACCGGAGGATCTAAATGACTGCGCCAGGTTAGTCGAGTTCTCGTCAAATCAGACGAATATCGCCGGCGGAGTCCAGGAATTTTTTGCTGAATTTCATGTTTGATCTGGGTTGAATTTTTCGATTTATTGTTCTTTTTGTTGCGGTGGTGGTGGTGGTGAATGTGAAGAATAACACCAAGGCTGTCGGGTGGTGGTGGAGGTGGTGAAGAAAAACACAAAGGCTATGGGGATTTGGTGGAGACGTGGTGGTGGTGGTGATGAAGAACAAAACCAAGAACATTAACAATACCAAGAACTATGTGAGGGTTACAATTTGTTAGTTTCCTAAAAAAGAACAACAATACTATGTGTTGGTGAGAATTTTGGTTACTTTTGTTCTTGTTGCCAGTGGCCGTATTGTTGGTAGTGGCAGTGGCGGTGGGGATGTGGTGGTAGTTGAGGCGATGGACAAGAACACTTAAAACAAAAAGAACAAGAAAAAATAAACATAAAAACAATAAGGGTAAAATTATCATAAAAAATGTCATATTGCACCCCCTCTCAACTGACATTAACAGAATGGTGGTATTTGTCGAACGTCTGTCACTGACAGGGGGCTTTTTATCTCAGACAGGGGTGGTTTTTGTATATTCCCGAACAATGAGGTTGTTTTTGTATATAAGCAAAACCACGAGGGTGCAAATTCTCTTTTACCCTAAAGAAAATAAATAGTGTATGGTAGAGATTTAAAACAGCAGCAATTTAGGGTATTTTTGGTGAATCAAAAAATGTAGAACTGAGAGAAAACATGTGGAAGTGTTAAAACACTAAGAAGTGTAAAACACCTACTGGTGTTAAACACTAAAAGCTCTTGAACTTTTTATAGTGGAGAATATTAATACTCCTATAACAAAATCATTTAATGATTACCACATCTTGTTCCTCCAAAGTGCGTGTAGAACTGTAAATTGTCGATTTGGATTAAAAAAAGAATCAACTACAGCTCTATATTTCGCTAGACTGCATTAGGTTAAAAGGAAAAAAAATAGTGTTTTTGATACATATAGGTTGATGTGAAAATGTTGGTTCACTAAGATGAATGATAGCATATGTACCTATGGAGAAAGTCCAAACATTGCACATTATATATACTACTCATACTAACTATGAATGTTCTATAACATGAAAACTGTACCTGCAATAGGTGATAGGAAAAACATATATAATTTTGTATGAGTCTAATATATGTGACAAGCTATGCAAAAATTAGGACAATCCAGAAACTGCGCTACCCGGTTACTTCAACATGGCCAACCATAATCAAACTACTTTCATAGATAACATTGCCACCCCTAATAAGAATGAGGTGGTTTAGCAACCTATACCTAGTGATCTGCGCTACTCTTTGTACCAGAAGTAATCATTCTCTGAAACAACATCTTTAAACAAGCATTTATTTCCCACCCACCTCTCCATCTTATAACTCTCCATCTTTTCCTAACCCCAGCCTCCCAACTGTGTATAAAACCAAAGACAACAACCTTGTCCATTCCACTTCACCTTTCATCCATCTAGATAAAGTTTATGTTGTGGTCAAGCATGTCGATTTGAATAGTCAGTTATGTTCTTGCCCCTTGCGGCAACATTGTGATGCTGGAATGATGACAAAGAAGCTGCTGGAGGTGGCTGCTAGCTTCATTGTGATGATTCCATGCATCATAATGAGATATTCAAAATGACTTCTATCACCACCTGGCAAGGAGAATCATCACAGATAAAGCTGGCATGGCAGTCTAAAATCTATTGGGTTGTTGCGTCTATGGTTCATCTACCATAGTACGCCCCAACACAGTAGGTTGCTTCGTTCGATGGTCGATGAACCATAGAATGAAGCAAACCTAGTATGGTTTAGACATCCAACCTAGCTTTCTTGTGATGCATGGAATGACTACAAAGAATTTGATGAGTTTAGTGCTATTAATTCACATGTTTCTCTTTGTACGGACTCTAAATTTTCTCATATGTCACAACCAATTCATCCATACAGTAGATACTTAAAGCTATGTAGTATTATTGCCGCATAAGATCAAGAAGACACTGGACTTAAAGGAAATTAAAGGGGGAACCAAAGAAGTTTACCTCTGGCGAATGTTCAAACAGTGCACACTATAGTATGTATGTACTGATCGATACTATCAATTAATGTTCTGTAATCTGAATATGTTACCTGCAACAGGTGATAGGTGAAAGACGGTAATTTAGGCAGTAGTACAGGATCAATACTCTAGAAGGGGGGGTTGAATAGAGTATGGCAACTTTTACTAAAAGAGTGGTTTTAAAGAAATCTGTGGAAAGCATGAAGTATTTCAAGGCCTTGAAATGAGATTCAGGTCCTTGGAATCAAAGTAATGAGTAGAGAAGTTTTCAGATATTTTTCAAGGCCTTGAAATGGGTTTCAAGTCCTTGAAATGAAAACTTGATTTGAGCAGTAAATGAACGAGTACAAAAACTAAAATGCAGAAGGCAAGACACACAAGATATATAGATTTCAATCCACTGGGACCTATGTCTCTACCTCAGGGTTAGAATCCCTGCAGGATTTTCAACTCAATATTATTAATCAAAAGTTAAGCCCTTGATCTCGAGCACATAGACTTCCTTTACTCTGTTACATCTTGTGGTTCTCTCTAACCTATTTAGTACTTGCTCTAGCTAACTGATTCAACAAGAATTTTCTCTTGTTCACTTGAACAACTCACGAAAATATGATAAGAGAAGTATCATCAAAGTGATATATAAATTAAGTACAGAAATAAGAACACTGAGAACAAGTGAAGCAGTTGAGTATGCAGTGATCTTCTGATGATTGGATTGAGTGAATTAAATATCCTTATGTGTTGCTTGTAAACCATTGAGATTTTTTGAATGTCTCTATAAATGTTATGCACGAATACTCTCGGCAATTCTTCCTTTTATGCAGCTTGTTTGAAATGCAGATTTGTAGGATCTTCTTCAAATATATTTTCCTAAAAAGCAGCTATTTCCCAACGGCTAGTACCTCAATATCTTCAAAGACACCGACTTGATCTTTTATCTAAAAGTGTTAGGAATGTCCAGGCATGATTGCACAAGCACATAATCCTTCTGAAAACTCTATTTCCTTTCCAGCAAACACACATATTAGGAAATAGTTCCTGCAAAATTAGTAGTTAATTAATCATTCAAAAACATTGTCAAACAGAGAGATTAGCAATTGGTTTGAGTGTCATATTGGTTTATCTTTCATCATAAAATAAGATACAATCAAGCATAAGAGATTAGGAATCAGATTAGAAGGCACATCTCCCCCTAAGTTCATGTCATACAAAGCAGTATACTTTCAAGGCTTCGAAAGTTGTTTCAAGGCCTTGAGATAGTGCGGGTTTCAAACCGTTCAAACATGCTGAACTTACAACCCCCCCCCCCCTTGATGAAAGACAAAACCACTATTTTGTTAATGACTGGTTCTCTGCAAAAATTAGACATTAGAGCATAGCAGAACAGTCAAAATATTCTCAGATAATAAACTAAAACAAAAATTAAGTTGAACAATTAAACTTATTTAAGAAGTTAAGCATCAACAACATCTTACAGATCTAAACCAGATCTCTAAACCACAAAAGTACCAAATAAAAAAAAATAAAACACCCTAAATTTCTCCCCTTTTTTTTTAGTTTCAAAAAAAAAAGATTGAAAACATATTAGATCAAAGTTTTTGAAAGATTAAAAAACAGTTTTTAAAAGAGAAAAAAGTTCAAGGTGTTGGAATAGGTGCCCTGGAGGCAGAGTATATTTAGTATGAACATTGATTGGCTAGAATATTCATTTAATATTTATGACGATATTTAAGATAATGAAGTACTTAGATACAATGTGTTTTTTATCTTAAATATCCCTAGTTCATTATAGTGATTAATAGGACAATCAACTAGACTAGTATGTGGGTAGATTGATATGGAGATATCAAGTCTAACACATGGGTATGCATTAGGAGTAATTGCATACTGGATTGACCCACAACGAGAAGGCTACATTAAATATGTCAAAGTCACAAGCGCTTCTCGTAGTGCTAATGGTATTGTAATCCTTAAACTTGAAGTCACTAGATACTCTAGTTGTGAAATATCATGCTTTGAAATTTTTAAACGTTGCGCCTTAACTGGGTAACTATAAAGATAGTCATCGGGCATGGTAGGAAGCAAGCTGAGAGATCGTAGTGACGTATACAGAATTTCTCCCTACCACATAATGGGAGCGAATATCAATGGGCCACTCGAGGGATGGTGCTTATAGAATGTCTGGCCAAACTCAGATAAATCAATGTGGAGATATTGATAATATCTGCACAGATAAGCATATTCCCAGGATCGAGAAACTATGGATTTGATGTAAGAGTGTGACCGTTATGTCTCGTGTCCAACCCGGATATGGAGACAAAGGGATAACACAATACATGAACATTGGGCACAAGGTTTGTCGGGATCACTGACTATTTTTATTAGTTGTATGGCATGGATGTGTTGCTAGACATCGCTCCATGTTAGTAAACAGTTACTACCAACTAAGTAGAAACCTATGGGTCGGATGGATTAAATTGAATATTGGCATTAATTAGTAGGAATAATTAATTAAAAGGGTCTAAAGGAAACCACATGCAAAGTTAGTAGGACTAGTTTGTAAGGTGGACTAATCCATGTATGGACATGATTTGTAATGGGGAAATTGTGTAGTTAATAAAGAGTTATGAACTAATGGGGTGTACAATATGTAGAAATGAAGGATCAATACTCTAGAAGGGGGGTTGAATAGACTATGCCAATTTTTTTCTGAACTTGCAAGAAGAGTGGTTTCAAAAAGAATTGTAAAGAGTGAAGAGTGATTCAAGGCCTTGAAATGAATTTCAAGCCCTTGAAATAAAACTGTTTTGAATGCTGAAAAAGAACTAAGTATGTAACTGTAGTAAATGAAAGAGACACAAGATATATAGAGTTCAGTACACTTGGACCTACTTCTCTACCTCAGGTATCTTCTCCCTGCAGGATTTTCAACACAATTCTTATTAATCCAGTGGTTCTCACTAACCTATCTAGTAGCTGCTCTAGCTATCTGATTAAATAATAATTATTTATTTTTAACCTTTAAGAATGCTTTAGAATGAGAACTAGAAGTATTATGAAAATAATTTACAAATGAAGTTTAGAAAAGAAGAACACTAGAACTGAATCTGCTGTGAGTATGCAGTGTTTTTCTGAAGCTTGGATTGAGATAAATGAATATGCTTCTTTATTGCTTGTCAATCCTTGAATGTTTTTTAGTGTCTCTGCTAATTGTCCCGTTGCAATTCTTCAACTTTCCCTTTTTTTATTGAGCAGTTTGAATTGCAGATCTTCAGGATCTTCTCATAACAAACTTCCCTATTTTGTAGCTTCAGCTTTGACTTCTCTAACAGCTTCTCGAATGGATAGTTTGATCAGTATACTCAATGATACTTATTTGATATTGTATAAACATTTGTTATAAAACTTCCAAACACAACAGGATTGATCACAAAATCAAATCATCACACAATTTCCTCTCGTGCAAAACTTAGGTTAGGAAATAGATCCTGTAAAATAGGAATCAAAACTTCCCTGCAAAACTAATTCAAACCGATGGATTAGATACTGTTAAATGTGTCAAAATAATTTTGTCTTTCATCATCAGGTATCAAACTAACCAAGCACTGGGGTTTAGGAGTTGAATCTAGAACCCCCTAAGTTCATGCATATAAAGAACAGTCAGTTTCAAGGCTTTGAAAGTTGTTTCAAGAACTTGAAATAGTCTAGCTATTTCAAGCCTTTGAAACTGATTTGAACTTACTATCTCCCCCTTCATGAAAGACAAAACCACAATCTGTTTGGTACTATGTTTCTGCAAAAAATACTCATTAGCATATAGTACATTCACAAGATATGCAAAAGAAATCCAACTTATTAACTTACTGAAAATAATAGCAAATAAAAACAAAGTTCAGATAATTATACTGACCAAAAAACAGGTCAGGTCTCCTAGTAAGCAAATAAAAAACAAATAAAAACCTAGATTTCTCTCCCCCTATTGACTTTCATCAAAAAAGAATGACAAAAGACGTTGGATGAGAGTTTTTGGAAAGAGTTTTGGACTCTTTGAAAAGATACAGTTTTCAAGACTTTAAAAAGGATTTCAAGGCCTTGAAAAAGAGAAGAAAGAGTAGGCAAGAGTTAAGGTGTTCGGTCTTCATCTCCTTGCTTCCCTGCATCTTCTTCCTGACTATTTCCTCATCATCATCAACATGTTCTTCTTCCCGTTGAGCCACATTAACATCCTCAATGATTTAGCTTATGGTCTTGATCACACTGTTGAACAGGAAGGTTAACATTTCTAATTCCTTCCTTCCCTGTTTCAGTTTCTTCTTTACAAAAGACATTTTCTTAATCACTAAAGAACTTTTCTTATGATCTTTTCTTCTAGTTTCCACGCTGCTAGATTCTGACTCAGCTTCTTGAAATTCTTTCTCATTTTTTTCCATTATTTGATAAAGGATATGTTTCATATGATCTTGAAGTTGCATCTGAATCCGAGTCTTGAATGTAGATATTTTCTTTTCCTTTGCCCTTGTATGCTTTGTCAACCTTCTTCTTCACCTTCTTAGGGCTACCAATCTGAATCCCGTTCTAATTTTCTTGAGCAGACTCCACTGTCTTTTTCTTCTGGTTGGACACTAGTGTCTGATCTTTCTTTTCCTTCTTCTTGGGAAGAGAAGGTGCCATGTCTTCTGCAGTAGGTGTCTTTGAACTTGAATCTCCGCTGATGGTCTGAACCTCTTCCACTGTGGCCTTTATTTTTTTCTCTGTTTGAGCCTTTGAACCACTGATCATGTTTATTCTATCAGAGGCTCTTCTAGTGCTCATTAGGGTTAGGGGAGAAGAAGAGAAAGGTAGGATAGATACGAAGGAGAGAAAGAAAGAAGAAGATAAATAGAAGAGATTTTCAGTTTGAAAAGGAAACTAAATATTCTTCCTAATCCTTAAAGATATTCTTAATAAAAAAGATTCAAAATTTTGTGTTCCGTTGGAAATAAATGATATAATACCATTTGGCTAAAAAGGGATATTTGAAAATTGAGGGCCAATATTGAGCAATCATCTACAAAGATAACACCCTACATTGAAAGATCTAAATTATTGACTAACTAGCATATAGTCTTATTTTTCAAGGCTTTGGAATGGATTTCAAGACCTTGAAAAACTGTATGGATTAAAGCACATATACTCAAAGCTTTAAAAAGTTTTTCAAGGCTGTGAAAATAATTTCAAATCTTTGAAACACATAATACTTACATGATTCTCCCCCTAAACAAATGATTCTCTATTTAGCATGCCCAATTCCAATCTTAAGACTGAGAATATTTCATGTGGCAATGGCTTAGTGAAGATATCAACAAATTACAAGTTAGTAGAAACATATTCAAGAATAATATCACCTTTTTCAGCATGATCTCTGATAAAGTGATGTCTAACATCAATATTATTTCTTCTTGAATGCTGAACTGGATTCTTTGTAATTTATATTGCAGTTGTGCTGTCACACTTGATAGGTATATCTCTGAAATCAAGTCCAAGGTCTCTCATTTGTTGTGCTATCCATAAAACTTTTGAACAGTAAGCTCCAGCAACTATGTTTTCTGCTTCTGCTATTTATAGTGCAACTGAGTTTTGCTTCTTTGAATGTCTGATTAAAGATGATCCAAGAAATTGACAGCATCCTGATGTACTCTTTCTATCAACTTTATATCCTGCAAAGTCAGCATCTCAATAGCCACACAAAGAGAAGTTAGATTGTTTAGGATACCAAAGCCCCAAGTCTTTGGTACCATTGAGATATCTGAATATTCTCTTAACTGCAGTCAGGTGTGATTCTTTACGATCTGCTTGAAATCTAGCACACGTACCAACACTGAACATGATATGTGGTCTACTAGCTATGAGGTAGAGGAATGATCCAATCATACCTCTATACTCTTTCTTATTCACACTCTTACCAGATTCATCTTTGTCTAAAGACAATGTAGAAGTCATGGGTTCTTGATCTATTTGGATTGAGACATATTATACTTGTTTAGCAAATCTCATGTGTACTTGCTTTGATGTAGGAATATGCCTTTCTTCATCGGATGAATTTGAAGTCCAAAAAAGAAGTTCAATTCTCCCATCATGCTCATTTGAAATTCCCTGCTCATAATACTTCTTCTTGATTGTAGCTCTGAGCTAACAATCTAGCTTTGTTCCAGATTACCTTTCCATTCTCATCTTACTTGTTTCTGAATACCCATCTGGTACCAATGACCGAATGATATCTTGGTGGAGGATTTAGATTCCAAACATTGGTCCCTTCAAACTCGTGGAGTTCACTTTGCATAGCTATAATCCAGTCTGCTTCTTGTAAAGATTCCTTCAAAGTTTTAGGTTCTATAAGAGAGATAAAAGCATTAAAAGCACAAATATCATTGTGCCTTATTACTTGATTTATCCCCTGCTGTGATTAATAGCAGATTCACCTCCTTTCACTTTCATCCTAGGTGGATTAAAGGATATGGTATTGCTGACATTATTTCTCAAGAGTGGAATTCTAATGTCTCTTGAGTTCCAATGTTCAAAGTTAAAACAAATCTGAAATTGTGCAGGAAAAAGTTAAGATCATGGAGCAAGGCCCTCAAGAAAGGCCTTTTTGCAAAAATCAAATCCACAAAAGAGGAGATCAAGAGTCTCATATTGAAAGGCACTCAAGTTGACATTGATTTGATTCATTCACTTGAGCTCAATATGAATTCTCTTTTGGCTGAGGAGGAAGAGTATTGGAGGTTAAAATCTAGGCAAAAATGGTTAGCTACTGGTGATAAGAACACAACTTTTTTCCATGCTGCAATGACTCAAAGAAGGAGTAGAAATACTATTAAGGGGATCACTAACAGTGAGGGGATTTAATTAGAGGACATGAGCTCAATTATGCAGGAGTTTTCTCAATACTATTTCAAGTTTTTTCTCCTCTAATGATCCAAGTGACATAATGCCAATAATCTCAAATGTTAGAAGGGAAGTCACTCATCAAATGAACAGTTTCCTCATTGCACATGTGACGGATGAAGAAATAATGAAAGCTTGCTTTGATATGCCACAAGATAAAGCACATCGCTACAATGGCTTCACATCTAGGTTGTTTCAATAATTTTGGAGCATCGTTGGGCCTGAAGTGTGCATTGCAGTCAAAGAATTTTTCAAAATTGGAAAGCTATTGAAAAGCATGAATATCACACACATTGCCCTCCTGCCTAAGGTTAGCAAGCCTTATAATGTTAAGGACTTTAGGCCTATTAGCTTTTTTCTTGTGTTGTATAAGATCATTTCAAATATATTATCTAACACGCTCTCTAAAGGTATGGGCAGCATCATAAGAGAAAATCAGAGTTCTCATTGAGGGGAGGACAATTACAGATAATGTGCTAGTTGCACAAAAAATCATTCATCGCATTAAATCTATAAGGAAAGGGAAAGATGGTTGGCTTGCTCTTAAGCTTTACATGGTCAAAGCTTTTGACAGAGTCGGTTGGGAGTATCTTGAACAAATCATGCATGAATTGGGGTTCCACAAGAGGTGGATATCTTGGATAATGACATGTGTCAAAACAGTAAGTTTTAGAATTACTTTTAATGGTGAGATCAGTAACTTCATCACTCCTTCGAAAGTTTACGGCAAAGAGATCATGTTCCTCCTTATCTTTTTTACTCTCTGTGCTGAAGGATTGTCTGTCACCCTTAACTATTTTGAGCAGCAAAGATGGATATCAGGTATTAAACTCTCAAGATCTTGTCCTTCTATCAATCATCTTCTATTTGCATATGACTCTCTCTTGTTTTGTAAATCAAATTTCCATGAATGCAGTGTTATTAAATTGGTGCTTAAATTGTATAAGAATGCATCTGGGCAAGCTATCAATAGAGAGAAATCTGAATGCTTCTTTAGTCCCAATACTAGCTCTCTTCTCAAAAGTTTTATTCAGCACTTCTTGAGTATCACTAAAGATTTCAAGGATGGAATATATTTCGGGCTACCCTCTCTTATTGGGAGATCAAAATCCCAAACGTTGAATTTTGCTCAAGAAAGAATTATTGAGAAGCTCTCAGGCTGGAAAGAAGCTTTCTTAAGTTATGGAGGTAGAGAAGTGTTGATTAAATCTTTTTTATCCTCTCTGCCAATTTATGCCATGTCATGTCTTTCTTTCCTAGGAAGTTGTGCAATGAGCTCACCTCCATTATTCCCAGTTTCTGGTGGGGTTGCAAATCCAAAGAGGACAAGAAAATTCATTGGAAGTCTTGTGATTGTTTATGTGAAGACAAATCCGATGGTGGTCTGGGCTTTAAGGATCTGCATGCTTTCAATTTGGCTATGCTTTCTAAACAAGCTTGGAGATTAGTTGACGGAAACTTCTTCTCTCCTCAAAAAGTTGTTCAAAGGTAAATACTTTCCTAATACTTCCTTTTGGCATGCCCCTTCTTCTTCTAATTGCTCTTGGGTGTGGAAAGGAATATGTGAAGGAAGGAAAGTTCTCTCTTTGGGATGGAGATGGAGTGTTAGAAATGGGCAAAAGATCATGATTTGGGAGGAACCTTGGCTCCCAAATTCTGATTGCTCCTATGTTAATTCTCATAAGCCACCAGGTTGGAATTTGGAGAGGGTATCTGATCTTATTGATCACAACTCAAGAGCTTGAAAGTGGACATTGTGAAAGGGTTGTTTAATGATGAAATTTCATCGTTTGTTTTATACATCCCTGTTACAGGTGTTGAATGCGCAGACAAAAGAGTTTGGCATTTCTCTACCAAATGAAACTTCTCAGTCAAATCAGCATATAAAGTTATTAGAGATCATAGCAAGCAACGCAATTTGGATTTTGGAGGTCAGAGCTCAACAAAAAAGGCTTATTGGTCAAGGTTATGGCAGCTTTGTATACCTCCCAAGATCAATCTGTTTTGGTGGAAATCTCTTTATGAGGGACTTCCTGTGGCTGCTTCTCTTATTAAAAAAGGATGTGATGTTGATCCTGCATGTTATAATTGTGGAGAAGATATTGAAACTGAGAAGCATTTACTCATAGATTGTCCAAAGTCAAGACAGGTTTGGCTTTAATCTCCATTTAGATTTATCTCAAATCTGCCTGCATCTCTCCCTTCAAGAATGGTGGGTGCAAATCTTTGATATAATTGTGGAGAGCCATGATAATATGAAAGCTTTTTGTTTATTTGTCTTCTTTGTTGGGAAATTTGGAAATCCAGGAATGATTGGAGATTTAGCAGAATTAGTTGGAGGTTTATTCATGTTGCATCAAAAGCAAGTAACAAATTTTATGAATTTTTTTATACCAAATCACATTCTCCTCTGCCACTGCTCAATTTGAAGGAGAAAGTGTGGTCGTATCCTGATTTTACTGTGTTTAAAATTCACACTGATGCTGCTACTAAAGTGGAGCTTAGCCTTGGCAGTGTTGCAGTTATATTTGATGATCAATCAGGGGCCAAAATTGGTGGTATTCAGAAGATTTTTAAAGGTATCACAAGTCCTATCGTGTTGGAGGCTCTTGCTATTAGAGAAGATTTGATTTGGGCAATGAAAAAAGATGTTCCAGCAATTGGTATTTTCTCTGATGACAAATTTCTCAGTGAGTGCCTTAATGGGAAATCTTCAGATTTTAATATTAATGCAGGGCCTGTTATTGAGGATGTATCAAATTGGCATGTAATTTTCTTTGTTGTTTATTTTTCTCTGTTCCTGGAGATTTTAACAGTGATGCTCACTGTGCAGCTAAGATAGCTCTTATCTTGTCTCAGGATGTTTGCTACTGGCTTGTGTAAGCCTCTGTATTTTGCTGTTTGCCTTTGCTAATATAATGCTTCAGTTTTTTAAAAGAATACAAATCACTAGGAACCTTCAACTGCAACAACTGGTACTCTTCTTTTTCGTCCAATTAATTCTAAAGCGAATTTTATGGAACGGTCACTAATTTTTTTAAAGCTGTGTTGGGAAATTTAACAAAAAAAAGGAAGGTTTCCTTTCAAAGAGGAACAGCTTATAGATTATTACAAGTCTTTGCTCTCAACCCATGCATGTGAACTTTTGACCGTCGCGGGACTCTAGAACATAGTGTTTGACATGGTCTAGTTAACTCCAAAAGGTAAACTCATCAAGTGCTGAAAGAAGTAGAAAAATAAGTAGAAAATTTACGTATTCCTTAGGACATGCATCACTTTCATATGTGTCAAATAAATCTCGCAAGCACGCCAATAAGTTTGATTGCTATTGTGTGAGAGTGTGAGCCTAAGCGGAGTGGGAGTGTGAGACTTTTTCAATATTTACCACAAATTTTTAATTAAATTTGAGTGTGTGATCATGGATCAAGAGCATAGACTAGGGGTGGCAATTCGTGTCACGGGTAGTGTTCGTGTCGAGTCACATTCGTGTCGAGACCCATTTAGGTAAACCTAAACTCGACTCATATATAAAGCGTGTCTAATAGTATAGACCCTAACCCGATCTATGTAATAAACGGGTTACCCGTCGTGTAACCCTTGTATTTTATGTAATCAAACATAAAAAATACTATGAAATATAAGCAACAAGTATATACAATATGCCTTGCAAAAAGAAGTACAGGAGTACACAATTAAAAATGGGTAAGCTAATATCTAATATAAACAATCGAAAAAAAAAAAAACCTTTACTTGTGGCCATTATTTCACACTTCACGTGAATATGAAGCTTAAGTCGCAATCCACAAATAGTCGGAGGTGAGCAAAGGAAGAAAGGATCGTGAGAGAATGAAGAGATGCAAACCTACAGTGAACTTTTTATAGGAACAAATTAAGGTTATTTTATTGAGTTGGGCTCAAATAACAGTATATTAGCTTTTTTTTTTTTGAGGGAAAAACTAGAATTTTATTAAAAATCTGGGAGTGGGCTTGAGAGGCCCATTACATCATTCTGTATTACTTTATATGCCCAATGGGGCTCAACTGTGATCCACTCCTGGTCTAACTGAGTAGAGATCCCAAACTTAGCGTGTAAGTGAGCTACATTATTTGTGCTTCGTAAGCTGTACTCCATCTTGAAGCTGTTGAGTTGTCTCGAAAGCTCTACCGCCTCATTTAATAACGCACCTACTTCCGAGAGACTTTTCATTTTTCCACTCCTCATCCCTTTCATCTCCGTTACGATGGAGAGAGAGTCGGTCTCCATCTCTACGTTTCTGCATCCGAGCTTGAGAACAAACCTTACTCCTTCACATATGGCTTGTCCTTTTGCTGATCAAGATCTTGTTCGAAGGGCTAGCGGTTTGGAAAAACTAGCGATGAATCTCCCATCTCCGTCCCTGATGACCCCTCCTACGCCGACTTTCATCTTATTTGAATCCCTGACGCCGTCAACAATTACTTTGACGGACCCCCTTTTTGGTGGTCTCCAGGTCTGAGACGGCGAGATGTGATGGAGAGGAAGCTTGGTTTTGGCTGCTTCAAAGCTCGTTAGTTTCTCCGCTGCAAATCTGACTATGCTCTCTGCTCAATTCTTCTTGCTCTTGAAGATCCACTGGTTCCTGTTCGTCCAGATTCGTGACAAGCAAATGCAGATGAGTTCTAATCTTCCCTTCTTTGTTGCTGAGAATAACTTGATTTTCAATCCAATTGCTAAAACTGGTCTCTCTAGTCCCCGAGATCTTGATTTTGGAATGCTATTTTCCACACATGTTTGGCTATAGGGCATCGGAGGAAGTGATGGGTTTCATCCAATTTGGGAAGAGGTGTCTTCTAGGGATTTTATGTTTCCAGATCTTACTAAGCCACTCTTTGTCCTGGGAATTGGATTGTTGAGGTTGGGGCGCAGACTTCCTTTTAGCTATTTGATAACCAGAGCTAACACTGTACTCCCCTGAGTCTGTCTCTATCAAACTTAACACATATTTTGTTGGGGTCTTGGCTAGGGGGATACAAAGGATATCTTCGATATCCACTGGCCAAAACACGTGACTGAGTTTTAGCAAATCCCACTGCCCTTGGTCTTGAACTATGAAATTAATGACTTTAAACTGCTCTTTTGGAATAGTTGTAATTAGTTTACAAGGGAACTCTTTCAAAAGCCATTGATCAGTGAAGGCATTTACACTAGCCCCATCGCCAATACGCCACATGCTTCCTTCCTTGATCACTTCCTTACTGGAGATAATACTCCAAACATACAAACATTGTGATGAAGCTTCAATTTCTGATTGAAATATTTCTTTGTGAGAACTTGACTGAGCAAAGAATCTTTTTTTGTAGCAATCCTCCAAAATTGTTTTCCCAGCATGACTTGATTGAAACATTGGAGATCTCTGAAGCCGATTCCTCCACACTTCTTGTCAGCCTTCAACTTTTCCCAAGAAACCCAGGTAATGCCCTTCTCTTCGTAATCTTTTTCCCAAAAAACAAAAACCTCCTGCTCATGGTCTCAATATTTTTACAGATTGATTGGGGAATTTTAAAGCATCTCATTGTGTAGGTTGGAACGGCTTGGACGACTGCTTTGATAAGAGTTTCCCTTCCTGCAAAAGAGAGTGAGTTTCTTTTCCAACCTTTAAATTTACATTCAACTTTTTCTGTAACAAAATTGAAGACTAAATTTTTTTTTCCCAAGGAAGTAGGCGAACCCAGGTAACGATCGTGAGACTCCACCAATCCGACTCCCATGTAGCTGCTCAGCATCTGTGGCCGATGGGGATCCACATTTGCGGAAAAGACCACGGCAGTCTTCCCCATATTAATCTTTTTTCCCGGGGATTTTTCATACACTTGTAAAATTTGTAATATAGTATCCATCTCCTCTGTATTAGCCTTAGAGAATAGGATGCTATCGTCCGAGAAAAACAAATGAGTAATGGTAAGTCCTTGCCGAGATGCTGAGAGACCCAAAAGGTGACCTTCTTGATTAGCTGCTGAGAGGAACGCGACAGAACGTCACCACAGATTAAGAACAAATAGGGGGATAGAAGACATCCATGTCGAAGACCCCTTTGAGGTATGAGACTTCTCCACACACCTTTCCTTCTTAGTCAAAACTAAAACAAGACGTTGAGATACAATAGATAACTAGATCAATCCACTTGATACCAAAACCGTATGGTTCCATACAAGCACGTAGGAAATTCCACTCAACTCGATCGTAGGCTTTTGACATATCAATCTTCAACGCAAAGTAGCCTTTTTCATCTTTCTTCCGATACTTTATCGTGTGAAGTAATTCGTACGCAACTATAATATTATTCGTAATCAGACACATCGGGACAAAAGCGCTCTGATATTGGGTAATAATGTCAGCAAGGATAACTTTTAGTCTATTGGCCATTGTTTTGGTGACTACTTTATAAACAACAGAGCAAACACTAATAGGACGTAAATCAGACGGTTTACGAACCTCGTTAACCTTCGGTATGAGCGCCAGAATAGTTTATTGAAGTCCCTCATACTTCTCTTTCCATTAAGCAAATCCAGAGACAATTGCTCCACGTCCATGCCTACTATTCCCCATTAATATTGGTATAAGGTGGCTGAAAAACCATCGAAACCTGGGGCCTTTAAAGGCCCCATTTTTTTGAGAGCTTCTCTAACTTCTTTACTGGTGTAGGGGCTGTCCAGTTGAGCCCTGTTATGTCCAAAGACTAGATCCGGGACCTTTTCCAACAATGGTTCCATATCCGCCCTTAGAGGCTCTGTAGATGTAAAAATTTCAGTGAAGTATTTAGACAGAATTGGAATGACTTCGTCCTGTTCTGCTCTCCAAACTCCATGCTCATCCTCAAGACCTTTTAGTGCGTTACGAGCCTTATGAATAGTGGCTTTCCGGTGAAAAAAGCAGTATTTTTGTCACCCTTCTCTAGCCACTGAATAAGACTTCTCTGTACCCACATCTCCTCCTTCTTCAGACTTAACGAATTTATCTGAGCTTTGATATCTGAAATTGCAGCTCTGTTTGATAAGAAACCTTGACCTCTTTCCAGTTCTTCCAACTGTCTTCTAAGACTCTTCAGTTGTTTTGTGATATTGTTGACTTCACTTCTTTACCACTCCTTTGATCTCACTGCTAATTCAGCTAACTTTGTAGACAGGGGCAACTCCCCTCGCATCTCTTCCCAAACTTGTGAGATACACTCCCGACAGCTAGGATATTGAAGCCAAAATGCTTCAAATTGAAACCGTCTAGAGCTAGACTTCCGGCCTACTTGACTGGTCCATAACAGTTGGACCGGGCAGTGGTGACAAACTGTTGCTATCAGGTGATTAACCCTACTAGCAGAAAAAATAGCCATCCATTCAATCATACAAACGACTCTGTCAAGTATCTCGTAAATTATGTTCCCATTCCTAGGATTACTTTCCGAAGTGAAGTCCTTGTCACTATACCCCTAATCATGAAGGCTAAGATCTTGTAGCACTTGGCGAAACAAACTCGCTCCTTGCTCGTCAAAACTTCTCCCACCTAGCTTCTCCGATGACTTAGTCATGGCATTAAAGTCACGTAAGACGCACCACGACTTTACTCTAGCTTCTCCGATTCTTCTCAAGAGTTCCCAAGAATGATGACGTTCTCTAGAGTCAGGATTTCCATAAAACCCGGTCAATTGCCACCATGTCTGTGTTATATCATCAAAGATGTCACAGTCTATGTGTACACCGAGCTTGAGAGTACCTTGAATTTAAGATTATCACGCCAAAGGAGTTCCAAACCCCCACTTCTTCCTCTACAGCTTACAAACTTCCTTTTGTAGGACGCAAACCTTCTACTAACATCCCCCATTTCTTCCGCTGACAGCCTAGTCTCCATAAGAAAAACTAGGCTGGGGCCATGACTCCTCACGAGTTTGTGAAGAGCCGTAACATTTAAAGGGTTGCCCAGGCCACGAATGTTCCAACTTATAATACTCATTGGCTTGAGGCGGACCGACCCCCGTTCTATGCCTCTTCAGTAATTGCTATATCTCCATTGTCTCTGCTTGCAACCTTATCCCCTCCTCCGTCTCATCATTATATTAACTTTTTATTATAAAGTATTATTAGGCTTCAAATACGGGTTATAACTTGTCGTGTTGGCTTTAAATTTAAAAGGGTGACTTGTTTAAAAAGTGCGGATTACGCGGGATCTATATGGGTTTTGCGAGTCAACCCAATAAAACCCGTTAAATTTCGTGTTAAATCGTGTCAACCCGTTTACGACTCATACCTATATGACTAAACCCAAACTCTCTAACTTCTTGTCGTGTTCATATCGGGTCGTCATGTCAGTACCCATTTTGCCGGCCCTAACATAGACCATATGATGAGACATATGATGCTGAGCTGGCAGAGGCGATTATGGTGTCATTGAAATATCATGACATATCAGCGCAAAAGAAGTATTCAATGGCAACAGATTCCTAACTTGCGTGTTATCCTTAGCCATTTACTATATGAACCATAGCTCAGGCAGCTGCATGCATTAGAGAAAATATTAGACTGCAATTCCTAAAATATCTCAGCGCCCAAAACGGTGAAATAAAGCTTGCTCCATGTAACCACCCTTTAACCACAAATCCTGTCGCTTGGATATTCAAAAATATCTAATGAGATATTTTAGAAGTAGTAGATAATTTTGAATAGCCAAACGACATAATTTGTGGTTGAGATATTTTTAAATTGCCAAACGACATGATTTGTAGTTAAATGTGGTTACATGGATCAATTAGGACACTTTAAATACAATTTCGTTCTGACTTTTCTTGCTTGCAAATTTCAATAAGGAATTGAGAAAAATATCCAGACTTCGCTGGTTAAAAAAATTATGTGTTTTAGCTATATCGGCATGCTGCTTGCATTCAACAATTATATGTACTGACAACTTTTATGAAAGCAGTCTCTTGGAGCCTTTCTCACTCATTCCCTCTATTTCTGCATTTTGATCAATCCTACAGATTCCTATCTTGCTTTTTCTCCTTAGTCATTTACTATTTGAACCATAAATCAGGCTACATGCATAAGAGCAAATATTAATACTGCAATTCGAAAAATATCTAAGTGCCCAAAATGGTCAAATAAAACTTGCGTCATGTAACAACGTTTCAACCACAAATCGTTTGGCTATTTAAAAATATGAGATCCAAACGACAGAATTTGTGGTTGAAACATGGTTACATGGTGCAAGTAGGACACTTGAACTACAATCTTGATCAGACTTTTCTTGCTTGCATATATCAATAAGGAATTTAATTAAAAAAATGTCCAGACTTCGCTGGTTTGGCAAAAATTATGTGTTTTAGCTATATCGGCTTGCTGCCTGCATTCAAAAATTATATGTACTAACCACTTTTCTGAAGTCTCTTGAGGCCTTTTTCCCTCATTCCCTCTATTTCTTCATTTTGATCAGTCCTACAGGCTACAGATTCCTATCTTGGGTTTCTCATTAGTTGGTATTTAAACCATAGCTTAGGCTGCACGCATTAGAGCAAATATTAAGACTTTAATTCGGTATCAACGCCCAAGAGGGCCAAATAAAGCTGGCTCCATCTAACCACGTTCCACCACAAATCATGTCGTTTGGCTATTCAAAAATATTTACTGAGATATGTTTAAATTAGTATATATTTTGTGAATAGCCAAATGACAGGATTATGTGGTTGAGATAATTTTGAATAACCAAACGGCAGGGTTTGCGGTTGAAACGTGGTTACATGGATAAATTAGGAGACTTTAAATAAAATTTTGATCGGACTTTTCTTGCATGGGTATTTCAATAAGGAAGTTAATTGAGAAAAATGTCCAGACTTCGCCTATTTGGAAAAAATTATATTTTTTAGCTATATCGGCTTGTTGCCTGTATTCAACAATTATATGTATTGATTACTTTTCTCAAAGCATTATCTTGGGGTCTTTTTCCCCCATTACCTCTATTTCTGCATTTTCATCAGTCCAACAGATTCCTAACTTGTGTGTTCTCCTTAGTCATTTACTATTTGAACCATAGCTCAGGCTGCATGCATTAGAGCAAATATTAAGAATGCAATTCGGACAACATCTCAGCGCCCAAGACGTGCAAATAAAGCTTGCTTCATGTAACCACGTTTCACCACAAATCCTGTCGTTTGGCGATTCAAAATTATCTTTGGATAGCCAGCAACAGGATTTGTGGTTGACATATTTTTGAATAGCCAACCAACAGGAGTTGTGGTCGAAACGCGGTTACATGGAGCAATTATGACACTTTACACTTTAAATACAATTTGGATCAGACGTTTCTTGCTTGCGTATTAAAATGAGGAATTTAATTGAGATAAATATCCAGACTTTGCCGGTTTTAAAAATATTTTATTTTTTAGCAATATCTGCTTGCTTCCTGCATTCAACAATTATATTTACTGGTCACTTTTCTGAAATCAGTCTCTTGGGGACTTTTTCCCTTATTCCCTCTATTTTTGCATTTTGATCAGTCCTACTGATTCCTAACTTGGGTGTTCTCCGTAGTCATTTACTACTATTTTGACCATAGCTGAGGCTGCATTCATTAGAGCAAATATTAAGACTGCTATTCTGAAAATATCTCAGCGCCCAAGACGGCCACATAAAGCTTGCTTCATGTAACTGTGTTTCAACCACAAATCCTGTCGTATGGCTATTCAAAAATATATATTGATAGCTAGACGACATGATTTGTGGTTGCGATATTTTTTAATAGCCAACCGACAGGATTTGCGGTTGAAACGCGGTTACATGGAGCAATTAGGACTCTTTAAATACAATTTTGATCATACTTTTCTTGCTTGTGTATTTCATTCAGGTATTTAATTGAGAAAAAATATCCAAACTTCACTGGTTTGGCAAAAATTATGTGTTTTAGCTATATCGATTGGCTGCCTGCATTCAACAATTATATTTACTTGCCACTTTTCTGAAAGCAGTCTCTTGGGACTTTTTCCCTCATTTTTTTTTTTCTGCAATTTGATCAGTGTTACAGATTCCTATCTTGGGTGTTCTACTTAGTCATTTACTATTTGAACCATAGCCCAAGCTGCATGCATTAGAGCAAATATAAAGACTGCAGTTCAGAAAATATCTCAGCACCCAAGACGGCCAAATAAAGCTTCCTCCATGTAACCAAGTATCAACCACAAATTCTGTCGCTCGGCTGTTAAAAAATATCTACTGAGATGTTTTTGACTTAGTAGATTTTTTGAATAGCCAAACAACATGATTAGTAGTTGAGATATTTTTGAATAGCCAAACATCATGATTTATAGTTGAAACGTTGTTACATGGAGCAATTAGGACACTTAGAATACAATTTTGGTCAGACTTTTTAGATAAGCATTAAGTTGAGAAAAATATCCAGACCTCACCGGTCTGGGAAAGATTATGTCTTTTAGCTATATTGGCTTGTTGCCTGTATTTAACAATTATATGTAACCACTTTTCTGAAAGCAGTCACTTGGGGCCTTTTTCACTCATTTCTTCTATTTCTCCATTTTAATCGCTCCTACAGATTACCACTCTGAATCTTCTCTTTCATCCATTTAACTTTTTTGACTCGTATTTTGGTCAATGATATGGATTCGAAATGATTTGATTTTTTAATAATATTTTTCACCGTATAATAGAGCAACTTTTACTCTACAATACCATGAAAACATTATCGAAAAAGTTTATCATTTTGCTATCCAAATCACCGCGTCAAAGTGACCTGATGAATTGCGAAAAAAATTCCAATGAGTTGAAAGACAAGAAACAGAGTTGTAATCATTATCGTCTCAGTATTAGAACACCTTACACTGACTATGTATTAATATTAATTATTAACTAGAAGCGATCTGGAACGTGCAGTTCCAGTTTCGATTTGGAGTTACACTTTGAAAGAACGGTATCATTACAAGAGCTAGCTCCATTTGAATAATTAAAATAAGATAAAGAGAAAGGTACTAGTATAAGATAGGGTTCAGGTCATTTTGTGACCCATATTTTAATCATTTTTCATGCACTATTTAGCATTTCCGATAAGACTAATTGACTATTTTCCGGAATTATACAAAACTATGTTGTTTGCAAAACACGAGCATTTATTAAGAAACTTGTTAAATTAATTTACACAGATGAACCACCCGAACCTTATTCTATAACTTAACTTTTTCATCTCCGGATGACGAAAAGTCATAATCACTCTAACGCAATACCAACTTTAGGAAGCTAACTGTTCTGGATTGGTGGTGTCTGCAACTTTGCAAATTTGTGAAGACCTAGAGCAACACGCTCCCATTTGGAACATGATTCCCAATTTTATAAGCTATTTGTATTATTAAAATAATGAACATGACGCGGTTTGGAAGTGATTACTGCGCGGACGTGATTGAGCTGCAGAAACAAAGGAAGATGAGGGAAGAAGACTTAAGAAAATGCTCTCTACGTTTCAGAAATATATCAATACTCAAAAACTAACAATTAGAGTCATGGAAACCATTCTCATTGAACTTACAACAATGAGAAAGCATTTAACACAATTATATCTACTAACACATTTGGGTTAAGTTGTTTGCTCATGTTCCTACATTGAGAGGCAAGGACACCATTCTCATTAAACTTAGAACAATGTTGCAAATTAATGTTCCTTGAATTAGAGGAATTTATAGTGGGAACGTGGGCCTCTTATGGAGGGAGAGAGCCTCGTTCTGCAAAAAACTCCTCAATTGAAACAGCCTCATTATATGTACTTACTCCGCTTTTTCTGGATTGTCCTAGTTTGATTTTTTCAACACGTAATTGGGTCATTTTGACTCAGTGATTTAGATATCAAAATAATATTATTTTTTGAAGCTTTTTTCGTTGTGTTGTAGTATCAAGTTTAGTCTACGAGAACATGCAAAGATTATCAAATTCTTATATCGTTTTGGCAAATCAAAATACTGGGTCAAAGTGTCTCAGTGAATAGTGACAAAAAATGAAGTATGCTGAAAAAACAAAAAACAGAGGTAGTATAAGACTTGGACAGGACTTCATTAGGCTCTTTTACAGCCCTAGGGAGTTTAGACCATGTATGATGAATGTTTCTTGAGATGACTTTATCCATTGTTTGACTCTCACAACAAGTGGAGTGGCCAATATTACTAATGAACTTAAGGGTATGTTCAATCGTCCATGTGAGATTATTTTTTTAACATTCCAGCCCATGAAATTTTTCTCTAAGGACCTTTTCTCACCAAGACAGTCTGCTCTATCACATTCTCTTGTGATAGTCCCTGATAGTTTTTTTATACCAGCCTTAGATGCCTCATTCTCTTCTTCTAGTTTCTCACAATCTTCCACATAATCATGATACAATTAGAAAAAGAAATATCTTCTGTCATGCCTATTAGAGTAGAGGACCAAAATGCAACTGGTACCAAACTGATGACATGAACCATGGAGTTTCAGTAGCCGTCCGATCGCTTTTGAAGTTGTTTCAGCAGCCGTCCGATCCTTTCTAGCCGATCTATTTGAATAACAAGTGGAAAGGTGTCGTTCCACTTGATGCCGTTAGAAGCTCCAACCAGTCAGCACTTCCGAGCAACATGATTGGTCAAGCTCTGTCACTCCTACACAGCTGGCGTCCTAGTCAGCTTAATTCGTTACTATTTTAATTTATTACAATTTGACCCCAAGCTTATATAAGCTTCCCTCTTCAGAACGTGTCATTTTGATTTTGTAATATACAATTTCCATTTTCTATTTCTCTGCAACTATTCTTCTATCTTGCTTTGGTTTTCTCTCTCTTCTTCTTCTTCTTCATCTTCTTCTTCTTCATCTCGTTAACTCTGATATGGTATCAGAGCCTGGTTCCTAGCTCAATTATTTCTTCTCAAATAGTAGATAAGCTTCTGCAGATCATTTTGAGTATAGTGAAGGCTAGTTTCTGCAAATTTGGTGGAGAGAGCTAATGTGACTGGAAGTGGTCGCTCCGGTAGCAGCTCCGGTGGTGTTTATGGTAATGAATTCTCTAACTCTCCTTATTTCATTGCTAGCTCAGAAAATCCTGGAGTTGTTTTCGGCTCTTAGCTTCTTACTGGTGAGAATTATTATTCATGGGGGAAATCAATGAGAGTTTAAGCTAAGATTAAGCTTGATTTTATTGATGGAAGTCTTCTTCAGCCTGAGGTCACCTCTGAATTTTTCTTTTTATGGAGGAGGTGTGACAGTATGGTTATTTCTTGGCTTCTCAATTCTGTTTCTAAGGAGGTCTCTTGTAGTTTGGTTGGAATTTCTACAGCTAGAGAAATTTGGATAGATCTTCAAGAGAGGTTTTCTCAAGGGAATCACCCTAGGGTTTTTCAATTGACAAAAATGATAGCTAGTCTTAAACAAGGAGATAATACTATTACCATGTATTATACTAAGTTGAGGACTATGTGGGATGAGTTGTCTAATTACAAGACATTGCCTGCTTGTAGTTGTGGTGCTTTTGCTTTGATGTGACAGAGAAGAGAAGAAGAGTATATAATGCAGTTTTTGATGGGTTTGAATGAACAATATAAGGCAGTTAGAGAGCAGATTTTGGTAGTGGAACCTCTTCCTACTCTTAATGAAGTTTATGCCAAATTTGTTCAACATGAAAGACAATTAGCTATTTCTGTCACTAAAGTTGGCATTCTCCCAACTCCTAGTGTTGCAATGTATACCGATTCTTCTCCTCAAGTCTCTCCTTATCCTAATTCTTCAAATACCATACACTCTCCCACTCCCAATTATAAGAATGTGTGTCATCATTGTGGAGATACAGGTCGTGTGAAGAGCAGATGCTATAAACTACATGGTTATCCATCACATTACGAGAACAAGCCTAAAGTGAATAGTGTAGTTGCTGAATCTTCATTACAAAATACTACTCTCACATTGTCACCAGCTTAATGTAAACAACTTGTGTCTCTTCTCAGTACACAATTACACTCCAGATCCATTACCACACCTACCTCCCCCACTGAAGTTAATTCTGTCAGTCCTTATGATTGTATTTCTCATGTTCTGGGATTAGAATCACCTTTACAACATCATACCAAGACAGCTCCATCTACTAGCTTCAACCATCTTCATTTCATGGCTGGTATTTCTAGTTCCTTTTCTCTGCATATTTCTAAACTTTCACCTGATTTAGTTGCACATTCATGGATCATTGATACAGGAGCCACTGATCACATGTGTTGTAATCCATCTCTCTTTTCTGAAATGCACTCTGTTACTCATACAAATGTGCATCTTCAAAATGGAAAGTCAGTTAGTGTTTCTCATATTGGCACAGTGGTCTTGAGTGATAATTTCATCCTCCATCATGTGCTTTATGTTCGTTCTTTCAAGTTCAACTTGATTTCAGTGAGTAAACATACAGATTCCTCTTCTTGTGTGTTCACTTGTGAGCTGGATTACTGCACCTTTTATACAAAAGAAGACAACACTATTCTTGGAAAAGGACACAAACATGGTGGAATTTATCTCTTAGATTCAGTTTTCTTTGTCTCTACTACTTGTCTTCCTACAAATCCTATCTCTAACTCTGTCATTTGGCACATGAGAATGGGACATCCCTCATTTAAGCAAATGCAACTTTTGCAATCACATTTTCCAACCCCTCTTGACAAATGTAATGTTACATGTACTGTATGTCCTCTTGCTAAAAAAAAAGAAACTACCCTTTCCAAATGCTAATCACATTTCTTCTCAGCCTTTTACACTTATACATTGTGACACTTGTGGTCTTTATAGGGTTCCTACACCCTCTAGACATAGATTCTTATTGAATTTTGTTGATGATGCCACAAGACACACTTGGCTCTTTCTAATGCAGCATAAGTCAGATGCTGGTTCCATTTTGGTTAATTTCTGCAAATATGTTGCCAATCAATTTGGTCTTACTATCAAGAGGTTCAGAAGTCACAATGCACCTGAACTTCATCTAGCTGCTTAGTTTGCCAAAGAAGGTATTGTACATGAGCTTAATTGTGTTAATACACCTTAACAGAACTCAGTTGTTGAGAGAAAGCATCAACATCTCCTCAATGTGGCAAAGGCACTAAAGTTTCAGTCATGAGTTCCTCTTAGATTTTGGGGGTAATATGTCATGACTGCTACATATTTGATTAACAGAACACCAAGTGTTAGATTGCACAATAAGTATACTTATCAGATGCGGTTTAATTCACTACCAGATTATGCTACTTTGAAAGTTTTGGGATTTCTTGCCTTTGCTGCCACTTTACATCAATCTATGATAAAATTTGATCCCAGAGCTGCTAAATGTGTCTTTCTGGGTTATGTGTTTGGTACTAAAGGGTATAAGCTATATAATCTTGACACCGAGGAGTTCATTGTGTCCAGACATGTAGTATTTGAGGAAAGTGATTTTCCTTTCTTGACTAAATCTGACTTTTCGCCCTCATTCATTGACAATTTCTGTCTACCTTTGTCAGCACAAGACTCTCCATTCACATGTACCACTGATCCTTCTTCAGGGACATCACCTGCTTCTTCTCCTCCACCTGACTCTGTAGTGCCTCTTAGATATGTCTTAGTTCATCCTCCAGCTCCTAGAAGATCAGGCAGAGTTATTAAGCAACCTTCTCATTTACAGGACTATGTGCTTACAAGGTCTTCTCAGAGAGCTGCTTCTGTATCAGTTATGATATTTGTGAATATCTTTCTCCTCCTTCAGCTCACAATCATAAGACATTTATTAGCCAAGTTATTGACACTTTTGAACCCACTAAGTATACTGAAGCAGCCTCTGAGCCAGCTTGGGTTTCAGTTATGCAGCAAGAACTAGCTGCTCTTGACAGAAATCAAACTTGGAAAATTGTTTCTCACCCTCCTGGTGACAAGGCAATTGGTTGTAGATGGGTGTTCAAGATCAAATATAAAGCCGATGGCACTTTAGAAAGATATAAAGCCAGATTAGTGGCTAAGGGTTTCACTCAAACTCAAGGTATTGATTACTTTGAAACGTTCTCTCCAGTTGCTAAATTGCCTACACTCATGTGTTTGGTTGCTCTAGTTGTCATGCATAATTGGTATATGGTGCAGCTGGATGTCAACAATGCCTTCCTGCATGGTGATTCGTTAGAAGAAGTCTATATGCAGTTGCCTCCTGGTTATGTACTTCCATCTTCTTTTGCCAGTTTATCTACTCCAGTTTGTAAGCTGCAGAAAGCTCTATATGGTCTCAAACAGGCTTCTAGACAGTGGTATGCTAAGTTCAGCTCAACTCTTCATCATTTGGGTTTTCATCAGTGCAAGACTGATTACACATTATTTGTCAAGTGTTTTTTCTACAAGGTTTCTGGCTATTCTGGTTTATGTGGATGACATTTTGCTTGTTGGCAGTCATACTGATGATATTTAGCAACTCACTACTACTCTCAATAACAAGTTTCAGCTCAAAGACCTTGGTTCTCTGCATTATTTTTTAGGCTTTGAATTTACTACTTATTCAGCTGGTCTCTTCATGAATCAACAGAGGTATGCTCTAGATATTCTCAAATGCAGCTCTTATCTCAAGTGTAAACCAGCTTCTACTCCTTTAGTTGCTAATACACATTTTAGCAAATATGATGGAGACCTGATCTGTGCTACTCAGTTCATAAACTTAGTTAATTGGTATCTACACCAACCACCTCCCACCTTACTGCTTTGCATCATGTCTTAAGATACTTAAAAGGGACAGTGAGTTTTGGTTTACTTTTCTCCTCCACATTGTCCTTATAGCTCACAACCTACAGTGATTCAGATGGGGTGGTTGTCCTGACAGCAGGAGGTCTACTTCTGGCTATCTGGTCTATCTTGGTCATTCTCTTATCTCCTGGAGGACTAAGAAACATCAAGTGGTTTCAAGAATTTCAACTAAAGCTGAATACAGGAGTTTAGTACACACCTCTTGTGAACTTCAGTGGTTGCTGTTTCTCTTATCTGAACTGAAGATATCTCTTCTTGGTCCTCCTCTTGTTTTGTGTAACACTAGCTCAGCTATCTCCATTGCTCAGAATCCAGTCTTTCATGAAAAAACCAAATACATTTATTTGGGTTGTCATTTAGTCAGAGACCTTTTCCATGGTGGTATTCTTCAGCTGCAGCATGTTTCCTCTTCCTCTCAGCGGGCTGATCTTCTACTAAGCCTCTTCCTGGTCCTCTGTTTGAAAGTTTGGTTTCCAAGTTGGGAATGTGCTCTCTCCCCTGCTCAAATTGAGGGGGGATATTAGAGTACAGGACCAAAATGCAACAGGTACCAAACTGATGACATGAACCATGGAGTTTCAGTAGCCGTCCGATCTCTTTTGAAGTTGTTTCAGCAGCCGTCCGATCTTTTCTAGCCGTTCTATTTGAATAATAAGTGGAACGGTGTCGTTCTACTTGATGCCGGTAGAAGCTCCAACAAGTCAGCACTTCCGAGCGACATGATTGGTCAAGCTCTGTCACTCCTACACAGTTGGCGTCCTAGTCAGCTTAATTCGTTACTATTTTTAGTTTATTACAATTTGACCCCAAGCTTATATAAGCTTCCCTCTTCAGAACTTGTCAATTTGATTTGGTAATATACAATTTCCATTTTCTATTTCTCTGCAACTATTCTTCTCTCTTGCTTTGGTTTTCTCTCTCTCTCTTCTTCTTCTTCTTCATCTCGTTAACTCTGATAATGCCTTATGTAACCAACACCCATTCCTTGATTGTTTCAATGTAGTTTACACAATCACAGCAGAGAGATGAAGGAGGATTAGGAAAGTACAACACCCCCATGGTGTCTCTGCTGAAAAGGAAGAATTCATTAGGGTTATCTTTGCGACTTGAGACATCTGAGGCTTCATTGTTAATCCAAATTTCATCGAAATTAAAATTGCAAGTATTGAAAGAAATTGAAGAGGTGTACTTGGAGAGAACTCACTCACTCTCGTGTGAATGCAGTGGATTTCATAATCTTTTGATGTGTCTGGGTCATCAGAATCATCAATCCGGCTTCTTTCTACATAGTTTCTTCATAAATCAGAGTGACAATCTTGGCTTTTGAGAGGCTTGGAAATTATCGTAAGGTGTGTCCAATCGTTCTGCAGTCCTAACACTTGAGCACTCTATTTTGATGTGTCATGCTTGATCCACTTTGTCCATTCCCACTATGTCTTCTGCGACCAAAGCTTTTGCTTGCTGGAGACGTCTACTTTCATGCTGACTTTTTCTTTAGAAGTTGCAAAAATCCTCTAGTTAGAAGGGAGATCTCCTATTTAGACATATCATCCTATGAATATGATTCCTTATTGGAAACATATCCCTCAATGGTGAACTATTATTGTATGGATTAAATTGGTGACCAAGTACCTAAAAGCATACTCATTAATATTCTCACCAAGGTCTTCCTTGAGACCAGCACCTTGCAGTGCACATGAGAATTCAGCGAATGCAGAATCTTCTTCACAATCTGTTGTCGTTCAAACACCATATCCAACTCGATGGCTTTATCGCACAGAGCCTGAATTCTTCCGTAGTAGGTCCAAAACATTTCTCAGCCTGCTTGACGCACTTCCCATCAAGTCTTCAGGGTTGTCTGCTTGTTCTCCTTCACGAGGATGTTTCCCTTAAAGGTGGATTCAAGTATATCCAAAGCTTCTATAGCTGTTTTACAGGCTCTCTGCATGTTGTACTAGTTCACTTAAAATCACTGTCGATGAGATATTGGGAAACATTGTTGGCTTTCGGGAACTTCCACTGTGCTTCATTGATTTATCCAACTTGTTTTTCACCTCATACTCCCGTGTACAATCCTTCAGCCTTATTTCTCAGGCGATACCGCATTATTTGATTTGGTGTACCGCAGTACGAACTACTGGAACCTCCAGTGTTGTTTCTCATCTTGTCGTACAGCGATACCAAAAGGAGTGAAACCGCGCTAACATATACATCTATCGATTTTTTCTTCTTGTCCTTGCTTGGTGCACCGTGTTCCTTCTGTTTCCTCCGTTATACATATTTCCGCATTTCATCTATCATTTGATCTTAACCAATGACCTATTAGACGAGAACTAAATGTTTCCTCATATTATCTCTCATCAGTTCTTAACGAAATACCTAATAGGCGAGAGCCGAATGAAGGTTTAACCTCCCCTCAAACCAAATTAGCCTAGGTTTATGGCTGAGACATATAGGAGAATTAGAGAAGGACCCGCTCCACCACCGATCATTTTAGTTGATGAAGCACATGAGGAGCAAGAGGCCTACGATCCCATGGATCAATTTCAACTTGCTATGGACTATAATCATGCACTCCCAAACCCTCCCATTCATTATCCAAATTCTAATCAGCTGAGAACCCAGTCAGGATCGTAATGGGGGGTAAGTGCAAGCCACACATTCAGATATTGCACGGGAAGCCTGTGCAAAGCAAATATTAAGAGAGCACATCCATTGTGTATATGCATTCACCCAGCAGGCACTTCTGGCGTTACGTGAGCCATACCTTCCATTTCTTGAATTTCTTCCCTATCGATCCGACGATTACTGGCACCGCGATGATGACGCATGTTCCTCTGGCTAGTTAGTTTCATTCCATGAGGGCATGACATCCTTTAAGTGCGGGGGTTGTGAGTCTTGCATCGCCAGGTCAACATATAGGTTCGTTTATTTTTTTAAGTTTGTTTAAGTCTTTTCCTTTTTAAATTTAATCTTTATTTTTGCGTCAGCATGTTTTATTTATTTAGAGCCAACCCACCTTTTAGTGTTAGTAAAACTGCATTTAGAGTGGTTTCTACATGTAAAGTTAAATGCAGAAACAAAGAATAAAAATAAAAAATGGTTTTAGAGAAAGGGAAACTATCTTGAAGAACAAATGCCAAAGAGAGTTCTATGATAGTATCGGCTTAGTGCACGAACCCTAGTTCTCCAAGGACATTTATAGGAAAGCATTTAATGGATCCGAGCATAATTAAAAAAATGGTCTCCGGGGGATGTGTAAGGGTGAGAGAAGGCAACGATGCATTAATTTTCGAAGGTGATTCGCGACCTTACACCATGATCACAAGAGTAGGAGTGTTATTGCGCTTCATCTATAGAACATCTGTTCAGGGGGTGAAAAATGAGTTAATTGGTGGATGTGTCAGACTTTTCTCCTCTTCGGAGTATGGAGGGTTAGGAGGGTTAGACACATACTTATTGTTTAGTCTTCCCAAAGTACGAGACGAGTCTGGGGGTGTCGACAGAGACACTTAACCAGATTTGCAGATTTACTCCACCCCACAATTTTCAGTTCTGCCACTCGAGTCTTAGAAATTTTCTTTCAGCTTATTTAGTAGATATTTAATTTTCAGTTATTTAGTAGAAACTTTGAGATGATAAAACTTGAATTCCCCTCCTATTACAAAAAAGGTTAATAAAATGAATGTAAGTTCAGCTTGTTTCAAAGGCTTGAAACAGCTTTCAAGGCCTTGAAACTGCTTTTAAGGGTTTGAAACAAGCACTGCAGAATACAACATGAACTAAGGGGGATCTTTTGATTTCATTCCAACTCCTAATCTCCTATGATTGATTATATGTTACTAGATGATGAAAGACTAATCATTCTACTACTCTAAACTCTGATTAATCTATCTGTATGACTAACTTTTGCAGGAATATACAGTTGCCTATTTTGCAGCAATTAGTTCCTAAACTGAATGTTGAAGAAATGGAAACTGATATGATGATTTGATTATGTGTTGGTTTAATCTGATATGGACCTTCCTAACTTACTCCTAAACAAGATCAAAGACAATATCTTTGAAGATACAGAGAAACTAGCCGTTGGAAGAGTGGTGAGAAGAGTCAAGATTTGAAGCTGATTTTTAGGAAAGTTTGTTGAGAATAGGGAATACACATAGACATTACCGATGATTGACAAGAAACCAAGAAGGAAATTTACATCACTCAATCCAATCATCTGAAGAACACTGCATTCTCACTGAAGACTTAGTTCTCATTGTTCTTCTCTTCGAATCTTTATTTGTATATCATTTAGATAACACTTCTAGTTCTTATTCTCGTGGATTGTTCAAGGTAAACAATAGATAATTATTATTTTATCAGTTAGCTAGAGCAGGTACTAGATAGGTTAGTGAGAACCACAAGCTGTAACATAGTAAAGCAACTCTCTGTGCTTGAGATCTAGGGCTTAGCTTTTGATTAATCAGAATTGAGTTGAAAATCCTGTAGGGATTAAGTCCCTGAGGTAGAGACTTAGGTCCAAGGAGACTGAACTCTAGAAATCACTGTGTCTCTTTCACTTACTTTACTACTTTTTACTTAGCTCATACACTACTCCAAACAGGTTTCTGTTCAAGGGCTTGAAACTCATTTCTAGGCCTTGAAAACTATCAGCTTCTCTTTTCTTTCTGTTTTGATTCCAAGGACTTGAAACTCATTTAAAGGGTGCGCCTTGAAATACTTGATGCACTTCACAAACATATTTGAAATCACTCAACCCCCCCCCCCCCTCTTCTAGAGTATTGATCCTATAGTTATTCCTACATTACTGTCCTTCAATGAAGAAAAAGAAAGAAAAATAGCGATGAATGGAGCTTTTTTTTATAGATTATTCAATATTCATATCAGTTATCGATATTAACCCATTAAGTAGAGATTAAAGTCACTTTAGAGATTAAAGTTGATGATTATTTCACATGGCCATCACATGGTTAATTACAGAGCATATGTTATACGATGGGATTTGGAAGAGCAGGGTGGATCCTTAGGAGACCATAACTATTTAACCATACCTTAGTGAGGGGTAGGACGAATTTATAAGAAGGTAAGCGGGGACTTGATAACTTTTAGAATTAAATTTAAGGAGATTTCTCAATCTCGAAGAAAATAAAATTTTCACAAAAAAGATTTTAATCTAGTAAATTAGTTTTTATTGTTTATTTAGAAGAGTACTGTAGGGTTTTGATTCATGGATCGCGCAGACGGAAGCATAATCAAACAAACAACCATGCAAAACCCTCCAAGGATCACAAGTCTAGATGCATAACGAAAGTAAAGGTAAGAAATCATAAACACACCTTTGGGTTCTCCTTGATGACTTCAAACGCGAATAATGTCACGTTCTCTGTAGTTGATCCACGCCTAGAGTTGATCCTAGATCTCCCAAACTCCTTGGTGCTAGCCCGGATTAGGAAGAGGATGAAGGAATCACGCAAAACGAGACGAAAGAGGGGCTTCGGCCCTCTTTTGGCCGACGGGGTGAGGGCGGCGGCAAGGGGTCGGGTCGGCCTCCTTGTTGCTTGCTCTCTCTCCCAACACTTCAAAGGATTCGGATTTTGCCCTCATAAGGTACACAAATCCATATCTACTGTAATCATCAGTAAATGTAATGAAGTAGACATAACCACCCCTGGCAGGCGTGGCGAATGGCCCACACACATCTGTATGTATGAGCGCCAATTGCTCACTAGTCCTCTCACCTTTCTTATTGAAAGGGGACTTTGTCATTTTTCCCAATAAACAAGCCTCACATGTCTCATATGATTCAAAATCAAATGAGTCTAGTAATCCATCCTTATGGAGTCTAGATACACGTTTCTCATTTATGTGGCCTAAACGACAATGCCATAAATAAGCAGGATTTAAATCATTTATTTTAATCCGCTTGGTATTAATGTTGTAGACAGGATTGCTTAGATCAAGGACATAAAGTCCATTAAATAATTGCGCACTAAAATAGTGAATATTATTCAAATAAAAGGAACAACAATTGTTCTTTATTGAAATAATAAAACCATCCTTGTCCAAACAAGAAATAGAAATAATGTTTCTGCTCATAGCAGGCACAAAATAGCAGTTTTTTAATTCTAAAACTAATCCTGAAGGCAGAGATAGCTCGCACACGCCTATGGCCAACGCAGCAACCTTTGCTCCATTCCCAACGCGCAGATCTACCTCCCCTTTATCCAATCTTTTACTTCTCTTTAGATCCTGCATATTTCGACAAATATGAGATCCACATCAAGTATCTAATACCCATGATGTAGAGACAGTCAAATTGACATCTACAACAAAAATACCTAGTGGTGGTGGAATCACTATTCCAAGCCTCTTGTCCTCCAGATATTTTGGGCAGTTCCTCCTCCAGTGTCCAGGCTGACTACAGTAGTGACATTCACCCTTAGTCACTACCTTGGCAATGCCACCAACAGGCTTAAGGGCTGGTTCCTTGGACTTGGCAACTGACTTGCCTTTGCCCTTGGAGGAAGAGGCAAACCTTTTTCCCTTTCCTTTCTGCACCATCATAATGGCCTTGCCCTTACCCTTGTTGATGCTCTGTTCAGCCGTCCTCAACATGTTGAGCAAATCTGGCAGTGGTTTAACGATCTCGTTCATGTTATAGTTCATAATGAACTGCCCATAACTCTCGGGCAACGATTGCAACACGAGATCGGTTGCCAACTCTTGGCCGACCGGGAACCCGAGCCGGGCGAGATTCTCCAAGTACCCGATCATTCGGAGTACATGGGGTCCCACCGGGTTCCCTTATGCCAGATGACATTTGAACAGTGCCTTTGAGACCTCATACCTCTCTACCCTCGCCTGCTCTTGGAAGAGCTGCTTTAGATGTTCGATCATATCGACAGCATTCATGTTTTCGTGTTGCTTCTGAAGCTCAGAAGTCATGGTGCAAAGCATAAGGCAGGCCGCATCATTAGCGTCATCAACACGCTTTTGATACGCCTTTAAGGCAGCAGGTGTCTAGTTCTCTGGACCTTCTGGAACATGCACCTCTATTGCGTACAGTTTCTTCTCTTGCTTGAGAACAATTCTCAAGTTTCTGTACCAATCAAGAAAGTTAATTCCAGAGAGCTTGTCCTTCTCAAGGACAGATCGTAGGGAATGTTTTGAACTCGATGAGTTGTTTGCCATTTGGAATTCTACAAAAAGGAAAATACGCAAGTCTTAGTATTTGTGAATTTTTGACTATATTTAATAATGGCTAGTTTATTAAATATAGCTCCCACTATTTTTCTACGGATTAATAACCCTCAAGATATTAATGCGGAAAATATCCTTATATTTTCTAGTGGGCCAAGATCCATCTTTCATCTCCTTATGAGCTTGCTTTGGCAAGTCACCCATAATTTGACTACTTTAGGTAGGAACAATTCCAATTGCATCCCATATGCAACTCTTGGTTCAATTGGGCAAATAACTCCTTATTTATCCATCCTTATGGATAATCCCAATTGATTGCCTCTAGGTTTCTTAATCAAATTAATAGCCTAGTTGTGTTCAACCTCTTATCTAAACAATTGCACATTGTTACGTGCCATCGCATTCCATCATTATGAACCAAGTCGCCATGCTTTGGCCCGCATGAACTTGATAAATAATGATTATAATGAGTGTTTAAATAACGAGAAGGCAAGAACACAATATTTAAAATTTGAGGGATTTTAAATTAAATTTTTAATAATTGTTTTGTTGATCAATATCAACTAATCTACCTATTTGAGTTTGGGCACAACTCCAAATAATAGATCCGGGTTGTCTAATTATCTTATTATCCTAATTGCATGCATCATCCATACACCAACCACACAAATAATAAGATAATAAATAAACAACCACATAACAGAAATTAAACGTGATGTGGATATGGCCTTTTCTAGACTAAGATAATTCCAAGCCAATGGAATTATCTATGAACCCTAAGCAAACACATCTCCATGCGTCTTGATCTTTTGGTCCATCCTTCATCGTCTTGTGGATTGCTCCATGCTCCATGCTCCATCTTTTGTGGCTTCTTTGGCTTTGGGCTTCTTTTCTCCAATCTTGGCTAACAATCTACTTTATCTAGCACTAGCTAACATCTATATTAAATAAAATAAATCTCACAAGTTGAGAAAAAAATGGCACGCAGGCCATAAAACCCTAATTAGTTATTACAATTAATTGATCAGCTCGCAGGCCGTAAAACCAAACCACAAAATTAAACATCCACATCAAACCACATCCTAAGGCCATATCCAATCACCATGCGATTTGCACATAAACAGTTAAAATCCACTTTTAACGCGCTTGGTCAATTTTAATTGATTTTAGGATTTCTAGGGTTAAAACGGTCCATGGGCCCAACAATCCAATTGCCCGGGCCCATTAAAGTGAACCACAAGGCCCTAGGGCCGGCCCGACCCAAAACCCGCAAGCTAGGCCCGCGGGTTAGGGCCGCCCGGCCCCTTAGGGCGGCCAAGCTTGGGCGGCAAGCTAGGGGGCGGTCCCTAGGGGGGCCGAACCTCCTCTTGGGGGTTGTTTCCAAAACAACTCCCTTGCTTGGAGCCCAAGTTTGGTTGTTTCCTTGTTTTGGGAGAACTCCTTCTTCCCCAAGGATGCCCAAACCCTAGATCTAAGATCCTAAAATTTCTCAAACTCACCAATTCATGCATCCAATGCAAAAATTGGATCTTGTTATGAGTAATTATTGACAAATTGCATCCCATGCTTGATTTGTCTTGTTTTACGCGATAAACAATCAAATTAAGGTGTAAAACAACAAGAATGTAACACATAAACTACGTTTATGCTCTATGACCTGTGGCTTTGATACCACTGTAGGCTTTTGATTCATGGATCACGCAGACGGAAGCATAATCAAACAAACAACCATGCAAAACCCTCCAAGGATCACAAGTCTATATGCATAACGATAGTAAAGGTAAGAAATCATAAACACACCTTTGGGTTCTCCTTGATGACTTCAAACGCGAATAATGTCACGTTCTCTATAGTTGATCCACGCCTAGAGTTGATCCTAGATCTCCCAAACTCCTTGGTGCTAGCCCGGATTAGGAAGAGGATGAAGGAATCACCCAAAACGAGACGAAAGAGGGGCTTCGACCCTCTTTTGGCCGACGGGGTGAGGGCGGCGGCAAGGGGTCGGGTCGGCCTCCTTGTTGCTTGCTCTCTCTCCTTTCGTTCTCTCCCACTCTTGTTATGTTCACTAATGAGCATAATTTATGAGGAAGGAAGGAAGGAGGGTCCTTTATATAGTCCAACAACTCCTTGTTAACTACCTAAAGGACTTATTCTAGTCCAACTAGAATTCAATTTAGTCCCTTCCTTGCAAATTAGTCCCTACTAAGTTTGCAAGGGTTTTCAAAGTGATCCTTCTAATTAATTAATCCAATTTATTAATTCCCAAATCTAGTTCAACTCTATATAGCGTGTGACCCCATAGGTTCTATCTAGTTGGTAGCAACTATTTGCTAATATGGATCGGTTTCTAGCAAAACATCCATTCTAGCCAACTAATAGAATAGTCATCTTGACAACCTTTGTACAAGTAATTGTCTCATCCCTTTGCCTCCATATCCGGATTGGACACGAGACATAAAAGTCACACTCGTATATCCAATCCATAGTTTCTCGATCTATGGGAATAGCCTTATTTGTGCAAATAACATCAATATCCTATATTGATTTATTTGAGTCTGGCCAGACATTCTATAAGCACTATCCCTCGAGTGGCCTAGGATATTTGCTCCCGTTATGTGGGAGGGGCAAATCCTCTCTACGTCCACTACGATCTCTAAGCTTGCTTTTCATTGTATCCAGTACACGCCTTTATAACTACCCAGTCACGGTGTAGCGTTTAACGCTACCAAGATCACAATGATCCACAACTAGAATATCTAGTGACTTCAAGTCTAAGGATGACAATACCATTGCACCGCGAGAAGCACTTGTGACTCAACATAACATGTATGTAGCCTTCTCGGAAATGGGTCAATCCAGTGCAACATTCCGTAATGCACACCTATGTGTTGGATCGTGATATCTCCATATCAATCCAACCCCATACTAGTCTATAGATTATTGTCCCATTAATCATTATACTTGACTAAGGATATTTAAGATAAACAACACAATTGTAGATTTAAGGACTTCATTATATTAAATATCCAATAAATAATAAATGAATTTTCTAGCCATATACAAATTCATACTAAACTAGATTGCCTCTAGGGCATCTATTCCAACAAGTACTTAGTATCCTTCAACTTCTGTCTGAGTCATTTTCTGTCTTAGTAAGTTGAGTCGTAATAGAGTCAGTCCAAGCGAGGATGATTTATGAAAAGTCTGGGGGAAGATGAGCTCTTGATTCTATTCATAATTCGAATAATCGTCGGAGTTTGCTCGAGCAGAGCAAAACCATAGTGTGGGGGAGTTGAAAGCACCGAATTTGGTACTATTTTCTTTCCCAATTTAAGTGGGATTTACCTCTGATTCAGAGCATTTTCCTTTAATTTTGACATATTTAGCGTTCTTTTCACCTTTGTGGTAGTACGAGAGCATTTCATTGTTTTTCACCAATTTTATGCTAAAAATACTTTATTTGATGTTAATTTATTTCCACTCTACAATCTCGGTTATGTGTTCTTGTTTTTCAAGAATATAAGTCATGAAAATGAGCATAATCAAGGAGGTAAAAGCATGGAGACGAGCTTCAGAAAGCACAAAAGGAGAAAATGAAGGGAGAAAGGAGCTGAGGAGAAAAGCATCGTGATTAGGAGAAGAAGAGTTTTGGAGCGAACACGTCCCCACCATGGTGATAACATCACCCCACCATTGTGAGAGAATTTTCATCGCGGGACTCTACAGAATGGCCCACCATTATGAGAATCATGCCACCATGGTGAGGGAGAGGATGACAAACAGATCGAGACAAGGAGGAAGGTCATAACCATGGTGTGACGAAGCCCACCATAGCAACAGCAGGGGAACGGCGCACCAAGGAAGGCGCAAACATGTAGTTTTTTGATAACTTATGAAGATGCCTTCATTCTTCGGTTCACTCTTCACCTTAAAGTAAGCCCTAGTCTCCACTGTTTGGCATCCTATTGCCTTATTACCAAGAGAAGAATCCATAGTTTGTCAGAAGTTTGTCAGTTTGTCAGTTTGAAGATTTGGAGATTGGAGCAACTTTTGGAGTGAAGAAGGCTATTGACTTATCCACCGGATACCCCAATACTTTTATTTCTCTTGCTCTGTTGAGATTCTACCATGAATATTTCGTGGATTCTATGGATTTTAATCCATCATGAGTACCTAAACATATTTAATTAGCGCTTAAGTTGGGTTCCTTGGACATGTTATTGAATGGATAATTTGGTGATCATTTGCATTGGACTTACACAAACTTTATGAATGTTTGTGTTGAGAACCGATCTTCAAGAATGGCAGTTGGGAGCCTTCTATAGGAATAACATAGCGAGGTGTGATAGTAGCCCAAGGAAGTGATGCCCCTATGAGCGAAAGTAGTGACATGCGTGGCCCCTAGAGTAATCAACTAAAAAGATATTTTTTGTGGGAATCAAAATTGTCCTAGAAGTATTAAAGACACAAATTAAGTATCCAAGATACATAGCATGTTCAAGAACCCCAATGAGTTTCCCTATTCGCCTTTGTTTTGCTGTCTAAATCAATTGTTTATACCAGACTTTACTTTTATCCAAGTAGCTTTGGTAAGGAAACAACCAAAAGAAACCATCACTTTAATTAACAAAAACGCTACCCTCTAGTCCTATGGGTTCAATATAAACTTGCTGCTTATCAGGAAAACCTGCTACAATAGATACAGCGAACTTGCAGTTTTAAAGGATCAACATTTATTAAAATTCAGAACACCCTCTGCTAACAAAACCAGCGGTGCTCGTTCCAAAGTCACGATTTATTCTTAGAACGTTGTTTTTTAGATATATGAATGGTTTTACCCAATCCTCAAGCCTTCATTCTACCCCAAAACTATTTTTCTAGATTAGACTAATACTTCAATGAATTTCTTCCTGCATCAGTCACCCGCTCGTCGAAAGAACTCGTCCTCAAGTTCAGCGTAGGCTCATGAAAGAGATTTTCAACCAAGAATGGATGGCAATATAAATATGGAACATTTATTGATGAAATAATATTTTCTAATGGAACTCGACCTCACAAAGGAGAATTAAAGACGTTAAATACAAGATTTAACGTGGTGCGTTAACGAAATTGTTAATAACGTCCACGAAAAAAAGAGAAATCAATTATTTTCTTGATAACCGTGTTTAAAATGAACCTATGCATCGTCCTAAAGCAATGCTCACTTAAATAGACCAAAAGGATACCAAGTAACTTTTTTTTTCAAAACAAAATTTGCAGCCCAAACTAGCTCATGCGAGCTCAGGTTGTGATGCGAGCACAGTGGAAGCTCATGCGAGCTTAGCTTCAACTCGTTCAAGCACTGCATTTGTTCGTGCAAGCTCAGCGTTCAACTATCTCTTGCATCTTTGTCCCTATACATTTCCAACGGCTTGTGTTCGTACCAATACTTGCAGTCGCTTGTGCGAACATCCATTCAAGGAAAAACTCAACATAACAATATGCATTAATTCAATTATCACATATTCATCTTCATCATGAGTCAAAACATTCTAACAAATTAGAATCATAAATTACCTCAAATTGAATAGCGGCATTAAAATTATGCTCTACATCTTCCATAATAAACTTTTCTCATCATCTACATAATCATCATAAAAGGGTAGACTTATTAATTCCACATCACACTAACAAGAATTCGAAACGCTCATATAAAATTGCATCGAAAAATGATCAATTCATAACATACGAGAATAATCTGACACATCACTCTTCAAACTCGCTACTCCATAACGCTCCTTCCGACCACGGGAATCGCAGTTGTGCAAGATATCCAACGCGGGCTGAGAGTCACGATCAAAGGCATGGCTATCCCTTAATTCCTATGCCGCTAAGTGCCGAGTATAATGCACAACTTTTCGCTTCAAAACTCGCACTGCAAAACGCTGGGTTAAGTTCGCAATCTCCCTCTGCAGATGTCGTTTCTCCCTTTGCGAATCTTGTATCATCATAACGGATTCCACGTAACATTCCCGTTGAGGGGCTTCCTCGTTCAAAACCATCATGAGGCTGTGATGGTGTCCATGCACCACCGGTATGAAAATCTTTTTCCCGAAAAGCTCTCATACCAAATGAAGTCGAACTTAACCAGGCATTTTTGGGAGCAGCAAGAATAAACGGACAGTACGGAACAACGCTAGGGGAAATTCTCTCTAGGGTTGCAGAAAACTCCATATATCTGGATAAATAAACTAATAATCAATACTTTAAGGAAATAAGTCCACAAGTCGGACTTATACAGCCAAAAAAATTAATTTTGTCAAAAGATATTCTAAATTATATTAAAAATAATGAAAGCATGCTCGTAAAATATGGACCCAAATCGAGTTGAAATAAGACACATATATAATAAAAATGTTGTAAATTCAGCTAGTTTCAAAGGCTTGAAACAGCTTTCAAAGGTTTGAGTTCAGATGAATTCAATAGGATTTCAGGCTGCAATACTGCTGAAGAAGTCTGTTTCAAGGCCTTGAAACTGTTTTCAAAGGTTTGAAATATACTGAGCAGCATATATCTTATCTGTTTAATCGGATTCCCACTTCTCTATACTTGATTATATGCACCTTGATGATGAAAGACAAATCATTTTGCTTCTCCTAAATTATCTATCCATCTATTTGAATAAGTCTTTGCAGGGAAATTTAATTGCCTATTTTGCAGGATCACTTGCCTAAACTGTGTTCTTGCACAAAAGGAAACTGGATTGTTTGATCGATTATGTGCTTATGCAAAGATTTCTGGACCTTCCTAACATACTCAGCTACAAGATCAAGTCAATATCTTTGAAGAATCTGAGCAACTAGTCATTGGAAAAGTTGTTAGAAGGGTCAAGATACATTGCTGATTTTTAGGGAAGCTAGTTTCCCGAATATCCTGAAGATCTCCAATATAAACTGGCTCCTTAAGATGATGAATGGCTAAGAGATTTCGAAAAAAATCAAGATAGAAACAATAAAACTCATTTTAGGATTGACACGCAAAAAAGAAGCAGATTCATTCCTCTCAATCCAAGCATCTAAAGAACACTGCATACACACTGATAGACTCTATCTCGGGGTTCTTCTTTCTGAGCTCTATTTGTATATCATTATGATAATACTTGTTACATTGTGTTCTCGTGAATTTTTCAAAATGTAAAATAGAGAATTCTTGTTGAATCAGTTAGCCAGAGTAGGTACTAGATAGGTTATTGAGAACCACAAGCTGTAACAGAGTAAGGGAACTCTCTTGGCTTGAGATCTAGGGCTTAGCTTTTGATTAATAAGAATTGAGTTGAGAATTCTACAAGGATTAAGTCTCTTAGGTAGAGACGTAGGTCCAAGTGGACAAAACTCTATAAATATTTATGTCGATTGCATTTACTTTATTGTTCTATACTTAGCCAAACCAACTGCTCAAAACTGGTTTTAGTTCAAGGGTTTGAAAGGCATTTCAAGGCCTTGAAAACTCTCAGCCTTTTATTTGTCACCTATTTTCTTTTAAGGACTTGAAACTCATTTCAAGGCTTTGAAACACTTATATCATTGCACAAATCTTTGTGAAAACCTTTATTTTAGCAAAAGTTTCAAAAGTTGTCATACTTTATTCAACCCCCCCCCCCGCCTTCTAAAGTATTGATCCTATTTTACCACCTACATTACTGTCTTTGAATTCTTATCAGAGCTTGTATCAATGTATAGATTTAACTATCTGGTGATTTTAAGTACTGTAGGTGATGGTGGTTTTTCTCAAGGAAGAGCTCCTAACATACCTCCTCTATTCTGTGGTGAGAACTTTGTGCACCGGAAAACCCTTCTGAACATGTTCACCATTGATCAAGATATGGATTTGTGGACTATCATTCAGAATGGTCCTCACACATTCTACACAGAGAAAGATGGGATTGAACTCCCAAGACAGAGGATTCACTTTCTGTTTCTGAATTAGAATAATATTCCAAAAATTACAGAGCTTTGAATCTCTTATATTGTGCTTTGAGTGCAGATGAATTCAATAGGATTTCAGGCAGCAATACTGCTAAAGAGATATGGGACATATTGGTTGTAACCTTTGAAGGAACGAGTCAAGTCAAGTAGGCAAAGATCAATATTTTTCATAGACAGTAGGAACTGTTTAAGATGAATGAAGATGAGTCAATCAAATACATGTTCAAGAGGTTCAGTGACATTGTCAACAATATGGACTCTCTAGGAAAATCCTTTTCCAATTAAGATAATGTCAGGAAGATCTTGAGAAGCCTTCCCAAAGCCAAAAAGGGAACCAAAGACTACTACTATTGAAGAAGCTCTAGATCTACCTTCACTTCAACTTGATGACTTGCAGGGAAAGCTGCTCACACATGAAATTTCCATGAATGATGTCGATGGAGAACTACCAGAAAATGTCAAGAATCTAGCTCTCAATGCTAAAGAAATTGTACCCTCTCAAAGCCTTGAAAATGAAGAAGATGATGATGAAGATCCCTTTGCTCTCATTTCCAAATCCTTGACCATAATTCTAAATATTAAAAGGAACTTTGGAAACAAAGACTTCAGCAAGGATAAACACAAATCCTTCAGTTGAAAAGACTACAAAGGCAAATCTTCTTACCATGGTAATAAATCTAAAGTAATGAATTGCTTTGAGTGTGGTGATGCGGGAAATTTGATCAGAGAATGTCGACACAAGAAAAGAAAACACTTACAGAAGAAAGACCATGACAGGAGAAAAAGGGTTATGATAGCATCTTGGAGTGACTCTGATTCTTTAAGTGACTCTGAAAGTGAAGAAGAACAGGCCAACCTATGCCTTATGGCCAAGAATGATAAAAGTTCTGAAAAAAACATTGAGGTTATGGTAAACTGTTTGATTTCAAAACCAACATATGTCCTCTCTGACTATCTTACAACAATGCTTTTAAATGAAGAGGAATGTCTGAAAGAAATAAGGACTTTGAAAGAAAAGGTTCATGAGCAAGCAAAAGAAAACTTGCAACTTGTTTATAAAAATCAGAATCTTGAAATTTCTCAGAAGAAGTATGACAGAGATTTCAAGGCCTTGGAAACCAGTTTCAAAGCCTTGAAAACTCAAGTCAAGGAAGTAATCACTGAGAACTCTATTTTGAGTGACAATGTTGTTGCTCTAAGACATCAGTTTGTTTAATTGGTGGAACAAAGGACTACTCTAGATGAGAAACTTCACGAAGCTAAGAAATTTATTACCAAACTTGCTGGCTCAGAGAACAATCTAAACCTTATTGTTGGAGGAAGCGTAAAGTCTATTCACAAAGCAGGTATTGGTTACAATCCAAATTTTCCCAGAAAGAACTATATTAGAGTTGTGAAGGCTGGAAATAGAACTTCTCCTAAATGCCATTACTGCAACAGAATTGGTCATGTTAAGATGACTTGTGCTTTTATAAGAAGAGACCCTCACATAATAAGGAACACTTTTCTAGTTCAACTTAAAGGACAAGTTAGACAGATTTGGGTTCCTAAAGGGGTTAGAACACCTAACATGGTTGACCCTGGATTATGAATCTAAATTCCACACTTGGTCTAACAGCTGGGTAAGGTAGTGAATGGTGTTTGCAGGCTGTCACCAAGAGCAAGGAACAAAAATGGTTTATGGATAGTGGTTTCTCCAAACACATGAGTGGCAAGAGATCCTTATTCTCAGAACTGAAAGAGCCATCAGAAGGATCAATTACACTTTATGAAAAAGGAAAATATAAAATATTAGGTATCGGTAAAGTTGGTACAGATTCTGAAAATTCTATTTCTAATGTCTATTTAGTTGATGGCTTGAAGTTCAACCTGATTAGTGTATCTTAGTTATGTGACAATGGTAACAAAGTTATCTTCGAGAAAGATAAATGTGTGGTGAAAAATGAGAAATCTGGAGTTTGCATCCTCACTACCTCAAGGTCAAAGAATGTTTAAATTTTGCACACTAACAAAGTTGCAGGAGAAAGTTTGAAGTGTCTCAATGCCTTGAAAGAGGATTCAAAGCTTTGGAACAGAAAGCTTGGACACATTAGTTTACATACTTTGAACAAGCTAGTTTCTAAAGACCTAGTAAGAGGTCTGCCCCCTATCAAGTCCAAATATGAAGAAGTATGCAAAGCTTGTGCTCAAGGTAAACAGACAAAAAGCTCGTTCAAGCCAAAGAACTTTGTAAGTACTACTAGACCCATTGAACTATTTCATGTGGAACTCTGTGGTCTTATGTGAAGTCCAACTCCAAAGGGTAAGAAGTACATGTTAGTTATTGTTTATGACTTTTCTAGATTTACTTGAGTTATGTTTCTTAAATATAAGTCTGAAGAACTTTATGAATTTTCAAAGATTTGTAAGGAACTTCAAACTTTGAAAAACCTGCCTATTGCTTCTATTAGAAGTGATCATGGTAGAGAATTTGATCAACTTGAGTTTGATTTATTTTGTGCTAAACATGGCATCTCTCACAACATTCTGCTCCTATAACTCCTCAACAGAATGGTGTTGCTGAAAGAAAGAACATGACTCTTGAGGACATGTCAAGGATAATGCTGCTAGAGAACATGTTGCCAAAATCCTTCTGGTCAGAAGCAGGGAACATTGCAAGCTATATTCTTAACAGGTGCTTGACTAGACCTATTCTGGAGAAGACTCCTTATGAGATTTTCAAAGTATGAAAGCCAAACATCGCTTACTTCACACCATTTGGTTGAACTTTTTATCTCCACAATAATAGTAAGGACAATCTTGGTAAGTTTTATTCCAGGAGTGATGAAGGTATTTTTCATGGTTATTCACTGACTAGAAAATCTTATACAATCGATAAAAAGAGAACCAAGCTTGTTGAAGAAAGTATTCATGTCATTTTTTGATGAAAGCTATGATGGTTCTTTGAGTGAAAGTTTTGCGGACTTGAACTTAAACAAGCATGATTCAGAAGATGAAGATGAGCCTTCAAAATTGTTCCAAGGAAAGCTTGAAGGAAAACAAGGAGAATTTTCAAGGCCTTGAAAATGAGTCTCAAAGCCTTGAAAAAGAACCACAAGAGAATCAGATTGAACAAGCCACTACTTCAAGCTCTCAAAGACTTGAAAGATTCTTGGAGAACCAGAACCATGGAAACCAAAGAAAAGATTCAAATAACTTTCATCTCATCTAGTTGCCAACATTATATTTGATCCATCCACTGGTACACAAACAAGATCACAGTTACATAACCTGTGTGCTTTCAATGCATTTGTGTCTCTTATGGAGCCTAAGAATGTAAAATAAACATTATAAGAAGAAGACTGAATCATTGGTATGAAAAATGAACTCAATGAATTTGATAGGAACAAGGTTTAAAATCTGGTTACTCCGCCTCAAGATTAGTCTGCATTGGTACCAGGCGGGTTTTCATAAACAAGTTAGATTAGAATTGTAAGGTAATCAGAAACAAAGCAAGACTGGTAGATAAAGTCTACAACCAGGAAGAAGGTATTGATTATGTGGATACTTTTGCTCCTGTTGCAAGGTTAGAAGCAATTAGAATACTACATGCATTTGCATCTCCCAAAAACATGAAACTTTATCAAATGGATGTGATGTGTGCTTTTTTAAATGGTTATCTGCAAGAAGAAGTTTATGTTGCTCAGCCTCATGGTTTTTAAATTGATGATTTTCCAGATCATGTTTAGAAACTTTACAAAGCTCTTTATGGTTTGGAACAAGCTCCAAGGGCTTAGTATGAAAGATTGTCAAAGTTTCTACTTGAAATTATTTCAAAATAGGATTAGCAGACAAAACCATCTTCATAAAGACTCGTGACAAATATATTCTAGTAGTTCAAGTATATGTTGATGACATTCTTTTCGGATCTACTAATGTCTCTCTTTACAAGGATTTTTCTAGTCTTATGAGCAGGGAATTTGAAATGAGTTAGATGGGAGATCTCAATTTCTTTCTTGGACTTCATATACATTAAATGTAGAAAGGAATCTTTCTGCATCAGAACAAGTACACCAAGCACTTGCTACACAAGTACAATATGTCTCAGCTCAAGGTAGCAAAAAAACCCTATGAGCTCCTCACTGTCATTAGACAAAGATCAAAATGGTAAGAGTGTGAATGTGAAGGAATAAAGAGATGCTGACTTTGCAAGCTACAAAGTGGATAGAAAAAGCACATCAAGGTGTTGCCGATTTCTCGGAACAACACTGATCAGCTGGCATTCAAAGAAACAAAACTTTGTGGCTCTATCAACACCAAAATCTGAATACATAGCAGTTGGTGCATGTTGCTCTCATGTTTTATGGATAGCTCAACAAATGAGAGATCTTGGATTAAATTTCAGATATATTCCTATGAAATGTGACAACACCAGTACAAAATCTATCACAAATGATCCAGTTCCGCACTCAAGGACCAAACACATAGATGTTAGTCATCACTTCATCAGAGATCATGCTGAGAAAGGTGAAGTTACTCTTTAATTTGTTTCTACTAACATGAAATTGGCAGATATCTTCACTAAACCACTGCTAGATGATAGATTCTCAGCCCTGAGATTAGAACTGGGCATGCTAAATAAAAAACCATTGGTTTATGGGGAGTATCAGGTAAGTTAAAAGGTAACTATTATGTGGTACAAAGTTTTGAATTGATTTTCAAAGCATTGATTTTATCTACTTCAGTAGTATAGCTTTTGAAGGCCTTGAAAAACTTTCCAAAGCCTTGAAAACAAGTCCATATACTGTTTAGTCAATAAGCTGGATATTTCAATATTGGGTTCTATCTCTGTAGATATTTGCTCAATATTGTTTGTACCTCTTAAAAACTTATTCTCTTTAAATTTGTATGATATTATTTCCTTTCCACGTCACACACTCACAAAAATTTGAATTACATTGATTCTGCACAATCTTGAAATATTTGGAAATATTTATGTTTCCTTGTTAACTTCAAACTCTTATGTACTTATTTCCTTTCTTCTCTCTCTCTCTCTCTCTCTCTCTCACGTATCACTACTGCCTCTCTCTTCTAAATTCTCAAACCCTAATGAGCACGAGAAGAACATCTGATAGAATCAAGATGCCCGGAGGATCTATGAAAGTTACTGACAAGAAGAGGTAGATTGTAGAGGAAGAGGATGATTCAATTTCCTGAACCCCAAGTGCAGAACAGACTCCTTCTCCTCCAAGGAACAAGATCAAGAAGGATCAGACTCCAACTTCTGGCAAGAAGAAAAAGATGAAGATGACTGATAAATATGCTCCAGAGAAGCAACCAGAAGAACAAGTTGCTAGTTCTAATAAGGTAAAGAAGAAGAAGCCAACAAAAGAAGACAAAGGAAAGGGGAAAGCCATTGAGGAAGAACCAGAGAAAGGCACTGAAAAAGAACTCCAGATCTACTCAGAAAAGCAACAATCCCCTGGTAAGAAGTCAGGAATTAAAAACTTAAGGTTTGTTACTAATGCTGCTATAGGACAATGTTTAGATGATTTTTCTTCCAGACTAGTAGCTTTTTGTTGCATGATTAGTGTCAGTATGATGAAATCCATGAATCTGGAATGCATTAAGAGGTTGAAGAAGAGTGCTATTTGGAAAATCCTTAACCCTCCAGAAGTTGCATATCCCAGACTCACTAGGTTTTTCTATCTGATCATGAAGCAAGTTAAAACTTTAAGCCTAGTGATTCAAACCAAAGTGGCTGGTGTTGATATGGAGTTAGATAACTCTGAATTTTCCAATGTTTTTGGTTGTCCGAAGAGGTATAACAAAGAAAACTATCCAAACAAGAGTGAAGCACTGAAACTGGTTAGGGAAGAATTATTTCTGCCTAATGTGTCTACCTCCTCGAAGCTGTTAATACACTCTGTGCTAACTGTTGAAGCCAAAGTATTATTTACCATTCTTATGAGGTGTGTAGTACCTAGGGAGAATTCCAAAGAATTTTTTACAGACCCGGGTGTTGTACTTGATGTATTTGATCATGCATAGTTATGAGATTGATGTTCCTAAAATTGTGACCAAAGAAAGAAAGCATCCTGTGTACGAGAGAATCCTTTAGGGAGGATTCAATATAAACCAAAAGCAGAGGATAAGAACACAGGAAGAGTAGAGTTGTGTGTAGGGAGAGAGTAAGGCAATAGTACTGTATGAGAGAGAGATAGGATTTTGGCAGAGGTTCGGCGTATCTCAGGTGATTTGACCTTGTATGGAAGGGTTAACGAACCTATATATAACGGAGAATGTGACCGTTGTAGTGGGTTAATGCGCCCATTAATGGCGGCTTAATTAGCTTAACCACAACGGCACGTTCGTACGCGTATATAGGAACCGTTACGCACGTCGTCCGCGTATACCGGAACAGTTATGAGGTTGACCGGGTTTATGGAGCTCGTGCCATAAATCTCTCAAAGAAGTTACTAGGGATCGCGCGCGGGCTTGGTTGTCGCTCGCGCGCGACAGGGCTTACTCTAGCCTCCAAACCACTAAGTCCCTACAAGTCCCGTGTGGTGGTATGCGAGGGCCCTATCTCGCATCCCCCATGTTGATCAGCCCGGGTGGTGATCCAGTGTGTGTGGAGCAACGCTATGTGTGCTGGATGATCGCACGTGGCTAAGATCTGCCTGTCTTGAAAGCACTATCTACATTAGCCCCCTTTCTGCGCGTGAAGACACATAGCCGGATAGGCTTCAATGCGCAGGAACCAATGTACGCGTCGCTGCCACGCACCAATTCAAATACACACAAAATCTGCCCCCCTGCGTGCCATTATGACCTAGAATCCATAGAGTCGTGCCGTCTGTTCTTTTAGGGTTTTAGGCGTGATGTTAGCTTGTCCTGAGGTTGTCTCCGTGGAGGGTGATCTGTTACTGACGTCGTTTTCGTGAGACATGGTTGCTTGCAGTGGTAAGATTCACGTCAGGTTCACCGAATGTGTACGAGAGAATCCTTTAGGGAGGATTCATATACACCAAGAGCAAAGGATAAGAACACAGGAAGAGTAGAGTTGTGTGTAGGGAGAGAGTAAGGCAATAGTACTGTATGAGAGAGAGACAGGATTTTGGCAGAGCTTCCGCTTATCTCAGGTGATTCGCCCTTGTATGGAAGGGTTAACGATCCTATATATAACGGAGAATGTGACCGTTGTAGTGGGTTAATGCGCCCATTAATGGCGACTTAATTAGCTTAACCACAACGGCACGTTCGTCCGCTTATATAGGAACCGTTACGCACGTCGTCCGCGTATACCGGAACCGTTATGAGGTTGACCGGGTTTATGGAGCTCGTGCCATAAATCTCTCAAATTAGTTAATAGGGGTCACGCGCGGGCTTGGTTGTCGCTCGCGCGCGACAGGGCTTACTCTAGCCTCCAAACCACTAAGTCCCTACAAGTCCCGTGTGGTGGTATGCGAGGGCCCTGTCTCGCATCCCCCACGTGGTGCAGCGCGGGTGGTGATCTAGTGTGTGTGGAGCACAGCTAGGTGTGCTGGATGATCGCCAGGTGGCTAAGATCTGCCTGTCTAGAAAGCACCATCTACACATCCTTTACCACATGCCAACCTACTTTCTGCCTTCTATTAACACCTTGAGATCCCAAATGATAGAGAAGAGACTATTACCACTGGCTTTGGTATGCTTTATGAGAAAGAATTTGAGAGAATTGGGATTATGAAAACCAGTGAAGGTAACTGGAAGTTGTACTCTGAATTTTCAAAGGAAGATTTACAATCCAAGAAGTTTCCAAAACCCAAGGCCTTGACCCCTCCTTCAAACCAACCCTCTCAATCTCAAGACCTTTCCGTTGTTTGCCAAAGACTTGATGTTCTGTAGAAGGATATGGAAGAATTTAAGGAAATCATCATGAGTTTGGAACTGAGTTCAAACTAGCCATGTATATGGTTGATAGCATCTTCAAAAGAATCAATGTTCTTCATGTCGAGGAAGAAATCTCTCAGGTTGTAGAGGGATCCATGAAAGTTGGTTCAACCAGGGATTTGTTCAAAGACCATACAACACAGGATGAGGCTGCAGGGGTAGTGGAAAAAGGTAAGCATGTAGCTCAAGAACAAGGTGACGAAGAACAAGAACAAGATGATGCTTAAAGTCCAAACTCAGGGATGTTCTAAGTCCTCATGAAGAAGAAACAGAAGAAGCACATTCCAGAGACAGTGACTGAAGGAGATCTGTATGATGATGAAGTGGTTGGTGATACTGCTGATAAAGCTGCTCAAGAAGAAGATTAGAAAATGATGAGGATGATGAAGAAGACAGTGGCGAAGAAGATGTAGAGCCAAAGGGAGATGGAGGCACAACCCTTTAATTCTTTCCTCTTCTTTCTAAATTTTTCAAAGCCTTGAATTCCTTTTCAATGTCTTGAAAAATTTCTGCTTTTAAAAACTTTTCCTTTAAAAACTTTTCCAAACTTTGATCCAACATTTTGTCATTCGTTTTTGATGAAAGTCAAAAAGGGGAGAAAAATTTAGTTTATGTGTTATTTTGGTACTTTTTAGATGGATCTGGTTTAGATCAGTAGGTTTTTTTAACTTTGCTACATAATGGGATGGATTATTTAAATACTTTGTGTTACAGTTTATATTTTATGATTACTCTGCTATGCTCTAATGAATATCTTTTGCAGAGAATCATTCCTTAAAAAGATTGATGTTTTGTCTTTCATCAAGGGGGAGATTGTAAGTTCAGCTAGTTTCAAAGGCTTGATACAGCTTGTCTGCTGCAAGGCCTTGAAACTATTTCCAAAGGTTTTAAACATACTGAGCAGTATACAGCATGAACTTAGGGGGAGCTTATCTGTTTAATCTGACTCCCATTTCTCATACTTGATTATATGCCCCTTGATGATGAAAGAAAAATCATTTGCTTATCTTAAATATTATCTATCCATCTGTTTTAACAAGTACTTGCATGAAAATTCAATTGCCTATTTTAAAGGATCACTTTACCTAAACTGTGTTCTTGCACAAGGAACTAGATTGTTTGATTGATTATGTGCTTATGCAAAGATGTCTTACCTTCCTAACATACTCAGCCATAAGATCAAGTGAATATCTTTGAAGATTCTGAGCAACTAGCCGTTGGAAAAGTTGTTAGAAGGGTCAAGATACATTGCTGATTTTTGGGGAAGCTAGTTTCCAGAAAATCCTGAAGATCCCCAATATAAACTAGCTCCTTAAGAGGATGAATGACTAAGATATTTCGAAGACAATCAAAAGAGAAACACTCAAATACATTCATGGATTAACAAACAACAAAGAAGCAGATTCGTTCCTCTCTAACCAAGAATATGAAGAATACTGCATACACATTGCTAGACTCTATCTCAGTGTTCTTCATTCTGAACTCTATTTGTATATCATTCTGATAATACTTGTGAAATTGTGTTCTTGTGAATTGTTCAAAGTGAACAATAGAGAATTCTTGTTGAATCAGTTAGCCAGAGCAGGTAAAAGATAGGTTAGTGAGAACCACAAGCTATAACACAGTAAGGGAACTCTCTTGCCTTGAGATCTAGGTCTTAGCTTATGATTAATAAAAATTGAGTTGGAAATCCTACAGTGATTAAGTCCCTGAGGTAGAGACGTAGGTCCAAGTGGACTGAACTTTATAAATCTCGGTGTCTCTTTCATTTACTTTAATATTCTATAATTAGCCAAACCAACTGCTCAAAACAGGTTTCATTCAATGGTTTGAAAGGCATTTCAAGGTCTTGAAAACTCTCAGCAGTTTATTTGTCATCTGTTTTCTTTCTAATGACTTTAAACTCATTTCGAGGCCTTGAACCACTTATATCTTTGCTCAAATATCTTTAAAAAACGGTCTTTTACCAAAATTTGCAAAAGTTTCCATACTCTATTCAACCCCCCCCCCATTTCTAGAGTATTGATCCTATTTTACCACCTACATTACTGTCTTTGAATTATTATTACTACAAATAGCGAATTTGATGATTTTTCTAGAGTATTGATCCTATTTTACCACCTACATTACTGTCTTTGAAATATTATTACTACAAATAGCGAATTTGATGATTTTGTTCCCTGAACGTCTGTTTATTTTTGTCAAAAATATCGTGGTGCTCGCTACAAAGTCACAAGTTCTTCTTAGAACTTCGTTTCAGGTGAGATTCATGTATGGTTTCACACTGAACCTCAAACCTTCATTTTTGCCCATGACTATGCGTTTAGCCCGAAACTATTTTTCTGGACACGACTGATATTTGCATATATGCCGTCCTGCATCACGAAGTTATGCCCAATTTGGCAACACCTACAAAAAGCCCCCAATTATCGCAATCACTTTCGTTCCTTACACTTCTCTACCATATAATGGAAGTTAAGCGGCGTCAATGTCACGTTTGACACCCGCGCCTGCATCAAAGACTGGGAACGTCAAACTGGTAAAAAAATTTTGACACTACATTACTTCCCGAAGGGTATTGTCTCACACAATTTGATGGTTTTATATCATTGACGACTTGAGTTAGATAAAAGTGTCATACGCATCTTCATGTTCGGTAAACTAATTTCTTTACTAGTTTCAAATTAACTAGTACTACTATGTTAAATAATATGTGCTGCAAGCAGAGAGTCTTGAAAGTGGAATTCGCAATCAAATAATTTCAATAAACACATGGTATGAAACTTTCAATCAAGCCTAAAATATGTAGAAAGCTATGTTATGTTCTTTTATTTGCTTTCACTTTTCAGTACGGGAAATCATCATAAACGGCTATTTATGATAATTAATAGGGTAAAATACAATTTTCATCCCTCGAGTATGGGTTAAATATAAATACCTCCTGTTGTTTGGACAAATACCAATACCCCCTGTCACAAATACGATGCCCCCTGTGATGGATAGAGGGTGGACAGATACCACCCTTATGCTTAAATTAGTTAGTGTCACGTACAATATTACCTTTTTATGACCATTTTGCCCCTATTTGTATTTTTGTGTTTATTGTGTTCATGTTCTTGATAGTCTTTGTGGTATTGACCACAACCTCCACCACCATATCCCCACCTACAACACCACCACCAAAAATGAATCACCACCAGCAACACCACCACACCACAAAATCCCCACCACGAACACACCATCAACAACAACAACAACAACAACAACAACAACACAAATAAACAAACAAACAACAGCAACAACAAAGAACAAAACTTAACAAGAGGCTCATATCAAGCAAAGATGATTGCACATGGGGCTGCAAAACTAATTGCCTCGCAAGAAAAGCAGCAATTTCTCAACACCTATATTCAACCTATCAAATTCAGCATCGCCTAAGAAAGAGGGAAATCAAGACACACTCAAAAATACCATTGTTGAGAAAAGATAAAATGAGCCTGATCTAGCAAATTAGGAACAACAACCCCCCTTGGGATTGAGAAGGAGGAAGAAGATGAAAAATTTAGAACCGGAAAGAACCTAACATGGCACAACCATAACTCGAAAACCTGAGCTGAACCTCAAATGAATGGACATCGCCAGAAAGACTAAGGTCCCACCTCCAGAGGTGGAGTTTTCCGGCAAAAACAGTCAGAGAAACAAACAGAATGGGGTCGCAACCTTCGACCCAACCACTGACCTGCATCACCTGAGCTCAAAACCATATGACCTCAACCGAAAAGCATCGATCTCTGGATTAGAACCGATCAAACAGTGAATGGGAACCGAATCTGGTGAAGAACAAATTTGCCACCACTAATCTTCATTCAAAAAACATAGCTCACACACAAGTCAGAGATAAAAGAGTAGTGAAGTTGGACTACCTCATTATTGACTGATTCTAAAACCCCACCAACAGCACCAATTCTGAAAATGGTTGGTAAGAGAAGAAATAATCACGTGAGTCTTCATGGGAAGAGGAAGGATCCGACGGTCGTTAATATTTGTTGGAGAAGGAGATGCTCGGTAAAAAGAAGAGAACGAAGAAGAAGAGGGAGAGACATGTGGAGAGGAAGAGATAAGGTTGGCTAGGGTTCGGAAATGTGGAGAATAAGGGAAGTATTTGGCCTTTATAGTGAGGTAAGCTCGTTATATTTAAGAGGTATTTTTGTCTTTTTCCCCTATGTTAGTACGCTGTTACCTCCATCCTCTAACAGGTGGTATCCGTATGTATTCAAACAATAGGGTGTATATATATTTAACCCATACTCAAAGTGATGAAATTGACTTTTACCATAATTAATAATAATATTATTTTAAAGGTGAGTTTGGCCCAAAGATGCATCAAAGACAAACACATGAAATAAGTTAATCTATGCCTTACAGTTGTTGGTAAAAAAGAAAATAGTCCCTCATCAGTTTGTACCACTGAGTCCCAGCTCTTGCCCACCATCCTGAATATTTGACTCGTATATGGGTCACTTTGACCGGTTGATTTCGATAGCACAATGATACGATTTTTTAATCATTTTTTCACCGTGTTATAGAGCAACTTATACTCTACAACACCAAGAAAAAATTATCAAAAAATTACATTACTTTGTTGTTTAAATCACCAAGTCAAAGTGACCCAGTGAATAGTGGTAAAAGTAAAATTGGTGGGGAAGAGCTGGGACTGAGTGGTATATAATAATTCAAGATCTTCCTCCCTATTCCCTCTTAGGAACAGTCAAGAATTAGTGTAGAAAATAATGAAAATCAAGCAAAGGGTTACTAAACTTTATTCAACAAAAGAAAATGACATGTCTAAATACCCGATCAATGAAGTTGTGAAAGTGTGGTTTCAACTAACGCAGAAAAGTTCTATCCGCCTGCTGAGTTAACGAATAATAGTTCTCTCCGCCTGCAAGTGAAACAAACTGCATCTATTTTTGTATAGGGGTGCAATATAGACGGGCTAAACCCGATCAACCCGAACCCATCATGAACTAAATTCGAGTTTGGGCACATGTTTCGAGTAATTTCGACGCGTTCGGGCAAGAATTATCAACCCGAATTGCAATTAGGGTCGGGCTTGGATACGAATATTAAACGATGGGCAAGCCCGAATTACACGATTTGTATACTCATTACCTATAGATGTTATATTTGGAATGTATTAAGATTCTATTATTTTTCTATTCATTGTTAGTGATATTTTTTCTGATGTTTATGTTATTAACTAATAAACTTTTTCCACAAAATATTTAGTAGGCTCTTGTATAAATGAATTATTTTATAATTCACTTTAACAATATGTAGTCATTATTTTTTAACCTGAAATAAAAAATTGAAGTCTCTACATTCGCTATCTATTTTTTATGTAAATTGTCAACTTAACGTTAAGGGGACAATTTCAATTAAGTCAAGTGTGAAAATTACATTAATCTATTTCTTTTAATGGGCTAGCCCGAATTCAACCCGAAATAATTCTTTTAAAACAAATTGTTGATAACAAGTCGTAAAGCGTTCAAAAGTCCCATTAGAAGTGTGTACGGGAGAATCCTTTAAGGCAGATTCAACGTACACCAAAAAACAGGGGATAAGAAGAACATATGAAGAGTAGGGTTGTGTGTAGGGCGAGAGTAAGGCAATAATAACTGTATGAGAGAGAGACAGAGTTTTGGCAGAGCTTTCGCGTAGTTCAGGTAATCGGTGTTAGTAAGGATGGGTTAACAATCCTATATATAGTGGAGAATATGACCGTTGTAGTGGGTTAATGCGCCCATTAATGGCGGCTTAATTACCTTAACCACAACGGCACGTTCGTCCGTATATATAGGGACGGTTACGCACTTCATCTGCGTATACCAGAACTGTTATGAGGTTTACCGGGTTTACGGAGCTCGTGCCATAAATCTCTCAAAGCAGTTACTAAAGGTCGCGGGCGGGCTTGGTTTTCGCTCGCGCGCGACGGAACTTACTCTAGCCTCCAAAACACTAAGTCCCTAAAAGTCTCGTGTGGTGGTATGCGAGGGCCCTGTCTCGCAGCCCCCACGTGGATCAGCGCGGGTGGTGATCCAGTGTGTGTAGAGCACAGCTAGGTGTGCTGGATGATTGCACGTGGCTGTGATGTGTCTATCTGGAAAGCACGCCTTAATTAATGACGGAAGGTCATGATAAGGATGGGGCCTACAAGGAAATCGTGCTTATCTAATAAATTAATAGCGCGCAATTACGTCAATACATGACGTCATAATTGATAAACGTTGAAGTAAGTGTGCAAAATCCCCAAGGGAGCAAAACGTCATACAACTCTCCCTTATGCTTGAAAGACTTCTTTCTTTAACACATTGAATCTTACACCCAATCTCCCTCTTTCAGTGCTACTTGAGGAGGTTCGCATCCAGAGAGCGCTCCGCATCCCTGGTCAATTCCATTGTTACCTCGAAAAGGCAAAAGAAGGAGATTCCTGTGGAAATGGAACTGGACCCCCAGGTGCAGGCTCGGATACGTGAGGAAATGGATGTTTTCGCTCGTTCTCTAATAGATAACGATGCTGAGGTAGATGCAGAAGTTGCCCCGAAGGCCAAAACGCAAAAACAGCGGGGAATTGTGATTTCTTCACCTCCGAGGGACATTCCTACTTCCCCTCCTACAAAGTCTCCTTCTTCCAAGGGAAATGGAAAAGATCGCATGTCGAGCAAGACACGGAAAGATCTCGCGGTTGAGACCTTCATCCCTTTCGGCCAGGAAGAAGAAGAAGAGGAGGACGAAGAAAGAGAAGAAAGAGAGGATGAAAATGAAGAAGAAAGAGAGGAAGACGAAAGAGAAGAAGAAGAAGAAGAAGAAGAAAGAGAAGAAATCGGAGAAGAAAGTTCAGAAGGTACCTTAAATGAACTTATCTTCCTTGAACTTTTAATTTTGCAATAGTTGTTGACCAATTTCCTTTCGCAGATGATGACACATAGACCATCAGTGGCCTTTTAGCCAAGGAGAAGAAAAAGACCAAAGGTTCTCGCTCTGACGCCTCCAGCGAGGCTATAGACGAAGCTATTATCGCCGAGTCTAAAAGAATGGCTGCTGAGGCAGAAGAGAGAAGAAGAAAGCGCGAGGAAGATGACATCGAGCTCATGAAGAGGAGAAGTCTAGAAGAGCAGCATGCTGGCAATACAGGTGCGGCCTACTTGGAATACGCTCAGGAGGACTTTGAGGAGATCGCAGGCGGCCAGGAAGGTGAGATTTTTAACCTTGCTGTGACTTATCAAGAAGTGATTATTGGTGCTTTAAAGCACGGCTTATCAAAAGATGATATTCGTCTATGGTTAGTAAGCAAATATGGCGAACCCTTAGGTAAACATTTAAACGAAGTTTTTAAACTAAACTCGATAACTCGTTCCCGGTTGTAACGAATCTCTTCAAGCCACAAGGTCCTGCTCGTCTTAAATATGTGATATATGAAGACACTTCTGTAGGATATGGTGTCGCGTCCATAACATATGATGTTGGAGTTGCAATCCCACCTAAGCGTGGAGGTGCTTGCTTTTAATCTATTAGAATAAAATAATACATTATGCTATAACGCGAGTTACCTCAACATGTTTTCTTCAATTTTGTCTCGCAGGTGGGACTGCCCCAAATGATTCTACTAATGTTACCCCTATTCCTCCTGCGAGTGATACTGCCATTGCACGGGGCTCTATTGACAATGTGCCAGCTGCGAGAGAGGAAATTAACGAGGCAGGTGTTGGCGATTCTGATGAGAACATGCTGGAGCAGAGAAATCATCTTCATACATCTTATGTTCCAGAGCGAAGCTCGCATGTTGAGAAACTTATCGCGGCTACTGATTATGTAGAAGAGCCTATGGAGGACATTATAGAGGCATCTGATGATGTCGAAGCCGACACTGGGTTAAGGGAAGAAGGTGCTGAAGTTGAAGAGATGGAAGCGGAGGATGCTGGAGCTGGAGTTCATGAAAATGAACAGGTCATGGAAGACATAGCATCGCATGAAAGAGTTGATGTTTCGATGGATGGTCCTGAGCCACAAGAACCTCTTGCGACTGAAGAAGTTCTTAGGCAAGCAGAAGCCACAGCCATTGCTGAAGTTATTCCACATACTTCTTCACGTGCTGCCATTCGTGTGAATGTCTTGAGCCTCAACAAGGTCCTACTATCCCTTCCACTGAGGTAGAACTTTTACAAGTTCCCCCCGCATGGAGTTTTTGGGGTTAGCAAGTGGGAGCTGCCATCACACCTGCCGCATCTTATGTTATCCCTGCCAACTATTACGAGCGCAAAGTCGAAGCTGACAGGCGAGTGATGCAGCGAGGACATGCTTCAGCTTTCCCAGTGATGCGCATTCCCTCTTTGCGTGAGATCCTTGAAGGAACAGGTATATTGCCATATGTAGCATTCTATGCTTTTGTTTAGCAATTTTGCACTCCTAAACTTATCATTTTTTCTAGGAATGAGGCAACCCGATGTGGATTGGCTCATAAGGATGCGCCTTTCATACCCATGGTCATTTGCGAGAACTCTAGAGCTCAAGCCTTTTGACAGAAGACTTTTTCTGACTGAAGCCATCTGGATTTTAGAGCAACTATCTGCAGCTACCCCCGCAACCATTTCACCTGATAATGCACGGTTGCTTTATAGCACATGCAGGGGTCTTCAGGCTAAGGCTCAGGGCAGATTAGACATCGGATTTCTCCTCAACAGAGTCACCCAAATCCTCGCATATGTAATGCTGAAATATGGCTACCACAACCTCGCATCTGAGAAGCAAAAATTGGAGGAACAAAGGAAGAAGTCTGAAGAAGCTGCCACTCTCTTCCATGCGATGAAGGCCAAGTATGAAAAGCTGAAACAAGAAGTGAACCAAGCAAAAGAGACATTGCTCCTGTTTTCACCAGAAGATCCTCTAATCAAGTATTTATTTTAGAAGAAAGAGCTACGCATATTGTAATGCTAGTGTTAAGAAAAAAAGCTATGCAATGCTAGTGCTTCTCCCCCCTTCTTTTCAAACATTTGGAATTTCTATGACGTTTTGCTCCCTTGGGGATTTTGCACACTTACTTCAACGTTTATCAATTATGACGTCATGTATTGACGTAATTGCGCGCTATTAATTTATTAGATAAGCACGATTTCCTTGTAGGCCCCATCCTTATCATGACCTTCCGTCATTAATCGTCATAGCCTTTAGTAGGGTAATTGATTTTTACCCATTTTTGATACGTAGGTAATTAATTCTTACCTGATTCCAAGGTGTTGCTGACTCAGCCAGAGAACTGAAGAGTCCCTTATGGAGTCTATATAAACCTTGTTTCTTGCTATTTGTTTCTTTCATCCCAAAATGTGGCTTATCATGAATCCTTACGACTGCCGGCATCGGTCCTCAACCTTTGTCGGTTCATGTCAATTTCAGGCTTTGAGACCTGAGTTTGTGCCTTGTGGCTTGTCCCAGGAATTTCTTCGGAAAGTCCTTCGATCCTCCTGATCTTTTTGAAGAAAAATTGCGTATGGTTTTCTGCTTCTGCAAAGATTTTTCTTTGTTTGTTATGTTTGCAGGTCGTATCTCCGGTAACTTTCCGGTGAAGCACGGTCCTGTACTTATTTCAGTACTAAATCGTAATGAAATGTGCACATCTCCGCCAGCTGTCCCGAAGGAGAAGTATTTTCCACCATTATTTTGACAAGGTGTGCCGAGTGATTGTGCTCGTCTTTTTGCACAATCAGCTTCCTGCCCCATGATTTGCTCTCCCATTTGTTCTTCACGTCTGGAGCCGTCAAGGCATGAGGTTCACCTGGCATCTCACCATGGCAGGAGATCAAATGAGAGCCCTGTTCTGATCCAGGACATCGGCGATAGCTTCTCGTCCTGTAGTTTTTAAAACTCATAGGTTTAAGCTTTAGATTAGAAATTTTCCTTTTGTGTAAGCCTTTTGCTTGTAATCTGCTATCTAGACAGATAAATTGTTTTGATTATCAATGGAATATGCTTTGTCATTCGCTGTTCTTGTTTGATGCAACAAATTGTAATTTCGCGTGCAGTCTTGCTATATGACGAAACAAGTTGTGTTTCCATCGCGTTTATATTCGAATAATGTTTGCATAATTCGCTGTCTAAAGCAGATAGGCTTTGTATTGCACAGGTTGTTGTTGCTATTGCTGCTATCTCAGCAGATATGCTTTTAGATCACTTAAGATCATAATTCGATATAGCTGCTATCTAGGCAGATAGGCTTTGGATCGCATGGGATTACATGGCATAGCTGCTATCTAGGCAGATAGGCTTTGGATCGTATGGGATCGTATATTATAGCTACTATCTAGGCAGATAGTATTTTGAGGAGTTGACGTAATGTAAGCAGACAAGTAAATAAAATAATAGAGACAATCGAGGTAATAAAGTTTTTCTCATTTGGGAGAATCCTTATTATTAAAGCATCCTCATATGGGAGGAGACAACAAATTCCTCGTATGGGAGGAAATAGTGCATAGGTACATTGGAAAACTAGACTCAAAATCCAACAGACTTTGGCGTCAAACATAAAGAGATAAGCTAAGGATAGTACTTTTTGCTCCATCGCATATTGATCGGGCTGGGAGTTGTTGCAGTCCCATGAAGCCTCTGGATTGTGGAGTAGCTACTGTCAAATACTTATTTAACTTCGAACGGTCCTTCCCAGTTAGCTGGGAACTTTGGATGAGCTGGGTCCCGCATACAGTGATCTGAAGCTCACATAACCAAGTCCCCAACCGCAAAATATCGGTGTTGAACTGTTTTGTTATAAGCGCGAGCAATTCTTTCCTTGTATATTTTTTTTAACCCTTTTAGCTTGTTCACGCTTCTCTTCCAGCAAAATTAAGTCATGGTCACGTTGATTTTCGACAAGGCATGAAAGGCTATCCTTGTAGAACTGACTTTTATTTCTGCTGGTACAACAGCTTCAGCTCCATAGCATAGAAAGAATGGGGAGACTCCAGTGGGGGTCCTGGGTGAAGTGCGATACGCCCATAAAGCCACATTTAAAGAGCTTGCCCATTTCATGTGATTATCCGTGACAATCTTACTCAAATTCCTTAACAGCGTCTTGTTGGTTGCTTCTGCTTGACCATTCCCCTTCGGGTAGTAAGGCGTGGAACAAACTTGCCTTATGTTGTATTCTGCCAATTTCGCGGCCACCTGGCAATTTACGAAAGGGGTGCCATTATCCGAGAGAATAGTATTGGGAATCCCAAATCGGTAAATGATAGTTTCTTGAACGAAGTTGACCACTGCAAGCGCATTTGCTGTTTTGAGCGGCACTGCTTCCACCCACTTGGTAAATAACTTTGTCGTAGTCAAGATGAACTGGTTTCCCTGAGAGGCTGGTCGAATGGGACCGATAATATCTAAAGCCAAACTACGAAACGGCCAAGGTGTTCCTAATGCGTGTAAGTCTACAGCAGGAGCATGCACAAGGTTGCCTTTGAATTGACATTCCTGACATCTTTTCACCTTGGTGCGATAATCTGCTTCCATTGTGGGCCAGAAATAGCCAACGGTAAGAAGTTGTCTGCATAGTTTCGAACCTCCCTGATGCTCCAGTTGGTTAGATAAATCCATCACCTCTTGCGCTTCTTGGCTATCTCGACATCTGAGTAGATTACCCTCATGGCCTCTTCGCCAGAGTATCTTTTCCTGCACCACATATCGAGCCGCTTTTCTTTTAAGCTTCTCAGCTTCCTTCCTCAGATCGGGCTCGATTCCTTCCGTCAAATAGTCTAATAGTGGCTTCCTGCAATATTTGTCATCATCAATCACAACAATCTCCAAAGTGTCTTTCATTAACGTGCAGCTCTCACAATTTCCTTGAATGATTGCGGCATACGTACACATATCTGGAGACTGAATCCCATATCTCTGAGCCTTTCGATAAATCTACACTTCACTTTCCCCGCAAGAGTTTTGGTGAATCTTTTCCAATAATGCTTGCCCCTCCTGCTACGAGACGCACCGCATGAGTATTCATCCTGGACCCATGAGTATTCAGTACCCCTTAGTGGATGCCCAATTTTCTTTGCTCGTGCCCTCAGCAATTGCACGCAGTATTGGTTTTCTCCAATCCTCATCGTCTGTGGATTCATCCTCGCATGCCTCCTGTGTCAAGGCCGGAGTTTTCAGACCTCGATCGAGATTCTCGCAGGGCATTTTTCCACACTAACTTTAGATCCCAAAGTGGCTAAGGCATCGGCATGCCGATTATAATCCCTAGGCGTGTGCTCGTACTTGACATCACAAAATTGATGTACTAGCTTTTGCACCAAGGTTCGATAAGGTAATAGATTTCCCTCCGTCAACCCATACTCGCCTGAAGCTTGTTTGACAATTAGCTTAGAGTCCCCCATGACCGTTATTTTTTTCACTTCTAGTGCCCTGGCCGCACGAAGTGCTGCGATCAGGGCCTCATACTCCGCTTCATTATTCGTTACTGGAAAATCTAACTTGGTGGACATTTGGATGACTTCCCCATCTGGTTTAGTCAGAACAATTCCGATTCCGCCACCTTTCCTTGTTGACGATCCATCAAAGTGAAGCTTCCAATATGGTGACTCAACTGCATAAATCGCAGGCCCTTCTAGTTCCTCCTCAATCATGGGTTCATAGCTGCTATCCGGGAACTGTGCCAAAAGATTCGCCACTGCTTGGATTTGATTGCTCACGGTCGAGCACACGTAATATCATATTGCGAGATGGTCATGTACTATTTTGCCAGTCTTCCGTAGGGAGAAGAGTGACTCAAGATATACCGTATGGGGTCGCTCTTTGTAATCACTACGACTTTGTGCGAGGCGAAATAATGCTTTAACTTTTCTATCACGAAGAATAAAGGAAGACAATGGCGTTCGATATCTGTGTACCTTGACTCGGCCGGTTGTACTACGCGGGAGATATAATAGATCGGCCTTTCCTGCCCTTCATATTCTTGAGCTAACAGTGCCCCTATAGACTTCTTCGTCGATGTCGGGTACAAAAAAAGTGGCGATCCCAACTGCGGTGCAATCATTACTCTTGCTGATGTCAGCAGGTCCTTCAGTCTCCCAAATGCGGCTTCATGCTCCTTCGTCCAATTGTATACAACATTATTTTTGAGGAGATCGCCAAAAATAATTATTTCTGCAATTGCTGGGATGAATCTCCGCAGGTAAGATAGTTTCCCTATGAACGTCTTCAGAGTACTCTGATTATGCGGTGCCGTCATGCTGGCGATAGCCGATAATTTCACAGGGCCAGGCTCAATTCCTTGGCGATGTATCACGCATCCCAAAAACTTCCCCGAAGTCACTCCGAACGTGCATTTCATGGGATTCATCTTCAATTGAAAACTCCTGCATCTTTCGAATACTTTCCGCAGGTCTCCCAGATGGTCTGCTTCCTCTCTGGACTTGACAACCAGATCATCAAAATAAAATTCTACTTCCTGATGCATCATGTCATGGAACAGGACCATCATTGCTCGCTGATAAGTCACACCCGCATTCTTGAGTCCAAAGGACATAACTGTGTAGTTAAAGACCCCAACTGGCGTAATGAACGCAGTTTTCCATGCATCCTCAGAATCCATCTTTATCTGGTTATACCCACTGAAACCATCTATGAAACTGAACATCCGGTGCCCTGCAATAGAATTGATGAGCAAATCGATGTTGGGAAACGGGAAGTCGTCCTTCGGACAGAAACGGTTGAGGTCCCTGAAGTCTACGCAAATGCGAAGTTGCCCATTCTTTTTTACCACTGGCACGATGTTGGCCAACCAAGTGGGATGATGATTTGGCTCAATGAACTTGGCAGTCAAAAACTTGACTATTTCTTTCTTTTTTCACATTTATTTCTGGCCTGAAACTTCTCGCACTTTGCTTCACCGGTTTAGATCCCGGGACAACATCCGATCTGTGCATCGTCACGCTCGTGTCTAGACCAGGCATATCATCATACTCCCAGGCAAACACATCCTTATACTCAGTCAGAAATTGCAGCAATCTTGTTTCCTCATCACTTGTGAGGTCTGCGCTCAGGAAAACATTCCTCTTCTTTTCTTCGCTTGGGCTTAGGAACACCTCTTTCAGTTCCTGCTTCTGTGGCCTCGGCTTGTCTTCCATGCACTCAGGCCCTTCTTTCAACTTTTCCTCCGGAACCTCTGACTTCAGCTTGTCCTCCTCCGGGCCTTGTTCAAGTTGACTAATTTTCCCAGAGATATCCCCGTGCTCGGATGGGGGTACCCCCGCGCACCTTCATATGCTGTAGCATTTCTTTCCATTCGAGTAGAAACTTTCTATCTCCTTGCCCTTGTGGTCATGCTTTACCACCCTTTTCAAAGTGTACACATTCTTCCTTTGGTAGGCGACTTGTGACGCCTCTTCGCGTGTGGGAACCTTTTCCTTCGCATCCTCTCTCGTCACCATTACTCCTGCTGGAGACTGATCCTTGATGTCTTCCCATCAAGGCAGAGGATTCGGATTGAATGGTCCCGGCTTTCGCTCATCAGCCATTTCGGTGAACCATACTGCTTCAGTGAGATGTGCTTCATTCAAATTAAAGGGGTTTACCGAAGCTGGTATCTCAACTACCCTGCCATTCCAGATGGCCTTCATCACTTGGTGAGATGTTGACGGAACTGCGTCAAAGCGGTGAATCCAGGCTCGCCCTATGATCATGTGATACATAGTATTCGCATCAATGACATAGAACTTAGCCGAACACTTTATTTTTCTTATCTGGATACACAGACGAATCCAACCCATCGTCATCCTGGAATCACTTCCGAATCCCATCAGCGAGGACGGGCGCCTAACGATCTTCTTCTCTGGGATTCCTGCCAACTTTAGAGTGTTGAGCGAAACCACATTAACGGCTGCTCCTCCATCGACAAATGCCCTCTTGAACTTAACGTCGCTAATCACCGCTGTTACATACAAGGGTTTATGATGACTCGAATCCGTCTTCTTGTCACTTGCGTAGAAAGTCATTATCTTCTCTGTAGAGCGAGACGCCTTGACAACTTTTCCATTGGAGACGACGATTTCTTCTTCGAAGTCTTCTGCTACTCTCAGAATTGCTTTTGTCATCTCCTTTCGGCATTTCTCCGAAAAGTTCATCTCATCGAAGAATTTTCTGACCCGTGCGACCCTTTCATCCAATCAGCATGCGAGTCCTCAGTGTCCATGCTTTAATCTTCCTCGTCATGGACTTCAGCGATGATGGGCGGACCATCCTCCTTAATCTCTTCAAGGTCCATGATCGCGATCATGGCTACCTCTTTTTCCTTCGGCTCTTGCTCTGCATGGGCCGGCGACGGATTATTGCGCATGTCCTGCCTCGGATCGCTAACAATCAGCTCCCCTTCTTTCATTTTTTGACTCACGAGGTGCCTAAGTTTCTTACAATCAGCATAGGGTGCATAATCTTTCTGTGGCACTCACACCACTTTGGGTCCCTCACCATCCCCTTGGAGGGTATTCTTTCGAGTGGAGGCAGAACCCCGTCTTTACACAACTATTTGCATGGATCAATCACTTCCTCTAAGGAAGATTCAACGTACACCAAGAACAGGGGATAAGAAGAACACTGGAAGAGTATGGTTGTGTGTAGGGAGAGAGTAAGGCAATAATAATTGTATGAGAGAGAGACATAGTTTTGGCAGAGCTTCCTTGTAAATCCGATAATCGGTGTAAGTAAGGAAGGGTTAACGATCCTATATATAGTGGAGAATATGATCGTTTTAGTTGGTTAATGCGCCCATTAATGGCGGCTTAATTACCTTAACCACAACGGCACGTTGGTCCGTATATATAGGGACCGTTACGCACTTCATCCGCGTATACCGGAACCGTTATGATGTTGACCGGGATTATGGAGCTCGTGCCATAAATCTCTCAAATCAGTTACTAAAGGTCGCGTGCGGGCTTGGTAGTCGCTCGCGCGCGACGGAACTTTCTCTAGCCCCAAACCACTAAGTCCCTACAAGTCCCGTGTGGTGGTATGCGAGGGCCCTGTCTCGCAGCCCCGACGTGGATCAGCGCGGGTGGTGATCCAGTGTGTGTAGAGCACAGCTAGGTGTGCTGGATGATCGCCACGTGGCTGTGATCTGTCTATCTGGAAAGCACTATTTACAAGAAGACAAACAGTTAAGACTTAAAAAAGAAATCTATCTTTAATAGTTTCGAGTGGATCTATGCATCATGTAAAGTAACTTGGAATACTTTTGAGATAAGCTCGAAAACATATTTCAACACATGACAGATTTTTATCCAAACAAAGCAAAATGTGTATTGCTCCTAAGCACCAACTAAATTTTGGTACACATGCCATGTATTTTCATTACGTAGGATGACAACTGCCCCCAATGGAATGGTGTCACATTACCTGCGAATCAAAACACATAAAACCCCTTCCACCTCCCCTTCCTCTTCCATAATAAATAAAATACTACACAGGTGGAGACTTGAAACTGAAGCATCTCTGTCTTACAATTACACTTTCTTAATATATTAATATATTTAAATGACACACTTTATTATTTTACTATTGTTATCAATTCATGCTCTATTTCATATCAAATATGATATAAAAATATATACGCTTAATCAATAATTCACCTTATCAATGTATATTTATATATTTAATGTGTCAGTTTAAAAATACTGACATAAGAAATCTGTTAATTGAAAAATAGTATCCATACTCATTAAGATTTCTCCAAACAGTGGTGAAAATAGGTACAAATAGGAATAGATAAGCAATTTAATAACTCATATAATCAAATTAGTCAGTAGTTGTCATTAAAAGCAAAATTGAGGAATTGAATAAAAATACAAAATGTGGGGGTTACTTGATGAGTCACTTTCCATGGTGGACATTAACTTTGATTAGTTGGCACTAAGAATGATGTTCATTGGTTAAAAATCCAATTAAGCGCTCGACATGTCTTCACCTACAACAATTAATTGACAAATGGCATATGGAGAGTGAGTTTTCCACACCTCCTAGCTTTTATATATAATATAGATATAGATACTACACATGTGGAGACTGGAAACTGAAGCATCTCTGTTTTGCCTCTGTTTTGCCATAATGCCGAGTAAAAGCATCTCGAGTAGTATTAGACAAATGTTAAATAAATTAATGATGAAACACTTTTTTTGTATTGAATACCCGATATTTTTAGAGCATATTGAATGTGTCTTGTATATTAATTTTGTTTAGGAATATTGGAAAGAATTTGAAAAGTTATTGATTACAATACACGATATGCATCTTGTTTGACAAACTACAAAATATGCATAATCTTTGCCAAACATGGTGATAAGTTTTCGTTAGGCAAAATCAGTTCCCTCCCCTCATTACGTGGGTAAAAAAATGTTTCGTAAAATTTCAACCAGCATGTCTACTATTCTACAATTTTTTTTTTTGAAAAGAAATTTTCATTCAACAACTGCGCAATAACGCTCTATCATTTTCATTACATGCATTAGCCCGAGTTGGCAGTGCTGTTACCCAAACTGTTGTATTCTCAATGCCTAAACCATGTCCAACTAGTGAGTGAGCTACCATATTAGCCGAGTGGGGTTGCCATTCCACTTTAAAGTCAGTAAACCTTTCCGCAATGCAACTGCAATCTTGTACCACTGCTCCAAAATATGATCGATCATTCTCAGTACAATATGTTCTCCGAAGCAAGGTAGAAACCTCCTTAAAATCCACCGAATTCTCGACTTTAGTGAAGCGCATTGGCCATGCTAGTAAAAGGCCCTCCCGTACCGCCACCACTTCAGCCATCTGAGCCCCCTGAATTCCTTTCAACAATGCAGACATTGCCGCTAATGGATTAGCTCTAGAATCTCGAATAATTGCACCAGCTGCTCCATTATCCTCGTCTTCCACCCATGCTCCATCAGTATTAATTTTAACCAATTGTAATTTGGAGTCGTCGATTTCTTCATTTGGCTGCGGTTGCTCACTGGATGACATTGAGAGCTTTCCCACATGAATTAGCGACATCGAACTCCTTTCCCACTGAAATAATCTCCTCAGACATCCTTTCCTGTGATGTTTGACTTCCTTCAAAAACCCTTAGATTCCTCTTAGTCCATCCAACCCATATGGCATTAACAAACAAGACTGTTCTCATTCGTGAGTTTTTTTACATGCTCATAAATCCATTCGCTGATGCAATGGTGCTGATCCTCCTGAACCTCGTCATCCAAGATCGTCGCGCATACTTGTTTCATGGGATTTCACTTAGCAAACAAATGCAGCTCCGTTTCTTCACGCTTCCCACACCAAGAACATTGCGGTGTTACATTGTTACCGCGTCTCGCAAGATTAACCGTTGTGGGAAGTGCTCCTCGAAATGTCCTCCACGTCGTGAAGATAGCCTTGCTTTGGACCCGTGTACTCCACAGCTTTTTGTAAAAGTTGGCGTGATTATTATTGCTCGTAGTTGCACCCACAACCTTCAAATTTTCAGAAATTCTGTAGTCGGACCTTACCGAATATAATCCATTCTTCTCATAATTCCAAGCCCAGGTGTAAATTTGTTGCGTAACCGGCAAAATGATCTGCTTTGCCGCCACTAGATCTGGGGTATTCAACATAGATTCCATAAGATTTCAGTCCCAACTCTTCGTGTCATTGTCAATAAAGTCGCTTACCCTGAGATGAGAAAGGTTAGGATTTACCAAACTTACCCGGAATGAATTAGGCCATGGAATCCAGCGGCCCGTATCGGCGTTTACCGTGGAACCATCACCGATTCTGCAAAATACTCCTTTCTACGAAATCGATACCCCAGCTAGGATCCCTCGCCAAGCTTGCGAAGGGTTGGAGCCATGTTTCACTTCAAAGAAGTCCATTGACATGAAGTATTTCGATTTCATGAGTCTTGAAAGCAATGTGGATGGATTTGAAAGAAGACGCCACCCTCGTTTATCCAAAAGGGCTAAATTAAATGACTGAAAATCTCGAAACCCCACACCCCCTTTGGTCTTTGCCTTTTTCATCTCTTCCCACGCAATCCAACAAATACCTTTTCGATCCTCCGTCCGTTTCCACCAAAAGGACCGGATCAAAGCTTCAATCTTATTGCAAAAAGATGAGGGTAGTAGGAAGCATGACATCGTATAGTTTAGAATTGCTTGGATGACCTCCTTTATAAGAATCTCTTTCCCCGCCATGGACAAGAATTTTCCTTTGTACCCATTGAGAATTGAACTGATGCGTTTCAGGATTGATGAAAAAGTCGCCATTTTTGCTTTGCCAATCTTTGATGGTAGCCCCAGATACTGCTCGAACATCAGTACTAGTTGCACCCCTGCTATGACACAAAGTTGTTCTTGCGTTGGAGTCGGGGTATTTCTCGAAAACATTGTCGATGACTTCTGAAGTTTAATCATTTGCCTTGACACTCGTTCATAGAGTTGGAGAATCTGAATAAGAGCCCGGATCTCATCCTCGCCGCCTTCGTAAAAGAGATGCTATAATCCGCACAAATATGATGTGATACTGGAGGGCCAGACTTGGATGCCTTCATGGGAGTAATCACATTATTCCTGCTATCATCCAAGAGAGAGTGAGATAAACCCTCTGTACATAACAAAAATAAGTAAGGAGAAAGTGGGAATCCCTGACGGAGGCATCTCTGAGGGGTTACCATGCCCACCACCTTACCATTGCGTATAAACGAGTACCGCACAGTAGAGACAAAATTCATAACAAGAAATATCAGATTCCGATCAAACCCTAGTTGCTGCATAATAGCCTGTAAATAATTCTATTCGACCCGGTCGTACGCCTTGCTCATGTCCCCTTTCAAAGCATCATCCCTTTTTTCCTTTTGAGTTTCCACGGTATGGATAAGATCATATACCACCACAACGTTATCCGTAATGAGTCTACCTGGAACAAAAGAATTTGGTTTGGGGAAATAATGACACTCATCAATTTCTTGAGTCTGTTCGCAATAGTTTTTGTGACAATCTTGTACACAAACATACACAAACTTATGGGCATGTAATCCGACGGCTTCCTAGGCTGGTTTATCTTTGGAATAAGAGTTAACAGCATATGATTTAGCGAATTAAACTCTACGCCATTGTTGAGGATGTCAAGAACATGTTTCGTAACCTCAGCACCGACAGTCGGCCTCATTTGTTGGAAGCAAAACGGCGGAAAGCCGTCCACCCCCGGGGCGGTGTGCCCGCGCATCTGCTTCAAGGCTTGGTATACGTCCTCGGCTGAATAGGGGCTATCCAGTAGCTCAGCTTGTTGCAGGGATACCAATCTCGGTACATGATTGACAATCTGGGCTAGATCGTCCTATGGAGGCCGACGAGACATGAAAAGCTCCGTGAAATAGTTCTGTAAAACCCCTGTTACATCTGAATTCGAATCTTTCCAAACCCCTAAAGCGTCTTCGATTCCCAACATCACATTTTTCACACGACGAGCCGAAGCACGTTGGTGAAAATAACGCGTGTTTCGATCGCCAAGCTGGAGCCATTTTACTCTTGAACGTTGAAGCCAGTACCCTTCTTCCATCTGTAAGAGTTTATTGTACTCCTGTTTAAGCACTATTCTACAATGATAGGCACTCAAGTCAGAGTTTTTGTGCTTTTTGTATCTTTTGTAATTAAAATTAATAAATAAAAAATCCGAGTAAGCTTTACTTAGTGCATGTTTGGTAACGTTTTTTTTAATAAGTTTTGATTAAAATAGTTCATTTTAATTTGATCGTGATAATTATTACACAAAATTTAAGCTGAAAATCTAGAGATTAAAAGATCAAAATAATCCTAGTGCAATAGTAGAATTTCCAAAATTAGGGACTATGCGGCTGAAAATCTCAGAATTGTAGAATTTTTTTTAAACACTAGCATGATCATAATTCATTTATACGGTGTATTCAAGCAACTGACTATATATCTCTTTAGATTTTGTGAAATGGATAAAATTAATAATCCATAGTTCCAAGTCATACCAATTAAATTTTGATTTCTGTTAATCATATTTTTCAGCCAGACTCATTTCACCCAATTTTTCAGATTTTCAGCTAATACCAAACAAGGCCTTATACATAACCACTACCTATCAAAATGTTAGCCAAATCTATTGATATGTATGTGAGGCAAATTACTGGTAACGTTCACAAACTCTGGGAAGATGCTTCCGAATTGATATTTTTATTAAATTATCTTTATTCTCTTTAGTTGTTTTCTTCTTGAAAATAGAAAATGTATGAAAAAAAGGTATGTAAGGTCATAAGTAAACACGCACACAAAAAGGTAAGACAATCAACTTTTGACTTTCTTTACAGAAATATGACGATGTAAATGGACAAAGAGAGTAATAATTTACGTGCGACGTATATTTCACTGTGGTCCTAACACGGAAATATTGTCTTATAGAAATTCTTCAGCAATGAGTATTTTGGCCGATGTACTTAAAAGAACAAGTCTAGCATTGAATTAGAGAGTAGCCAGTGTACCAAATACTAGTCATCAGAAACCTAACACAAGAGGCAACATGTTGACTGAGAACCAGAGATGGCAAGAAACTTTATTAGAGAAAAGAAAAGCTCGTGTTGGATCATCTCTTGAAAGTGTCAAAAAGTATCTCCATTGAAAATTGTGTGCAGTTTCCTCTGGAGGAAACTTTGCAGTGTGCAGTGTACATAGTTCTGATAGTGACAAGGAAAGACATCTTCATGGTAGGGTTTCTATCACAGCTGAACCACTTCCCAACATTGTTCCCAATTGTGATCATAGTTCAATGGAATTAGAAAATAGCTTTGCAATTTTGGAGTCCCTTGTAGAGATAACATGTGTAACGACTCATGCTATTGAGCAACAGTTACTTCAGTTACAAGTTTTGCTTCTCATTACACCCGACCCCGACCACACCCCCCCCCCACCCCGATTCCCATCTTCCTCTTGTAATCACCCCACAAACACCAGCAGTTTAAGCCCTCCAATTATTGGTAACTTCCCCTAATGAGTAACTTAATCATCCATCTCTCCTCTTGAAAATTATACCTAGTGTAACCAAGTTTCTCATTTTTATCCTACCAAAGTTAAAGGGTGCCATGTCCCATTAAACCAACCTGTCCTCTCACCTAAAAAAGTTAGAATCCATGGAAATAATGTCAATCTCAAGCAATTATCATAGGGTTCTGAGGACACAGTAAACCAAGCTCTGGACCATGCTCCATGACCAGTGCAAGCCCCAGCCAGAAGAACCCTAGGATAAACCTTCATCGAAAAGTGCAATAAGTTTTACTAGCAATGAATTTGTGTATTCCTCTCCCACTCATACCCTCTTCTAGAACCACCCTCCTCACTACAATGATCCACCTCATATCACAACAACTCGGGGTGGTGCAACACGTGAATCTGAACCAAATTTTGGGTCAATACAGTTGGAAAAATCATGGGGTTCAAGTGATAACCCAATAGAAAAATGATAGGGTGTAGGAAACTCTAACTCAGGGCCTTACCTTCTTTGCCACCTCCCTGGAGCACAACCTGAGAAAGAACTTGTTCTACCTCCACTTCTTCCTACAAAAAAGGGGCTTCTTGGACAGGCCAGAAAACTTGATGGGCATATTTGAAGAAGAAGAAGAAATCAGGAGTAGGATTGAATAGGATATACAGGCTTAAAGGGAGGCTCAACAAATAATGTAAGCCAAGTTACAAATAAAATTCCTCCTTTGGAATTACAGAGGTGCTAGGAGCCCTAGTTTTAGGAGAAAATTTACTAACATGTTTTCTAGCCACAATCCTATCATTTTGGGTATCACTGAGACGAGGATAAGCGAGGATAAATCCATGAATATTTACATTTGCTTGGGCTATGGTAGGTCTTTTTGTTGCTGACCCTGTGGGATTTTATGGAGGTATGTGGAAGATGTGGTAGGCTACTCTATTGATTGTGATGTGATTGTTGTTTCACGGCATGAGATTCGTGCCTCTGTTCATGTCTTCTCTTTTCTTCATCCCTTAATTGTTTTCCTTTCCCTTGTGTACGCTAGTACTGTTTATATTATCAGACACTCTCTGGGATAGTTTAAAGCAAGTTGTTGACTGCCATAACCACCCCTGGTTTCTGTTTGGGGATATCTTTTAAAGTGTTGTCTTCTAATGATAAGGGTGGGGGGATGGGTTGTCGAGAAGAAATAACAAGATCTTTACTCAATGCTTAACTATTTTAGTATGTTGAACTTGGGGTTCTCGGCTCCTAGCTAGGTTCACTTTTTATCATGGCAGACACATTGTTGGTATTATTAGGAGAGGATTGACATATTCTTTGTGAACCCTGACTAGAAAGCTTTTCACCCTAATACAGTGTTACTCATTTGCCAAAAACCCATTATGATCATTTCCCTATTCTTCTCGATCAAAACCCACACCCTCTTCCCTTGGGTTATCTAATCCCTCTGTGTGGAGTGTGATTGACATGGCTTGGTTTAACAGTCCTATATATAAGCTTTCCGTCTCCCAGTCCCATCTTGATCTGTAGAAATGGAACAAGGAGAGCTTTGGTAACCTGTTCTCTAAAATGAAAAGAATTCTTGCTAGCCTGGATGGCATCCAAAACGCTTTGGACTCTAACACCTCCCCTTTCCACATCAACCTCAATGTGATGATGCGAAAGGAGTAGTTCAACTCTATTCTCATCGTGGAAGAGGAGTTTTAAAGATTAAAGTCTAGACTTAGCTTAGATGTGGATAGAGACAGAAACATTGGCTTCTTTCATGCGGCTACCTTGTTTAGGAGAGAAGGAAAAAATATATACGTTTATGAAGAAGGATGGGCTTGGCTTTTTGATCCTGACTCCATTGGTTCCTACTCTCTCTCGGCCTTCAAGTGCTCCTTCAACACTTCCATGCAATGCAGTGTCAAGGACCTCAATTTAGCCTTTCATTATCCTCATATGGAGGAGGGTTCTTTCAAGGACCTTTGTTCCCCTCTCCATTCATGAGATCCATTATGTTCTTAAAACCTTTAAACCCATGAAAGCTCAGGCTCTAATTGTTTTCATCCTCTTTCTTTTTTCATAAATGTTGAGATTCCACATATGAGTTTTCTTCATGGTATTGTCGCTTATGTCTTACTAAATTTCTCCCTTTATAAGGGGTTGAATGCCACTTTTCTTCACCTGATCCATAAGGTTTCCATGACTCAAATTGTTAAGAACATCAGACATATTTCCTTGTGTAACACTATATAAAAACTTATTACCAAAACTATTGCCTTGAGACTCAGTCCTTTCGTATATAATCTTATTTCTCCATTCCAAGACATATTCATCCCAAGGAGAAATGGATCTTATAACATTGATATTTTCCATGACATTTTCGACAACTTCAAGACTAGAAATTGCAGTGTGGGAGATTTTACTCTAATGATCGATCTTGATAAGAACATATAGCAATTTTGAGTAGAGTTTTTTAGGGCTACTCTACAGCACTACAATTTCCCCCTCCATCGGAATAACATCATCATGGCATTTATGTCCTCCCCCTTCATCGATGTCATGATCAATGGCAAGCCTTCTATCTCCTTTTACCCCTCCAAAGGCCTCGGACAAGGTGACCCCCTCTTACATTATCTCTTCATCCTCTGTATGGAGTGCTTGTCTAATAGAATTTATGATTGAATCTATTGTCTTTGTTATAAAGCTATCAAATCCTCTCACATGGGCCTATTATTTATACTTCTTCTTTGTTGATGACCTCCTTCTGTTTGGCAAAGTCAATGTTATCAATTGCATTGTGATCAATGATATCTTAGATGAATTTTGTCTTTTTCAGGTTAGAGAGTTAACTTAAAGAAGTCCAAAATTTTCTTTTCCAAGAACAATGACCCTCCTCTGCTGCCTCTTATGTCCACCTACTATTGTTTCTTGGCTTCCCCATCCTTACCAAGAGACCTTCCAAAGCTGACCTCCAATTTTACTTAACATAATGAGATGAAAGCTGGGAGGGTGGAAGGCTAGCCAACTGTCTATTGCTTGTAGAGCCACCCTTATCAGGAGTTCCCTTGCCACTATTCCCTCCTATGTTATGCAAACTTTTTGAAATCCCTACCTATGTGCTTAAGGATATGGATTCCATCTACATAAACTTTCCTTGGAAAGGGTTGGGGAGGGAAACTAGCTAAAATAATATGGCATCAAGAACTGTTAGTAAGCCCAAAGAAATAGGGGGTAAGGGTCTTAGAAAGGCCAAATTCCTAAACAAGACCCTCCAATGAAGCCGCCAGTCTGCTGTTACCTTCCCACAACAACATGTGCCCTAATTGTGGTCTCCACAATGAATCCTTATACCATTAGTTGAGACACTAGAACTATCTTGATAGCTTTTTCGTACCTTCTGGATCCTCCTACCCACCTTTTTTTGATCCTTTGATCCCCTTCTATGATTGGCCGCATAATAACGGTTCCAACCCTCCTTAGAGCAACAATTGGCAAACAACCTTTCACTTTTCCTGCTGCCAAATTTGGAAGATGAGAAATGATCTAGTTTTTGGCAACATTACTTCTATCTTTAACTGCTCTGCCTTGGTTAGCATATTCAAGAAGGAGGTTGCCATATGGTTATTTTACATGGATTGTTACAGATGCCAGACATCTTCCCCCCACCCCCATTACTTGTAACTGGATAAGGCCTCAAGCTGGTTGGTTGAAGTTAAATATTGATGGTGCCTAGAATACTGAGTACTAAAGTATTGGAGGCATTATTAGGGACTCAAATAGTTGTTGGATTGAAGGCTTCTCTTTTAGCGTGAATGTAGCCTCCCCTGTAGTGATTGAAGCCCTTGCTTTGCTTGCCGATATTACCTTGAATGACTTCATGTATTTGGACTGTGTCTCCAATAGTACTGATTGCTTCAATTTTGTGAAGCTGTTTGATTCCAGAATTGCTCACCACAATGCTACTTATATTATTGAACAATGCAGGAAGTTAAGCAGTAGCATAACCCTTCAGCTTATCTAGGAGCACATTCCAACCTAGTTTCAGATTCCCTGGCCGAGCATGTTGTGAGCGCTCCTTCTATAGTTTTTGTATTTCAGCTTTTAAGCCGTGTTTCCTGACTTTTGCTGGTGTTTGAACCTCCTCATTTTTTCAGTGGTCTTTTGTTGGAGGATGTAAGGGGTGGTTCCTCCCCCTGGATTTGATCCCCCCTTAGTTTTTGGTTTTAATGCAGCATGTTCATAAAAAAAGGAGTAACCAGTGGAGGAAGGAGGAAAAAATGTGGATGTCAAGTAGTACTAATATGATAACATATAATTTTTCCCATGAAGTACCAAAATAAAGGATTTTTTAAATCTCGAGTGAAGTTGGGGTTTTAGTATAGAAACCTCATCTACAAACAGAAGTTCTAATCTTCTATACTATAAAAAGGTGAAGAGCTCTTAGTGTTTAACACATTTAAGTGTTTACACTTCTGAAAGTTTCACACTTTTATGTGTTTTCTCCTTCTTTGGTTTCCTACACTTTTTAATGTACCAAGACTATCGTTGGATTGTATGATTAATTACTGGAGTAATTGAATTCACTAATTAATTACATCTTTCATTTGTTCCTTCATCATTTCCTGTTACTAAACGTCTTTTTATGGATGTAAATTCCCCTTGTTTGTATGATTAATCACACAATTAATTGGTCAAATATTAAATTTTATCCATCTATTGTAAAAACAGGAAGGCAGATTTTTGGTTTTCTTAGTTTTTTGTATTTTCTAATTTACTACTTTTTATTAAATATACAACCAAAAATTAATTTTACATTCTACTTAATAATCTAAAATTTGTTCGCATATCCGCATTATGTTATGGAGTGTTATGTATAGTTTTTTTGTTCAGCAAAAATTACTCATATATAATATTAATATTACGCATTAAACATTTTAGATATTAAAAGAATACTTGAATGCCGCATTAAAAAATAAGAATTAATCATTAAATTCTTCATCTTCAATTTTGTTTCTGCAAACATTTTTTTATAACAAGAGTTCATGATCATACAACATCCTCTTTTTTTTATTTCAGTCTGATGTCAATGTTTTGTATTGCAAGGTAAAGTTAGATATTGTTTCTCAATTTCTTACTTTTTTATTCATTCGTGAAATATAATTTTTCTTTCAATACCACTTTAATGAGTCATTTTAGTTGTTCCATTTCTTGAGAATTCGTTGAAAAATTTATATAAATCTTCCACATATTTGAATTCTAAATGTTTATGGATAACACTATAGCTTCTAGGTCAAATTGATTGTAATGTATTTGAAGCATTGGTATTCCGATACATAGAGGTACCAAACAAATGGTGAGTTGCATCAATTTTCTTGAAACACAACCATCTCCATAACCAATCTTCAAATGTCTTGTAGCTCACGAAATGTGAATCCAAGAACACGACAACGCCAGGTAATTTATATATCTTTTATTCTGTCTTCCATTATTTTCTCCAAATATTTGTATAGTTTCCAAAATTTAATTTTTTATTTGTCTAGGTTTGATTCCTGTTTTTGATGCTTAAATATATACTTCCGATCATTTTTGTATTACTAGAATATTTTATATTGCTATTTAGATGTGTACCCTATTCTTCTTCTTCAGGAGTAAGAATATTCATATTGACCATTCTATTGTGGTCCAAGATCTGAGGTATTAATGTATCAAAGTGGGTTGATTAGGTTTTCTTATCGTGGTGGTCTTCCTCAGAGTATCTATTGCATAATGTGTATAATTCTTAAAGGTTTAAAATCCGTATGTACTATTAAATGTTACTGACTCGATATTGTATGATTTCCCGTCCATCCGACTCTATAAATCAGTATCCTCAGGGTGCTCGATCCACTGGATGGTTTAATTTTATTTACGAGACACTAAATAGATATCTTACCTATTAAGGATTGGTACTTAATAGTTAACAGTACGCAATTTTTAAATGCTTTTCTCTTTTTTCAGTGAACCTAATATTCTTGGCAGATACAACTTTGACAAATCAAAACATAGTGCCTAAGTATATATTTACCTGTATGGAGCAAAGTGTATGTCACTAGCTCCTAGGATGTACTATTAAACTATCTAAATGTCTGGAGAATTCCAAAATCACCTAAAGGTGGTGAGAATAAAGTGAAAAAAAAAAAACTGAAACTCAGTTGTAGGTACTTCAGTAACTCTAATGAACAAGTAATCTGTTTCAATTTGGGGAGCTTACGCAAAATTGGAACGTAAAAAAGAATTAGAATAGTACATTTTTGTCTAGGATCTCTTACAACATGACGTGCATCCATCAATTATTGTCCCCATAATTTAAGATTATCATGGTCCAGATAGTAACACTGATTGATTTAGTTTAAATTGAACAAAAAATGACGTGACATATTTCATATCTACAATTTTTTTTTGAGAACCTTGATAATTTTAAATATTGTGAATATTTCATTGTTGGTACTAGAAATTGAATTATGTAAATCACCAGAAGAACTGAATCCAATTTAGAGATTTTGTTAATTTGATAGCAGTGTTTTTTTAAAGAAAGAAAGTAGAAAAATTTGCTAGCAGTGTTGTTCCATCTCAGTGCCTTTTGGAATGAGCTTAGCTGCCCCCCTCCCTTAACACCCTTTCCCCTATCCCCATTGGAAAACTGGTTGTCTGAAACTAGCTCTCCTAATCTAGTTTGGAAGATCCATTGGCAAAGAACTTTCTTTTTTAGGTGCTGGTTCATCTGGAAGAGGAGGAATGACTGTGTTTGGTAATCCCACTTTTATTACTCATGGCAGAGTCCTGGCTAGGATGGTCCTCAAGAAGGTTGAGAGTTGGCTTTCTTACATGGATAACTACTCTACTAAGTGCCTGCCTATAAAGCCTAGATCCCTGTGCCTCCTGTGGGGTGGTTAAAGCTGAATTGTGATGGAGCCTGGAATCCCACTTGGCAGGGCATTGGAGATCTGTTCAGAGATTCTGAGGGTGGTAGGATCAGAGGATTCTGTACTAGGGTGTTTCTTCATGTCCTATGATCACTGAAGCTCTTGCTCTTACTGCTGGCCTACAACTTGCCAATATACTTCATCTGTCTCAAATTGTTGTTTACACCGACTGTTTGGAGCTTGTTAAGTTCTTCCATAAGCATGTCCCTGATCATAGTGCTAAATGTATTGTCATGAAATGCAGGCTGTTATGCAGTGAACTTCAGGCATCTTTGAAGCATGGGCACATATCTTCCAACAAGGCTGCTTATATCCTTGCTTACCCTGCTAGACAAAGCCCTGATGTTTTCACCTTTGTTTCTACTTTTAACCCTGTGTTTTTTCCTGCTTTTGAACAATGTGTACTAAATTCTCCACCTCCTTTTGTTGGAGGGTGTTTTGTTGGAGGATGTAGGGGTGTGCCTTCCCCCATTTTGAACCTCCTTAGCTTGCAATTATCTAAATCCAGTTCATAAAATATATATATATATATATATATATATGTATGTATATTTGTCGTGCGTTGAACTTTTAATATAGATACTTCCTCTATATCTTCTCTTACTTCTTACTTTGACTTTCTCGGGTCACTTTGAACTGGTGATTTGATTAACCAAACAATGCAAGATTTGATTTTGTTTCTCTATAACACCATGAAACGATTATGAAATTCTTGCATCAATCTCCTAAACAAATCAATGGGTCAGACTGACCCGGTGAATACTGAAGTGGGAAGCAAGAGAAAAACAAAGGAAGTGTTGTGACGAACCACCTCACGAACTATGAACGAATAAAGAAGAACATGAGTATTTTACGTGGTTCGCTAGCAAAATATTTGCTAACTACCTCCACGGCGGAAAAGCACTCTTTATTCACTTGAGAGGAACAAGACTACAAGAATGTTTTTGCATACCTAATAATGTGACTACTAGGTTCTTCATATAGTGCTAGGAAATCCCTTAAGTTTCCAAATCGGATTTGGAAACAAACTTCTATCCTAACTAATCCTCCATCACCTTTGACTTCCAATGTTTCCTAATCAAAGTTGGAAACAAAGAGTTTGGCGGCCTTTGACCAATTCAAGGCACCAACTCAACAAATCTCCACCTTGACTTGAATTGTCTCGTCAACATCAGCTGCTCCTATTCTCGTAAACAAAGCTACGTCTTCTCCGCACCCGATTGTCTCTCGTCAGAGATACTCACTGGACCCCCACCGGGTCCGACATGCCCTTAAGGGCCTCACTGGCTCAAGATGTTGAGCAATTCCAGAAATGTTGGAACTTGCTCTCCGGAACCGGCTTGGTGAACATATCCGCGGGGTTGTCACCAGTCCCCACCTTCATCACCTTGATCCTGCTTTCACTTCTCAGAAAGTGATACCTTACGTCAATATGCTTGGTCCTCCCATGATGGACATGTTCCTTAGTCAAGCAGATTGCACTCAAGCTTTCACAGTAGACTATCGCCTGCTCTTGAAGTATCCCTAGATCATTGACTATTCCCTTAAGCCAAATTGCCTTCTTTGCTGCTTCCGTTAGAGCCATATACTCCGCCTCCGTGGTGGAAAAAGTCACCGTCGCCTGTAGCGTCGCCTTCCAACTCACAACAGATGCTCCCAGAGCAAATACATAGCCTGTCATTGATCTTTTCCTATCAATATCCCCTTCATAGTCCGTATCCGAGAAACCAACTACCAAGATTTTTTCACTAGCCCCATAACATAGGCCAATGTCTGACGTACCCTTAAGGTACCTGAATATGCGCTTCACCGCCTGCCAATGGTCCCTACCCGGATGAGCCATAAAACGACTAACCACACTAACAGCGAATGCTATGTCCGGTCGAGTTCAGACCATAGCATACATGAGACTTCCAACTGCTCTAGCATATGGAACCTTGGACATGTACTCCTTCTCCTCCTCGGTCTGAACGGTGTACATTCCTAGCTTGCTGTTAGTTGCCATAGGAGTATCTATAAATTTAGCTGATAACATCCCGAACCTTGCCAAGATCTTCTTGATGTATCCCTGCTGTGACAAGAAAAGCTTCTTCTTCTTCCTATCTCTATATATCTCAACTCCCAAAATCTTCTGAGCAGCTCCCATATCCTTTATCTCAAATTCTGCGCTAAGGGACCTCTTCAGTTTTTTAATGTCCTTGATATTTCGTGTTGCAATCAGAATATCATCCACATATAGAACTACGTAAATATGTGATCCACCATGCAACTCTTTGTGATAAACGCAGCAATCATACTCGCACTTGTGGTAACCAATTTCAACTTGAAGCTGTCAAACCTCTTGTACCATTTCCGCGGCGACTGCTTAAGTCCGTAGAGAGATCTATTCAGCTTGCAGACGTGGTTCTTTCTTCCGGGAATTTCGAACCCTTCCGGTTGGCTCATGTATATCTCCTCTTCCAACTCTCCGTGTAGAAAACCTGTTTTGACATCCAATTGCTCAAGCTCTAGGTCGTGGTGTGCCACCATTGCTAGTAGCACCCGGATAGAAGTATGTTTGACCACCGGTGAGAAAATCTCGTTGTAATCAACTCCCTCTTTCTGACTGAACCCTCTTGCAACTAGCCTTGCCTTATACTTGATGCGCTCCCCAGCTGTAGTTCCTTCCTTTCTTATGAGATCCACTTGAAACTGACTATCTTTCTTCTCGCTGGTAATTTAACATGCTCCCAAGTCGAGTTCTTGCTAAGAGACTCCATCTCTTCTCCCATCGCTGCAATCCACTGTGCTGACTCAGAACTACATATAGCGGCCTTGTAGGAGGATGGCTCGTCATCTACCTATTCCGCTACCTGTAACGCATATCCAACCATAACATCATTTCTGTATCTCGCCAGAGGCTTTATGACCCTTCTTGTTCTTCCTTCAGCAATACTTTGATGAACCAGTTCCTCTGGTGTAGACGCATCCTCACTATCAGACTCTTCTACTTCTTCCTCTTCGGATTCCGGCGACGGTGTAAGGATTTCGGAATCCTTAGGATCAATAGGATCCGACTCTCCCTCCACCTTATTCTTTGCATCCCCAAGCTCCACCTCCACGGAGTTTTACAACAAATGAGACTCATCAAAGATTACACTTCTGCTAAGTATAATCTTGTTGTCTTCCCATATCTTGTATCCCTTCACACCTGTCCCGAAACCCATGAATACTCCTTTCTTAGCTTGTGGTTCAAGTTTGCCATCATCAACGTGATAATAGGCAACACAACCAAAAACTCTCAAATTCGAGTAATCCACTGCTCTACCGGACCAGACTTTCACAGGAATCTTGCATCCTATACCTGTGTGCGGGCTTCGATTTATGAGATAGCATGCCATGGAAACTGCCTCTCCCCATAAACCTCTAGAAAAACCTGCATTCGAAAGCATGCACCTTGCTTTCACCAAAAGTGTCTAATTCATTCTCTCGGCTACACCGTTCTGCTGCGGTGTGTGCCGAACGGTGCGATGGCGTGCTATTTACTGATCCTTGCAGAATCCATCAAACTCTGATGAACAAAACTTTAAGCCGTTGTCCGTGCACAGCCTCTGCACCTTCTTTCCCACCTGATTCTCTACTAGCGTCTTTCACTCCTTGAATCTTGCGAAGGCTTCACTCTTGGGCTTCATCACGAATATCCAAGTCATCCTGGATTAATCGTCTATGATGCTCAGAAAATACCTATACCCGCCTATCGCGTCAACTCGAGATGGACCCCAGCAATCCGAATGGATATAATCAAGAGTACCTTTCGTTCTATGAACCGCCTTAGGGAACTTGCTACGCTCTAGCTTCCCATACACGCAGTGCTCACAAAACCCTAGGCGCTTGGGCTCATGCCCGGTGAGATACCTCTTCTTATGAAGTTCCTGCATTCCACGTTCACTCATATGACCGAGCCTCATATGCCACAACTTAGTTAGATCAGCTTACTTAATCTCGGCTGAGACAACTCCAGCAGAACCTGTGATCGTCGAACCTTGCAACATGTACAAAGTCCCATTCTTGACTCCCCTGAGAATCACCTTAGAACCCTTGCAGACTTGTAGATCTCCACCTTCACCTTTGAAACTGTATCCCTTGCTGTGGAGTAGACTCAAGGAGACCAGATTCGTTTTAATAAGTGGTACATGCCTGACTTGCCCTAAAGTACATAACTTCCCTTCATTCGCCTTCAATCTAACTGAGCTTCTCCCAATCACCTTACAGACGGCTCCGTTTGCCATGTAGACAGACCCTCCATTTGTTTGGTTGTAAGTTGAGAATAGCTCCTTGTGAGAGCAAATATGATAGGAAGTTCTGGAATCAAGGACCCGCGCATCCTGAGAGTGCGTGACAACATCCGCCAGTAGAACGTAATCATGCTCGGACGAGTTACCTTGTTCTGCTACGGCTGCGGATCCGCTCTGCCCATGTTGTCCTCGTTTCGGGCAATCTCTCTTCTAATGCCCCTTTTCCTTACACCAAGAACAGACATCCTTGGGCAACTTTGTGCCAGAAAATTGCTTCTTCTTATTCTTCTTAACCTTCTTTTTTCCCCCCGTCGCATTAATCTGGAAGCATGGTCCTATGTACTTATGCATGCACCCTTATGTCACAATTCCCTAGCATGGAGCGCCGATCTGACTTTCTCTAGGGTTAAGTCGTCATTGTTCACAATGAACGACTGAATAAAGTTCTCTTATGAAGGAGGTAACGAGATCAATTACAAAAGTGCGGCGTCCTGATCATCCACTCTCTCGCCAATATTACGCAAATCTAACAGAATTGTGTTTAACTGATCAAGGTGGTCCTTGAGAGTCGTACCTTCGAGCATCCGCAAAGTGAAGAGTCTCTGCTTTAGCATCAACTTGCTAGTGAGACTCTTTGTCATGTAGAGACCCTCTAACTTGAGCCAAAGTCTTGCTGCTTGCTTCTGATCTGCGACTTCGATGATCACGTCATCCGATAAGCACAGCATAATCCTTGCGTGTGCCTTCTCCTCCATCGCCTTGAACTCTACTGATGCAACATTCATGCCTCCCTTGTCCGCGGTCAAAGGTGCCCACAAGCCTTGTGATTTGAGCAAAGCCTCCATCTTTATCTTCCACAGGCTGAAGTTGTTCCCTCCTGTAAACTTTTCGATCTTCAACATCGATCCGAACATCGTTCTTGGTGGATCTTGAATCTTATCCGCGTGCTCCACCTAGGTCGCAAAACCCTAGCTTCGATTTCACCAAGTTGTGAAACCCTAGCTTTGCTCCGCCGTGATCTTGATCTTGAAACACTGCCAAACCCGAGCTCTGATACCAGTTTGTTGTGACAAACCACCTCACAAACTATGAACGAATAAAGTAGAACACGAGTATTGTACGTAGTTCGCTAGCAAAATATTTGCTAACTACCTCCACGGAGAAAAAGCACTCTTTATTCACATAAGAGGAACAAGACTACAAGAATGTTTTTACATACCTAATAATGTGACTACTAGGTTCTTTATATAGTGCTAGGAAATCCATAAAGTTTCCAAATCCGATTTGGAAACAAACTTGTTTCCTAACTAATCCTCCATCGCCTTTGACTTCCAATGTTTCCTAATAAAAGTTAGAAACAAAGAATTTGGCAGCCTTTGACCAATTCAAGGCACCAACTCAACAAAAAATAACATTTAATTGATTGAACCACGTGCAACGTACGTGCCAAAAACTAGTTATATTAAAAATGAAGCCTTTTGAGATGAAGATTAGGTTTCACAACTTAGAAATATCAACTTCATTGGGGTTTCTAAATATGCAACATTTTAATCTTTTTTTCTGATTAATTTACATATTATGTCGTATTAAGTATTGAAATCTGAATTTTAGTTCCTTTCAATTAAATTATAAAATAAATTAATTGTGTGCATAAGTCGAAAGTCTAATAAACAAACTAAATACCTCAATATATACGGTGTTGCACGTTATTATTCTTATATAATAGTATCATTGTCCTTTTTGTCAAACCACACCTAGGGAGTTTTTGTTGTGAGGATCAATACCTAGAGGTAATAGAAAATAGAAACAATACTATATGTAGTTGAGAAAGGACTGCTAATAATTTTTATTATTCATAATATTATTCTACAGTTGCACAAGGTCTTTATAACTCTCTAGCTCTCTCTAACCCTTCTCCATACCTTACTCAAACCCTTCTCTCCCTGACCTCTTCTCCATACCATACTCTAAACTCTCTCTGGTTCTCTGAAAATGGGTGCTGAGGGAGATTTCATGGTGAAGGTTACAAAGGAGGAGGTTGTGGCAGCAGTGTTGCCACTCCAAGAGCATTGGCTACCACAGTCCAACCTGGACCTTCTCTTGCCTCCTTTAGATGTAAGTGTCTTCTTCTGTTACAAGAAACCCCCCCAAAGTGAAGCTTCTTTTACATTTGGGTCTATGGTTAGTGTTCTCAAAAAGTCCTTGGCTCAAGCTCTGGTTACCTACTATGCATTGGCTGGAGAAAAAGTGCAAAACACTGTGGGTGAGCCTGAGCTTCTCTGTAACAACAGAGGAGTTGATTTCTTCGAGGCTTATGCCGATGTGGAGCTCCGAGATCTCAACCTGTACAACCCGGACGACAGCATTGAAGGGAAGCTGGTGCCTGCAAAGAAGCAAGGAGTTCTGTCCGTACAGGTAAAATAGTTTTGTGTCTCATCTTTTTAAATTTGATCGCATGAAATTTTAATAGTAATTAAAATGATAAATGATAACGTGCTATGGAAAAAGCTCTTGAAAATGATGTCTCAGAAAAAGAAAGAAGGTGATTTGTCACAAAGCTTGAAATTTCCTGAAGTAAGTGAAATTATTGAGGTTGACATACAAATTATTTGCGAAACGTAAGAGAAGAAGATTATTGTATACGTTCCATTTATTAGTACCTCCGCTTTTTGCATAACCAGAACGTGTTTCTACTTGAAAGTTTGAACTCAAATACGAATAAAACAGGTTAAACACTATTCTGAAGCCCTAAACAAAGAATGCCATCGTGTCTCCGAATGTGTTCTAACATGATATCGAACTGTGGTTGGAATTATGTTTTTGGCTATGAATTGAAAGCGAAAGGAGACCGAGAAGAATAAATTAATGGTTTATTTGGTTGATACTGGGAAAAGTTCTCCGAATTTTGCATGTCCAAAATCTTAAATTCAAATTTGTTTGGACATTGCTTCAGTTTTCATAAAATTGCATGATTCCAAGATTCATTATTTTTATTTTAAATTATTTTCACTTCTGGATCTTTTTCCCCTAGAATATCATTGTTGAAAAGCCTAGGAAGTGTTAGAGGACTTTTATGATTTTATTAAACTGATCAACTTTTGGAACAAATGTCCACACCAAAGAAAGAAATTGACATGTCCCTACTGGTCTGATTGGTAAGAATTCTGCAGTCAATAGAGCATTTCTGTTTATTTACTTTAAGTATTGTTTCCCAACTACCCCATTAGACTGTCCCGGTAAGAAAATAGAATTACAAGTCATGATGGGCCCTGCTATTTAGCAATCATTATATATTTCCGTTTTAAAAACTGCCCATTACAAGATTGAAAAAGTCATTTGTTGGAGTAATAAAAAAAACTTTCTAAGCAGTTCATCAGCTCTCAAGTTTGACTCACTAGTAGAAATTGAGACACTAATTTTCAATTTAAAAAATAGTGAGTATTGATCCATTGTAGTAGGTATAAAGTTCAATACATGTGTATTAGTCATGTTAACTGCAGAACGGACTCCATTGAGAAAATTGAGGGGATCAGATCATAACTATACATGTTGAACATTGAGCTATGTGAACGCCAAAATTGGGAGAGATGTGAAGAGAGAAAACGGAGGAGATGAATTCGAAGGGGAGCTGGAGAGAGGGATGTAATAAACTCTTATGCATATTGAGAGTTTATGATTTTTGTTCAGGCATTTGAGAGCATCTTTGATATTTTATAACAACGACATAATCTTTTGAAGTTAAAATTCTTCTGTATGATATATCTCTCTCATTACTCTTGGACAAGAAGACTTATTTGTCAAATATGGGGATTATAGTAGCACTTGGAGTTGATTCCCGGAGATTTCACAAGCTTAGAAAATCAATAGAAACAAATAAACTAATTGTGTTACCAGCCTACACTCAGCTTATGTAACACAAACTATTGGGTTGCATGCTTGCTCAAACTGAAATGTTTTTTGATTGGAGTGTGTCCCTCAATTACGACACTTTCCTAACACATTAGTATTTAATCATTGGTTAGTCCTGGTAGTCCAATTAAATTCCAACCAAACATTTTATCTCACAATATTAAAATTATCTTCTAATCAAATCTTAGCATGTTTCCAATTTTGTGATAGCTCACCAGTAATTTAACTGTCAGGTTTAAGAATATTTCAAACTATTCCCCAATTATAAAAAAAAAAAAAAAATTGTTGTTTACAGGTCACGGAGTTGAAGTGTGGAGGACTCGTGTTGGCGTGCACGTTTGACCATCAGGTGGCGGATGCCTACTCGGCCAACATGTTTCTAGTCTCCTGGGCCGAGATAGCTCAGTGCAAGCACATCTCACTGCGACCGTCACTTCGACGGTCTTTGCTAACCCCGAGGCATCCGGGAGTCTACGCCTCATCTATCGATGACATGTATGTACCCTTCTCAGCTATACCGCCACCTAAAACCACAAACCCGAGCGAAGCTGATCTCATCAGCAGGATCTACTACATCAACTCAGGACAACTGGACACACTCCAGACACTTGCCAATAAGGGAAACAAAGTTGTCGGAAAGAAGAAGCTGTCGAAGCTCGAGACATTTAGTGCTTTCCTGTGGCAGTTGGTCGCGGATGGGGTGGTTGGCAGTGAAAAGAATTGCAAGATGGGCATTGTGGTGGACGGGAGGGTGAGATTGAGCAGCGATGGAATGGAGAAAACCAATCTGATGAATAACTATTTTGGAAATGTGCTTTCCATTCCTTATGGGACAGAAAAAGTTCATGACCTAAAAGAGAGACCTCTGAGTTGGGCGGCGAACACGGTTCATAAGTTTCTTGATTCCGCAGTGACAAAGGACCATTTCCTTGACTTGATTGATTGGGTGGAGGCTCATAGGCCCGAGCCAGCAGTTGCAAAAATATACGCCACAGCGGGGACCACCAGCGAAGACGATGGACCGGCTTTTGTAGTGTCCTCGGGTCAGCGTTTCCCGGTATCGAAAGTGGATTTCGGGTGGGGCAAACCATTGTTTGGGTCATACCACTTTCCTTGGGGTGGAGAAGCTGGGTATGTGATGCCCATGCCAAGTCCAGTAGGGAATGGTGACTGGATTGTTTACATGCATTTGTTCAGGAGGCAGTTGGACTTGATAGAGAAACAAGCTGGACATGTGTTTAGGCCCCTCACGTTTGATTATCTTGATGGCTAGCTACTATCAGTACAGCTCGGTCAGGAAAACTAGCTATAAGTAAAAGGATTGATATGCATTACCGTGTCATACTTAATTATGTGAGAATGTTGTCCCAGCGTTATGGGCTCGCCATTTCTCCCACTACCTATAACTCTTTTTCTTTAATAGATTTATATCATATTTTGCATGTATAGTATGTACGAGCATCTTGGATGAGTGTTAAATGCAGTGAAGACATAAATATAACCATAAATTTACACAGAAGTTTACAGATAAAAAAAGGATATATGAAGTTTTCATTTTGACAAAATTGCATCAGAGGTACTCATAACTTACTTTAACCGTTGATTTAGTACCCAAAATTTAAAATGGTGCAGTCACGTACCTTTATTTCGAAAATCATGGAAATCAATACCTGTTAGTCACATCAGTTACTTTTTTGGACAGAATTACAGACGTGACTTGCACAGGTCTTTTTAGTGGGGATAGTACTACATACTACTTCTGTTTCGCCTGTTTCAGCCTACTTCACTTTTTGTCACTATTCACTAGGTTACTTTCATCCGGTGATTTGATTAGCAAAACGAATCAAGAATTTGGTAATCTTTGCATGGTGTTATAGTGGAAAGTTTATTCTAATATACCATGAAAAAATTGTTAAAAAATTACATCGTTTTGGTATCCAAATCACCAAATCAAAGTGACTCAGTTACGGGTTAAAAAGTCAAACGCAGACGAAACAGACGAAACGGAGGTAGTATTTATTAGAGGAAGGACTGAATTACAACGTCTGGCAAAAGTAATGACATGAACGAAGAGCGTAAAAAATCCTCCGATGAGGTCGACATATTTTAATCTCAGCCGTTGAAGACTTAATAACCGTTTCATTTCAACTCGTTCCACTTGAGTCAACCAGCGCATCCAGTGAATTTCCTTCCTCTCTCTGATTAGTTGGACTTTGTCACCAGGAGCTGAGTTGGCGTCCTCATCACGAGAACTGTTCTTAGTTTTGGTTAATTAGAGCATCTCCAACAGTTGAATTGTCCTTGGACTATATTTGTACCTGCCCTAAATTTTACACCTGCACTATTTGAGTTGCTGCTCCAGCAGCTGGCCTAAATATAGGCCACCAGCATTATTTTATTATTTTATAATTTTCATTATTAAATAATTATGTTACTATATTTAATAATTATCACACTTTATTAAATTAACATCGAATCAATTATACTATTGAAGCGAGTTTAAGGTAATTTTTGTAAATTTTGTGTTTTTCACTTTGATTGTTGACAAGTACTTATAAATTTACCGTTGCAACGGTGAATACGAACGTTGGAGGAGCAGTGGAGGATTAGGAGGAGGATTAGAGGAGGAGCAGAGTAATAAATCAGAGTCTTTTATTTTTTACACCAGCTTCAAATTGTCTTCAGTTTAGGCCAGAACTGGTCTAATTATAGGCCTGGCTCAAATTTAGGCCAGATTTTACACCAGCTGTTGGAGCTGGTTTTTGAGCAAAACTGGCCTAAATTTGTGCCAAAGACAACTTATAGGCCATCTCTTGGAGATGCTCTTACACTTGCCTCGCCTAGCATCTATGTATTGCTATTATTTTCATTTAAGTATCATTTTTCTTCATTCACTGTATTGACTTACTGTGTCAAATTTCGCTCTCTTGTCATTCCTCTTATTCGTTTCTTTCTCTCTCTCCTCTTTGTTGATACTCTGATAGTATTGACTTTAAACATAAACTAGGCGTTATCCCACGCGTACGCGCAGGTTAAAGAATTTCTAACATATTTTTTTTGTAAGACATTGAATTATACACGAAGAATGTTTGCGCACATTACCAACAGCGATTCATCCAGATTTCTCCGTAAGAAGTGGATTGACTTCATGTTTGAGCATGCCATAAAAAAATTCCAGGTAAATTATCCAAGTGACAAAATAACTCTTTAGCAGATAAAAGCATTTAAACATGTTCTGTTTTTCTATTTTGAGAATTAACAAATGTTGTATTTTGAAGGAGAACATTTGATCAACTGAACCAAATCACTCTAAGAACTCCACAAAATGCTCTTTGAAGAATTTTTCATATAACATCAAATTCTATCAATCAAAGACATAGATTTCACTCAAGAATATAATGTTGAATTTCATATCAATACAAATAGCTCGATCTCTATACATTGAGTTTTTAATACAAACATAGAGTAAAACAATGATTGTCTCCCATTTCTAAGAAACTAACTATACTAAAAGGCTAATATGTCTAACTTAACTCCTTGTCAGCTGGAAGTGATCACCTTGCTCATAGGCTCATGTGATGTATATTGAAGTAGATTCATAAACTATACAGTGTTTTCTTAAATTTGCATTAGAACGGTGCCAACAGACATGTCACTTTGAGAATATCAACATACAACTATTTTCCCTTAATTTCTATCCACCAAAAACGTTAAGAGAAGGAGTGAGCTATATTTTAAGACGATGTTTTGTGGCTATAAACATATCATCAAAGTTAAATAAAACGGGCATACAATGTCATTCCACAATTTGCATCTTTGCTAATTAAATTATGGATAAAATAAAATTGCCTTTGAACGGTACAAAATAAATACGATTGTTGTAACGTAATGCCTAGTTTGTGTAGATATGTGGACGAGCAAAATAATCTTCAAAATGTAGTAATTTGTACTGTATAGTATTATGTCTAGACACTTAAATGTTACAAATAACATTTGAGTTATAAAATGAATTATCATATGACAATTCATTTTTTGTTAATGTACGCATGATTATTTTGAAGGATGTGCACTAAAAAATAAAGGGTAATGTGCACTGTCTACCCCCGGATTATGGTAATTGGCAGCCTATACTCTCAATGTTCATCAATTGACATTGGACATCCCTATTTCGGACGGAGGGTAACGAAATGGACCGAAAAGTTGAAACTATGAATTTGCCCCCAATACTTTGTTCAATATTGTAATTGCAATGCCTTACCTTCTAACATTTGCCAACATAATTACAATAATTACTTTTTGCCCTCATTTAATTGTTCAATCTTACAAAAACTTAAAAAAATGTTCAAACCTTCATCTGGGTTTGTACCTCCAACTCCATCACCACCACCTCTCTATCTCCTACCTAACCACATCTCATGACCCAGCCATCATAGAAACTAATTATGCAGTGCTGAATTTCTTTTTTTAGAGAGAAGAAAAACACGGCAGAGAGAAAGGGGTCAGAGAGGCTTGGAGGTGGTCGAGTTGGTACATCGGTGGTGGTAGCAGTTATTTACACTGAAATCCCAGGAGAAGATCCAAGTGTACACCTACAACATAGAACAAGAACAAGAGTGGGAAAGCACAGAGAAATTGTAGGAGAGTGTAGGGGAAGAGTAAGTTATGGTAAACTGTTCTTGAGAGAGAGAGAGACAGTATAATGACTAGCAGAAGATCCGAGGGTCGCCATAGAAGGCTAACGTTCCTATATATAGTAGGGAAGTGACCGTTACGAGGGGTTAATGTGCCCATGAATGGCGGAGAGATACCCGCCTCGTAACAGCACATTCGACCATATATATAGGGCACGTTACACGTTTGTCCGCATATGTAGAGATCGTTACACGATCGTCCGCACTTGTGGGACACGTGGTCATTAAATCTCTCAGTCAGTTACCAAGGGTCGCGCGCGAGAGTGTGGTTGTTGCTCTGGCGCGATGTTCCTTACTCTAACCTCCACACCACTAAGTCCCTACAAGCTCCCGCACGGTTAGTATCACTGGCGACCCTGTCTCACAGCCCCCATATGGATAAGCTCGAATATAAGTGTATGCAAATCATAAAGATATGACAGGGTGTATACGGAGTACCATTAGATATGTTGTATGGCTACCACGTGGACGATGGTTGATCTGCTCAGAACGCACTATCTACATTAGCCCCCTTTTGGGCATCCGTCACGCGCGTCGTCGCGTAGACGCGCAAAACCAGCCGTGCGTAGCTCCACGCGGATCTTCGATTTGGTCATTTTATGTTCGAAAACCCTAGCCCCTAGAAGCAATCATCATTGCCTAGGTCTTTGTAACGTCATAGCCTTTAATAGGGCGTGGCCATTGCAAAGTTAATCAGGCGCCATCCACATATTTTTGCCATTTTTCAAGGCAAAAATGATTCGAATAGATCCGATAGGTCGCAAATTTTGCCGATTTTCGAGGTAACGCCGATTCAGCAGATCTGAAGGGTCACAACCCTTCGAGGGCCTATGTAAACCCCTTTACTATAATGATTAGAAATTTTCCACCATTGTTGCTATCAAAGTTTTATGATCCAGAGAGAGAACCCTCAGCAGCAAGTCCAGATCTTCGATCAATTTCTCGACAGCGTCGCTCAAGCAAATCAATCACTCAAGAAAAAACAATGTCAGCAATTCTCATCCTTGTTTCATGTTTCGAAATTAGATTAAAGAAAATAGGCATGCAACCCAATCTGGGTTTAGTGTTCATATTTGTTCTTGGCATGAAACCCAATCTGGGTGTAGTGTTCTTTCTACTTGTTCTTCACGGATGAACATCCCTTTGTTCTTTACAGTCTTTAAATTTTGCATTTGTGCTCATTATTTGTGCAATAGAGATGGCTCCCAATAAATCTTCTAAGGAGGCAGTTGATGTTGCGAAAAATCCCCAATGATTTGTGGTGTAAAGCCCTTACTTGGGAAGCGAGGATTTTTATGTGGCTACCATTAGGGAGAAGAAACTTGAAAGTTCCCCAGTCCCAGATGCTCTACAGTTGACGCTTGAACCCGAGAGAGAAGACTGGGATTTCGTCAACATCCCTGATGTGAATCGTCTTGGTCTCGAAGCGGGATTGTATCCCTTTACCGACATTACCCACCAGACTTTCACGGATAAGCTAGATTGGATGGAAGAATGGACGGAGTACATCCTCGAGCACCATGGGTCTACGCTTCTTCGCGCCGGAATATATCTCGCCATCCGCGCGACCAAGGGGTCGAGTATCAGGCTTGACAATGAGATGCTGATGACCTTGTGGTAGATACCGCTTTCCAGACAGGAGGATCATCGCCACATGACAGACATCATGCACACCTAGCTGTGCTCCATACACACCGGATCACCACCCATGCAGATCCACGTGGGGGCTACGAGACAGAGCCCCCGCGCACCATAACACGGGACTTGTAGGGACTTAGTGGTTTGTAGGCTAGAGTAAGGTCCGTCGCGCGCGTGCGACAACCAAGCTCGCGCGCGACCTCTGGTAACTGACTGAGAGATCCTAGGCTTACGTGTCCCATTAATGCTGCTGATCTCATAACGGTCTCCGATACTTGCGGACAGATGCGTAACGGTTCCTATGTACACGGTCGAACGTGCGGTTGGGGGTTCTACCATTAAGCCGCCATTTATGGTGCACTAAACCCCCCCCCCCCCCCCAACGGTCACTTCCCCACTATATATAGGATCGTTATGCTCCCCGTTGCGACACGAAAATAAGACAACAAGACACACATAGCCTACTGTCTCTCTCTCTCTCACAGTTATCAGTGCTTACTCTTTCCCTACACACACATACAACCCTTTATGTTCTTCTTCTCTACTTGAGGTGTACACTTAGGTATCTCTCGAGGATTCCTCTGTACACATTTTGGTGAACCCGACGTGAAAACATCCACCTTCAAACCTCCAAAATCTCCAAACCATGTCTTCAGACCAAGTCATCCGCCATGGAGATCGGTCTCCATCCCACGAGGAGACCTCAGAAGAGGACGAACTACTTAATACCACTCCCAACACTCAGGTTCCGGTGGTCACTGAGGGAGAACCCTCTTTAGAGTCTCTTCAAACCACGATACGGACTCAAGGTCCAGCCATGGAAGCTCAATCTGAGCAGGGCGCTCAAATCATGGCGATCCTGGGAAAGATGGCCCAAAACGCGGTCTTAGGGGCTTCTGTTTCATCACTGACGACTTCACTGTCCTCACCCGGGGCGGTGTCCACCTAATTGGGCACCTCGATAGTGCATGTCTCTGCTTCCCAGGATCCTCTATCGGGCTGCCCGGCGAGCGAGATTCCACCATTCTCATCAGGCTCGTCCCTCATGACGACAGGGACCCTGCCGCATATCCTACGACGTCTCTATAGGCGATCGAAGCCCTAGGAAGCCACGGGCCTCCATCTCCGCCTCCTTACAACCCAGTATGCCCTACATTCAGGGTTTTGGGCCAAAAGCTCCTTCTTACGGAGGAACACCTGCTAGCATGGCGACCCTCGAGCAAAGGATTGACAGCATCATCGCCAATCAGGGTGCCATGTACACTGTCATTCCAAAGGTAGATAGCACGCCTCCCATTCCGCGGGATGTCTATCTGATGCCAATCCATGCTGGGTACAAAACGCCCAAGTGGGAGAAATTCGATGAAATCAGTGGGAACGCCCATGAGAATGTGATGATGTTCATGGATACGATGGGCCCGTATGCAGTCGATACTCGGATACTTATGCGCAAGTTCCCTACATCTTTGGTAATCGTCGCATACAAGTGGTACAGAGCCCTTGAAACGGGATCTGTAAAAACGTGGGATGACATGGTGAAGAATTTCTACACGAAGTTCTTCCAGATGGACGAACGGGTCCTTGGAATACGTACCAAAATTCTGATGAGGAAGGCGTGGCCTTCATTAAGAAGTTTAGAGCCAAGTCCTTGGAATGCACTGACGAGGTCTTGGAGAGCTGCCTTGTTGAAATATGCCTGCAAGGCATGCGCGACGAGTATAAAGGTATGTTGATTAATTTAAACATGCCTACTTTTTCGAAGTTGATCGACTGCACCAGGAACATTGAGCCGGTAGTAGAGAGGATGAAGAAAAGATACGGTGACGAGCGTGCGCCGACGAATCTCGTCTCTAAATACGGTTGATCCAAACGATCACGAGACGCCAATATGTACGCGGTACCTACGCCTGCAAAACAGTGACGGTTCACAACTCAAGAGCCGCCACCTCTGTCCATATCGATCAAGGACGCCATTGGCTTTTGCAGAAAATTGCGACGAAACGGAATATTGCCGGCATTTGAGCACAGACCTACAGAAATGGTGCAAATGCCACGGGCAAATCTCCCATCCAACTAAGGAATGTAGAAAACTCAGGTGGATGGTGTACGAACGAGCAGCAAAGGACCAGGTGGTTGTGGAGGAATCAGCCAAAGGCGTTACAGGTAACCCTTCTCCACAACAGGAACCTAAGGGGAAGCAGATCGCCATGATCTTGGTCACAGACATGGCAGAAGCAGCAGTCTCTGTGGTCTCCAAACTCTACAAGGAATGTGGTGAAGATACTCGAACTGGACGAATGAAGGACCCCATCAAATTCGCCAAGTTCTTTGAAGAAATGAACTTTTCGGAGGGCTGCAGGCAGGGAGTGATGCGAGCAATTCTAGGAGTCGCAGGAAAATATGGACAGAAATACCTTGTCACAGATGACGAAGCTGTCGAAGCCCCTAGACCGCAGGGGCTTGTCTTAACATTCGATAAGTCTGATAAAAGGTTTAGTGCAAATCATCATAGTTCGTTATATGTCACGGTCACGATCAACCATGTTGAATTCAAGAGAGCCTTTGTCGATGGTTGAGCCGCGGTGAACGTCATATCTTTGGCCACCCTAGACATGGCAGGGGTTCCTGAACACAAGATAGTTAGAAGGCCGCTGTCCTTAACGGGGTTCGGAAGTAGCTCCATAATGACTTTGGGATGGTGACGCGAATTACTAGCGCGTATTACGCAAGCGCACGGTCAAGTAGTAAGAGTGGAGTATTTTTAGGACTCCGGGTTGTCGAACCCTCGAGGACAATCTCGCAACAGGTTTATATTTAACAATTAGAGTAGTTCACTAGGTAACCGGAGTAAAAAGTGATAATTTGTGGTGTTGCCACCCCCAAACAAGTGGCTGTAATAAAGTCAGAAATAAATAATAAACTGGAATTAAGAAGAATTCTTAATCAATTAATGGAGAAGACTAGGCAATCTCGCTGATCACCTAGGGTTGTAAATGATTTCCGGATTATCTGAGCAACACGTTAACTATATTCTAATTAAGCTGGGTAACAGCGCTGACTATCTCCTATCGGTCTCAAGTCATTCTACTTCACGGTAGAATACAATCTCCTATCGGTCTCATGTGTCTACCGGCCCGTTCTAGTAGGCTAACGACATGCACGACAACGGGTCCTGTCGGTCCACCGTTGCACGAAACCGTCGAATCTCACCTACCGAATCTACCCACATTTGGCCAATCCTAACACGTCTCTTCTCAGTTTCAGTGATACGGGATTGATGTTCAAGTTCTCTACACAATTAGGTTGAGTCAATGTCGTGCACTCATCTAATTAGCTAGCACGTCCGGGTAGCTACTCCATTTATACTAAAGATTAAGCATAGAACAAGAACAATTGAATAAAAATAAGCTAACTTTAAGCATGATTCAACTATTGAGTGAAACCCTAGTTCTTGAACCCTAGTTTTATCTCCTAATCGTGTCACTCAATTAGGATTACTAACATAAACAAGAAACTAGAATTGATTCAAAAGAAGAAATCAAGAAATCATGAAGCAAAGATCAAATCCGGAAAATATTCATCGTTTACATGAACCCTAGGTTCTCAAATCGAGATGCCTAGCTATGGAGTTTTTAGCTACTCATAGTTGAATAAGCAAAAACAAAGAGTTTTTCCATAAAAATTGATTAAGAAAGGTAGGAAGAAGAAAAAGCAAACACTAGAGCTTCAATGGTGAAGCTTGTCTTCTTCCTCGTCGTCTCCTCCTCCTTCTCTCGTTGATGGCTCTTCTCCTCACGTGTGTCTCCCTCTTCTTTTTGTTTCACGTCTCTTTTTATCTTCACTTAGGGTGTAGTAATTAATAATCAAAAACATATTAATTAATAACCCTAAATCTTGGCTTTTCCCGTGCGTTGCTGGTACTGCTAGCAGATCGTGCGATCTGCTTTTGCTGATCGTGCGATCTGCTCTGATCCTACGATCTGCTACTTGATCCTACAAGTCAGTGAGTTCTCCCCTAGCAGATCGTGCGATCACTAAAGTTGATCGTGCGATCTGCTTTGATCCTAGGATCAACTTTTGATCCTACACTTCAAATTTGCTAAAATGACACTTTGACCCCCTTTTTCCATCTTTGTCCTCTTTTCTTCCAATTTCTTTCTCTCCCAAGCTTCCGCATATGTTCCGAAGCTCGTTTTCCTCCTCCTCTTGATCCATGAGCTCCGTTTCCTGTCCAACACAACACGAAAACACCCTGTGCGATAAAAAGTGACAAAATAAATGTAAATAATGTGAAAAACGCCCGGATTAATAATTTATCATTCAAAGCTAAACTTATCCAACTTCCTCAAGTTCATAGTGTATTTCTAACATATTCAACCCGGAAACTACACAAAACGGTACACAAACGCAGAAGAAATATAACTCTAATATAGAGTTATCAAATCCCCCCACACTACCTTTTTGCGCGTCCCGAGGAAAATCAAAAACATTTCTCACACTATGATTTTCAATCCACCGAATTGCATTTAACTTCACTAGCCATGTGACACAAACAACACACACACCCATGCAATCTACATGACTATACAATGCAACTCGATTATCAAACAATGCAAAAATTGAAACAACACCAAATTTTTTAGTTAGAGATTGGGCAATCTCAAAAAGTAAACCGGCAAGTCATAGGGCTCTCATATTCCCTCGAAAGTTCTATAACTTTGGTGATCGGTAGAACTTGCGGCCAGTTTCGTTAGACAGAACGGGCACGAACACCAAAAATGTTGCTTCCGCACACTCATCAAACGTATCCCTAGAACTTACCATCCGAGCTATTTATCCACGGGTTAAATTGCTGACGGTTTAGGACGGGTAGGATAGGATATTTAGAAGCGTAGTCCTAGACGTCATGATCTAACTCACAAAACCCGATTATCACACTCCCTCACCAAAATCCAAGAAACCACACCGAATATCACTACTCCGGCCCTCATTCCCTCAATCTTGGTGCAACGCCGTTCTCGCGGCCACAAATGTGAAGAAGTGATCTCGAACAATAGCTAATCTCCCCGGTCTTCAATTTCAAGCTTGCTCCTTTATTCCCTTTCAATTTCACTTTCACTTTCTATTTTACTTTTTTTTTTTTTTTTTTTTTTTTTTTTTTTTTATTTCCACACAATAACATTAACATTAAGCACACGGAGCCGACAATACGATAGTAATATCCGAGGAGATCCAATATCAGAATTAGATAACATGGGGGTGGAATGTGTCAAATTAGTGATGTAATAACATAGATGTCGACACCCCCACACTTGATGCAAAGCAAATCACGAACCCAGTAGTCAATGTGTAAATGCGCTTTTCCAACCGATCCTCCTCATCACCTAAGATATAGAGAATATAAATAAAGCATAAGCACGGCCTCCTATAAGATCAACCAACCCCCACCCCATGACGTGCGGAAGAAATATCACGCACTACGGTACTCCACCTGTGATCGTGGTGTAAGGACACGACTCACCGCCACACCGAAGTGTGCTACCGTCTCTAACTCACCCTCACATCCCCTCAAAAGACGACATGTAAGAGAATCCACATAAGATGTATCAAATCAGCTCACCCTCATCGAACCTCCCTAGCTCAACTCCCTCTATCATGACGCATAGGAAAGGACCATTCTAACAAGTGATGAAAGTCACAATGAAAGGCTTCCTAGGCTAGAGGCTGTGAATAAAAGGGGTAAACGGATCAATAGGGGTAACTAGTGGACCTAGGAGATGGAGACGGGACGTGAGGCCCCCATAAACATCACTCGCACTGCTGTTCCGTTGCCACTACGAGGAGGGTTGACGACTACCTAAGTGACGGTGGTGTAGCGCTAGTAGGATAACTAGTCTAAGAGGCAGCTACTCGCATTTCTAATGTGCATTAGCCCTATAAGTCTTCCTACTCCAGATTCTCGCGTCTACCTCACCTCAGATTTTCATACTCCTAAGGAATTCTATCATTAAGCCCTCTCCACATTCACTCTCTTCGATTGCCCTTTCTCAAAAATTTAAAATTTTACGATTTTTTTTTTTTAATATTTCCTAACTCTATATGCTTTTGGCCAACTCGATTAAACACAAGTTTTGGGTAGGGAACTCAATAATGTAAAAGTGCTAACAAAATTTATAAACTACACACTCCTACCACAAACCAACACAATATGAACACATAACTATATGTAACAAGGCGATGCAAACAAAGATATGGCTAGTGAACATAGATACAAACCCCCCCACACTTAAGCGTTTCGTTGTCCTCAACGAATTTAGAGATAATGAAGGAGGAATAATCGCTTAAATGTGTAGGCGGTGGATTGCTACATTCATCGCTCAAAAACGTAGACTGAAAAGAGAGTGTTAGAGGTACCTGGGTGCCCGGACCTACATGGGCACCGTTGCCGCAAAATTGCAACAAGAAGGGGTCTTGTGGACCGTTGACAAATTCCGGAGAAGTCTCTACGCGCCCGAATTCCGATGTGCGGCTAAGATATAAATTGTAGCCCTCTCATGCGTGTGGAAACCAACATATTGGAATCGCTCCTCGACCTCGAGCAATTCTCTATTCTTTTATGCATAATCCTTTGGGGCTTTTTCTTTCCCCAATTTCGTGCAATCTCTAGCATGCACATCAAGAAGGGGAATCTGGTGCGTCTTCTGTACCTGTGTCCCTGCACACTGATTGAAAAAATAAGTCCACTCTCTCTTACCCCTCATAGTCAAATATAGAGAACTCATAAATAAATAAATAAAAAACATAAAGCATCCTACTCTATATGGGTTGCCTCCCAAGCAGCGCTTTGTAATTTAAGGTCGACGGCCCGACCATGTTACCTCATGAGCCTGAGAAAGGTGGTTTGGCAGGTCGTGTCGCATCCAACTTCTGGCGCCGGATACTCATGACTACCTCGTGCGCCTGCACACTCGATTCTTTACCTTTAGGATTTGGCGGATCTTCCCGTGTCATCTCTGAAATCCCACGCACAACTTTCAAAGGAAATGGCAAGTCTGGCTTCACCTCATAAGTGTACTGAGGAGTCGGTTTGAAAACCTGAAGGTCTCCACAGTATCGTTGACCCTCATGATCAACTCTCCATTCTCCACATCAATTAAAGTCCGACCGGTAGCCATAAAGGGCCTACCAAGAATGATCGGAACGTCACCAACTGGCATGTCAAGGATCACAAAATCTGCTGGCATGATCAAACTACCAACCCTCACAAGTAAATCTTCTACCACCCCAATGGCCCTCTTGGACGACTTGTCTGCGAACTGCAGATTGATCCAGGTTTTGCTAGGCTCCCCCACACCTAGCTTTTTAAATATTGAGAGTGGCATCAAGTTGACACTTGCCCCCAAATCACATAGAGCCTTGCCTGTATATGCCCCGCCAAGTGTAGCCTCAATAACAAAACTACCTGGATCTTTCTTCTTCTTGGGTAGCCCATGCAAGACACATGAACTCACCTGCTCATTCAGTTTTACTGTCTGAAAGTTATCCATAGCTTTTCTCCCATAGATTGCATCCTTGATAAACCGCGCATACTTAGGCATTTTCTGCAGTGCCTCAATCAAAGGAATATTGATGTGCAGTTTGGAGAAAATATTGAGAAATCTCCTGTACTCCTCAGAGTCATCCTTCTTCTTCCTAGTTTTCAATGGAAAAGGTACATATTTAGAAGAAGAGGGTGGTGGTAATACCTCATTGGAATTTCCCTCATCATGTGGAGTCATGCCCTTTGATTGGGGGACCATGACAGGTGTCTTCTCAGAATCGAAGACCTCATGCTCCTTAGCTTTTGACGCTTCAGCTCTAGCATGGGTCGGGTATGGTGGATCAGTGAACGAAACCCCGCTGCGAGTGGTAATGGCATTTACCTGGCGCACATTCTCTGTGTCAGATGGTAGAGAACCAGGTGCTCTAGCAGATAATTGCGTTGCAATTTTCCCAACTTGAACCTCTAGTGCACGAAGAGAAGTCTTCGTAGCCTGCAAATCAGAAGACATAGCATTGACCGTCGTGGTCATATTGTTCATGTTGTTACTCAGCTGTGTCAACGCCTTAGTGAGTATAGAAATCTCTGGGTTCGGTGCTACAATAGCCGGTGGTGGAGCCTGCGACACTGGTGCTTGTGGCATGTGCTGAAACCCAGGTGCGTATATAGCTCCAGACTGATCCCCATACCTGAAACCTGGATGATCTCTTGTGCCTGGTCTGTAGTTCCCTTGGTTCCAATTCTGCCGCGGTCCTTGTGCCCCCACAAAGTTCACATCTTCACTTGCAATCTGGGCCAAGGCTGAATCAAATTCCTGCTCCTCTACTCTTGCAACTAGCTTCTTGTCCCGATACACATGCTTGGCTAAATCTGACACCATCTTGCTGATCCCAGTCTTCCATTCATCATCTTTAGGTTGAGGCAATGCCGGTAATCTCTTGGAATCATAGAGTTGTGAGTCCTGCTTAGCGAGCTGCTTCATGAGTGCATAAGCTCCTTCCTTGTCAACAGAGTACAGAAAATTGCCTCCAGCTTCTCTGTTAATCAGCTCTTGATTGTGACGTTCTAGTCCATAGTAGAAGACCTGCAAAATTTTATAATCCCCGAAATCATGGTTTGGGCACTTCCTGATCAAATGCATAAAGCGGTCCCAAGCATCCACCACGGTTTCATCGGCATGCTGCCGAAAGCCTAGAATATCAACCTGTACCTCAATCACCCGTTGAACTGGATAAAACTTGGCCATGAACTCATCCACACACTGAGCCCATGTAGTGATCGAATCTGGAGCTCTTGACTGTAGCCACTTCTCAGCTGCACCCTTCAGACAGTAAGGGAAAAGAATTAGCTTCAACGCTTCTGCTGTCACATCCTTGTACTTGGTAGTCTTTATGTACGCGTTGAACCTCCCAATAAATTCATTGGGGTCTTCATCCCTATTCCCATAGAATTGAAACTGATTGGTCACCGTCTGAATTGTCGCAGGCTTAAGATCAGAGTGCTCGGCCTGTATCTCTGGCACTACAATTGCCGGATCGTGTCCATAGGTGGACGACTGAAACTTCTCCACAATAGCCTGTCCAGACTTGTTGTATGGTGTCTGGGCGTTGCGATCATTGACCAGTTTAGACAACTCTTCCATCCGCTGATTGAGTTGCGTGTTGGTTAATTGCTCGCCCATGGTGCTCTGTTTTTGTCTTCTTCTTTGGTCTCTGAACAACTGCTCTGGGTCTTCTAGTGGGGGCACAAGCTCTCTTGGGATCCTGTGCATGCACTAAGTACCTGAAATAGCAGAAAATCAGAAAACAAATGAGAAATCAAATAACAAATATAACAGAAAAATAAAATTAAACTAAACTAATTATTAACTAAAAACGTGTTGGCCGTTGTCCCCGGCAACGGCGCCAAAAACTTGACGCGAATTACTAGCGCGTATTACGCAAGCGCACGGTCAAGTAGTAAGAGTGGAGTATTTTTACGACTCCGGGTTGTCGAACCCTCGAGGAAAATCTCGCAACAGGTTTATATTTAACAATTTAGAGTAGTTCACTAGGTAACCGGAGTAAAAAGTGATAATTTGTGGTGTTGCCACCCCAAAACAAGTGGCTGTAATAAAGTCAGAAATAAATAATAAACTGGAATAAAGAAGAATTCTTAATCAATTAATGGAGAAGACTAGGCAATCTCGCTGATCACCTAGGGTTGTAAACGATTTCCTGATTATCTGAGCAACACGTTAACTATATTCTAATTAAGCCGGGTAACAGCGCTGACTATCTCCTATCGGTCTCAAGTCATTCTACTTCACGGTAGAATACAATCTCCTGTCGGTCTCATGTGTCTACCGGTCCGTTCTAGTAGGCTAACGACATGCACAACAACGGGTCCTGTCGGTCCGCCGTTGCACGAAACCGTCGAATCTCACCTACCAAATCTACCCACATTTGGCCAATCCTAACACGTCTCTTCTCAGTCTCAGTGATACGGGATTGATGTTCAAGTTCTCTACACAATTAGGTTGAGTCACTGTCGTGCACTCATCTAATTAGCTAGCACGTCCGGGTAGCTACTCCATTCATACTAAAGATTAAGCATAGAACAAGAACAATTGAATAAAAATAAGCTAACTTTAAGCATGAATCAACTATTGAGTGAAACCCTAGTTCTTGAACCCTAGTTTTATCTCCTAATCGTGTCACTCAATTAGGATTACTAACATAAACAAGAAACTAGAATTGATTCAAAAGAAGAAATCAAGAAATCATAAAGAAAAGATCAAATCCGGAAAATATTCATCGTTTACATGAACCCTAGGTTCTCAAATCGAGATGCCTAGCTATGGAGTTTTTAGCTACTCATAGTTGAATAAGCAAAAACAAAGAGTTTCTCCATAAAAATTAATTAAGAAAGGTAGGAAGAAGAAAAAGCAAACACTAGAGCTTCAATGGTGAAGCTTGTCTTCTTCCTCGTCGTCTCCTCCTTCTTCTCTCGTTGATGGCTCTTCTCCTCACGTGTGTCTCCCTCTTCTTTTTGTTTCACGTCTCTTTTTATCTTCACTTAGGGTGTAGTAATTAATAATCAAAAACATATTAATTAATAACCCTAAATCTTGGCTTTTCCCGTGCGTTGCTGGTACTGCTAGCAGATCGTGCGATCTGCTTTTGCTGATAGTGCGATATGCTCTGATCCTACGATCTGCTACTTGATCCTACAAGTCAGTGAGTTCTCCCCTAGCAGATCGTGCGATCACTAAAGTTGATCGTGCGATCTGCTTTGATCCTAGGATCAACTTTTGATCCTACACTTCAAATTTGCTAAAATGACACTTTGACCCCCTTTTTCCATCTTTGTCCTCTTTTCTTCCAATTTCTTTCTCTCCCAAGCTTCCGCATATGTTCCGAAGCTCGTTTTCCTCCTCCTCTTGATCCATGAGCTCCGTTTCCTGTCCAACACAACACGAAAACACCCTGTGCGATAAAAAGTGACAAAATAAATGTAAATAATGTGAAAAACGCCCGGATTAATAATTTATCATTCAAAGCTAAACTTATCCAACTTCCTCAAGTTCATAGTGTATTTATAATATATTCAACCTGGAAACTACACAAAACGGTACACAAACGCAGAAGAAATATAACTCTAATATAGAGTTATCAGATGGATCAATTTGGGAGTCTGAATTGGGCAGATAAACTGTTCTGCCGAATTCCATGTTATTGAGGCTGAGACGGCTTACCACATGATTATTGGGCGAGCATGGATTCACTGCTTCGATGCTGTACCCTCGACGGCCCACAAGGTAGTAAAGGCTATCTCGAAAGGAAGGGTGGTCACGATACCCGCTTCTGTGAATCCTTTTAAACTATTGGAGGCACACTTACCTGAAGTAGTTTGGTTTACGGAATTGGAAGATAGGCCGCTCCCGACCCCGTTTTGACCAACTCCTTTGCCTAGATAGGAGGATATTCAGAGCCCGCCGCCGCTTCGGGTAGCAGTGACTCGAGAGCTTAAGGAAAAACGGCCCGCGGATAAGGACATCCCCAGAGTAAGCAAATGCGTCTATACTTTGCAGCATGATGCGGGCCCCACTAAAGAGCGTATAACAGACTATTCCCCCGAAAGAGGGAAATCCTATCGCGTCATGGGTGTTTCCACACAAGCTTGCAGGCGATCAGGGGTCTCTAGCATAAGCGAAGAAGGCCCGTCAGTTGAGGAAATTAAAGATGCACCTGAGTGCATGGAGGACCGACTGAAACCACAAAAGCAAGAACTTAAGGAGGTATTCCTCATCCCAGGAGAAGAAAAACAAAGACCTGTCTTCCTGAGCTCAGACCTTAGCGATGCGGAAGAACAAAGGCTGGTCCAGTTGCTGAAAGAATACAAATATGTATTTGCATGGGATTACGATGAAATGCCGGGACTTGACCGAAACATTACTATGCATCGCCTTGATGTCATCCCAGGATCAAAGCCAGTCAAGCATAGGGCGAGGACTTTCCGTGCAGAGATCAATGTTAAAATCAGGGAAGAGATGATCAAACTGCTGAATGCTAAGCTCATAGAGCCTAACCATCATCCCACCTGGTTGGCAAATATAGTTCCTGTGCTAAAGAAAAATGGAAGCCTTCGAATATGTGTAGATTTCAGGGACTTGAACATGTTCTGCCCGAAAGACGATTTCCCACGTGGATCTCTTGATTGACTCCAGTGCAGGTCATGAGATGTTCAGCTTTATGGACGGATTCAGTGGCTACAACCAGATCAAAATGGACCCTGAGGATACGAAGAAGACGGCGTTCATAACACCGGTAGGGGTCTTTAACTACACAGTTATGCCATTCGGCCTAAAGAACGCAGGGGCCACGTACCAACGCGCAATTAAGGCGCTGTTTCATGACATGATGCACCAAGAGGCTTAATTCTACGTGGACGATCTGGTGGTCAAGTCTAAGAAGAAAGAGGACCACTTGAGAAATCTAAGACGGGTTTTCGACAGATGTCGCGCATTTCAGCTAAAGATGAACCCTATGAAGTGCGCATTTGGGGTAACCTCAGGAAAATTCCTAGGCTATGTGATTCATAGGCATGGAATCGAGCCTGATCCCGCTAAGATCTCAGCGATCACAAATCTATCAGCCCCACAATCGCAAACCATGATGAAGGCATACCTAGGGAAACTATCTTACTTGCGGAGATTTATATCGGCAATTGCAGAGCTAACTTTCTGCTTCAACAATCTGCTAAAAAAGAATGCACCATTTGTCTGGAACGAGGAACATCAGGTCGCATTTGAAAAGTTGAAAAGACTGCTGACATCACCAAGATTCATGATTGCACCATAATTGGGAGCACCTCTGCTATTATACCTCACCTCAACTCAAAGGTCGATTGGAGAATTATTGGACCAAGAGTTTGAAGGGAAATAAAGACCGGTGTATTACATCTCCCGCATGATTCAATCAGAAGAATCAAGATATACAGACATGGAACGACATTGTTTGGCTTTATTCTTCGCCATCGAGAAGTTGAGAAACTACTTTGCTTCTCATAAGGTGGTAGTTCTAACAACGAACGACCCTATAAGATATCTCCTGGGACACTCACTCCCCTCAGGAAGGCTCGCGAAGTGGTACATGACCATTTCCCAATATGATATCACGTGCACGCGGCCTAAGGCCATCAAATCACAGGCATTGGCGGATCTGTTGGCACAGTTCCCAGATAACAGGCATGAGCCGGTGGCAGAGGAGCTTCAAGGACTTGAAATATATGCCATCAGCAATGAATACTGGAAGTTGCAGTTTGATGGATCCTCCAAAAGAGCAGGGGGAGGAATTGGAGTAGTACTCATCAAACCTGATCAGGAGGTCATCCTGATGTCCACGAAACTGGACTTTGCAGTGACAAATAACGAGGCCGAGTACGAGGCCCTGATCGTAGGACTTCTTGCAGCTAGAGCCTTGGAGGTTCAGAGTCTCGTCATCATGGGAGACTCGAAACTAATTGTCAAAAAAACATCGGGAGAGTACGCTTTAAAGGAGATAAATTTACTGAAATACCGGTCAATTGTGCAGAAGCTGGTTCAGAATTTCGACTCCGTCAAATACGAGCACACTCCCAGATCTGACAATCATCACGCGGATTCGTTGGACACTTTAGGGTCAAAGATCAGTTCAGATAAATGTCCCGCCAAAATATCGATTGAGGTGAAGTCAATCGCGTCATTAGTAAATGACCTATGCAAAGAGGAACCTCCAAAAGACTCAAACTGGAGGCAACCCATTCTGCTCGCGCTGGCCGATGGAACCAGCAAGGAAACATGGGTTTCTACTAAGGGATTCTGCATACATGATGGCTTGCTTTATCATAAAGGAACCGGAGGTATCCTTATGAGGTGCGTAAATGAAAAGGAGGGCCAAGAAAATTTGGAAAATATTCACCAAAACTCTTGTGGGGATAATGAGATCTCCATCTACAGGAAATCCCAAAGGTACGGGATATACTGGCCGCAAATGTCGTATTTCGTTGCCATCATACAAAGCAACTGCGAGAAGTGTGCCTTGATCAAGGCTACCCTGGAAACTGCTGCGATAGAAGACGATTGGCGACAATCAATAATCGACTATCTTCAAGGAGGAGCTTTACATGACGACAGAAAGGAAGCCGAAAAGCTCAAAAGGAAGGCCAACAGATACATTTGTTGGGTTTTGAAGTAGGTAACACAGCGGAATAACAAAAATTAATTCTACTTCAATGCCCACCACAGATCGTCAGGAAGAGACATCATAACATGATAAGGGACATAGTATTTGTGTACCTTTGAATTTGTGAGATCACACGAAGAATGATGTCCTCGTCTCTACGGTTGATCCACGTCTAGAGGTGAGATCTAGATTATTCCTTCAAACAAGTGCTAGCTTGAACCCGGAGGAAGAGGGAAGAAGATCAAAGCAACAAAGGCACAAAGGGAGGGGCGGCCTCCTCTTTGGGCGGACGGGAAGGGGGCGGACGGGGCTAGGGTTCGGCCCTAGCTCCTGTCTTTCTCTCTCTTGCTTTCTCTCCCACTCTCTTTTTTATGTCTAATAACAATTAAGTGGGAAGGAATCTTGGGTCTCTATATATACTCCAACAACTCCTTGTTGTTTCCATACAAGAGTTTCCTTATTCTAGATGAACTAGAACTATTCCCTTCCTTGCAAATTAGTCCCACTAAGTTTGCAAGGTGTTGCACAATGATCCTTCTATTAATTAATAAATATTAATTAATCCCAAATCTAGATCTACTCTATTTGACGTGTGACCCAATAGGTTTCTATATAGTTGGTAGTAACTCTTACTAACATGGAGCGGTGTCTAGCAACACATCCATGCCACCCAACCAATAGAAATAGTCAGTGATCCCGACAAACCTCTTGTGCCCAATATGTCAAATTGCACTATCCATTTGTCTCCATATCCGGATTCGACACGAGACATACATCGTCACACTCGTATATCCAATCCATAGTTCCTCGATCCTGGGAATATGCTTATGCTTGCAGATAACATCAATATCTCCATATTGATTTATCTGAGTCTGGCCAGACATTCAATAAGCCTCATCCCTCGAGTGGCCATGGATATTTACCCCCATTATGTGGGAGGGATAAATCCTATCTACATAACTACGGTCTCTAAGCTTGCTTCCTATCACGCCCGATAGCCATCTTTATGATTACCCAGTTACGGTGTAACATTTGATAACATCAAAGCGCAATATTCCACAACTAGAGTATCTAGTGACTTCAAGTCCAAGGATTGCAATTATATTAGCACTACGAAAAGCGATTGTGACTTGACATAATCTAATGTATACTTTTCGTTGTGGGTCAATCCAGTATGCCATTACTCCTAATGCATACCCCTGTGTTAGACTTGATATCTCCATATCAATCTACCCACATACTAGTCTATATTTGATCGTCCTATTAATCAATATAGTGGACTAGGGATATTTAAGATAAACAACACATTTTATCTAAGGACTTCATTATGTTAAATATCACAATATATAATAAATGAATATTCTAGCCAAAACAATGTTCATACTAAATCTATAATTGCCTCTAGGGAATCTATTTCAAGAGTCTCTCGCTTGCACTAGAGCCAATCTGGCGCATCTCGTATGCTTATAGATCTGGCGTGCCCTTCATGCTTTCGCTGCGCAAGAGGTTTCGTGAGCGGATCTGAAACATTGTCATCCGTTGGAATCTTGCACATCTTCACATCTCCACGATCGATCATATCACGAATAAGATGGAATCTCCTAAGTACATTCTTTGACTTCTGGTGTGATCTTGGTTCCTTGGCTTGTGCGATTGCCCTAGAGTTGTCAAAATACAAATCTATGGGATCCACGATGCTAGGGACCACACCGAGCTCAGTGATAAACTTCTTTATCCAAACTGCCTCTTTTGCTGCTTCCGCAGCAGCAATGTACTCAGCTTCTGTTGTAGAATCAGCAAGTGTCCCTTGCTTGGAACTCTTCCAGCTTACAACTCCTCCATTCAGGCAAAACACGTATCCAGAATGCGATCTGTAGTCATCTTTGTCTGTTTGGAAGCTTGCATCAGTGTAACCCTTTACACTTAGCTCTTCCTTACCTCCAAATATCAAGAACACATCCTTAGTTCATCTCAAGTACTTCCGGATGTTCTTGACAGCAATCCAGTGACTCTCACCCGGATTGGACTGGTATCTGCTCACCATACTCAACGCGTATGATACGTCTGGTCTAGTACATAGCATGGCGTACATGATGGATCCTATGGCTGAATCATAGGGTATCCTGCTCATGCGGTCCTTCTCAATCTCATTGCAGGGACAGTCATTCTTGGAAAGAGTAACTCCATGCGACATGGGCAAGACTCCCTTATTGGAATCTTGCATGTTGAACCTCTTCAACACCTTGTCTATGTATGTACTTTGACTTAGGCCGAGCAACCTTCTAGATCTATCCCTATAGATCTTCATACCAAGTATATAGGCCGCGTCTCCTAAGTCCTTCATTGCAAAGCACTTTCCTAGCCATAAATGGATCTTTGCAGCTTACAGACTTTATTGGCATTCTCTGGATCCTCAACACCCTCCGGTTGTGTCATGTACACATCCTCGAGGAGATTCCCATAAAGGAACGCTGTTCTGACATCCATTTGCCAAATCTCATAGTCGTAGTATGCTGCAATAGAAAGTAGGATTCGAATGGATTTAGACATGGCGACTGGTGAAAAGGTCTCATCATAGTCAACACCATGAATCTGTCTATACCCTTTGGCAACCAATCTCCCCTTATAGGAAACTACCTTGCCATCCATGTCGGTCTTCTTCTAGAAGACCCACTTGCACCCTATGGGCCGAGCCCTTTCAGGTGGTTCCACCAAAGTCCATACTTTGTTGGTGTACATGGAATCCATTTCGGATCTCATGGCTTCTAGCCACTTCTTAGAGTCTGGGCCTTTCATGGACTCTCCGTAGGTAGTGGGCTCATCATCTATGAGTGGTACGTCATCCGGATCAGTCAAGAGAAGTCCATAACTCTCTGGCTCATGACGCACTCTTCCTGATCTACGGAGTTCCTGTGCTACCTGAACAGGTTCTTCCACAACTGCCTGCGGCTCCTGCTCATGTTCCATCAACGTTTCAGTGATTTGTGGCACTTGAATCTCTTCAAGTTCTACAGCCCTCCCACTTGCTTCTTTAGAGACAAACTCTCTTTCTAGAAACACGCCGGTCCGAGCAACAAATACTTTGTTCTCGATGGGATTGTAGAAATATAATCCTTTAGTTTCCTTAGAATATCCCACAAATTTACACTTATCCGCTTTGGGCCCGAGCTTCTCTATTTGTAAACGTTTTACATAGACATCGCAGCCCCAAATCCTCATAAACGACACTATGGGACGCTTCCCAGTCCATATCTCATATGGTGTCTTCATGACTGACTTGGATGGAACGCGGTTAATGGTAAAAGCTGTCGTCATTAGAGCATGTCCCCAAAAGGATATCGGAGGATCTGTTTGAGACATGATAGATCGCACCATATCTAATAGAGTGCGATTCCTCCTCTCGGACACGCCATTCCATTGCGGCATTCCGGGTGGAGTGAGATGGGATACTATCCCACGCTCTCTAAGATACTCATCAAACTCTTGTCTTAAGTATTCTCCTCCACGATCCGATCATAGAGCCTTGATACTTTTGCCAAGTTGCTTCTCTACTTCATTCTTGAAGTCCTTGAACAATTCAAAGGATTCGGATTTGGCCTTCATAAGGTATACAAATCCATATCTACTGAAATCATCAGTGAATGTGATGAAGTAGGTATAACCACCTCTGGCAGGCGTGGGGAATGGTCCACATACATCGGTATGTATGAGTGCCAATAACTCACTAGTCCTCTCACATTTCTTATTGAAAGGGGACTTTGTCATTTTTCCTAATAAACAAGATTCACATGTCTCATATGATTCCAAATCAAATGAGTCTAGTAGTCCATCCTTATGGAGCCTAGATATGCGTTTCTCGTTTATATGGCCAAAACGACAGTGCCATAGATATGTAGGATTTAAATCATTAGTTTTAATACTTTTAGTATTTATGTTATAGATTGGACTATTCAGATCAAGGATATACAATCCATTAGACAAATGCGCACTACAATAGTGCATACTATCAAAATAAATGGAGCAACACTTGTCCTTTATTGAAATACAAAAACCCTTCTCGTCAAAACAAGAAACGGAAATAATGTTTCTGCTCATAGGAGGCACATAAAAGCAATTGTCTAATTCTAAAATAAGTCCAGAAGGAAAAGATAGCTCATAAACGCCTACAGCTAATGCCGCAAATTTTGCTCCATTCCTGACGCGCAGATCTATCTCCCCTTTACTCAATCTTCTACTTCTTTTCAAATCCTGCACATTACGACAAATGTGAGAACCACATCCGGTATCCAATACCCAAGATGAAGAAATAGAAATGTTGACGTCTATAACATAAATACCTGGTGGTGGTGGAATCACTATTCCAAGCTTCTTATCCTCCAGATATTTGGGACAATTCCTCCTCAGTGACCTGGCTGGCTGCAGTAGTGACACTCACCCTTAGCCATGCCTCCACTAGGCTTCAGGGCTTCTTTGGATTTCGCAACATTCTTGCGCTTTCCTTTAGAAGTAGATGCAACTGACTTGCTCTTCTTCTTATGTACCATCATTATGGCTTTGCCCTTGCCTTTATTGACGCTCTGCTCCGCTGTCTTTAGCATGTTCAATAAGTCAGGCAAAGTCTTACTGATCTCGTTCATATTATAGTTCATGATGAACTGATTATAACTGTCATTCAACGATTGCAAGACAAGATCAGTAGCCAAATCTTGGCCCAATGGGAACCCCAGTCTTTCAAGGTTCTCAATGTACCCGATCATTCGGAGTACATGAGGCCCTACTGGATTCCCCTCTGCAAGACTGATCTTGAATAATTCTTTAGACACCTCATAGCGCTCATGCCTAGCCTGTTCATGAAACAACTGTTTCAAGTGTATGATCATATCATAGGCTTCCATATTCCCATTCTGCTTCTGAAGCTCAGGAGTCATGGTACGAAGCATGAGGCAAGTGACGTTATTAGAATCATCAATATGTTTCTGACGTGCCCTCACTTCTGCTAGAAGAGACTCGTCTTGTGGTGGTGCTGGAATTTGAGTGTCCAAGACGTACAACTTCTTTTCTTGCTTAAGGACTATCCTTAAGTTTCTGTACCAGTCAAGGAAATTTGTTCCAGACAGTTTATCCTTCTCAAGGACAGATCGTAGGGATGAAGTCGATGCGTTGTTGTTTTCCATTTGGAATTCTACAAAACGAGAAATGTGCAATTTTATTATTTTGAACAATTTAACTATATTCAACAATGGCTAGATCATCAAATATAGCTCCCACTATTTTTCTTGGATTAATAGCCCTCACCATTAATGCGGAAAATATCATTATATTTTCTAGTAGGTCCAAGATCCCTTTTCACTTCTTCTTGAGCTTGCTTTGGCAATTCACCCAAGAATAGGTTATTTAGGTATGAACCATTCCAATTGCATCATATGCAACTCTTGGTCCAATTAGGTGAATAACTCTTTTATTCTTTATCCCATGGATAACCCCTAATTGTAATGCCTCTAGGCTCATCAATCCAATTGATTCTTGCCTAGTTGCGTCCAACCTCTTGCTTCAACATAAACACATTACTAGCTTGTGTCGTCCGCAACACACCATGGTAAATTAAAATCGCCTTGCTTTGGCAAGCCCGAATTTTAATAAACCATGATCATGAAGGGTATTTTAGCAAGAGAAGGCAAAACGCAATATTTCATTGAGGGATTTCTTTTCTTTAATTTGTTTGGTTGATCTTATCAACATGGTCTACTTATTTGGATTGGGCAATCCACAATAAAAGACCAACCTTGTTTATTATTATCTTGTTATTGTTTTTCGCTAGTATCGTCATACACACAAAATTAAATAACAAGGAATGAATAATAAACATCCACTAGACTAATGATATTATCAAGCCAATGATAATATCTAATTGCCCTAAAGTGCCGAGCTCATCTCCATGTGCTCCACCATAGTTGCGCGCCTAGGGATGTCTTCTTTGCCCTTGGCTCCTTTGGTTCTCCGGTCTTCTTCTCCATGCTCTTGGCTATCATCTAAATATATCTAATTCTAGCATACCATCTAGAATAAATAAATAACAAAAGCCTCACATGTCGAGGAGAAAAAGACGACTCGCAGGCCGTAAAACCTAATTAATAATTACATTAATTTGATCAGCTCGCAGGCCGTAAACCAAACCACAAAGCAATAAAACATCCACAATCCTAGGCCATATCCATCCACCATACAATAAAGCACATAAAACAGTTAAAACCAATTTCTAACGCGCTTGTTTAATTTTAATAAGTTTGGGTAATTAGGGTTTACAACGGTCCAAGGGGTTCAAGCTAACAAGGGGCCCGAACCCCTAGGACCGCCGCCGCCACAAGGCCCGGCCCTAGGCCGACCGCCCCTATGGCCCGCGGCCTTTTCTTGGCGCGCAAGGGAGGGGGCGGACGGCTAGGGTTTCGGCCCTAGTCTTCCTTCCCTCTTCCTTGTTGCCCAAGCAAGGTTGTTTCCTTATGGATTTATTTCCATAAATTTTTTTCCATAATTGAAAAACCCCTTTTCAACATGTGCCCATGAACCCTAATTTTTCAAGAACCCAATTATACACATCTTATGTGATTAAACTCACCAATTCTAACATCCAATGTTAAATTGGGTCTTGTTCTATTGAATCAATATTCAATTTAGCATCTACTATGCCAATTTAATTCAGTTTTCGCGTAATAAACAATAAAACGGTGTGTAAACTGAAATCGTAACACATACATCATGTTATGCTCTACTACTTGTGGCTCTGATACCAGTGTTGGGTTTTGAAGTAGGTAACGCAGCGGAATAAAAAAATTAATTCTACTTCAATGCCTACCACGGATCGTCAGGAAGAGACATCATAACATGATAAGGGACATAGTATTTGTGTACATTTGAATTTGTGAGATCACACGAATAATGATGTCCTCGTCTCTATGGTTGATCCACGTCTAGAGGTGAGATCTAGATTCTTCCTTCAAACAAGTGCTAGCTCGAACCCGGAGGAAGAGGGAAGAAGATCAAAGCAACAAAGGCACAAAGGGAGGGGTGGCCTCCTTTTTGGGCCGACGGGAAGGGGGCGGACGGGGCTAGGGTTCGGCCCTAGCTCTTGTCTTGCTCTCTCTTGCTTTCTCTCCCACTCGCTTTGTTATGTCTAATAACAATTAAGTGGGAAGGAAGCTTGGGTCTCTTTATATACTCCAACAACTCCTTGTTGTTTCCATAAAAGAGTTTCCTTATTCTAGATGAACTAGAACTATTCCATTCCTTGCAAATTTGTGCCACTAAGTTTGCAAGGTGTTGCACAATGATCCTTCTATTAATTAATCAATATTAATTAATCCCAAATCTAGCTCTACTCTATTTGACGTGTGACCCCATAGGTTTCTATATAGTTGGTAGTAACTCTTACTAACATGGAGCGGTGTCTAGCAACACATCCATGCCACCCAACCAATAGAAATAGTCAGTGATTCCGACAAACCTCTTGTGCCCAATTTGTCAAATTTCACTATCCCTTTGTCTCCATATCTAGATTGGACACGAGACATACATCGCCACACTCATATATCCAATCCATAGTTCCTCGATCCTGGGAATATTCTTATGCTTGCAGATAACATCAATATCTCCATATTGATTTATCTGAGTCTGCCAGACATTCAATAAGCCTCATCCCTCGAGTTGCCATGGATATTTACCCCCATTATGTGGGAGGGACAAAATCCTATCTACATCACTACGATCTCTAAGCTTGCTTCCTATCACGCCCGATAGCCATCTTTATGATTACCCAGTTACGGTTAACGTTTGATAACATGAAAGCGCAATATTCCACAACTAGAGTATCTAGTGACTTCAAGTCCAAGGATTGCAATTATATTAGCACTACAAAAAGCGATTGTGACTTGATATAATCTAATGTATCCTTTTCGTTGTGGGTCAATCTAGTATGCCAGTACTCCTAATGCATACCCATGTGTTAGACTTGATATCTCCATATCAATCTACCCACATACTAGTCTATATTTGATCGTCCTATTAATCAATTTAGTGGACTAGGGATATTTAAGATAAACAACACATTTTATCTAAGGAATTCATTATATTAAATATCACAATATATAATAAATGAATATTCTAGCAAAAAAAATATTCATACTAAATCTATGATTGCCTCTAGGGAATCTATTCCAACAACGTTTTCCAAGAAAACATACTATGGCGAAAGGGGTATAACGGGAATTTGCTCAAATGCTTGCATGGACAGGAAGCTCAAGTGGTCATGGAAATGTCACACCAGGTGGAACACCAAGGAGGTGCAAAATTATGCCGACAACTCCTGACAGTAGGATACTTCTGGCCGACCATGGAGGCCGACTGTCGCGCAAAAGTTAGAAGATGCCCGCAATGCCAATTTCATGGAAATTTGGTGCATGCTCCCGCGGTCGATCTTCACGCACTAGGGACCCCATGTCCATTCCATACCTAGTCCCTAGATTTCATTGGACCAATACGAACCCCCCTCCAGAGGGAATGAATACATCCTGACAGGAACAGAGCATTTCACTAAATGGGTGGAAGCAATCCCGCTCAAAACGGCCAATGCGGCGGGAGTGGTTAGGTTCATCCAAGAAAATATCATTTACTGCTTTGGCATTCTTAACACTGTGCTAACTGACAATGGCACTCCCTTTGTCAACCGCCAGGTCGCGGAGAAACTAATGGAATATAGCATCAGGCAGGTATGTTCCACGCCTTACTATCCGAAAGGGAATGGACATGCAGAGGCAACCAATAAAACACTGCTACAGATACTGAGTAAGATTGTCACGGATGACCACAAGAAGTGGGAGGACTCATTAGGAACGAAACTTTGGGCATATCGAACGCCGCCTCGGACTCCCACTAGGACTTCCCCCTTTCTGCTATGCTATGGAGCAGAAGCAGTTGTTCCAACTGAAGTAAAAGTAAATTCCGCAAGGTTAGCCTTCAGCGCCTTCTACAATAATGAACGTGACCACGATTTGACCCTTCTGGAGGAAAAACGCGAAAAGGCCACACGAGTGAATCTGAAGTACAAGGAGAGGACTGCGCGCGCATACAATTAGACGGTCCAGAATAGGGATTTTACAGTAGGCGATCTCGTGCTACCAGCCTCCGATAACTGCATGCGCGAAGCAGCTCACCCTAAATTCGCGGCTAATTGGGAATGACCATTTGAGGTAAAAGAAGTCTTCGACAATGGATATTGCAACATCCTCCGATGCCATGGACCTGCTACTACTCCGCAACCAATCAACATGCGGTGGCTAAAAAATTACTATCCTTAGCCCTTCTTCCTGTTTAAAATTGCTATGTTCTTTCTTAAAAAACCTCCCATATGAGGATCTGATAAAATTTTTTTTAAAAAAAAAAAAAAAAAAAAAAAAAAAAAAAAAACTACCATATTAGGGCACTTTTAAATCGTGAATCTCGTTCTCTAAGCTGAATGGGTTACTAGAGTGACCGCAACATTGAGATGTGAGCCTATCTCATAGGGTAGCAGTCTAGGCATATCTCATACGATAGCAAGCCCAAAAGCCTATCTCCTATGATAGCGGGAGGGAAATACAAGCCTATGTCACTTGATAGCAACCTACCTCATAGGGTAGCCCTATAAACCTACCTCCCGCAAAAGCGACAAAAGCCTATCTCCTATGACAGCAACGAACCTTTGAATCACATGATAAGGTGAAAAGCCTATCTCACATGATAGCAATAATAAGCCTCTCTCATAAGATAGCAGGATTATTACTCGGAAGGTGGTCTAACAAGTCTACTTTATCAGGCAACAACCATAAGAAAAAAAGCGTTCAGAAGCATGCTAACCCATGGAAAGGGTGCGAAACAGTGTTTGTATTTAAAAAATTGTTTCAAAGATATACACTGTAGGCGCAAAGCAAAGCCGGGACAACAAATGATCCCTTGTAAAGGCAACTTCATTCTTCAAAAAAGTCTTTCAGCAAGGAATCCTGCGCCGACAACTTGAGGGAATTAGCAGCGAGCCATTCAATACTAGCCTTACTAGCTTCATGACGCTTCACGGACTCATATAAATCTTTGGCTTGACGCTCGAATACTTCCCTACGCGCCGCGAGATTGGTTGTCTCCTTTTTTAAGGAAGCAAGCTCGTTCCCCAAATTCGCAGAATTGTGAGCTCTTGTCAACCACTGGGTGAGGAACTTCAGGTTCAGTCGCCCCGCTGCAAGTTGCTCGAGTTTCCACACGCTTGCAAGGAATTCTTGGTCTTTAGCCGGGGTGGTTTGTACAGGAGTAGCTTGATACAGTTCTCCCAGGAAAATGGCAAGCTCTTCGAAAATTTTCCCTCTGTCCATGGGAGATAATTCTAGCACGCGCGCAAAGGCAGTAGGGAAAGATACCCTAACTTTCATAAGCCACTCCAAGCAAGCTTGATCAATACCTACATGCGAAAACACGATATTATACTCTGCGGAATAGGAGAATAAAGATAGAAGAATAAAAACAAATAGGGGCTTACCAGTCCCCTCGATAATTTGCTGGAGAGAAGCAATGGGCAGTGTTGCCTGCAAGTCAGCATCAGCCGTGGCCATCAGTTCTTTATCAGCTCTAGCTTCACGTGTGATGTACACCTCAGGAATTACTAAGTTTCCTCTTACAAAAATGGGAGCAGCGGTCTGCGAACCCCATATTTCAAATGGATTCCCGGAGGAAAGAATGTCCAAATCTAATACCGGATCGGAGGACTTCGGAAAACTCAGGGCTAATTTAGTTTTACCGGTACTCTTAGTAGACACAGGGGTACGCTAACAAGCTGGGGCATTAGCAGTAGTTCCCACCAGATGGGAAACGAGTCCTCCTAAAGCCGCATCATGACTAGGAGAGACGGTTTCCCAAAATCCCTTCTCGTGAACGGCGTCATGCACAGGAGATGTATCTCGAGCAGCGCGTAAACCCTGGAGAGACTTTTTATCATATGAAGAAATAATTATGGAGGGCTCCTGATGCTGTTCTCTGACACGCACAAGGGGCCTAACACGATCGCTCACCATCGCTTCCCCTATCTCTCCTTTGCCAGGTGTTTCGCCTGCTGTAAAATGAAGAATAAGATCTTCACAAAGGCATGATTACCAGGGAAATAAGTATGTCTCTTACGTGCTGAGGATTTTGAGCAGCCTTGAGTAATCACCTCAACACGAGAACGCTTTAACTCTCGTGTGGGTATCTCGCGGGAAGAAGATTCATAAGAAAGCCTTTTCCTCACTAAGCTTCTCCCGTCAGAAGCCAGGAAGGTCGCTAATGCATCAGAGACCAATAACTGAACATCCGGGGGCATATGCATGGCCGGATCAATACGCTTTTCAAGAGCCGACGAGTTCCGCAAGGATGCTCTTTCTACTTGTGCACGAGCAACGAAACTCATGCTCCTGTCTGATGCGCAAACTAACGTGCTGTCGCAAGTGTACGAATCTTGTAATACCGGGTGCAATTAGACTCGGGTGATCGTTCCCACGAGGACTATTTCGGGTTTACTCACGTTGTCAGTTTCGGTTAACTGAGTGTACTAACAAAGAGGAGTAGGTTGTGATTGCAGTTTACTAAACTAAAAACAGAAATTAAAAACGTAAACGTAAATATTTTTTGTGACGTTTTCTGAAATAAGTTGAATCGGTTGTGACGATAATAGATGAGAACTAGGCTCCAGGATCACCTAGGGTTCTGCAGATTTTACGTTTTTCGGTTTCCTGCAGACGTTCGGATTCCTGTTAAGCTGCCTAAGTCTGCAGTCTCGTTCTAAGCCTGTTAGGGTTTCTAACCTGTCCTAATGGCTCGGGTCAGATTCTCCAACAGTTGGTCTCACGTTTTTCAATGCTAGCCCTATCTCCCTTTCTCAGGTCGGTCCATCAGGGTAAGGTACTAAATTCTGTCTTTTCTTCCTAACCCTAACCTGACGTTTTCACCTACAGGCTCGGATCTATAGCAATTCTGGTTCGCGACTCCGATCATGCATATACGATAATAGTCAAAGACAAAATAACAGATAAAGCTGCTGAATTTAAGATAACAATCATGAATCCATAATCAAACGTCTATAATAAAATCAGGATACGAAACCCTAGGTTCACCGAGAACCTAGGTAAAAGGTTTAGCTACTAAGTGACATAATTAAATAACAACGTTTCTGAATAAGAGAGATAGTGAAATCAAACGCGTGCTGTAGAGTCTGAATTCCTGTTTCCGTGCTCACCGAGAGTGCTCTGCGATCTCCTTTCGGTTGTGCTGAAAATTGTGTTGTGTCTTGTGATGAGCACTGGACGAGTCTTTATATAGTGCTGAAGACGTTTCTGGAAACTGCCGAACTTACGAAACTGCGACTGGGCCGAAACCGCCTCGGGAAACGGGCCGTCTGCCACCGCCTCGGGAAACGGGCCAACTGCGCAAGATAGCTGCGTAGCTACCTGCGTAGTTGGCTGCGTAGCTAGCTGCGTAGTTGGCTGCGTAGCTAGCTGCGTAGGTAGCTGCGTAGCTAGCTGCGGAGCTAGCTGCGTAGCTAACTTCGGAGGTAGCTGCGGAGCTACCTGCGGAGCTAACTGCGTAGGTAGCTGCGGAGCTAGCTGCGTAGCTAACTGCCTCCTCGGTATGCGCGCAAAACTCCTCGGGATGCGTACCAGGCTCCTCGGGATGTCTCGGGATGACTGCTGATCTTCTCGGAGTGTGTTTTGTCCGTCTCGGGATGCGTGCCAAACTACTCGAGATGCGTGCCAGGCTCCTCGGGATGCGTGCCAGGCTCCTCGAGAAACGTGCCAATCTTCCTCGGGAAACGTGCCAATCTTCTCGACTTGCATGCTCGGCTTCTCAGCCTCCGTGGATCCTTCACCCGCATGCCTGCTTCATTTCCAGCTCCCGCACAAGTCCTGTCCCTGCATCAACGACACGAAACAAAACCCGTGAATCCTTCTCGATATGCGTGAAATAAAGCAGTTTATGCGTCTAGGAGATAAATACAGCAAACCGTGAATTCCCGAGTCAAATGGGGCAGAAATCGACTAAAACGCTCATTTAGGACGAAAATACCCCTCAAATTGGGTAAACCGATAACTCCTAGTGAGGAGCTATCACTGTCTCCAGACGCGAAGCGTCTCATACAACCCTAAAAAGAAAAGAATCAGTTAGTAGGGAGGCGGCAAGCGAGTTTCACGGAAATAAAGTGAAGCAATGAGGTTAAAATGTACCTCGTTGAAAGAATGAGTATACTGGGCTTTTTCCGTGAAGGATTTGCGTTTAGCAACTTCAGTCTTCTCCTCAAGAATTAGTTGAGCGCACAAATGCCCGTCTTTAGCTAACAAGGAAAAGTAGCCATAGCTGCAGTCATCGCGACTACGAAGGGCCGTGAAGGGATACTCGCTGATTGAAAAAATGGGTTGCTTGTTAGGAAAAGAGATATTATGAAGGCTGAGCAAACCCCGAGTTTGGAGGTTCCATAAAGATACCCTGTTTGGGGTATTTCGTCCCTTTTTGTCACGAGAAGGTTGGGTCAAAGGAAGCTCAGCATACAGAGAAGATGCCCCCTTGCCCCATAAAAGGCTATCATAGCAGCCCCAGTCCGTGGATTCAGGCCACAACGAAGGAGCAACGGCGTCATACCCAAATTGGGGGCTAACGCGAACAGGGTCGAACGGTATGGTAATTCGTTCATAGTCACCAGAAAATTCAATATCCAGTACGTACTCGGGTAAAACAGGAAGAAAACCCCTTCGGAACCAGCTCACAAACCTACTGAGAGACCAATCGCCTGTAGATAGGAGATCAATGGAAAGAAGGATGTCCTGTTTTGGATACAAGTCTTCCCAGAAGTCTATGTTCTCATCCTTCAAACGGGTAGCATAGGGGCGACGCGCGAAGAAGCAAGTGTCATCGATAATCAAGGCGAATGTCCGTTGGGGAGCTCCTGTATTGTACCAACGCCACACTCGCGGACTCTGGAAGATTCGAGGAATGCTAGGGTTTTCCAAATGCCCACTTCCTCAGGAATGGGGGCATACCCGGGCCATCTCTCAAAAGCCTACAGAGACAAAAGGCGGTATTAACAAAAGTGCAAGCATCGACTCTTCCTTGCGACTGTTCGACATTAGCAGCGGCCAAGTCAAGACGGTGGTATAAGGAGCCCAGAACGAGTGGGCCTAGGGCTACCTTTTGTCTAAGGTATAATCTCACCGCAAGTTGAAGCACGTGCGTAAAAAGTCTGTCACGGGGAAATTCGTCTATCAAGTAACGCGATAGCCATACGCAGAGATAGCCACATAGGGTAAAATGAAACCCTTTCCCTGCGACACTAATGACCGCTTCCGGGTCTTTTTCCCGCCATTCACGAGCTACAGCAGGGTCGACAAAGTATCTGAAAAAGTACATGAGCCATTTTGACTATGTGTTCCTCGGACCAGAAGATGTACGCTGGAATTCCCCACAGGGTGTGGTCGCTCCGGGCATCCATTTTGAGCCAGTTCTTCCCATATCTGCTATAAGGACCTTCATATCTTCAAATAATTGGATCTCGTCCGGGTCACTCAAGGGTGCTAGGGGGTCAACAATCCCCATGCTTGGAAGATTCAGCAAGACCTCCACATCTTCCAAGGTAGGGGCAAACTCGAGATGGGAGAGATGAAATTAAGGGTCTTTCGGGAATACCTGGAAAATAACACCTGAAGCATGGTACTATCATGGTAAATTTGAAGACCCTTGGTTGCACAAACGGCGTGGAAAATATTAGCACGTTTCAAGTCTACTGCGTAATTGTAAAGGATATGCTCCGTCCATTCATCCATTCAGTCAAAACTCTCCGTGAACGATTGCGGTAGAATATCGGTAAAACCATACAAGCCGGCCTCTACTCCGAGGCGTTGCACATCCCTGGCATTAATCATGTCCCAATCAGATCTCACTGGTTCAGGAGCAAGTTGTAAAGCATCATTCAACAGAGATGCTTAGAGGGGGGACATCATAATGGTGGCTGCATAGAAATCGTCACCCACAAGGTAGGGGGCTTTGCACCACAATTCATTAGGAAGTTCTTAATTTCAGCAGCTTGCTTGGGGGCCATTGCTAAGAAATTCTTGACTGGATGTGTTGTTTAAATGGGAGGATAGGAAGGAAGATTTACATCAACCAGCATAGAAGAAGTTTAAATAAAAGCCTGAGGAGTCGCAACTCTTGGGTACTGCTGAGTCATTAAGATACTTAGAAATCCGGAAAATTTGACGCTTGATCTGTCCCTGCCTCGAAAATAGGCGAATTTGGAGGGGGATTGATTAACTCAGCGGAAGCCACGCCTCATCAGGAGCTAGACGGCGTTCTCCAAACCCTAGGCAATCATAGCTGAGACTGGGGGCTATAGAATCCAAAAGGCCCGCGTGAGCTTCACTGATGGTTGATTTTGTGCGTCTGTACAACAGAAAAGCGTGTGGCAATCGGGCAAAGGGGGGCTATTATAGATACCGCTTTCCAGACAGGAGGATCATCGCCACGTGGCAGCCATCCAGCACACCAAGATGTGCTCCATACACACCAGATCACCACCCATGCTGATCCACGTGGGGGCTACGAGACAGAGCCCCCGCGCACCATAACACGGGACTTGTAGGGACTTAGTGGTTTGGAGGCTAGAGTAAGGTCCGTCGCGCGCGTGCGGCAACCAAGCTCGCGCGCGACCTCTGGTAACTGACTGAGAGATCCTAGGCTTACGTGTCCCATTAATGCGGCAGATCTCATAACGGTCTCCGATACATGCGGACATATGCATAACGGTTCCTATATACACGTTCGAACGTGCCGTTGGGGGTTCTACCATTAAGCCACCATTTATGGTGCACTAAACCCCCCCCCCCCAACGGTCACTTCCCCACTATATATAGGATTGTTCTGCTCCACGTTGCGACACGACGATAAGACAACAAGACACACATAGCCTATTGTCTCTCTATCACACACAGTTATCAGTGCTTACTCTCTCCCTACACACACCTACAACTCTTTGTGTTATTCTTCTATACTTGAGGTGTACACTTAGGTATGTCTCGAGGATTCCTCTGTACACACTTTTTTTCAAGGTACTCAAAGAAGAGCCACACCTTCCAGTTTGCAAAATTAAAATTTGGTCCTATTCTTGAGGTCACAGAGATGTTGCTAGAACTCCCTAGAATGTGGAATGTGGACTTCTTGGCTCCTTCGAGCACACACGAAGAACTCATGATCTTCGAAGAGATGAAGGAATGCATAGGGGAGGTGAAGAAGACAAAAACCAGGTGGACGTCAATTAAACCCGTGGAAAAGAACCTGTTGGTCATTGGGGGAGCAAAGAACATGTGGTAAAAATTGATCACCTACTTCTACCGCGACTTTGCAAAGCCAAAGATGGCCCAGGAGATTAAGAATAAGGATCCAAACGCGGAGAATTCTCTTGAAGGAAGAGGCTCCACATTCTCCTTATGTGGATTCCTTTGTGTTTGGATGTCGAGGTACTATATTGATGGTCATCCTCATGACAGCGTCTTCACTCACGTCCTCGCGCTTACGGTTTGTCTATCACTTGGTCAGAAGGTGGCATTGGAGCCCTTAGTCCTTGGGTTTTTATACCATCGTTTAGACTTAGCGATGCCGCATGCTGAGCAGTCCCAAGGCCGGGTTTACATAGTCTCATATGTTCACGTCGCGTTCTTGTCCATGTGGGTGTTCGAGAGGTGTACCTTGTATGCTCCGATTTTCGTGCCTGTTGAAAAAAGGAATGCGCCCAGCGCCAAGAGAGAATACATCTGCCCTCGCTCATGGTGTTGGTAAAATACCAAGGGCATGCAACGTTCGTTTCCTTTGATGTGCGATGACGCCAGCTACTTTGAAGTGAGGCCCTACGCGCGAGCCTTGGTGAACATGGTGCACCATGAAGCTATGTACCCTAAAGAAGATACAGTATTTTCTTCTTCACACATACTCTAGGGTTCGAGGAGCTATTCCAGATTCCTTAGCTGGTGCAGGAGGGATATCTACCTGCTGGTATGAAGCCATCCCTGAAACTTCGAGCTACATACCCACAATAGTTCACTATGATCCGGTTCGGGTTAGCCCCCAGTTAAGATTTGATGCAGTAGCTCTTGCCGTGTGGTCATCTGACTCAATCGTTCGCGGCTGCTACAAGAGACTCCTTTATGAAGTAGGAAGTGATCTGCTGTTCAATATGCTTCCTTGGAATCAACCTTCACGAGAAAGGCAAGGGGAATTGACTCCCAACTGGGTCATTTTTTGGAATGCGCAGACCCTCTTTCAAATGAGGTCTCGTCTTCAATTCCAACCTGCTAAAGCCCCTGCCCTCAAGATTGGGGACTATTTCTTCAAGTCGTCGGCTCCAGGGACGCGACCCAGTACGACTTCTTCTCAATCCGGGACAAAGATAATCACTTGTGTCCGGAGCTGATCTTGGGAGAGAAGGCAGAAGTGGCGAAGAAAGAATCCTATACTGCAATGATGGATTACGCCAATGGTTTTAACAAGTTAACTTCGATGATTGTCTCTCTCTGCTCGGGCAATAAACACTTGTGATTCTAAAATCTTCTTATATTACAATGTTGTTTCCAGAGGTTCGCGTCTGGAGATCGAAGCACAGGGCTTGCTGATATTCTCCGCGCGAAAGATAGTGCCAACATCGCTATCGAGCCTGGGATGGTGATGTCTCAAGAAATTGAGATCCATATTTGGAATGCTCTTTCGAGCTACATTGTGTCAATCACAGGGCCTAGTGAAAACCCTAAGAATAAAAAGGCTTCTGGGGAACTTTTGACAGATGTTGCAGCATCGCGGCCAGTAAAGTGCCCAAGGACTCAACCTGCTCCGAGGAACCAAAATTCTCCTAAATAGACAACGGCTACCATAGGAAAGGGCAAAGTTCAAACTTCATCTGCGACAGCTCCAACAAACACCCAACAAATCATGGAAGATGTTGAGGCAGCTGAGCCAGACATGCCTTTCGCACCCAGAGAAGGTAATGTTTCGCACTTTGAGCTTTGTTTGAATAAGATAGACATTTTTCTTACAAAACACACATGTATGCATCACAGATAGTGATGAATCAGTGGAGGAATTCGGAGGTCTCACTAAAGAGGAAGATCTTGGAGAGTCTAGAACCATGGCTGCGGAGAGGGCCAAAAATGTGAACTCAGAGGAGGAGCGCCAGGTTGCCGAAGCTCTGCAAAAGAGTCTTGAAGAGCAACAACAACGTTCACAGTCGACCGTTGGTCAATTGCAACGTGCGCAGGAGGACTTCCAGGAGCTCGTCGAAGCTGAAGACCGAGAAGGTACTATCTTCGAAAATGCCTTAACATATCAAGATATTATCTTTCGAGCATTAAGCCATGGGGTATCTAAAAGAGAAATTTGTCACCGGATAGTGGATCATTGTCGTGAAGCATGAGGTAAAAAATTCCCTCAAAATTTCCATGCTCAACTTCATCATATTCAAGTAATAGTAATGATAACCAACTGCGCGCATAACTAAGGTCATGCAACTTTAAAAGGAATTGATGATAATCTTTAATCTAGTATTTACGCAACTCCATATGCACGTAGAGGTCTTTTCTACCATGGTCTTTTCAAATCTTGGCATCATGCTCTTTCGAATTTAAACTTAAATAAAATTTGTAGCTTAGAAGAGTCAGTAGAGCCGTTGATTCGCAGAAGAAACCCTAGGCTTCGTAGCGCAATGGTTTGCGTTCCTCAGTCCGTTATCAAAGCCAACCAGGAGGGCACGGCGACGGAAGAGCCAGCCCTAGTCACACCTCCTGCGCCTCCATATGGAGAAGCCATCCCAGGAGATGAGCGTCTAGAGTTTATTGTCGAGCAAGAGGTAGAAGACCTTCAGCAGGTGCGCGAGCATGAGACTGCCCTTGGCAAAAATGCTGAGCAAACCGGCTCACTTCAGGAGACCACCACTTCGCCTGCTGCAGTTGCATCAAATGTCGCACCTAGGGCTGTCCTACCAACGGATGTTACTGCAGGGGGTCCGTCTCAATTAGAGAACAGCGAGTGAGCTGAGCTGCCCCAGGGAAAAACATAAGGTGCTTTGAATGCCATTGCTGAGGATGTCCCCCTAATTGAAGCCGAAGGTGGTGAAAGAGAGCAAGCTGAGACTCATCTAGAAGTGAATACTTCTGCTATAGTGGACCAAAGTGTTATCGCACCTGCAATTGCGATGTAGAATAATGATCCACAGACTCAACCAAAGTAAACAATTCAGCTCCACTAAACCAAGTTGCTGTCGTGTACCATCACGGAACTTTGAACACAACTAATAATGAGCCCGCTTAAAATGCTTCCTCAAGGTCAAACACTCCTATGGCCACAACTGCGATTTCAGGGAGAGCTAACTTGACAGCTAGCACTCCAAGCTTATCTGATCTTATGAGCGAGGAGCTTCCTGATGCAAAGTTTGAAGCACTTTTTGCACAAATCCTTGGGTATTGTGTGCTTCACAAGCTCCTGAAGCTATAGTATCCAAGGAAAGTTGTGTCATCCCTGAGGACTATCTTGCGCGTGAGGCCATTGCAGATCAACGACTAGCTGAGCAAGCAACATCTTCCAGCAATCCGGCGAAAACAGATCCCACTCCCTCTCTTCGCCAAATCATTGAAGGAATTGGTAAAAACTTTTGCCTTTTTTGCACAATTGTGATGAATGTAATTTTTTATCGAAGATCTCATTTTTGAAACTCAAAATGTTAGGTATAAAGAAATCTTCTCTGGGCAGGCTGATGAAACTGCGCCTCTCATATTTCCGGGCCTTCTCAAGAGCGATGGATTTGAGACCAAAAGAAAGGAAGAGCCTCCTTTCTGAAGTCGCATAAGTCATGGAGAGAGTGCATGAAACAACTCCTGTTAGCATTTCTATGACGAGCGCGCAACACTGCCTGAGGGCTGTTCAAAGCGTCCAAGGTCTTTCTCAAGGAAAGTTGAACTTTGACTTCCTAAACTATAGGCTTACAAAAGTTTTAAACTCCTTCCGGCTCAGGTTTGGCATTCCAGATGTTGCGAAGGAGAGCCATAACTCCAACAGCAAAGGGAATCAACTAAGAAGGCCATAGAGCAGTACAATATTGCAAAGGCCAAGCATGACGAGATGAAAAAGTATATCATGAAAGGGATGCAAGACTCGATCGATCTAGGGCCTCACGATTTTATTGTGAAGGGCATGTTTGAAGAAGATCAATAGTCCAACTTTTTTCTTGTAATCTACAGCTCAACATTTTTTTCGGGACTCCATTTGGTTTTGACGTAATAGACTGGAATCTTTTTTATAGCTTGTAGTTTTGCACCTTGAACTTCATTGATATTGAATCACTTTGCTATCTCACTTAGATACAAGTATTGATGATGCTTAAACAAGCTCATTGTATTATGTTTTTCGCATTTGAAAGGCTTTTGATCGCGTAATACTACTAGTATAGAAAAAATTATAGCTAAGACTTACTGCTTGTCTACATGGACATGCTTTCAATCTTGCATGTATGATATCTAGACAGATAGGATTTAGATAGACACTACAGTTATCTAAAGATAATTTCAAAGTACTCTCAATTGTTTGGACGTATATCTGCAATCGTGTATATCTACCATCCAAATGTATAACTTAACTTCTGCTATCTGAATGGACAAGATTAGGGCAAATGAACCTGAATTCACCCATCAAATCTATCTAAGTGTATAGAATTGATTTGAATAGCTTCCATCTAAACGGATATATTAAGTTTTGGGCTTTGCTGCCATCTAGCAGATAGGCTTTTAATCGCGTACAGCTGCTATCTCATCAGATAGGCTTTAGTTTTTTAATTTCGCTGCTATCTAAACAGATAGGCTTATGGTTGCTTGTGGCTGCTATCTAGACACATAGGATTTATTTCGCATATTGCTGCCATCTAAACAGATAGGCTTTGTACGAAAAGTTGCTATCTAGACAGATAGGCTTAAATTCGTGAAGCATTGACTATCAGTCTTAACAATTAATGCAATAATAAAGTAAGGCCAGCAGCTAATAAAAGATCTCTCATATGGGGAGAGTCATTATCATTAATCGAATCCTCATATGGGAGGAAGTGAGCGAAATGCAAGGAAAGGAAAGAATAAAGAAATAAAGCTAAGGATAGTACTTCTAAAGCCATCGCATATTGACTGGAGTGGGATTCGTGGAAGTCCCATGGCAACGTAAGATGGTGCAATAGCCGCTATCAAAGACTTCTTTGACTTCGAATGGACCATCCCAGTTAGCAGCGAACTTGGGATGAGATGCTTCGCGCATGCAGTGGTCAGAATAAGGTCGTGATCGCGCTGAACAATCTTGTTGTAGGCTCGAGAGATTCTCTCCTTGTACTTTTTGTTTGTCCTTTTGGCTTGTTCGTGCTTCTCTTCCAGTAAAATAAGGTCGTGATCGCGTTCGTTCTCATACAAAGCACTGAAGCCAAATATTGCAGAGTTCACCTTAAGCTCAGCAGGGACCACTACATCAGCTCCGTAACAAAGTCGGAAAGGAGAAACCCCGGTAGGAGTCCTTGGCGACTTGCGATAGGACCATAACGCTAAATTCAAGGAATCTGACCACTTCTTATGATCATCTGCGACCATATTGCTTAAAATCCTTAGCAGAGTTTTGTTTGTGACCTCGGCTTGCCCATTTACCTTTGGATAGTAGGGCGTCCAGAAAGCTTGTTTGACATTGTATTCCATAAGCTTTGAGGCGACTTGACGATTGACAAAAGGTGTCCCATTATCGGATAATATTGTATTGGGTGTCCCGAAGCGATAGATGATGTTCTCCTGGATGAACTTGACAACAGCCAACGCATTTACTGTCTTGAGTGGGACCTCTTCCACCCACTTGGTAAATTGTTCTGTCGCGGTCAGGATGAACTTGTTTCCGTGCGATGGTGGACGAATGGGACCAATGAAGTCAAGGTACCAAGTGTGAAATGGCCAAGGGGTTCCCAATGCGTGCAGATCAACTGCAGGAGCATGGACTAAGTTTCCATTGAACTCGCATTGCTGGCATCTTCTGACCGTCGTGCGACAATCAGATTCCATAGTTGGCCAGAAATAGCCTACAGTCGAGAGATGTCTGCGAAGTGTCACGCCTCCTTTATTTTCCACTTGGTGAGATAATTCCATGACTCCTATATTTCTTGACAATTTAGGCACCTGAGCAGGTTCCCATCATGTCCTTTCTGCGACAGCAAGTTTTCCTTCAAATTGTATAGATTTGACTTCTGCTTGAGCTTGTCGGCCTCCTTCTTATCGCTTGGTAATCTCGCAGGTAATCGATTAGAGGCTTTCGGCAGTCCATATCATCTTCGATCGCAGCGACTTCCATGGAGTCTTTTATCAATGCACATGTCTCACAATCACTTTTCAAGATTGCAGCGTAATACGCCATCTGTGGCCAATGGATTCCATATCTTTACGCTTTCCTGTAAATAGAAACTTCATTCTCTCCGCAAGAGTATTGATGGATTTTCTCTAGCAAGGTTCGACCTTCCTCCTCTGTGACGCATCGCATTAAGATTCCTCCAAGCCCTTTGTAATAGAGCAAGTTGTCATGTATGCAGAACCCCTTTATGGAAACCAACTTTCCTTGCTTGTTCCTTCTGCCATTGCGCGCATGATCGACTTTCTCCATTCCTCAGCTTTGATAAGCTCGTCTTCGCACAACTCCTTTAGTATGTAAGGAGTTGTTTTTACTTCGATTTAGATCTTTGCTGGACATTAATCTGAACAGATCTTTGATCCCAAAGTGGTCAGAGCGTCTGCATGCCGATCGTCAGCTCTGGGAGTGTGCTCGTACATGATGGAATCAAACTTCTGGACCAGTTTCTGCACGATCGATCTATATCTTAGTAGTTGATCTGCTTCACTATTATTTTGGAGTCTCCCATTACAATCAGATTCGGAACTTCCAGGACTTTGGCTGCGAGCAACCGTGCGATCAAATCTTCATACTCGGCTTCCTTGTTGGTTACTGTGAATTCCAATTTGTTTGACATTTAGATAAGCTCCCCATCAGGTCTAGTCAGTAATTCAAGTTCCTCCTCCTGTTCTCGTCGATGATCCATCGAAGTGTAATTTCCAGTTAAGAAATTCCATCGTGTATACTTGTGGCCCTTCGAGCTCCTCTTCCATCATAGGCTCATATACCATTTTGCGAATCTCACACAAAGTGCATAATGCCCCAACAAATATCAAATGGGATCGCTTTTGGTCATTATTACCACTTTTTTGGAGGCCAAGTAGTGCTTTAATTTTCCTAAGACAAAGAATAAAGCAAGACAATGACGTTCAATGTCTGGGTACCTGGACTCAGAAGTCTGGACTACGCGCGAGATATAGTAGATGGGTCTCTCCTGTACTTCGATCTCTTGAGTCAATAATGCTCCGATAGACTTCATTGTTGAAGTAAGATATAGGAGCAGAGGGGATCCCAATTGAGGTGCGATCATGACTCGTGGGAATGTCAGCAGCTCTTTCAGCTTCTTAAACATAATTTCAACTCTCCAATTGCTGGCATGAATATTTGCAGGTATGAGAGCTTTCCCAAAATGTCTTTAATGAGCTTTGAGTATGAGGTATTGGAAAGCTGGTGATAGCTGAGACCTTCGCAGGATTAGGCTCGATGCCATGCCGATGGATCACGCATCCAAGGAATTTTCCTCAGGTTACTCCCAATGCGCACTTCATGGGATTCATTTTCAGTTGGAATCTCCTGAATCTTTCAAAAACCTTTCTTAGATCCTTCAGATGATTTTCCTTTTTCTTTGAATTAATGAACAGGTCGTCCATGTAGAATTCCATCTCCTAATGCATCATGTCATGAAAGAGGGCCATCATCGCGCGTTGATAAATCGCGCCAGCATTCTTCAGGCCAAAATGCATGATCGTCTAATGGAATACTCCCACATGTGTGATGAATGTCGTCTTCCTCACATCTCCAGGATCCATCTTGATCAGATTATAGCCACTAAATCCATAAATGAAGCTAAACATCTGGTGGCCTGCGGTGGAATCAATCAGCAAGTCTATGTTCGGCAATGGGAAGTCATCCATTGGGAAAACTCTATTCAAGTCCCGTAAGTCAACACAGATTCGGAGCTGCCCATTCTACTTCAGAACTGGTACAATGTTGGTGAGCTAAGTGGGATGATGTTCAGGCTTGATAAACTTCACATTCAGCATCTTTAATATTTCCTCCTTATCTTCATGTTGATTTCTGGGCGAAAACTCCTTGTACTATGCTTTACTCGCTTCGACCCTGGAATGACATCCAATCTATGCATGGTAACCTCTATATCTAGGACACGCATTTCATCATATTCCCACGCGAATATGTATTTGCTTTCTGCCAGCAGCTCCAACAAACAATGTATCTTCTTCAATATCAAGATCTACGCTTAAGAATACCGACGTTTTCTTTTCTTCTGTGGGGCTCAAGAACACTTCTTTCAGCTCCTGCTTTTGAGGCTTTGGTTTATCTTCCATGCACTCAGGCGCCTCTTTTAACCTCTCCATTTTAGTCCCGCTCGTGTCTTCATCTGCTATCTCATTTATTTCCTCGGTGACATCTTCGATAGGTAGGGTCGAAGATGACCCCGCGCACCTTCAGATGCGATAGCACTTCTTCTCGTTCGCATATAAACTGTCTATCTCCTTGCCCTCGCCGTTGTGCTTGACTACCCTTTTGAGGGTCTAAACGTTTAACTTCTGGTAAGTTACCTTCGACGCCACTTCCTGTGAAGGTTACTCCTTTTGAGATCCTCTCATCACCATCACTCTTGCTGGTGATTGATATTTGATATCCTCCCACCTGGGCAGAGGAGTGGGTTTGAATGGTGCAGGGATCTCCTCGTCTGCCATCTCTGTGAACCACACTGCCTTGGTTAGGTGCGCGTCATTAATATTGAATGGATTTACCGAAGCTGGTATATCCACCACCCTGTCTTTCCAAATTGCCTTCATCATCTGGTGAGCCGTGGACGGCATAGCATCGAAACGGTGAATCAATGCGCGACCAATGATCATATTGTAGGTGGTGTTGGCATTAATGACATGGAACTTAGCAGAGAATTTGATTTGGCCAATCTGGATCCCTAGACAAATCCATCCCACGGTCATCCGCGAATTGCTTCCGAAACCCATCAAAGGCGACGGTCGCTTAACAATCTTGCTTTCTGAGATACCAGCCAACTCGAGAGTGCTGAGTGGTACCGCATTCACTGTTGCTCCTCCATCGACGAAGGCCCTCATGAATTCAACACCATTGATAACATCTGTTACGTATAGTGGCCTTTAGTGATTCGCGTCCGTCTTCTTATCCTCCTCTACGAAGGACATCACTAGGCCATTTGATCGTGCGGCCCTGATAACTTTCCCATTCGATAATAATAGTTCCTCACCCATATCTTAATTTGAGTTACTCTCACTCCTTACTCACTTGCATTCTTCTCACCCATATCTTAATCTTTATGTATCATTTGTAGCAGTTGTTCTATTCTGTTGCAGGTACACACAATGGTCCATCTCCTACTCTCCACATTTCAACACATGGTATGGATTACAATTAATGGTAGATTCACAAAGCCTTTAAAAAAACCGAAAAGGTTGATGCCCCACATTTATTTAGGCCAAGAAAGATTGTTCAAACATGTTCTTGTACGAAATATAACTTCGATATTTTTAAATTGGTTGTCGACCTTCCACATTTTGTTTGAGGAACGACCTTCCACACGACTTTGAAGTTGATAATTGTAATCAAAATGTCGTGACAAATAGAATTGAATTTTGAGAGAAAGTGTTGAGATGAGAACGAGCCTCTCCGAGAATTCCGGAGACGAAAGAAAACCCTAGAGGATGGAAAACAACACGACGGCGCCGACGGATACTTCGCTGACGGCGGCGAGAACATTCGATACTATGCGGCTAACGACCAAGGAGGCGTAGGAGATAGAGTTTGAGGAGGATTTTTGTAGCGAAGCAGAAAAGGGGTTTGAATGGTGCATGATCGCCAGACTGCTGACCGGAGAAGAGATCAACCCTAGAGCTGCAAAAGCCTTCTTTAGAATGATCTGGAACAAAGGTGACCAAATCGACTTCCTTTACGTTAGCCGTAATACTTTCTTGCTGAAATTACCAAATAAGAGTCTTATGGATCGAATATCCTCGGGAGGGCCATGGGTATTTGAAGGTGCAATCCTTATGATCAAACCTTGGGTTATAGGGGATGAAACAGAAAAACCGTGGTTCGAAACAATGGATGTATGGGTGCAGGTTCACCGATTACCCGTGCACCTCATGACGGAGGCATCAGGCCGTAAAGCAGTGGGAAATCTGGGTGAAATCCTTGAGTCAGATCCGCGGATTGACAGCGATGGCATGGAGAATTTTGTGAGGGTTAGAGTTCGGATGCCAATTTTCGAATCCCTGCCCAGGGTTGTTTACGTGAACATCAAGAAACAGCGGACTTGTTTGGACTTCAAATATGAACGGATCCCGACGGTGTGCAAATGGTGTGGCTACCTGGACCACCATAGTAATAACTGTAACCACTTGGAGGAAGGCATAGATCCGGAAGAGGAAGAAGAGTACGGGGATTGGATGCTAGTCCAGCCACCAAAGAAAGGAAGACAAAGCATAAGGGGGAACCCAAAAATGAAAACGAAGATATCAGGAACAAGGGACGGGAGGAAGACCATAGGTGAGGAAGCCGGAGGCTTTGATCTGAACAAAGACTTTGACGACACAATGAACAAAGAAGTGCAAGTAGCAGGAGAAGGTGCAACAGAGCATAGAAGAAACAAGGAAGAGCAAAACAAAGCTATGGAGTACAGTGGGGCGGAGCTGAACAAGGAAGATTGTGCGGCCACGGGTAAAAAAGAGATGGAAAATCCACCCTCAGTCAATGCCACGACAGCGATCCAGCCAAGGGAGGAACCACCGAGACAGACCCTTAACAAGGGTGCAGCTCAGACAAGAGGGGAAAGGATTGCTGTAAGCGGAAGTGAAAAGGATGGAGGAGATAGAGAACCGTGACAGGCAAACAAGCAAGTGACCGGAGATGGAAGTGGAGGGGTGATCAGACCAGCTTCTCCGAAGAGGAAGACTGCCCCTGATTGGAGCCTGTCGTCTGCCCAAGTAATCGAGAACTCCAAAAGGAACAAACAACTTAAAATTGAGCGGAAATATCTAGGAGCCATAAGGAGAGGGTCCGACGATGAACGAATGACAAAATAAGGGAATAAGGCGGTGAGTGCCTCCAAAACTCTAAATGTGCGAATGGCGGATGCTGCTAAGCAGCTCCGCCAAGCACAATGAATCTACTAAGTTGGAATGTGCGGGGGCTTGGGAACCCCTGCACGGTCCCATCGCTTTGCGACTTAGTGAAGCAACAAGGTCCTGATTTAGACTTCTTGATGGAGACTAAAGTTAATGGATGTACAATGGATAGAGTTAGGAAACAGGTGGGGTATTAAAAAGGGCATTATGTGGAACCGGTGGGAACCAAAGGGGGACTCGGGTTAATGTGGAGAGACTCTCTTAAGGTCACGGTGAGGTTCGCCACGAGTCACCACATTGATGCCTTAGTGGAGGAAGCAAACGGGAGAAGGTGGAACTTCACTGGTTTCTATGGAAGCCCAACGAAGGAAGATAGAATGTTTTCGTGGGAATTGATCCGTAGAATAAATCCGGGGCTAGAGTGCAGCTGGCTCGTCGTTGGAGATTTCAATGAAATAGTATCGGGGTAAGAAAAGGAAGGAGGGAGGGCTGTTTCTTATAGCCAGGTGGCTGGATTCAAGGAGGCTCTTAGTGATCTTGAACTACATGATTTGGGATACAGTGGGGGAGCCTTCACATGGAACAACAACCAATCGGAGGAGAATTTTCGAGATAGGCTCGATAGAGCCGTGGCAACTTCAAGGTGGATGGACGACCATCGAGGGGCTCGGGTGACCAATATGGTATGGCCCAACTCAGATCACCAACCCGTGCTCCTACAGTGCGGTCAGAAACTGCAGCCAATGCCCGGGCAAAGATTCCAGTTTGAGCGGATGTGGCTGCGGCATGAGGGGTTTGAAAGCTTTGTTCGAGACAGCAGGGACCTCACGGGAGGCGAAAACCTACACCAACGACTGATGGTGCTAGGTAAAGAATGCAAAGTTTTGGAGAAGAACATTTTTGGATCGGTTAAAAAGCAGAAGAAAAGCTGTATAAGGGAACTGGAAAAGTTGGAGAAACAAAAGATGTCAGACATCACTTTGCAGCGGAAAAGGCAGGTGGAGAAGGAATACAATAGCTTGCTTCAAGCGGAGGAAATTATGTGGAAACAAAGGGCCCGAGTTGAATGGCTAAAACACGGAGACCGGAATACGCGGTTTTTCCATCAAATAGCTACAATTAGGAGATCAAAAAACAGTGTAGAGGGGATAGAAGATAAAGATGGGAATTGGGTAACGGAGGAAGTAGATATCGCAAAAGCTCTGGAAGAACATTTCATGAACATTTTTACCTCTGGCAGACCAGCACATGCGGATATGATGGCTGATCTGAGCGATGTGGAGGGATGTGTTAGTCAGGAAGAATGAAGATGGATGGAGTCAGCCTATACGGAAGAAGAAATCAAATCTGAGCTCTTTATGATGGCCCCTGATAAAGCCCCGGGATGCGACGGGTTCAACGGAGGCTTTTTTGTAGCGGTTCTGGGATGTGGTAGGCGATGGGGTCACAAAGACATGTCTGGGAGTCTTAAATCATGGGTGGAGTTTAGAAGAACACAACAAAACCCTAATTGCGCTGATCCCAAAACTTAAACAGCCGCGAAAACCAGGTGACTTCCCCCTATTAGTTTTTGTACTATTATTTATAAAATTATCGCAAAGGCCATTGCAAATCGGCTGAAGAGGATTCTACCTAATATAATTAGCGAAAATCAAAGCGCCTTTGTCCCGGGACGCTTGATTTCCGATAATATCTTGACTGCATTCGAAGTGATTCACTCTCGAAAGACTCGGAAGAAGGGGAAAACGGGTTTCTTAGCCCTAAAGGTGGATATGAGTAAGGCGTATGATAGGGTGGAGTGGCAATTTTTGAGGGAGACTTTAAGTGACCTGGGGTTCGGCCCCATATTCATCGATCTAGTGATGAACTGCGTCACCACTGTGCAATTTTCGTTTGTTAGAAATGGTGCAGTAGTGGGCAACGTGATTCCGGAACGAGGTCTGAGGCAAGAGTGCCATCTATCCCCATACCTATTCCTCATTTGTAGTGAGGTTATTTCGAGATCGGTAACTGCTGCGGTCGACAGGGGTGATATGACAGCAGTCACAGCGTCACGCGGTGGGCCCCCAGTTTCCCACCCTTTTTTTGGCAAATGACAGTTTGTTCTTTTTACATGAAAATATAGATGACCTAGCTACACTTCTACAGATTATACAAGTTTACAGCATAGCTTCGGGGCAAAAAATAAATCTGGAAAAATCTTTAATTGTCATCTCATCGAACGTCACAGCAGATGCAAAGAAGAAGGTCCTGGACTTTTGTGGCATAACAGAGGTGGAAAAGCATGACAAATACTTGGGCCTCCCTACAACAATGGGGAGAAACAAGTCAATCTCCTTCAACAATCTACTGGAAAAGCTGAGTAGCATACTGAAACGGTGGAAGGAAAGGACCCTTACATTGGGGGGGGGGGGGGAAGAAGTGTTAATTCGAGCCATTGCTGAGGCGATTCCCACATACGCTATGTCCTGCTTCCTTTTACCGGATGGAATCTGCGAAAAAATGAAAAGATTATAAGACAGTTTTGGTGGAGCAGAACTGGGCAAGATAGAGGAATAGCATGGATAAGATTCAAAAACACAAGAAGGAAGGCGGCTTAGCTTTCAGAGACTTTAAAGTCTTCAATAGAGCAATGTTGGCGAAGCAGGGATGGCGTATACTTCAGAAACCTGACTCCATTTTGACGCGAGTCCTCAAGGCCAAATATTTCGCAAAGGAGTCCTTCTTGGAAGCGAAACTGGGACACTGCCCATCCTTTGTGTGGCGCAGTATTATCGAAGGGAGGAAGACACTTGAACTGGGCCTAAGATGGAAGGTAGGTGACGGGAAAACAGGCAAAGTACACGATAGGTGGATACCGAGAAGACCCAACTTCTCCCTGATCTCGAAGACCCCTGCAACAGAGCGGATGCTAGTCAGTGAACTTATACAGCAGAACAGGCAGGAATGGAACGAAGGAAAAATCAACCTAACCTTAAACCCCGGGGACAGAGAAGAACTAATGGCTATACAGCTCCCTGAAACGAAGAGGAAAGACAAACTTGTTTGGCATTTTGAAGAAGATTGGGTGTATAAGGTCAAATCTGGGTACAAAATATCAAAAGAAAAGGAGGTTACCACGCCGATTGGCTCGTCAGAAAGGAGGGAATTCCCAATAGCTAAATCTGGAAGTTGAAGATGCCTTCAAAAATCAATCATTTTGTTTGGAGGTTAAGCTACGACAGTGTTGCCACCACAAAGAACTTGCAGAGAAGAGGAATCGATGTGAGACGAAGATGCAGTTTTTGTAACATAGCCGAAGATTCTAGTAAACATCTGTTCAAAGAATGCAAACACACACAAAGCATATGGGAAAAACTGTTTGGAAAGGATTTTTCAGGGAAGATTCTGACAGCAAAATTCGAAGATTGGATTCAATGCCAATTTTGCGATAATAACAAGGACCACCAGACCCTCTTCTGCATCTCACTATGGGTCATTTGGTTACAGAGGAATAAAACTCTCTTTTAAGGGGAAGCACCGGACTTTACGAACATGCCAACAGAAATAAATTGCAAGATATGAGGAATTGGAAGGAATATTTGAAAAGGGAGGAGCGATACCTGCTACCGAAGCGACAGAATCCCAGCCATGGTCAGCTCCGCCAGAAGGTTTTGTGAAGGTCAATTTTGACGGATCTTGGATCCCAACAACCAAAAACGCAAGCATCGGGTTCATAATCAGAGATAGCCACGGAGCTTTCATCAACGCCGGAGCAATGGCCATCAACAAATGTGTGAACGCGAAGGAGGCAGAGATGAGGGCGGCGAAACTGGGGCTCGAGCAAGCAATCCAGAGAGGCTACCGGAAGTTGGTCCTAGAAGGGGATTCAAGTACGGTGACCAGAAGCATCGAGAGGACGATTAAGGGAGAGCTCCGAAGTGACTTCTCGAATGCCGGCGATGTTCTTGAGACGATGCGGCGGAGTCTTCAAGAGGCAGATGAAGTAATGGTGCGGGTGGTTCCACGCAAAATAAATGTGATTGCTGACCACGTGGCGAAAAAGGGACATCACACGCAAAGCTTATCTCTTTGGGACACAACACCGGCTTGATTAGAGAGCCTTCTATAATGTGACAACTGTGTACCAGCTTAGCTTTGGTTTCTTTATGTTTATCCTCAAAAAAAAAAAAAAAAAAAAAAATTGAGAGAAAAACATAGTTCACCATGTTACTAGTCATGTTCGTCTATTACGTACATCAAACAATTCATTTTTTAAAAATGCATTTTCTGTAACTCACTTAAGATCTAGTACCAGACTTTTGATGACTGAAAGATGGAAATGTTTGCTTCAACCACTTCAACCCATTAACGTACCTCCAATTAGTGGGTGGAATATAGTTCCTACATTTTCACGACCATTTCGAAGCATTAGTAAATTTGCAATTGCATGTTTTCTATTTGTTTATTTCAAGCTCTAGCATACGTTTCTTGACGTGCGTGATTTGACGGCCTCGCTGATTAGGTACCTTTTTCCTTCTATTGTAAGGAAATTAGCGGGTCAGCAACATTTCTTTAGGGAGTTGTCCCAACCTAACTTTTACTTTAGCAAGACAAGAGAACTCTCACAAACGTGTTCCTCAAAAGCATTTGAGGACGAAAAGAATTTTCAAGTATTATACTACTTTTGGCTTTGTTTCGATGCTTAGTTAAAACATGATTGCATAGTCAAACTTTCTTCCACCAACCAGCTACGGTACTTCGCAGAGAGTTCTCAGTCAGCTGTATTTAATATCATCTTTTACTCAATGCTAAAACTATCTCGTGATAAAATCTTAGTATTTATGTGTTTCAATGGTGTGCCATATTGTTCTATTAAGATTGTTGTCGTCGACTTGGTTTCAAATTTAATGTCGAAACATAATGGTAAAGATACAACTCGAGATGGATATTGAATTCACCTTTATCTATAACCATATCCGATTAACACGGAGATATCCATATGCTATTATGTTAATATCGTCGCATCTTAATTAGATTCGGATCGAACTCAGATCAAATCTAAATTACCAAATCCGTATTCGATCTGAAGATCCTCCAAGAACCAATGGATTAAATTCGGGTTGGACTGACTCTCAAGGACTATCAAAAATAAAGTAAACATAAAAGATTACGATAATTTAAAAACACAAGTTAGATATATATAAAAAGAAGCTGATTCTCCGAAAAAAAAGGAGCTTCGCAAATTTCCATCCACAAAAATAGGAAGTGTAAAGTCACAAAAATAGTTCAATGCACCAAATCATCGACAAACTTAACCAAAGTCAACACACACAAAAGTGTCCATAACTCATCTCATTGTTCATGAGGTCAGTAATTTCTATTAGCCTAAGGTAAGTAGCACTGTGAAGGAAATAGAGCTTGAAATTTTATACATTGTAGGTATATTCTTTATTAAATATAAGTTTTATGGGCGTTTTTTTAAATAACAAGTACTCGAATCGGATCAGATGGATCAAGAATCTATAGGATTTGCAGTATGATCAAAATTTGTTTGGGCTTCACTTTCATAATTCATTACCGAACCAATTTTTAAATATGATCATATTTAGATTTGATTCGTTCAGATGGGATGACTTGGATCTTTGATTGGACTAGACCAATTTACCATCCCTAGATCCAGACATCTTAATATCTTTTGACACTAACATAACACCTATCATCCTGTGCTTGGAAGTTGGAATCTTGGGTTTTTGAGATACATAAATTGAGGAGAGGTGAAGCAAAATAAAGTTATCATTTGTTTGGTTCGTTGCCGCCAAAATATTAAAAAAATTGTTTGCCAATTCTTTTCTTTTTCTTTTTTTTTTAGGAAAATTGTTTGTCAAAATTTTTAAAGAGTAGTGCTACATGGGACAAAAAACAAAATTTGAAGAAAATAATGTGGCATATGCCACATTAGTAGATCCATAAATATCATCTGATTTATTATTTATATTTTCTTATAATCTTCACTCACAGTTTTTATTATTGACATATATCCATCTAGCTACGTCACCTTCTACTCAATTTTTGTTGGAGTTATTGTTTACCTAAACTTTCCCGTTTTAAAACGATGATTATATGTTTTTTCTGTCATTTATTGCAACGTGACTCCAATTTCGGTGATCTTTTATCTTTCTTCATCTTTTTTCTATTAAAATTCAAATTTCCAAGCACAGCAAAAGTCCACAACATATTGAAAGTATGAAACACCGAAGACCTTCCTGGTCTGATAGAGATTTCTGCATTTCTTTATCTTTTCCCCCCTTTTTCCGAGCTACTCATAAGACTACCCCTGCACTCCCCAAAGGAAATTTAATTATTTTTCTCAAGAAAAAATAAGAAAAAAAGTAGAATCTACAAGAGTAATCGAACATACTATGTATCAGAAATCCCTGTTAATTGCAAATTTGTCAGCTCAAGCGATATACAATTATCAATCTCTAGTGTTGGTCTACAGGTCGGGACATGTGTATCATTCCCTGTTAATTCCGGAGACAAATCCATTTAGAAAATGTGAGAGATCGAATTTGAACTATAAATGTTAAACAAAATTCAGATATTGACGCCGAATTGAATCAATGCGAGGGATCAAACGCAGCAGAACAACGAACAAAAAGGCATAAATCAGTAGAGAGACTCTAGGGTTCGAAGAAAATATCTATTGATTAAAATCTGCTCAATTCTGCCCACAAGCCGGACATATATAGCTGAAATCATAAAATATGCCAAAATGGTAAAATCTCGAAATTGGACCAACAGTTTGGCCTTATTGAAATAAACACGTACGTGAAAGTTTGACCCAAAACGGTGTCAAACTGAGGTCCTAATAAGCAATGTAAATGTTATCAAAAATAGTAAAAAATAACTAAAAACGCTCGTTTGATTGGTCAAACAGCGGAATTCGGGGATGAAGATGGACCCCGATGGAGCGTAGCTCGATCGAGGCATCGTGCGTCTCGTCTAGAGCTTTCCGAATTGGAGTGGCTCGCGTTCTGATACCCGTAGCCAAAGTTATTGCCCAAATAGTGCGGCGACACTAAAAGCTGCAATTTCTTCCGTCCCTTGTGCTTATCCTCCATCTCATGGTAGAGAAGCGCCAAATTAGTCGCATCCGACAGTTCAGCTTCATCTGGATCGTCTGCTCCTGCATCAGTCTGCTCCTGGCTCGCCACACTTGTAGCACTTGAAGCCGCTACTCGATGCACCAGGTGCTGCCTGGGTTGCTGGTCGGGACTCCTGAGATCGAGTCGATCGATTGGTCTGATCTGCCCTCGATGCAGGTTTTCTGCTATGTTGCTTCTCCACAGTAAGAGCCCTCTGATAAACTTCTGAAACCGTCCAAAAAGTCTGCAGGCATAGAACAACCTGCAGTGATTGTCGCAAACCTGACAAGTACCGTGCTACTTGCTGCCCTTCTGTTTCGGATAGGTCGTTGCGGGCGATCAACTGGTAGAACTCCTCAGTGTAATCTTCCACCAATTTAACACCTTACCTCAACGTGTGGAGACGCTGATATAGGGTTTGGGTGTAGCCGAAGGGAAAAAGTGAGCCTTCATCTTCTTTTTCATCTTTTCCCATTCAGCAATCTTCGGTTTTCCCTTCTTCTCACTAGAACGTCGCAACTTCTCCCACCATGATGAAGCTCTACCCTTGAGCTTGACTGCGACCAACTTCACCATCTCACGTTCAGAAACTTCCTTGTACTCAAAGATCCGATCCACCTCGTTCAGCCAATTGATGAATCCATCGGCCTGAAGGGTACCGGAATAAGTAGGGATCTCGACCTTGAATCCTAGACCGCTACGATGATCGTCACGACCCCGGTACCCCCGAACTCGTGGTTCGCGATGGTACGGGTTTTTGAGTGAGGTCTCTGAGTCGTCGTCTGAGTCTTCCTGATCATACAGATCTTGCGCCGCCAGGCGCCGTGTCAGCTCTTCGATCCGCTGCTGCTGAACCTGGTTCTGTCGCTGCAGATCTTCTATTCTCATCACGTCTTTGAGGTTACGTTCTCTCTGGGGGACATCTTCAGCAACCTGCTGCCCATGGCCACAAGCACGTCCACGAGGCATGGAGCATGGAGCATTCCACATGACTATGAAGGATGGACCAAAAGATCAAGACGCATGGAGATGTGTTTGCTTTTAGGGTTCATACATAATTTCATTGGCTTGGAATTATTTTGGTCTAGAAAAGGCCATATCCACATCACGTTTTATTTTTTGTGGTTGTTTATTTTATTGTCTTATTATTTTGTGGTTGGTGTATGGATGATGCGTGCAATTAGGATAATAAGATAATTCGACAACTCGAATCGATTATTTGGAGTTGTGCCCAAACTCAAATAGATAGATTAGTTGATATTCATCAACAAAACAATTAAAAATTGAATTTAAAAATCCCTCAAAATTCAAATATTGAGTTCTTGTCTTCTCGTTATTTAAACACTCATTATCATCATGATTTATCAAGTTCGTGCGTGCCAAAGCATGGCGACTTGGTTCATAATGATGGAATGCGATGGCACAAGCTAGTAATGTGCAATTGTTTAAATAAGAGTTTGAACACAACTCGGCTATTAATGTGATTAAGAAACCTAGAGGCAATCAATTGAGATTATCCATATGGATGGACAAATAAGGAGTTATTTGCCCAATTGAACCAAGAGTTGCATAAGGGATGCAATTGGAGTTGTTCCTACCTAAAGTAGTCAAACTATGGGTGACTTGCCAAAGCAAGGTCATAAGGAGATGAAACATGGATCTTGGCCCACTAGAAAATATAAGGATATTTTCCACATTAATATCGTGAGGGTTATTAATCCGTAGAAAAATAGTGGGAGCTGTATTTGATAAACTAGCCATTATTGAATATAGTCAAAAATTCACAAATACTAAAATTTGCGTATTTTCCTTTTTGTAGAATTCCAAATGGCAAACAACTCATCGAGTTCACAACATTCCCTACCATCTGTCCTTGAGAAGGACAAGCTATCTGGAACCAACTTCCTTGATTGGTACAGAAACTTGAGAATCATTCTCAAGCAAGTGAAGAAACTGTACGCAATAGAGGAGCATGTTCCAGCAGGTCCAGAGAACCAAACACCTGCTGCCCTAAAGGCGTATCAAAAGCGTGTTGATGACGCTAATGATGCGGCCTGCCTTATGTTATGCACCATGACTTTTGAGCTTCAGAAGCAACACGAAAACATGAATGCTGTCGATATGATCAAGCATCTGAAGCATCTCTTCCAAGAGCATGCAAGGGTTGAGAGGTATGAGGTCTCTAAGGCACTGTTCAAGTGTCATCTGGCAGAAGGGAACCCGGTGGGACCCCATGTACTCCGTATGATCGGGTACTTGGAGAATCTCGCCCGACTGGGGTTCCGAGTCGGCCAAGAGTTGGCAACCGATCTCGTGTTGCAATCGTTGCCTGAGAGTTATGGACAGTTCATCATGAACTATAATATGAACGAGATCGTGAAACCACTGCCAGATTTACTCGATATGTTGAGGACAGCTCAACAGAGCATCAACAAGGGTAAAGGCAAGGCCATGATGATGGTGCAGAAAGGAAAGGGCAAAAGGTTTGCCTCATCCTCCAAGGGCAAAGGCAAGTCAGTTGCCAAGTCCAAGGAACCTGGCCTTAAGCCTGTTGGTGGCATTGCCAAAGGTGTGACTAAAGGTGAGTGTCACCACTGCAGTCAGCCTGGACACTGGAGGACGAACTGCCCAAAATATCTGGAGGACAAGAGGCTTGGAATAGTGATTCCACCTGTTGGAATAGATGCCCTAGAGGCAATCTAGTTTAGTATGAATTTGTAATTGGCTAGAAATTCATTTATTATTTATTGGATATTTAATATAATGAAGTCCTTAGATTTACAATTGTGTTGTTTATCTTAAATATCCCTAGTCAAGTATAATGATTAAATGGGACAATCATCTATAGACTAGTATGGGGTTGGATTGATATGGAGATATCACGATCCAACACATAGGTGTGCATTACGGAATGTTGCACTGGATTGACCCATTACCGAGAAGGCTACATACACGTTATGTTGAGTCACAAGTGCTTCTCGGGTACAACGGTATTGTCATCCTTAGACTTGAAGTCACTAGATATTCTAGTTGTGGATCATTGTGATCTTGGTAGCGTTAAACGCTACACCGTAACTGGGTAGTTATAAAGGCGTGTACTGGATACAATGAGAAGCAAGCTTAGAGATCGTAGTGGACGTAGAGAGGATTTGCCCCTCCCACATAACGGGAGCAAATATCCAAGGCCACTCGAGGATAGTGCTTATAGAATGTCTGGCCAGACTCAAATAAATCAATATATGGGATATTGATGTTATTTGCACGAATAAGGCTATTCCATAGATCGAGGAACTAGGGATTGGATATACGAGTGTGACTTGTATGTCTCGTGTCCAATCCGGATATGGAGGCAAAGGGATGAGACAATTACTTATACAAGGTTGTCTAGATGACTATTCTATTAGTTGGCTAGAATGGATGTTTTGCTAGAAACCGCTCCATATTAGCAAAGAGTTGCTACCAACTAGATAGAACCTATGGGGTCACACGCTATATAGAGTTGTACTAGATTATGGAATTAATTAATTGGATTAATTAATTAGAAGGATCACTTTGCAAACCCTTGCAAACTTAGTAGGGACTAATTTGCAAGGAAGGGACTAAATTGAATTCTAGTAGGACTAGAATAAGTCCTTTAGGTAGTTGACAAGGAGTTGTTGGACTATATAAAGGACCCTCCTCCTTCCTTCCCTACACACTTATGCTCTAAGAGAGAACATAACAAGAGTAGGAGAGAACAAAGGAGAGAGAGAGCAAGCCACAAGAGGGACGCCGCCCCCTTGCCGCCGCCCTTTGTCCCCGACGCCACAAAGGGTGCCGAACCCCTTTTGGTGTCTCGTTTTGCGTGATTTCTTCACCCTCCTTTCAATCCGGGCTAGCACCAAGGTGATTGGAGATCTAGAAACAACTCTAGGCGTGGATCAACTATAGAGAACGTGACACTATTCGCGTTTGAAGTCATCAAGGAGAACCCAAAGGTGTGTTTATGATTTCTTACCTTCACTATCGTTATGCATCTAGACTTGTGATCCTTGGAGGGTTTTGCATGGTTATTTGTTTGATTATGCTTCCGTTTGCGCGATCCATGAATCAAAACCCTACAGTGGTATCAGAGCCACAGGTCATAGAGCATAAACGTAGTTTATGTGTTACATTCTTGTTGTTTTACACCTTAATTTGTTGTTTATCGCGTAAAACAAGACAAATCAAGCATTGGATGCAATTTGTCAAAGAATTAATCATAACAAGACCCAATTATTGCATTGGATGCATGAATTGGTGAGTTTGAGAAATTTTAGGATCATAGATCTAGGGTTTGGGCATCCTTGGGGAAGAAGGAGTTCTCCCACAACAAGGAAATAACCAAACTTGGGCTCCAAGCAAGGAGGTTGTTTTGGAAACAACCTCCTCAAGGAGGTTCGGCCCCCTAGGGAGCCGCCTCCCCCTTGCTTGCCGCCCAAGCTTGGCGCCCTAAGGGGCCGGGCGGCCTTAACCCGCGGGCCTAGCTTGCGGGTTTTGGGCCGGGCCGGCCCTAGGGCTTTATGGTTCACTTATTTGGGCCCGGGCAATTGGATTGTTGGGCCCATGGACCGTTTTAACCCTAGAAATCCTAAAATCAATTAAAATTGATCAAGCGCGTTAAAATTGGATTTTAACTGTTTATGTGCAAATCGCATGGTGATTGGATATGGCCTTAGGATGTGGTTTGATGTGGATGTTTAATTTTGTGGTTTGGTTTTACGGCCTGCGAGCCGATCAATTAATTGTAATAATTAATTAGGGTTTTATGGCCTGCGTGCCAATTTTTTCTCAACTTGTGAGATTTATTTTATTTAGTATAGATATTAGCTAGTGCTAGATAAAGTAGATTGTTAGCCAAGATTGAAGAAAAGAAGCCCAAAGCCAAAGAAGCCACAAAAGATGGAGCATGGAGCATGGAGCATTCCACAAGACTATGAAGGATGGACCAAAAGATCAAGACGCATGGAGATGTGTGTTTGTTTAGGGTTCATAGATAATTCCATTGGCTTGGAATTATCTTAGTCTAGAAAAGGCCATATCCACATCACGTTTAATTTCTGTTTTGTGGTTGTTTATTTATTGTCTTATTATTTGTGTGGTTGGTGTATGGATGATGCATGCAATTAGGATAATAAGATAATTAGACAACCCGGATCTATTATTTGGAGTTGTGCCCAAACTCAAATAGATAGATTAGTTGATATTGATCAACAAAATAATTAAAATTGAAGAAAAATCCCTCAAATTTTAAATATTGTGTTCTTGCCTTCTCGTTATTTAAACACTCATTATCATCATTATTTATCAAGTTCGTGCGTGCCAAAGCATGGCGACTTGGTTCATAATGATGGAATGCGATGGCACGTAACAATGTGCAATTGTTTAGATAAGAGGTTGAACACAACTAGGCTATTAATTTGATTAAGAAACCTAGAGGCAATCAATTGGGATTATCCATATGGATGGATAAATAAGGAGTTATTTGCCCGATTGAACCAAGAGTTGCATAAGGGATGCAATTGGAATTGTTCCTACCTAAGAAGTAATCGAATTATGGGTGACTTGCCAAAGCAAGCTCATAAGGAGATGAAAAAGATGGATCTTGGCCCACTAGAAAATATAAGGATATTTTCCGCATTAATATCTTGAGGGTTATTAATCCGTAGAAAAATAGTGGGAGCTATATTTAATAAACTAGCCATTATTAAATATAGTCAAAAATTCACAAATACTAAAACTTGCGTATTTTCCTTTTGTAGAATTCCAAATGGCAAACAACTCATCGAGTTCACAACATTCCCTACGATCTGTCCTTGAGAAGGACAAGCTCTCAGGAACCAACTTTCTCGATTGGTACAGAAACTTGAGAATTGTTCTCAAGCAAGAAAAGAAGCTGTACGCAATAGAGGAGCAAGTTCCAGAAGGTCCAGACAATCAGACACCTGCTGCCTTAAAGGCGTATCAAAAGCATGTTGACGATGCTAATGATGCGGCCTGCCTAATGCTTTGCACCATGACCTCTGAGCTTCAGAAGCAACATGAGAACATGAATGCTGTCGATATGATCGAACATCTAAAGCAGCTCTTCCAAGAGCAGGCGAGGGTAGAGAGGTATGAGGTCTCAAAGGCACTGTTCAAATGTCATCTGGCAGAAGGGAACCCGGTGGGACCCCATGTACTCCGAATGATCGGGTACTTGGAGAATCTCGCCCGGCTTGGGTTCCCGGTCGGCCAAGAGTTGGCAACGGATCTCGTGTTGCAATCGTTGCCCGAGAGTTATGGACAGTTCATTATGAACTATAACATGAACGAGATCGTTAAGCCACTGCCAGATTTGCTCAACATGTTGAGGACGGCTGAACAGAGCATCAACAAGGGTAAGGGCAAGGCCATTATGATGGTGCATAAAGGAAAGGGTAAAAAGTTTGCCTCTTCCTCCAAGGGCAAAGGCAAGTCAGTTGCTAAGTCCAAGGAACAAGCCCTTAAGCCTGTTGGTGGGATTGCCAAGGTCGTGACTAAGGGTGAATGTCACTACTGTAGTCAACCTGGACACTGGAAGAGGAACTGCCCAAAATATCTGGAGGACAAGCGGCTTGGAATAGTGATTCCACCACCACCAGGTATTTTTGTTGTAGATGTCAATTTAACTGTCTCTACATCATGGGTATTAGATACTGGATGTGGATCTCATATTTGTCGAAATATGCAGGATCTAAAGAGAAGTAAAAGATTGGCTAAAGGGGAGGTAGATCTGCGCGTTGGGAATGGAGCAAAGGTTGCTGCGTTGGCCATAGGCGTTTGCGAGCTATCTCTGCCTTCAGGATTAGTTTTAGAATTAAATAATTGCTATTTTGTCCCTGCTATGAGCAGAAACATTATTTCTATTTCTTGTTTGGACAAGGAAGGTTTTATTATTTCAATAAAGAACAATTGTTGTTCCTTTCATTTGAATAATATTCACTATTTTAGTGCGCAATTATTTAATGGACTTTATGTCCTTGATCTAAGCAATCCTGTCTACAACATTAATACCAAGCGGATTAAAATAAATGATTTAAATCCTGCTTATTTATGGCATTGTCGTTTAGGCCACATAAATGAGAAACGTGTATCTAGACTCCATAAGGATGGATTGCTAGACTCATTTGATTTTGAATCATATGAGACATGTGAAGCTTGTTTATTGGGAAAAATGACAAAGTCCCCTTTCAATAAGAAAGGTGAGAGGACTAGTGAGCAATTGGCGCTCATACATACTGATGTGTGTGGGCCATTTGCCACGCCTGCCAGGGGTGGTTATGTCTACTTCATTACGTTTACTGATGATTACAGTAGATATGGATTTGTGTACCTTATGAGGGCAAAATCCGAATCCTTTGAAGTGTTCAAGGAATTCAAAAATGAAGTAGAGAAGCAACTTGGCAAAAGTATCAAGGCTCTACGATCGGATCGTGGAGGAGAATACTTGAGCCAAGAGTTTGACGACTATCTTAAAGAGTGTGGGATCGTGTCCCAACTCACTCCACCCGGAACGCCACAATGGAATGGCGTGTCTGAGAGGAGGAATCGAACCCTATTGGATATGGTTCGGTCTATGATGTGTCAAACCGATCTTCCATTATCATTTTGGGGCTACGCTCTATTAAGTGCAGCTTTTACCATTAACCGTGTTCCATCTAAATCAGTCATGAAGACACCATATGAGATGTGGAGTGGGAGGCGTCCCACACTGTCGTTCATGAGGATTTGGGGCTGCGATGTCTATGTAAAACGTTTACAATCAGACAAGCTAGGGCCTAAATCGGATAAGTGTAAATTTGTGGGGTACCCTAAGGAAACTAAGGGATACTACTTCTACAATCCAACCGAGAACAAAGTGTTTGTTGCTCGGACCGGCGTGTTTCTAGAAAGAGAGTTTGTCTCTAAAGAAGCAAGTGGGAGGAATGTAGAACTTGAAGAAGTTCAAGAACCACAAATTACTGAACCGATTATGGAACATGAACAGGAATCACAAGCAGTTGTGGATCCACCTGTTCAGGTAACACAAGAGCTTCGTAGATCTAGTAGAGTGCGCCAGGAGCCCGAGAGGTATGGACTTCTCGTAACTGATTCCGGTGACACGATGCTCATAGATGATGAGCCTACTACCTATGAGGAGGCCATGAATGGCCCAGACTCGCAGAAGTGGCTTGAGGCCATGAGATCCGAGATGGAATCCATGTATACCAACAAAGTATGGACTTTGGTGGAACCACCTGATGGGGCGCGACCCATAGGGTGCAAGTGGGTCTTCAAGAAGAAGATCGACATGGATGGTAATGTGATTACCTATAAGGGCCGATTGGTGGCTAAAGGATTCAGACAGATTCATGGTATTGACTATGATGAAACCTTTTCACCAGTCGCTATGACCAAATCCATCCGAATCCTACTTGCAATTGCAGCATACTACGACTATGAGATTTGGCAGATGGATGTCAAAACAGCATTCCTTTATGGGAATCTCCTCGAGGACGTGTATATGATACAGCCGGAGGGTTTTGAGGATCCAAAGCAAGCCAACAAAGTCTGTAAGCTGCAACGATCCATTTATGGGTTGAAGCAAGCTTCTAGGAGTTGGAATCGACGTTTTGATGAAGTGGTCAAAGAGTTTGGCTTCATCAGAAACGAAGATGAGTCTTGTGTCTACAAGAAGGTTAGTGGGAGCTCTGTAGCTTTTCTGGTCTTGTATGTGGATGACATACTACTCATTGGAAACGACATTCCCATGCTGCAATCTGTGAAAGATTGGCTAGGAAAGTGTTTCTCAATGAAAGACTTAGGGGAAGCAGCCTATATACTCGGTATAAAGATCTATAGAGATAGATCTAAGAGGTTGCTAGGCCTAAGTCAAGGTACATATATTGACAAGGTGTTGAAACGGTTCAACATGCAAGATTCCAAGAAGGGATTCTTGCCCATGTCACATGGAATCACTCTTTCAAAGAGTGGTTGTCCTTCCAATGAGATTGAGAAGGAACGCATGAGTAGGATTCCCTATGCCTCGGCCATAGGATCCATCATGTACGCCATGTTATGTACTAGACCAGATGTGTCATATGCCTTGAGTATGACAAGCAGATACCAATCCAATCCGGGTGAGAGTCACTGGATTGCTGTCAAGAACATCCTAAAGTACTTGAGAAGAACTAAGGATGCTTTCTTGATGTTTGGCGGTGAGGAAGAGTTGCGTGTAAGGGGTTACACCGATGCAAGCTTCCAAACCGATAGAGATGACTTTAGATCACAGTCGGGATATGTGTTTTGCCTGAATGGAGCAGCGGTGAGCTGGAAGAGTTCCAAGCAAGAGACGGTAGCTGATTCTACAACAGAGGCTGAGTACATTGCTGCAAATGGCGCAGCAAAGGAAGCTGTTTGGATCAGAAAGTTTGTTTCTGAACTTGGTGTGGTCCCTAGCATTGCGGATCCAGTGGAGTTGTTCTGTGACAACACTGGGGCGATCGCGCAATCAAAGGAACCTAGATCGCACCAGAAGTCCAAGCACGTGCTCAGGAAGTTCCATCTGATTCGAGATATTATCGATAGAGGAGACGTTCGGATATGCAAGATTCCTACAGATGATAATCTGTCAGACCCGCTTACAAAGCCTCTCACGCAGTGGAAGCATGAAGGGCACACTAGGAGTATGGGCATACGAGATGCGCCAGATTGGCTCTAGTGCAAGTGGGAGACTGTTGGAATAGATGCCCTAGAGGCAATCTAGTTTAGTATGAATTTGTAATTGGCTAGAAATTCATTTATTATTTATTGGATATTTAATATAATGAAGTCCTTAGATTTACAATTGTGTTGTTTATCTTAAATATCCCTAGTCAAGTATAATGATTAAATGGGACAATCATCTATAGACTAGTATGGGGTTGGATTGATATGGAGATATCACGATCCAACACATAGGTGTGCATTACGGAATGTTGCACTGGATTGACCCATTACCGAGAAGGCTACATACACGTTATGTTGAGTCACAAGTGCTTCTCGGGTACAACGGTATTGTCATCCTTAGACTTGAAGTCACTAGATATTCTAGTTGTGGATCATTGTGATCTTGGTAGCGTTAAACGCTACACCGTAACTGGGTAGTTATAAAGGCGTGTACTGGATACAATGAGAAGCAAGCTTAGAGATCGTAGTGGACGTAGAGAGGATTTGCCCCTCCCACATAACGGGAGCAAATATCCAAGGCCACTCGAGGATAGTGCTTATAGAATGTCTGGCCAGACTCAAATAAATCAATATATGGGATATTGATGTTATTTGCACGAATAAGGCTATTCCATAGATCGAGGAACTAGGGATTGGATATACGAGTGTGACTTGTATGTCTCGTGTCCAATCCGGATATGGAGGCAAAGGGATGAGACAATTACTTATACAAGGTTGTCTAGATGACTATTCTATTAGTTGGCTAGAATGGATGTTTTGCTAGAAACCGCTCCATATTAGCAAAGAGTTGCTACCAACTAGATAGAACCTATGGGGTCACACGCTATATAGAGTTGTACTAGATTATGGAATTAATTAATTGGATTAATTAATTAGAAGGATCACTTTGCAAACCCTTGCAAACTTAGTAGGGACTAATTTGCAAGGAAGGGACTAAATTGAATTCTAGTAGGACTAGAATAAGTCCTTTAGGTAGTTGACAAGGAGTTGTTGGACTATATAAAGGACCCTCCTCCTTCCTTCCCTACACACTTATGCTCTAAGAGAGAACATAACAAGAGTAGGAGAGAACAAAGGAGAGAGAGAGCAAGCCACAAGAGGGACGCCGCCCCCTTGCCGCCGCCCTTTGTCCCCGACGCCACAAAGGGTGCCGAACCCCTTTTGGTGTCTCGTTTTGCGTGATTTCTTCACCCTCCTTTCAATCCGGGCTAGCACCAAGGTGATTGGAGATCTAGAAACAACTCTAGGCGTGGATCAACTATAGAGAACGTGACACTATTCGCGTTTGAAGTCATCAAGGAGAACCCAAAGGTGTGTTTATGATTTCTTACCTTCACTATCGTTATGCATCTAGACTTGTGATCCTTGGAGGGTTTTGCATGGTTATTTGTTTGATTATGCTTCCGTTTGCGCGATCCATGAATCAAAACCCTACACCACCACCACCAGGTATTTTTGTTGTAGATGTCAATTTAACTGTCTCTACATCATGCGTATTAGATACTGGATGTGGATCTCACATTTGTCGAAATGTGCAGGATCTAAAGAGAAGTATAAGATTGGCTAAAGGAGAGATAGATTTGCGCGTTGGGAATGGAGCAAAAGTTGCTGCGTTGGCTGTGGGCGAGTGCTAGCTATCTCTGCCTTTAGGATTAGTTTTAGAATTAAATAATTGCTATTTTGTGCCTGCTATGAGCAGAAATATTATTTCTATTTCTTTTTTGGACAAGGATGGTTTTATTATTTCAATAAAGAACAATTGTTGTTACTTTTATTTGAATAATATTCACTATTTTAGTGCGCAATTATTTAATGGACTATATGTCTTTGATCTAAGCAATCAAGTCTACAACATTAATACCAAGCGGATTAAAATAAATGATTTAAATCCTGTTTATTGATGGCACTGTCGTTTAGGCCACATAAACGAGAAACGTGTATCCAGACTCCATAAGGATGGACTACTAGACTCATTTGATTTTGAATCATATGAGACATGTGAGGCTTGTTTATTGGGAAAAATGACAAAGTCCCCTTTCGATAAGAAAGGAGAGAGGACTAGTGAGCAATTGGCGCTCATACATACTGATGTGTGTGGGCCATTTGCCACGCCTGCCAGGGGTGGTTATGTATACTTCATTACATTTACTGATGACTACAGTAGATATGGATTTGTGTACCTCATGAGGGCAAAATCCGATTCATTTGAAGTGTTCAAAGAATTCAAGAATGAAGTAGAGAAGCAGCTTGGCAAAAGTATCAAGGCCCTACGATCGGATCGTGGAGGAGAATACTTGAGCCAAGAGTTTGACGAATATATTAGAGAGTGTGGGATCGTGTCCCAAGACACTCCACCGGGAACTCCGCAATGGAATGGCATGTCTGTGAGGAGGAATCGAACCCTATTGGATATGGTTCGATCTATGATGTGTCAAACCGATCTTCCATTATCGTTTTTGGGGCCACGCTCTATTAAGTGCAGCTTTCACCATTAACCGTTTTCCATCTAAATCAGTCATGAAGACACCATATGAGATGTGGAGTGGGAAGCATCCCACACTGTCGTTCATGAGGATTTGGGGCTGCGATGTTTATGTAAAACGTTTACAATCAGACAAGATAGGGTCAAAATTGGATAAGTGTAAGTTTGTGGGGTAACCAAAGGAAACTAAGGGTTACTACTTCTACAGTCCAATTGAGAACAAAGTGTTTGTTGCTCGGACCGACGTGTTTCTAGAAAGAGAGTCTGTCTCTAAAGAAGCAAGTGGGAGGACTGTAGTACTTGAAGAAGTTCAAGAACCACAAATCACTGAACCGATTATGGAACATGAATAGGAACCACAAACAGTTGTGGAGCAGCCTGTTCAGGTAACACAAGAGCTTCGTAGATCTAGTAGAGTACGCCAGGAACCCGAGAGGTATGGACTTCTCGTGACCGATTCGGGAAACACGATGCTCATAGATGATGAGCCTACTACCTATGAAGAGGCCATGAAGGGCCCAGAGTCTCAAAAGTTGCTAGAAGCCATGAGATCCGAGAAGGAATCCATGTATACCAGCAAAGTATCGACTTTGGTGGAACCACCCAAAGGGGCGCGACCCATAGGGTGCAAGTGGGTCTTCAAGAAGAAGATCGACATGGATGGTAATGTGATTACCTATAAGGGCCGATTGGTGGCTATAGGATTCAGACAGATTCATGATATTGACTATGATGAAACCTTTTCACCAGTCGCTATGACCAAATCCACCCGAATCCTACTTGCGATTGCAGCATACCATTACTGTGAGATTTGACAGATGGATGTCAAAACAGCATTCCTTTATGGGAATCTCCTCGAGGACGTGTATATGATACAGGCGGAGGGTTTTGAAGATCAAAGGCAAGCCAACAAAGTCTGTAAACTGCAATGATCCATTTATGGATTGAAGCAAGCTTCTAGGAGTTGGAATCGACGTTTTGATGAAGTAGTCAAAGAGTTTGGCTTCATCAGAAATGAAGATGAGTCTTGTGTCTACAAGAAGGTTAGTGGGAGCTTTGTAGCTTTTCTGGTCTTGTATGTGGATAACATACTACTCATTGGAAACGACGTTCCCATGCTGCAATCTGTTAAAGATTGGCTAGGAAAGTGTTTCTCAATGAAAAACTTAGGGGAAGCATCCTATATACTCGGTATAAAGATCTATAGAGATAGATCTAAGAGACTAATAGGCCTAAGTCAAAGTACATAGATTGACAAGGTGTTGAAGCGGTTCAACATGCAAGATTCCAAGAAGGGATTCTTGCCCATGTCACATGGAAGCACTCTTTCGAAGAGTGGTTGTCCTTCCAATGAGATTGAGAAGGAACACATGAGTAGGATTCCTTATGCCTCGGCCATAGGATCTATCATGTACGCCATGTTATGTACTAGACCAGATGTGTCATATGCTTTGAGTATGACAAGCAGATACCAATCCAATCCAGGTGAGAGTCACTGGACTGCGGTCAAGAACATCCTAAAGTACTTGAGAAGAACTAAGGATGCTTTCTTGATATTTGGCGGTGAGGAAAAGTTGCGTGTAAGGGGTTACACTGATGCAAGCTTCCAAACCGACAGAGATGACTTTTAGATCACAGTCGGGTTATGTTTTTTGCCTGAACGGAGCAGCGGTGAGCTGGAAGAGTTCCAAGCAAGAGACGGTGGCTGATTCTACAACAGAGGCTGAGTACATTGCTGCAAATGGCGTAGCAAAGGAAGCTGTTTGGATCAGAAAGTTTGTTTCTGAACTTGGTGTGGTTCCTAGCATTGCGGATCCAGTTGAGTTGTACTGTGACAACACTGGGGCGATCGCGCAATCAAAGGAAACCAGATCGCACCAGAAATCCAATCACGTGCTCAGGAAGTTTCATCTGATTCGAGAAATTATCGATCGAGGAGACGTTCGGATATGCAAGATTCCTACAGATGAAAATCTGTCTGAACCGCTTACAAAGCCGCTTACGCAGTGGAAGCATGAAGGGCACACTAGAAGTATGGGCATACGAGATGCGCCAGATTGGCTCTAGTGCAAGTGGGAGACTGTTGGAATAGATGCCCTAGAGGCAATCTAGTTTAGTATGAATTTGTATATGGCTAGAAAATTCATATATTATTTATTGGATAATTAATATAATAAAGTCCTTAGATTTACAATTGTGTTGTTCATCTTAAATATCCCTAGTCCAGTATAATGATTAATGGGACAATAATCTATAGACTAATATGGGGTTGGATTGATATGGAGATATCACGATCCAACACATAGGTCTGCATTAAGGGTAAGACACACTGGATTGACCCATCTCCGAGAAGGCTACATAAATGTTATGTTGAGTCACAAGCGCTTCTCGCGGTGCAATGGTATTTTCATCCTTAGACTTGAGGTCGCTAGATATTCTAGTTGTGAATTATTGTGATTTTGGTAGCGTTAAACGCTACACCGTAACTGGGTAGTTATAAAGGCGTGTACCGGATACAATAAGAAGCAAGCTTAGAGGTGTGAAGATATAATTTGTCCCTCCCACATAACGTGAGCAAATATCCTAGACCACTCGAGGGATAGTGCTTATAGAATGTCAGGCAAGACTCAAATAAATCAATATGGGATATTGATGTTATTTGCACGAATAAGGCTATTCCCATGGATCAAGAAACTGTGGATTGGATATACGACTGTGACTTGTATGTCTCGTGTCCAATCCGGATATAGAGACAAAAGGATGAAAAAATTACTTGTACAAAGGTTGTCAAGATGACTATTCTATTAGTTGGCTAGAATGGATGTTTTGCTAGAAACCGATCCATATTAGCAAATTGTTGCTACCAACTAGATAGAACCTATGGGGTCACACGCTAGATAGAGTTGAACTAGATTTGGGAATTAATTAATTGGATTAATTAATTAGAAGGATCACTTTGCGAAACCTTATAAACTTAGTAGGGACTAATTGGCAAGGAAGGGAATAAATTGAATTCTAGTAGGACTAGAATAAGTCCTTTAGGTAGTTGGCAAGGATTTGTTGGACTATATAAAGGACACTCCTTCCTTCCTTCCCACACTTATGACCTTTTGATCATAACTTGAGTAGGAGAGAACAAAAGGAGAGAGAGCAAGCAACCAAAGGAGCCGCCGCCCCCTAGCTCGCCGCCGCCCGTCCCCGTCGGCCACAAGGAGGCCGAACACCTCCTTGTTTGTCTTGTTTTTCGTGGTTCTTCTTCCTCTTCCTCTTTCCGGGATAGCACCAAGGAGTGGGAGATCTAGAACTCAAATCTAGGCGTGGATCAAATATAGAGAACGTGACAAAATTCGCGTTTGAAGTCATCAGAAGAGAACCCTAAAGTGTGTTAATTGATTTCTTCCTTTACCATTGTTATGTCTCTTGACTTGTGATCCTTGGAGGGTTTTGCATGGTTTATTATTGTTTCCGTTGCGCATCCATGAATCAAAACCGTACAGCCGACTCAACTTGTGCTGCCCATTGATGTACTTCAAAGCCTCATGATCTGTAAACAAAACAAACTCCTTCTGCACTAGGTAATGACGCCAGTGCTTCAACGTCTGAACAATGGCGAAGAAATCCAAATCATAAGTCGAGTAATTCTTTCTAGCCCCGGATAGCTTCTGAAGAATGCAATCGGACGCCCTGACTGACTCAGAACACCGCCAATGCCCAAACCTGAGGCATCACAGTTAACCTCGAACATCTTGTCAAAATTAGGTAGTACCAAAACTGGTGCCTCTGTCATCATCTTCTTGACCTGGTTGAAACTGGCCTCTGCTTCATCCGTCCACTTGAAATCTTGCCCTTTCCGAAACTCAGTGATAGGTGCCACCAAAGTGCTGAAATTTCTGATGAACCTGCGATAGAAAGAAGCCAACACATGGAAACTTCGCACATCGTGCAGTGTCTTAGGCCTGGGCCAATCCACAATTTTCCAATCTTTGAAGGATCTGCGTGCACACCATCAATAGACACAATGAAACCCATAAATTGCACTGTAGTAGTGAAAAAGAAACACTTCTTTCTGTTAATGAACAAACTCTCCGCCTTCAATGCTTCAAAGACAGCTCGCAAATGATCAAAGTGAATAGCCCATGTGGGACTGTAAATAAGAATGTCATCGAAATAAACGACAACAAACTTCCCCATGAAAGGCCTCAGAACCTGATGCATAAATCGCATGAAGGTGTTAGGTGCGTTGGAGAGACCAAAAGGCATCACCATCCACTCGTACAACCCATGTTGTGTCTTGAACGCGGTCTTCCACTCGTCCCCCTGCTTGATCCGAATCTGATGGTATCCACTGTTGAGGTCAATTTTTGAGAAGACTTGAGAGCCGGACAGTTGATCTAGCATATCATAAGGGACTCATACTCTCTCTGATGTAACCCCTCTCAAGTAATTCAACTACCTGCCTCTGTAACTCTTTCAGCTTCCTTGGGACTGAGACGATAGGCAGGTCTGTTTGGCAGACCAGAACCTGGAACTAGGTCTATTTGATGTTGGATATCTCTCATTGGTGGCAAACCAGGAGGGAGGTCCTTTGGCATCAAGTAGGAGAACTCATCCAAAACCTGCTGCACCTCAGGGGGTAATTCAGGTTCCTCATTACTTGAACTATTATTATAAGGGATCAACGCATAAACAAAATTTTCCCGCTGAATCTCCCCCAAGAACTGGGATCGAGAAAGCAGGTTAGCCGGCGAGGTTGGAGCCGGAGTAGAACCCTCCCGTCGCGGAGCTAGTACGATTTTCTTCCCCTTCATCACAAACGAATGGGTATTCTTGTACCCATCATGGAAAACACGTCTATCATACTGCCACGTACGACCCAACAAAACATGACATGCATCAATCTTTACCACGTCACACCAATGACTATCATGATACTTATTACCAATTGAAAAAGAAACAAGACATCTTTTATCAACCGTTACCTCGAAACCTACGATCAACCATGACAGCTTGTAAGGCGCAGGATGTTGCTCCGTCTTCAGCTGCGATTTCTTGACAGCTTCTTCAGAGACTATGTTGTCCCAACTGCCACAGTCTACGATCATCTTACAAACCTTCTTCCCAATTGTGCAGGTAGTGTGAAAGATGTTGGTCCTCAACCAATCATCCTCCGAGTCACCCTTGGGAGTTAGCAAGTTTTTACGGACCAATAGATTCTCATGACCATCCCCGTAAAGCACATATTCATCTCCGTAGTCATCGTATACGGGTCTCCCTGGTAATCCGCTTCTTCGACCTCGTCCGTAGTACCCTCTTGGATGAATAAACTCTTTGGCTTTTGCACAATCGTCTTCTTGCACTCTGTCGCCCACTGTATTGGCTCGCCACACTTGTAGCACTTGAATCCGCTACTCGATGCACCAGGTGCTGCCTGGGTTGCTGGTCGGGACTCCTGAGATCGAGTCAATCGATGGTCTGATCGGCCCTCGATGCAGGTTTTCTGCTCTGTTGCTTCTCCACAGTAAGAGCCCTTTGGTAAACTTCTGAAACCGTCCAGAAAGTCTGCATGCATAGAACATCCTGCAGTGATTGTCGGAAACATGACAAGTACCGTGCTACTAGGTGCTCTTCTGTTTCGGATAGGTCGTTGCGTGCGATCAACTGGTAGAACTCCTCAGTGTAATCTTCCACCGATTTAACACCTCGCCTCAATGTGTGGAGACCCTGTTATAAGGTTTGAGTGTAGCCGAAGGGAAGAAAGTGAGCCTTCATCTTCTTCTTCATCTTTTCCCATTCAGCAATCTTCGGTTTTCCCTTCTTCTCACGAGAATGTCGCAACTGCTCCCACCATGCTGAAGCTCTACCCTTGAGTTTGATTGCGACTAACTTCACCTTCTCACGTTCAGAAACTTCCTTGTAGTCAAAGATCCGATCCACCTCGTTCAGCCAATCGATGAATCCCTCGGCCTGAAGGGTACCGGAATAACTAGGGATCTCGACCTTGAAGCCTAGACCGCTACGATGATCGTCACGACCCCGGTACCCCCGAACTCGTGGTTCGCGATGGTACGGGTTTTCGAGTGACGTCTCTGAGTCGTCGTGATCATACAGATCTTGCGCCGCCATGAGCCGTGTCAGCTCTTCGATCCGCTGCTGCTGAACCTGGTTCTGTCGCTGCAGATCTTCTATTCTCATCACGTCTTCGAGGTTACGTTCTCTCTGGGGGACATCTTCAGCAACCTGCTGCCCACGGCCACGAGCACGTCCACGAGGCATCATCGATGATGATCTTCCGCCCAAGTTGAACCAGGCTCTAATACCAATCTGACGCCGAATTGAATCAATGCGAGTGATCAAACGCAGCAGAACAACAAACAGAAAGGCATAAACCATTAGAGAGAATCTAGGGTTCGAAGAAAATATCTATTGATAAAAAACTGCTCAATTCTGCCCACAAGCAGGGCATATATAGCTGAAATCATAAAATATGCCAAAAATAGCAAAATCCCGAAATTGGCCGAACAGTTTGGCCTTATTGAAATAAACACGTACGTGAAAGTTTGACCCAAGACAGGGTCAAATTAAGTTCCTAATAAGTAATGGAAATGTTACCAAAAATAGTAAAAAATAACTAAAAACGCTCGTTTGATAGGTCAAACAGCGGAATTTGGGGCTTTCCGAATTGGGGTGGCTCGCGTCATTTTGATACCCGTAGCCAAAGTTATGGCCCAAACAGTGCGGCGACACCAAAAGCTGCAATTTCTTCCGTCCCTTGTGCTTATCTTCCATCTCATGGTAGAGAAGCGCCAAATTAGTCGCATCTGACAGTTCAGCTTCATCTGGATCGTCTGCTCCTGCATCAGATATTCCATGCTTTTTGAGAACCATGCTACAAACACTTCAGCAATGGCACATATGGGGGAGGAGACGAATGAAAGGTCATAGTCACCGTCCAATTTCTGCAGCCACTCTCAGTCAATCGTCCAATTTGTAGGTCACTCGATTTCTTGTTTCCCTGAATGTCACAGCCAGTCTAGACCGTTCTATCTTTTTCGGTACAATTCAAATGAGATTTGATGTTTCTAATTTGGCCAATGTAGAAGTTCATCCATTATTTGATAACAAAGCGATTAGTTTTTCCAGTTCAAATCCCTCTCTGTATGATTATGTAATTCATGTTGGTTCTTCCACTTCGCAAACTTGACGCGGAAAATAGGTAGTCATTTCGTCAAGATACATCAGTGGCCAGTATTTGAGAGCAGATGATTTGCTCTATTCCAGTATACTTAAATCAGTAACAGAAGAATTACTTCTTCATTAATCAGTAACACAAGAATTTCTGCTTCAGTTAGTTTAGCTGTAGACGAAAATTACATGCAAGAAAACAATCACTTCTGTTACTATCATAAATCCAGCTTATGCAACACAAATTACCAGTACCATAACCTGCTGGTCACATCGAACAACCTACCTGATTGGAGACTTATCCACGTCTTATGAGCTTCAGCTTCATTATTGAGACCCAAGTGTTTTTTATTGGTTAGATTGTGTCCCGAAATCAAGACACTTTCCTAACACAGAATTTTTAATCATTGGTTAGTCCGATCAAACTTTAACAAACATTATATATACAATAAAAAATGCATCTTCCAATCAAATCCAAGCAGCATATTTCATTTTTTTATGGACACCAAAATGTCTTGCTTACATACCTCAGAATTGTTGAAGTGTGGAAGACTTTAATATAACTCTCCTGCAGTTAGGTTTAAGAATATTTCCAACTATTTACCAACTATTAGATATCTTTTTTATGTTTAAAGGTCATGGAGTTGAAGTGTGGAGGACTAGTGTTGGCGTGTGTTGCTGTGTCTTGAGTTGTAGGTCGGTAAAAAGAAAAGTCCAAAGCAAATTGGTCAGGGCGGTGGTATCTTTGAAGCAGTGGAAGATTCTTGTTTGTTTTGGTAGCAAAGGGTTGTTTTTGGTAGAAAAGGTCAAAGTTGACCATTGTCTTTGGCAACAAGTTACCAAAGTGAATTGGAGACTCCCACCGCCATGGTGTCTCTATTTAAAGCCTAGTGTTTTTTAATCAGAGACACACACGTACAGGGAATTTAGCATTACAAATTAGGTGTTCAATTCTTTTAGTGTGTGCGTTATCGTAGTTGTACTGGGTGGGTTTCTCTCTACAAAATTGGGGTTTTGGATCGTGGAGGTAGCTTAGCTAATAACTAATGAATCACGTTAATTCTTGTGTTATTGTTTTATCTATTACATCGTCTTAGCTCGCGATGCTCATGTCATAATAAACCGGTATAAGAGCTTAGGTGATCGGTGCTACAAGTTTAAGGTGGATCTATGATTTTCGGTTTCACAATCCGGTGAAACTTGAAGCTATGGTTTCGCGATCAAGGTGGAGCATGCGATTTCTGGGATGATCGGAGCTGAGAAGACGATATCCGAAGGGATGATCATGTTCAACATGTTAACTAGGAGCAACGCCTTCTTTGGCAGATCAAGATGCGTTCATTGTTGAAGCAACAATGTGTTTTGTTTCCGTTAGCAGAGGGCAAGAAGGGAGCAAGACAACTACCGTGGTGTACAAGATGATGGACGAGAGAACGCACACAACGATCATGTTTTGTCTATCAGAAGACGTGACCATGGAGGTCGCAGATGAAGAGACGGATGAAGGGCTTTGGGTAAAGTTGAAGAGCCTCTACAAGACAAATTCGCTCACCAACAAGTTGATGTTAAAGTAGCAGTTATTTTTTTTACGGATGACATAAGGTACGGATCTAAGAGATTACATGGATATCCTTAATACTATTTTTCTTGAGTTACGAAACAGTAACGAGATGATAAGTGATGAAGATGCCATTATGATTTTGCTAGTGTCGCTACCACCATCGTACGAGGGGTTCGTACAGTCTGCTTTCGTTGGGAAAAGACTGTGACGTTGGAAGAGGTAAGATCGGTTCTTCACACAAGGGAGATGCGGAATAGGGTTGCATATGGTGGTTCAGACGTTCCGGTTTCCGGCGCATTCATGGCGGCCAAGGGATACAAGGGTAAGAATAAAAGGGTTCTAAGTTACCAAACGACATATGCACGTTGTGTAAAGAGAAAGGTTACTGGAAGAGGATTGTCCGAAAAAGGCATCTGTAGATCTGCCTGTAGATGAAACGACTTCGAAGGTTGACTACGTCCTCTAAGCCCCTTGGGGGGGGGATATGTGCTCTTGACGAGGAGGCGAATTGGCATGGGGGTATTTGACTAGGGACACGAAACGTATGAGACGTGCAAGGGGGCGTATGAGGCGCGTAAGGGGGTGATATTGCAAGAATTTGTTGTGAATTGGAGCAATTTCGCAATAACATTGCAGGAATTCGGTGGGAATTGGATCAATGTGTTTGGGGATTTTGTTGTAGGGACTCGGGTGGGAATCGGAACACCAAACGATTTTGTTGTAAAAGCTCAATGGGAATTGGAACAACAAACTGGGGATTCGATCGCAGGAACTCGGCCGGGGTTGGAGCATAAATAGGATTTCAATTGCCGGAAATTGATTGGAGTTGGAGCATTACTGGGGGCCACTCGTTGCGGGAACTTGGCAAAGTTGGAGAAACTCGTGACATGAGGGTTTCACATAAAGCTGCGAAACGTTTGGGGTCGGCTTTTGGAGAGAAGTATCGGTTCATGTTCGGGTTGCTGAGATGATTCAAGACAAGGTAAATATTTGTTAGTGTGTTTTGAATTGTAGGTCGGCAAAAAGAAATGTCCAAGGAAAATTGGTGAGGGCGGTGGTATCTTTGGAGAAGTGGAAGCTTCTTGTTTTTTTGGTTGTAAAGGGTAAATGTTGTTTTTGGTAGCAAAAGGTCAAACTTGACCATTTTCTTTGCCAGCAAGTTACCAAAGTGAATTGGAGACTTCAACCCACTGGTGTCTCTATTTAAAGCCTAGTGTTTTTTTGTATCAGTGACACACACGTACATGGGGTTTAGCATTACACATGAGTTGTTTAGTGTTTTATTATGTGCGTTATCATAGTTGTATCGGGTGGGTTTCTCTCAATAAAATCGGGGTTTTGGGTCGTGGAGGTCTCTAGCTAATCACAAGTAAACCACGTTAATTCTTGTGTTCTTGTTTTATCTATTAAATCGCCTTAGCTCGCGATACCCAAGTCATAACAGCGTGCACTTTTGACCATCAGTGCAAACACATCTCACTGCAACAGTGAATTCGACGATCTTTGCTAACTCTGAGGCATCTGTGGATTCATGGATCATCTTCCGATGATATGTGTGTACCAATCTCAGGTATACCACCACCCAAAACCAAAAATCCCTGGGAAAATGATTAACTCATCAGTAGGATTCACTACATCAATTCGAGAAAACTCGAAACACTTCAAACACGGCGCAATTAAATTCAATAATGTTGTAAGAAAGAACTTGTTAACACTGGATACTTCAAGTGCTTTCTTGTGGCAGTTGGTCGCGTATGGGGTGGTTGGCAGTGAACAGAATCGCAACATGGGCAATGTGGTGGACCGGAGGGTGAGATTAAGGAACAATGAGATGGACAAGACAGAACTGATGAATACCTATTTCGGAAACTGATGAAGGATAAAATGATCCAGATGAAGCTGAACTTTCAGACGCGACTATTTTGGCTCTTCTCTACCACGATATGGAAGATACGTGCCAGACACAAAAGAAATTGCAACTTTTTGTGTTGCCGCATTGTTTTGGTCATATCTTTGGCTACGAGTTTGAGAATTACGCGAGCAACCCCAATTTTGAAAGATCTAAAAAACACACACATGTGTTCAATTGTTCTCGAACCCATCAGGGTCAGTCGTCAATCCCAAATTCCGATGATTGAACAGTCTAACGAGCGTTTTTAGTTAATTTTTATTATATTTTGTAACATTTCCAATGCCGATTAGGACCTCAGTTTTAACCAGTTTTTGGGTCAAACTTTCACGTGCATGCTTCTTTCAATAAGGCCAAATTGTGGGGTCAAATTCAAATTTTGCCATTTTTGGAATATTTTAGTGTTTCGGCTATATATGCACGACTTGTGGGTAAAATTCAGCATTTTTTTTATTCTTACTGTTTTCTTCAAACTCTAGAGACGTTCTCTATTGGTTTATGTCTTTATGTTCTTTGTTTCCGTTGCATTGGCCAAACACCTTAATTAACGGCGTCAGATTGGGATCAGCCCGGCTCGACGTTGGAGGAAGATCATCATTGACCACGTGGTGCTCGTTTTCGTGGGCAGCCCCAGGAAAAAGGAACACAACGTTGAATACGTGATGATAAAATATCTGTAGCAACAGATCACTGAATTGACAAGGCACCTGGCATCCGAAGATTGCAGGATGAATGTTTAGATAATTCCCAAGTATAGGAATATCGTTTTAAGTAGTACCCAAAAAAGTCTGGAGTCGAATCCACAAGTAGATGAGGGTTAGTCAATGACTTGCTATCACTAGAGTAAAAGAAACTAAGCTACTAACTAAAGCAATTAAATGAAATTTCTCATAGGCTTTAAAGCTAGCCAAGCTATCAAATCCACCACATAAGTGATGGAGCAAGTTGAGATTTGATAATTCACTAAACTAAATAATTAAAAAGGAGTGAAATCAGAACTACAGAGGGGCTAGGGATCATCGGTTTCTCTAGTGACCAATCCTCCTATTATATTCAAGCCTGGTTCTCAAATCACATGTGTCATTCCACAGGACAAGTATCTCAAGTAGTGATTGCTCATTGCAATCCAACTCGCGGCAATAGAAGTGTGTAAATCAAACATGTTAATCAAACACTAAAGATGTTATTCAAATGAGATTTCCAAACTCCAAGTGTTTCAAGAATGAAACATATGTAAACACACATAGGTGTTTCCACATGAAAGATCAAGAAACACAGGAGATTTGTAAATTCTCACACAAATCACCTAGCTAGTACTCGATTTCAAAAAGTTAGGATTGACGAGTTCCTCCCACTCAAGCGCAATCTCAAATAAAACACGTCGATCATATTCACACATCTAGCTATTCAATGCATCAAATATATCAACATAACAAATCCAAACATTGCACTAAGAATTCAAGTAAATCCAATTCAACCAATTCATATTTGAAGTCCAACTTGAAGCAATAGGAAGTATGGGGCACTAGATAGTCCCAAATCACCCAAGAAATTTAATTAGCTACACATGATATATTCAAGAGTAATAAAGAAAAATGATAATTTGATAGACAACACTTGAATCAACCACTTGTTATCACCAATTCAACCTCAATACATCAACTAACTATTTGACTCAAACTAAGAAAACTTGACAAGAAAGGAAATTTTGGTCGCACGATCGCACAGAGGAGCAGAGACACCATTCTCCAGGAGATCGCACGATCATAATTTGTGGTCGTGCGATTTGTAGTTACCACCAGCGCACTCACAGAAATTAAAGGGTGGGGGGGGGGGGGTTAGGGTTATTAATTAATAGTATTTGGTGATTAATTAATGCACCCTAAGACCTAAAAAAAGACAGATGTGAGAAAGAACATGACGCAAGGGGGAAGAGGCCACGGACGGGTTAGAAAGCATGACTCTTCCTCTATTGAAGATCTAGGCTTCTTCTTCTTCTTCTTCTTCTTCTTCATCTTCTTCTTCTTCTTCTTCCTCTTTCAATCTTGTTACGGATAAACTTGTTACTTTTGCTAGTTTGATAAAGATTAGCTAGACGTTTTATTTGGCGTCTCAAAGAGAGCCTAGGGCTTTATGTAGATGATTAATTTCCGAATTCAAGACTTATTTCATGCTTTATGATTTGATATTTGGATGAGTATTAGTTTCATGAACTTGTTATTGAATCCTGTCTATTGACACGACTAGATTATGATATTGACAATCATGAAAACTAGGGTTCTTCGTGGATTAAATCTTGCTTAATGTTGATTTCATTCTTGTCAATTGTTCATTTGCTACACTTAATTCATAGTGTTGAAGGAGTCATGACCCGAAAATACTACTTAGCTAGCGAGTGCGCGACAGTGATTCCAAATAGCCTTGATGAGATGTGAACAAAAATCCCGAATCACCGCGACCGAAATAGAGAAGTGTTAGGATTGAACTTAGTGTGGGTAGATTCGGTAGGATTATTCAGCTGTTTCGTGAAACGGTGGACCAAGATGACCCGTTATCGTACCGGTAGATGACATGCTAGAAAGAATCGGTAGACAACATGAGACCGAGAGGAGATTATAGTTAAGCGAGACGTAAAATGACATGAGACCGACAGGATATTGTCATAGCCTATTACCTGCCTGAACTAGAATAGGGTTGACGTGTTATACAGCTGAACCGGAAATCGTATACAGCCCTAGGTGCTCTAGAGATCGCCAAGTTTCGCCATATCTTGTTTATTAAAAAAATACAAAAACTTTAGTTTAGTTATCTATTTAAATTTCAGTCACTTGTTTGTGGGTGACGAAATATTCTAAATCACAATTCTTCCTCACGTACCGTATTCTGAAAGAAATAATTAATTAAATGATCTCCAGCCTGTCCTCAATGAAATACCACCCCTATATTACATGACCGTGCACTTGTGCATACGCCTAAAGATCGTGTCAAACGGCGCCAAAAAATTGCTGCGATATTTCCCAAGTATACGATTAACGTTTTAAGTAGTACCCGGATATGTCCGGAGTCGAATCCACAAGGAGTGGAGGGTTAGACAATGACTTAATATCACTAGAGTAAACAAAACTAAGCTACTAACTAAAGCAATTAAAGGAAATTTCTCATAGACTTTAAAGCTAGCCAAGCTATTAAATCCACCACATAAGTGATGGAGCAAGTTGAGATTTGAGAATTCACTAAACTAAATAATTAAAAAAGAGTGCAATCACAAGTAGAGATAGGCTAGGGAACATCGGTTTCTCTAGCGACAAATCCTCCTATTATATTCAAGCCCGGTTCTCAAATAACATGTGTCAATCCACAGGACAAGTATCTCAAGTAGTGATTGCTCATTGCAATCCAACTCGCGACAAGAGAAGTGTGTAAATCCAACAGGTTAATAAAACACAAAAGAGGTTATTCAAACGATATTTTCAATTTCCAAGTGTTTCAAGCATCAAACATATGTAAACACACATAGGTGTTTCCACATGAAAGATCAAGCAATAAATGAGATTTGTAAATTCTCACACAAATCACCTAGCTAGTACTCGATTTCTCAAAGTTAGAATTGATGAGTTCCTCTCACTCAAGCGCAATCTAAAATCAAACACGTCGAGCATATTCGCACATCTACCTATTCAATGCATCAAATATATCAACATGAGAAAACCAAACATTGCACTTAGCATTCAAGTAAACCCAATTCAACCCATTCATCTTTGAAGTTCAACTTGAAGCAATAGGAAGATAAGGGCACTAGATAGTCCCAAATCCCCCAAGGAATTTAATTAGGGATACATGATAGATTCAAGAGTAATAAAGAGAAATGATATTTTCATAGGAAAAACTTGAATCAGCCACTGGTTATCACCAATTCAACTTTCAATACATCAACTAACTATTTGAGTCAAACTAAGAAAACTTGACAAGAAAGGAAAATCTACACAGCTATCACTACTGCTGCTACTACTGAACCCAACATAGAGCAAGAACGGAGTAGCAGAAACCCAAAACAGAGAATGAACAACTCACAAAACAGAGAGTAAACAGCAGAAGAACAGGGCACTGAATTCACCAACAAACAGCCCGGAAATTGGATCAATACGAACCCCTCTTTCCCTCTCGTCCTATTTCACTTTTTCTTAGCCCTGATTATGCTCAAGATAGAGCTCAGGAGCTCAACAACCAAACAAGAATTGGGTGGAAATCTAAGAGAGAGAGAGAGAGAGAGAGAGAGAGAGAGAGAGAGAGAGACAGAGAGGAAAAAAAGAGAGGGTTCGGACTGTGGTGTTGTGACAGACGGGTGTCTACAATCCTTCTTCAATCTTCAACTGAGCTTATATATATGATGGAAACAGCTTGTGTAGCCTCCAAGGACTCATTTACGCACTTCAATTCGTCTCCTATCCTCTGCATCGTCGGTTTACAGCCTCTTCATATGAACCCTAAGAGATTGGGGCTTTTCTATTCTCTTTGTTTTTGGCCGGATTGAGGGCATGGGAGGATAGAATATGGGCCGTGGATGATTTTAAGGCCTAATTCGAGTGAGAGGAGGATAATTGCGGTGGATTTGAGCTGGTTCGAAGCTTAAGACAAAGCTTTCATGGCTTCTGGTGGGTTTGTTCGTCCGCGTCTAATGTCGGTTAGAGAGAAGCACCTGCTGGTGCTTAGTTGTTTCACAAAAATTGCATAAACGCCCCCTCAAGTTTCTTGGGAGCTTTTCAATGGCCCCCATCTTCCGTTAAAGTGCGCAATTTATCCCCCATCCTTCAAAATTTCATCAGTGCAACCCTTCGAAATTTTTAGAAAATTACACTAAGCACCCCATTCAGTTAAATTTTCTTCAAATAAGCCAATTTGATGTAACTTTGGTCCTCTAAATTGGCCCAATGGCTTCTGATGGAAAATTTTGGCCTTTATCTTCAACTTCTAACTTGGTTTTTTGATCTTTCGACTTCTCAATCTTCAATATTTTGTCCCAATATCTTCTCACAAAAGCCATTGGATCTTCAAATTAACTTGCTTTATCTTGAATCTTGTCCTCTTTTTCACTTGATTTCTTCAAAATATGTCCCTTTAGCTCCTTCTTCATATTTCTTGGCCCTCCTAAGCTCCTTGAATCGCCTCTTGAGTCTTTTGAAATATTTCCTTGAGTTCCAAAGCGCAACATTTCCTACAAAATGCGGGAATTCCACACATACTAAAAGAATCAAGCATAAGTCTATAAATGGGGATAAACAACGTAAATTACACATAAAATCAAGTTATGAGAGACTCAGTAACCTACTAAAACATGCAATTTCCATTCATCAACACACCCCCCAACTAGCCTTTTGCTCATCCTCGAGCAAAGAGAGAGATAAAAGTAGTAAACTAGTGAAAAACCAATCATGAGAGACGCACACTCAACTAGACAAGGCTTGAATCCATCCTAAATTAGACTAAAATATTTACAAACACACACACACACACACACATTATAAATCCTAAGTGAAAAACCAAAGAAATAAAAATCCTAAAGATTACTAGCCAATTTTATTTTTTTTTTGGTCGGAAAAAGAAGAATGCACAAATATTTTCTCAAATCAATTCTCAAAGTCCACAAAGATGAGAAAGAATCCTATGGACGTCTAAGCATATACTCATACAAATGTGGGAGGTGAATGGTAGAAGTTGACTCATATGGACCACAATACTTGTTAATTAAGTCCGATTCGCAAGAAAGTATGCCTTCACAAAAAAGGATCACATGAAACTAGCCATTCTCATACTTATTCAAAAGCACCCATATGGATGGACCTCCAAAGCTTTGAACAAAAACGAGTTTTAAGAAGGAGAATATGGTTGTGGGCTTGTATGATTCTTTTGTGAATTATTTGGGAGGTGGTGCAATTTTTCATCATTTCATTTTTTTTTCAGATATATAGCATTAACATTTTTTTCTACATATATCCACCTCTAATCCAAGGCTCTCCAAGACCCACAACAAAATAGAGGAATATACAAGCGAGTGAGATTTTTAAGCTAAAACAAGGGAGCTATCTAGGTGGTGACGTAACAATTATCCGCGGACACACCTCTATTCCATCGACACTGCATGGGGTGTCACTGGTCACCACCACTCCAATGGGCTACAAGTTTCAACCGCAAAAACGATAGAATAAAATCTTTTGATAAAGTTCGAATAGCCTTAGAAAATGCACCCTTTATCAAAATTAGTAAGACGACAAATTTTATGTGATCAACTTTGCTTGAAGAACTTAAACATGAAACAAAAAATTAGTGTGTCGCTTTGTGAGAACGCATGAGATCGCGGAATGTGGGATATTGGTGTAGATGTATTGAGTATAATTAAATAATTTCTTATTTAAAATAAAGATAAAAAGAACACGGATCAAGAGATTTCATTCTTTGAAAATATCAAAGATCCTAAAATTCTTCTTTTTCACTTTTTTCATTTTCCATTTTTTTTCTTTTTTCTTTTCTAGATAAGTGGCTCAACTAAAATTTCTAAGACTCAGTAAATCTATGAAAGAAAAAATTAAAGTCTAGACTCAAGATGAAAGGTTTAAACTAAGTAAAGCTACCAAATAAAAGAAAACAATCTACGGTTAGACATGTGAAAAGAGTGATGCTTCTCATGAAAGTTTCATACATTTTTTTTTAATTTTCAATTTATTTTTTTAATTCTTACGATTTTTTTTTAACATTTGCATTTTTTGTATTTTTCAACATAATGTAAGCTACAATAGAAAAGATTAAAGTGCAAGTAACCAACTAATAAAATCTGGAATCCACTCCCCCCGACTTAAATATAACATTGTCCTCAACGTTTGAGAAGAATTGAAGAGCATACAAATTTTAGCAAGAGATAAGGGATGGAAGGACCTCATTTAAGCTTTCTTGGTCACCAAGCACATGTCCTCCTCGAAGAGCAACCTACAACATGTTTATAGAAACGAAAAAAAAGGCAAGAAATAAAGATAAACTAATTTATTTATGTACAACTAGGGGGGTGGAACAAATAAATGATGCTATCCCACCCCCAATCTTGGAAACTTCTTTTCTTCTTAATGATCCCTGATCATGAAAGGGTGTTTTGGCAAGAGAAGGCAAAACACAATATTTAATTGAGGGATTTAACTTTTTAATTTGTTTGGTTGATCAAATCAACATGGTCTACTTATTTGGATTGGGAAGTCCACAATAAAAGACCAACCTTGTTTATTATTATCTTGTTAATGTTTTGCTAGTATCGCCATACACACAAAAAATAAATAACAAACATCCACAAAATAAAAATTTGTGGCATGGATATGGCCCCCTAGACTAATGATATTTTCAAGACAATGATAATATCCCATTGCACTAAAGGGACAAGCTCATCTCCATGTGCTCCACCATAGCCACACGCGTAGGGGGTGTCCACTTTGTCTTTTGGCTCCTTTGGTTCTCCGGTCTTCTTCTCCATGCTCTTGGCTATCATCTTAATATTTCTAATTCTAGCCTAACATCTAGAATAAATAAATAATAAACGCCTCACATGTCGAGGAGAAAAGACGACTCGCAGGGCGTAAAACCTAATTAATTATTACATTAATTTGAACAGCTCGCAGGCCGTAAACCAAACCACAAAGCAATAAACATCCACAAACCTAGGCCATGTCCATGAACCATGCAACAGTGCACATAATACAGTTTAAACCAATTTTTAATGCGGTTGTTCAATTTTAGTTGGATTGGGTAATTAGGGTTACAACGGTCCAAGTGGTCCAACCTAAGCCTAGGCCGAACCCCAAGGACCGCCGCTAGCCTCTAGGCCCGGCCCACGGCCGACCATCCCATGTGGCCCGCGGCCTTTACTTGGCGCGCAAGGAAGGGGGGCGGACGGCTGGGGTTTCGGCCCTAGCCTCCTTCCCTTCTTCGTTTTTGCCCAAGCATGGTTGTTTCTTTATGGATGTTTCAATAAATTTATTTCCATAATTGAAAACTCCCTTTTCAACTATGTGCCCATGAACCCTAATTTTCAAGAACCCAATTATTCACATCCTATGTGATTAAACTCACCAATTGTAACAACCTATGTTAAATTAGATCTTGTTTATATTGAATCAAATTCAATTTGCATATACTATGCAAATATTTTCAGTTTTCGCGTAATAACAATAATACGGTGTATAAAATGAAATCGTAACACATAAAATCATGTTATGCTCTACGAACTGTGGCTCTGATACCACTGTTGGGTTTTGATGTAGGTAACGCAGCGGAATAACAAAAACTAATCCTACTCAAAGCCCACCACGGATCGTTAGGAGGAGATATCATAAAATGATAAGGGACATAGTATTGTGTACCTTTTGGTTTGAAAGATCACACGAAGAATGATGTCCTCATTTATACGGTTGATCCACGTCTAGAGGTGAGATCTAGATTCTTCCTTCAACAAGTGCTAGCTTGAACCAGAGGAAGAGGGAAGAAAGGAATCAAGCAACGAGGTGACAAAAGGAGGGCTTCAGCCTCCTCTTTGGCGCCCACGGGAAGGGGGGCGGACGGCCTAGGGGCGTGCGCCTCTAGGTCTTGTCTTGCTCTCTCTTTTGTTCTCTCCCACTCTCTTGTTTTATGTCTAATAACATTTACTTAGGGGGAAGGAAGCTAGAGCCTCCTTTATATACTCCAACAACTCCTTGTTGTTTCCATAAAGGTCCTTCCAAGTTCTACATGAACTTGGATTAGTCCCTTCCTTGCAAATTAGTCATACTAAGTTTTCAAGGTGTTGCACAATGATCCTTCTTATTAATTAATCATATTAATTAATCCCAAATCTAGCTCTACTCTATTTGACGTATGACCCCATATGTTTCTACTTAGTTGGTAGCAACTTATTACCAATATGGAGCGGTGTCTAGCAACACATCCATGCCACCAAACTAATATAAATAGTCAGTGATCCCGACAAACCTCTTGTGCCCAATATCTTATATTGCACTTTCCCTTTGTCTCTATACCCGGATTGGACACGTGACATAAATAGTCACACTCGTATATCCAATCCATAGCTCCTCGATCCTTGGAATGTGCTTATACGAACAGATAACATCAATATCTCCATATATATTTATCTGAGTCTTGCCAGACATTCACTAAGCCTCATCCCTCGAGTGGCCGTGGATATTTACTCCCCTTATGTGGGAGGGACAAATCCTATCTACATCACTACGATCTCCAAGCTTGCTTCCTATCATACCCGATAACTATCTTTATAATTACCCAGTTACGGTGTATTGTTTGGTAACATCAAAGCACAATATTCCACAACTAGAGTATCTAGTGACTTCAAGTCTTTATATTAGCACTACGAGAAGCGATTGTGACTTTAACATAATCTAATGTATCATTCTCTTTGTGGGTCAATCCATTATGCCATTAATCCTAATGCATAACCATGTCATAGACTTGATATCTCCATATAAATTTACCCACATACTATTCTATATTTGATCCTCCCATTAATCAATATACTGGACTAGGGATTGTTAAGATAAACAACACATTGTATCTAAGGACTTCATTATATTAAATATCATAATATAAAATAAATGAATATTCTAGCCAAAACAATGTTAATAATAAATATAAGATTGCCTCTAGGGCATCTATTCCAAATGTTACTTGATATATTCATGAGAATGAGTATACTTGTTAACTCAGAACTAACAGCAGACAAGTCTAGATAACTTTCTCTTTAATAGGTTGCTGCTGTTTCAAGCAGATCTCTCTGCTAGACTGTATTGATATTTATTTGATCTTGTTTGCTAAGTATTTGGAGGTTTGTTGGACTCTCCAACGTCCATAAACAGATCAACGATGTTTTCAAATTGAGCTGTTAACAGGAGCATATCAGATAAAAGATATTTTAGGAATTCTGTTCCTAAAATATCTCAAGTTACTTGAAGACAGAGAACAACTACTTAATTTGAATTGAAGAAATTATGAGACATAGATATCGTGATTTTGAAGAGGGCAATCATCAGGGAAGATCAATTACAAACAGCTCTTCAAATCATTCAGAGATTCAATTCAAGCAGGGTGAAGATCATTCAAATCCAGAAGAACTCTTCCAGGTTTTAAATAGCTTATTCTTTCTGAGTTCGTCTCTCTGTACTTAACTGTATCATTTATTCTACATCTCGAAAACCTCACTAAGCTTAGTAGTTAGGTTGTTCAAGTGAATAACAAGAGGTTCTTATTTTTTCAACAGGTTGTAGACTGTAACTAGATAGGTTGGGAAACACAAGCTGTATAAGTGTAAGGTAGCTCACTTAGGCTTGAGATCTGGGGCTAAATCTGGGTGATTAATAAGAAATTGTGTTTGAATCCTGGAGGGATTAGATCCCTCAGGCAGAGACTAGGTCCAATTGTGACTGAACCCTATAAAATCTGTGTGTTCTTGCTATTTACTTTTGCTTCATTTACTTAGAGTTTAAATTGGAAGTTTCAAAGATTTGGAGCTTTCCAAGACTCAAAGCTTTGAAGCCTCTATACACTGTTGTTATATCTTTAGGCTTCTCAAATCTTTTTCAAAGCTTTGAGATATCAACAGATTGATCTACTAATGTTTCAAAAACTTCAGTTTTGGAAAAAGCTAGCATACTCTATTCAACCCCCCTTCTAGAGTATTATTATACATGTTTACACATACATTACACACTTTCAATTGGTATCAGAGCTTTGGGCCAAAGTTTAAAGATCTAACAATCTTGTGACAATGAGTTTTGTAGGCGAAGGAGGATTCTTAGAGGGAAGGGCATCTAATAGACCTCCATTATTCTGTGGTGATAACTTTGTCCATTGGAAGACATTGATGAATTTTTTTTATCATAGATCAAGACATGTCACAGGAATTTCTTAACGCGTATACGCAAGTGCACGGTCAAGTAATACAGGGGCTGTATTTCAACCCCGAGTTATCGATCCCACGAGGACAGACTTTATATTATCTAATTACTTATTTAATTTAGTGTACGCTGCAAGAGGAAAGATTTTATTGATTTTCGAATTGAAATTACAACTAAGCTAATATTTCTGTATTTTATTTTTATATTTTAGAACAAAGATATGGGGAAACTAGGCAATCTCTAGATCACCTAGGGTTGTAGACGAATTACGCTTCAGCTATGTAACACGTCTATCCTATTCTAGTTCAGCCGGGAAATACTATGACAATATTCTGTCGGTCTCATGTCACTTTACTTCTCGGTTAACTACAATCTCCCCTTGGTCTCATGTTGTCTACCGGTCCGTTCTAGCAGGTCTCTACGGGTACGATAACGGGTCCTGTCGGCCCACCGTTTCGTGGAACAGCTAAACAATCCTACTTAATCTACTCACACTAGGCCAATCCTAAGACTTCTCCTTTTCATTCTCGGTGATTCGGGATTGTGTTCAAATTCTCTACACAATTAGGCTGAGTCAATGTCGTGCACTCATCTAATTAGTTAGTACGTCCGGGTAGCTACTCCATTCATACTAAAGATTAAGCGTAGAACAAGAACATGTAACTAGAACAAATATTAACTTTAAGCAATAAATTGATTCAAAAAATAAACCCTAGTTTCGTTGAATATCAAATCATATCCTAATCGTGTCAATAGACTAAGATCAACAAGTTCAAGAAACTAACATTCAATTGAAGAATCAAATCCAAATGCATGAAACAAAGTTTTAAATCCGGAAAATAACTGTCTACATAAACCCTAGGCTCTCGTATAGATTCCTAGAAAAGTATTTAGCTAAGAGGAATCAACCAAACACGGTGCAATAGTTTCTCCATACAAATATTGAGAAAGAAGAAGAAGAAATAAAAAAACCTAGCTTTCCAATGGTGGCTTTTTTGTTCTCTTCGTCCCCGTCTTCGTTCTTGTCGTCCTCCCTTTGTTTCCTGCTCCGAATATGCGTGAATACTCCCTCAAAGACGGATTCCTCGGTTAGAAGAAGTCCCCAAATCTCAAACTCTTTAAAAATTACAAAACAGCCCAAAACATTGCGATTTAGCCCTCTGTTCGCACGAACAGAATTGTTGTTCGCACGAACAAAGCTTTACTCTCTCTTCGCACGAACGTAAATCTTGTTCGTACAATTTTTCAGTCCCTATTTCACCATTTTTGGCTGTCTCGAAAATTTTCTAACTGTTTTTGTTCGCACGAACACAAAAAGTGTTCGCACGAACAACCCTGGAGATTTGCTTAGATTTTCATCCTCTTCGACGGACTTTAACTTTCTTGTCCGATCTCCGTTTTAGCTCCGTGACCTATAGTTGGAAATTTCTTTGAGTCTAATTTCATTTTCCACTGGTCTCACTCCAAACTGTGTTGTAGAACTCAAGATAAAATCAAAATAGTGGAGATTGGTCACTTTTGCTCCTCCAACTTTGCTTCTCTTGCTTCCTCTTGAACTTGCTTTGTTTCCGAAGTTTGTTTCATGCCTCCTTGCCATGGTTTAGTATCCGTTCCTTTCAAGAAAACATGAACAACCATAACAAGCGATTACATTTGACAAATAACATCGAAATATGCATCGAAACGCCCGGATTAAGAATAAAGTGCTAAAAACTCAACTTTCTATGTTTTCTCAAAATTCATAGTGTAAAACTCATATTTCAACCCTGGAATAACGCAAAACGATATAAAGTATGAAAGACATATAACTCTAATATAGAGTTATAAAAATCCCCCCACACTACCCTTTTGCGCGTCTCGAGCAAAATCAATCCGCACACTACGGTTTAATCCATCGAATTGCATACAACTACACTAGCCATGTGAAAAAAACAACACACACACCCAATGCAATCTACACTACTATAAACAATGCAACTCGATGATTAAACAATGCAAAAATTGAAACAATAAAAATATTTTTTTCTTTTTCGTTAGAGATCGGGAAATCTCGCTATCACTAATCAAAATCATCAAGTTCTCACAAGTCTCTTTTGCAATTCACACAACCGCAATAAGGAATTGAAAATAAAATGATCCTACGCACAAGCTCAATAAGGAGTCCCCAAGCATCAACGAAACTCAATCCAAGAACCGGGCATGTACTTTAGCTCAGAGGGTCTAGGGACCCTTAGTCCTGTTGTATTCTTTCGTCGCCAAGTCATATGAGGTTTTCAGACCTTCTTAGCCCTTATTGCATTGAATGAAAGTTGTACCAGTGATGGGAGACACAAATCCGTGTAATACGGATTGACTTTAATTTTCCCTAGTCGCTCTAATTGGTTTGAATCCGAATTCTCCACGTGAATGGAGGCACATCAGGTTGTTCACCGTATCTAATTTAAGAGAAGATTTTGATTCATTTTTTTTCATTCTCTTCTAATTTTTTTCAATCGTGCATTTGGAGCAACTAAGTGTGGGCTTTTTCTATTAGCTCTTGAAACCGCCGTAAGGGATGGTGGTGTACGCTCCCTAACTTCACTTAGGCTAGAGCAGCGTACCACATGGAATCGACTCTACACGAAGGTCCACTCCAGATTTACAAGAGGCCACAAGTTTCCACTAAAAAACAGACTATTCAACCCCTTAGGACTAAATCCTCCTAGCACAATAAAGGAACTAGAGGTATGCCCTTGTCTACTTTCCACATTCCCTGAATACCCGAGAAATCCTTTCATGAAACAGGTGCGCAAGATACTAAAAATTAAGGTTTTCCTAATACGACGCTTCCTATTCTTAGAGACTCTTTCATTGAACTCTCTCTGGTTTCAAGCTTCATCAATTGCCCAACTCAAAATTTTTAATTTTTATGGATTTTTGTTTTTTCTATTTTTTTTTTATTTTTCTTAGACTCTACATGTAATTGGCCAACTCGATTAACCACAACGATTGGGTAGGGGACTCAATAATATAAAAGTGCAGACTACATGTAGCTGGCGATGCATAACTAACATGGCTAGCAAAATTGTACACAGACCCGCCCCCCCCCCAAACACTTTAGCGTTTCGTTTTCCTCAACGAATTTAGAGATATAATTTGAGGACTCATCGCTTAAATGTATTGGCGGTGGATCTACACAATTATTGCTCAAAAAGTAGAACAGAGAGAGTTAGAGGTACCTGGGGTGCCCGGACCTACATGGGCACCGTTGCCGCGAAACTGTAACAAGAAGGGGTCTTGTGGACCGTTGAAAGTTTCCGCAAAAGTCTCACCTCGCGTCCGGATTTCAATGCGCCTACTCAACATTCTCCATCGCACGCATCAAGAAGGGGAACCCGGAGCGTCTTTTGTACCTGTGTCCCTGCACACGGATTACAAGCATTAAAGCAACTCTCTCTCACCCCTCAAAATCATATGGAGAACTAAAAGAAAGAACTTAAATAAATAGCATCGTACTCTACATTGGGTTGCCTCCCAATCATCGGTTTTATTTTAAGGTCGACAACCCAACCATGTTACCTCAACCGAAAAGGAAAGTGGATACTGATTTATCCCTCCACTTCTTCTTCTTCCTCTTCCACCATCTCTTTTCCAAAACCTCACGTGCACCCTTGTGCTGTGCAGATGGTAGAGAGTTGTAGAAGCTGACTCTTTTCATCTTGCAATTTATCTTCTTGATCAACTTCCACAAAGTACAACTGGGCTCAAATGTGTCGCTCTCCATAAATTCATCCCAATAGTACCTCGTTGGTGCCATATGCTCTTCATATGACCCATGAAATTAATCCACACCCCCACGCTTGTAGATTTCCAACTCCTTGACTATAGCATATGGATCATCAATAAAGTTGCCAATATGACAAGGAATTCAAAATTTCTCATTATGCTCTTCCCCATAAGAATCTCCATACACAAGTCTTTCCAACTCATCACAGACTTGATTAATATAAGATACGGAGAATTCTTCGAAAGTATGAGTAGGGGATTTTACCTCAATAGGTATGGGCACAAGTGAATCATCAGCTTCATCGTCGGCACACCACAAGCTTCCAATGCTGGTGTCTTCCCATTCATGCCAAGGATGTGAGAGCGCCTGCGGTCTTGGCTCGCAATACGGCAAGTCTTCCCATCTTCGGCACACAGGTCCACCCCAGTCTGAATCAGAGTCTGAGTCCTCATAAATGGCATAGTTCACCAATGGTTTCTGGACACTGCATTCTTCGTTCGGCTCAAGTATCTCTTCTTCCACTTGTGGTGGGGATGATGAAGGTTCAATTTTTGGCTCACTTTCATATGGCACGGTCTCTTCGTGTGGCTCTTGAATGCTCTATTCCCTTGCTGTTGACAGTTTCTCAAGTCGTTCCTTTATCCTCTCCATAATCTCCCTTATGTATTCCATACCTATGGCTGAATCCTCTTGTGGAACTTGTGCAGCTATGGACAAAAATTTGGCGCACACTTTGATGTCATTCATAATACTACGACGTTCTTCCATACTCGCTGCTGATTCTTCTTGGTGTCGATGAAGATTGGGTGTATGAACTCGGAACGAGTCTCTATTATCATGATAAATGCCGCATCGATAGCACCAAACTATGCATGCGTCTTCTTCTTCATGGTTACCCCTGCAGTAGAAACAGAATGGGGGACCTGAATGATAGTCCTCACTCCACATGCTTAGTAGAATCTCCTGCTTCCTGTGGTCCTGAGAAAACAAACTCAAAAGACACCCGTGAAGCACAAAGATACAGAATAGAACAATATAAAACTAAACTTAAATAAAAGTACTATAAAATAATTCCTAACTAAATAATCTACTGCTATCCCCGACAACGACGCCAAAAACTTGACGAGATTTCTTAACGCGTATGCGCAAAGTCACGGTCAAGTAATATAGGGGTTGTATTTCAACCCTTAGTTATCGATCCCATGAGGATAGACTTTAGATTATCTAATTAGTTATTTAATTTTGATTACTGTGCAAGAGGAAAGATTTGATTGATTTTAGAATTGAAATTACAACTAAGCTAATATTTCTGTATTTTATTTTTATATTTTAGAACAAAGATATGGAGAAACTAGGCAATCTCTAGATCACCTAGGGTTGTAGACGAATTCCGACTCGGCTATGTAACACTTCTATCCTATTCTAGTTCAGCCGGGTAATAAACTATGACAATATCCTGTCAGTCTCATGTCACTTTACGTCTCGGTTAACTAAAATCTCCCCTCGATCTCATGTTGTCTACCAGTCCGTTCTAGAAGGTCATCTACATGTACGATAATGGGTTCTGTCGGCCCGCCGTTTCATGGAACAGCTAAATAATCCTACTGAATCTACCCACAGTAGGCCAATCCTAACACTTCTCCTTTTCTGTCTCGGTGATTCGGGATTGTGTTCAAATTCTCTACACAATTAGGTTGAGTAACTATCGTGCACTCATCTAATTAGGTAGTACGTCCCGGTAGCTACTCCATTAATACTAAAGATTAAGCGTAGAACAAGAACATGTAACTAGAACGAATATTAACTTTAAGCAAGAAAATGATTCACAAAATAAACCCTAGTTTCGTTGAATATCAAATCATATCCTAATCGTTTCAATAGACTAAGATCAACAAGTTCAAGAAAATAAAATTCAATTGAAGAAGTATTTAGCTAAGAAGAATCAACCAAACACGGTGCAATAGTTTCTCCATACAAATATTGAGAAAGAAGAAGAAGAAATAAAAAACCTAGCTTTCCAATGGTGGCTTTTGTGTTCTCTTCGTCCCCGTCTTCGTTCTTGCCGTCCTCCCTTTGTTTCCTGCTCCAAATATGCGTGAGTACTCCCTCAAGGACGGACTCCTAGGTTAGAAGAAGTCCCCGAAGCTCAAATTCTTTAAAAATTACAAAACATCCCAAAAAAATTGCGATTTAGCCCTCTGTTCGCCCGAACAGAATTGTTGTTCGCACGAACACAACTTACTCTCTGTTCGCACGAACAAAAATCTTGTTCGTACAATTTTGCAGTCCCTTTTTCACCCTTTTTGGCTGTCCCGAAAATTTTCTAAGTGTTTTTGTTCGCACGAACACAAAATGTGTTCGCACGAACAACCCTGGAGATTTGCTTAGATTTTCATCCTCTTCGATGGACCTTAACTTTCCCGTCCGATCTCTGTTTTAGCTCTGTGACCTATCGTTGGAAAGCTCTTTGAGTCTAATTTCATTTGAAACTGGTATCACTCCAAAATGTATTGTAGAACTCAAGATACAATCAAAATAGTGGAGATTGGTCCCTTTTGCTCCTCCGACTTTGCTTCTCTTGCTTCCTCTTGAATTTGCTTTGTTTCCGAAGTTCGTTTCATGCCTCCTAGCCATCGTTTAGCATCTGTTCCTGTCAAGACAACATGAAAAACCATACCAAGCGATTTAATTTGACAAATAACATTGAAATATGCATCGAAACGCCCAGATTAACAATAAAGTGCTAAAAACTCAACTTTGTACGTTTTCTCAACATTGACAGTGTAAAACTCATATTTCAACCCCGTAATCACGCAAAACGATATAAAGTATGCAAGACATATAACTCTAATAAAGAGTTATCAACAAGGAACTATTGTCTAGTATCGGGAATGGGCCAAACTTATTCTATACTGCTGTGGATGGTGTTAGAACTGTCAAACCTGATGAAGATCTCTCAGTTACTGAACTGGAAAAGGTATCAAAAAATTACAAATCTTTTAACTTATTATATTGTGCTCTTAGTGCAGATGAGTTCAACAAAATATCCAACTGCAAGAATGCAAAGGAGATCTGAGATAAGTAGACAAAGATTAATATCCTTTTGAGACACTATGAACTGTTTAAGATGAACTCTGATGAGTCCATCAAAGATATGTTCAAAAGGTTTACAGATATTGTGAACAACTTGGAATCTTTGGAAAAAGTATTCTCAAATGAAGAAAAAAAAATCAGGAAGATTCTCAGAAGCTTGCCTAAAGCCAAATGGGAGCCTAAAACTACTGCCATTGAAGAAGATCAGGATTTAAGAATTCTGGAACTGGATGATCTGCAAGGAAATTTACTCACTCATGATATCTCTATAAAGGAGGTTGATGGTGAACTGTGTGACAACATAAAGAATCTGGCACTCATGGAAAAAGAAAATGAAAAATCCCAAAGCCTTGAACCGGAGGAAGATGATGATCAAGATGAGGAAGCCTTAGCCTTTATTTCCAAAGCCTTGGCCAGAATTCTCAAGAAAAAGAGAAACTCTGGGAACAAAGATTACAAAAAAGAAAAGTTCAGATCCTCAACTAGAAAGGATCAGAAAGGTAAGTCTTCTTCTCAATCATATAAACCTAATGTTATGAATTGCTATGTATGTGGACATGCAGATCACTTGGTGAGAGACGGTCCTCAAAAGATAAAGAACAGACAATTTTCAAAGAAGGAAAATGACCACAGAATGAAGAAAGCAATGGTTGCCTCATGGAGTGACTCAGACTCTTCAGACTCAGACTCTGATGAGGAGCAAGCCAATCTCTGTTTAATGGCTGGACATCAAGAGGACCATTCCACTGAGAAGCCAATTGAAGACATGGTAAAAAATCTCTTATCTAGTCCTTCTGATGTGTTACCTGAAATACTCAAAAGCATGTTTTTAAATGAGGAGAGTTACAGGAATGAGACTTATTCTTTGAAAATGAAGGTTCATGAGCAGGCAAAAGAAAATTTAGATTTGGTTTTTCAGAATAAATGTCTTGAAGCTACTAAGTTCAAAATTGACAGTGACTTCAAAGCCTTGGACAGTAGATTTAAAGCTTTGAAATCACAAGTCAAAAAATTAGTTGATCAAAACACTATTTCAACTGAAAAGTTTGTTGATCTAAACAATCATTCTGATAATTTAGATCCACAAAATACTATATTGACTAGTAAGCTTCAAGAATCCAACAAAATTCTTTCAACTTTTGCTGGCTCAGAACAGAAGTTAAGTCTCATGCTTGGAGGAAGTCTGCAGTCTGTTCACAAAAGTGGAATTGGATATTATCCAAATTTTCCAAAAAAAAGCCAAACAATATTTGTGAAAGCAGGAAGCAGACATTCACCAAAGTGTCATTATTGCTGTAAAATTGGACATGTAAAAGTAACTTGCCCCTTTAGAAGGACAGAACCTCACATAATGAGGAACACCTATCCTTATCAGCTTAAGGGACAAGTGAAACAGATGTGGGTTCCAAAAGGAGTTAGACCACCTAACATGGTTGACTTTAAGTATGAATCCAAATTATACACTTGGTCTAACAGCCTGTTAAGGCATTGATTGATATTTGCAGGATGTCATCAAAGCTTTGAAAGATCAGAAATTGATATTGGATAGTGGATGTTCCAGACATATGAGTGGGAAGAAATCTTTATTCTCAAAACTGAAAGAACAATTAGAGGGAACAATCACACTTGGTGACAAAGCAAAGTGCAACATAATTTGTATTGGAAGTGTTGGTAACAACTTTGCATATTCATTTTCCGATGTTTATTTAGTTGAAGGTCTTAAGTATAATTTGTTGGGTATCTCTCAGCTTAATGAAAAGGGTAATAATGTTGTTTTTGACAAGGAGAAATTTGTGGTGCAAGATGAAAAATCAGGAAATTGCATTCTCACTGCTCCTAGGTCACATAATGTTTATGCACTATGTACTGACAAAGTTGGAGGTGATAGTCTGAAGTGTCTCAAAGCTTTGAAGGATGACTCAAAACTATGGGACAGAGAGCTTGGTCATATAAGCATGCATTCCTTGAATAAACTCATCTCAAAATATCTAGTAAGGGGATTGCCAATCCTTAAACTCGAAGATAATGAGTTTTGCAAGGCATGTACTGAAGGTAAACAAACCAGAAGCTCATTCAAGCCAAATAATTTGGTAAGTACCCCAAGACCCTTAGAAATGCTGCATATGGACTTGTGTTGTCCTATGAGGGTTCAAACACCCATAGGTAAGAGATATATACTTGTTGTAGTTGATGATTACTCTAGATATACTGGGGTTATGTTTATTAGAGAAAAGTCTGAAGCATTATCTGAATGTTCTAAACTTTGCAAGGAGCTTCAAACTCTGAAAAACATACCTGTTGCATCTATTAGAAGTGATCATGGTAGGGAATTTGATAAACTTGATATTGATTTATTTTTTTCGAAGCATGGCATCTCACACAACTTTTCTGCACCTAGAACTCCTCAGCAAAACGGTGTAGTTGAGGGGAAAGATAGGACTCTTGAAGACATGTAGAACCATGTTACTTGAAAGTAATTTGCCAAAATCTTTGTGGGCAGAAGTTTTTAATACTTCCAACTATGTGCTCAATTGATGTTTGATCAGGCAAATTTTGAAGAAAACCCCTTATGAATTGTTTAAAGGCAGGAAGCCTAGTGTTGCTTACTTTAAGCCTTCTGGCTGTACTTGTTTTGTGCATAACAATGGAAAAAATAATCTTGGTAAGTTTGATGCTAGAAGTGATGAAGGTGTGATTCTTCGTTATTCTCAAACCATCAAAGCTTACAGGGTTTACAATAAGAGATCTAAGATTGTAGAGGAGAGTATTCATGTTGTTTTTGATGAAAGTATTGATGATTCTCTGAGTGGAAGTTTTGCAGATCTTAGTTTGAATAAATATGAGGCTAATGAAGACCTTGAGAAAGTCAGCAAGAGCAAAACTAAGCATCAAAAACTTTCAGAAGAATATCAAGGCCTTGAACCCCCTGCTGAGCCAAAATCTCAAAGCCTTGAGAAAAAGATTGACATGAAATATGATGCTCCTTCTACTGTATCAAGAACTCAAATCCTTGAAGGTCCATACACTTGGACACCCTGAAAGAAGTTCAAATATCTCTCAGATCATCCTGTTGAGAATATTATATCAGATACAACAACTGGAACTCAGACAAGAGGTCAATTGCGAAATCTATGTGCAGTCAATGATTTTGTATCACTCATTGAGATCAAAAATGCAAAGGAAGCTTTAGAGGATGCAGAATGGATCATTGCAATGAATAATGAGCTAAATGAGTTTGAAAGGAACAAGGTTTAGAATCTGGTTCCTAGACCAAAGGATCAATCAGTGATTGGAATAATATGGGTGTTCTGAAATAAGCTTCATGAAAAAGGTAAGGTTGTGAGAAACAAAGCAAGCCTGGTTTCACAGGGATACAATCAAGAGGAAGGTATTGATTACGAGGAAACATTTGCCCCTGTTTCAAGGTTAGAATCTATCATAATACTTCTTTCATTTGAATCACATAATCACATAATTTTTTTCAAATTGATGTCAAATGTGCTTTTCTGAATGGTTATCTACAAGAAGAAGTATATGTTGCTCAACCACGAGGTTTTGAAAATGACATCTTTCCTGATCATGTTTACAAAACTGGACAAAGCATTATCTTGACTTATGCAAGCCCCAAGGGCTTGGTATGACAGACTCTCAAAGTTTTTGTTAGAAAATGGTTTTAAGAGAGGTCTGGTTGATAAAACTCCTTTTTATCAAAAATCAGGAAAAAGATAAGTTTGTTATTCAAATATATGTAGATGATATTCTTTATGGTACTACTAATGATGCTCTTTCAAAAGAGTTTTCAAGTCTAATGTGCAGGTAATTTGAAATGAGCTTGATGGGAGAACTCAATTTCTTTCTTCGACTTCATGTACATCAAATGAAGAAAGGAATTTTTGTGCATCAAGGAAACTACACCCTGGACTTTTTAAACAAGTATAACATATCATTGTCCAAGGTTGTAAAGACCCTTGATGCAGACTTTGCAGGATACAAATTCGACAGAAATAGTACTTCTGGATGCCGCTAGTTTCTTGGATCTTCATTGATAAGTTGGCATTCAAAGAAGCAGTTTTCAGTGGCTCTGTCAACTGCAGAAGCTGAATATATTGTAGCTGGAGCTTGCTGTTCACAGGTTTTATGGATTTCACCGCAACTAAGAGATCTTGGATATGATTTAAAAAATGTGCCTATCAACTGTGACAATACAAGTTTCATTTCAATATCAAAGAATCCAGTACAGCATTCAAGGACAAAGCATATAGATGTGAGACATCAATTTATTAGAGATCACATAGAAATAAGTGACATTGTTCTATCTTTTATTTCTACTTCTAATAAAATATATGATATTTTCACTAAACCACTACCATATGATAGGTTTGCATCCCTAAGGCTTAAATCGTGTATGTTAAACAAGGATGCATTGGTTTAGGGGGAGTAATCAGTTACTATGTGCATTATCTATGTGATTTCAAAGCCTATAGATTATATTTTCTGGAGCCTTGAAAATATAGCTCAAAGCTTTGAAGTTTCTGTATTACTCTGAAACTTCTCAAAGCTTTGAACTACTGTATCACTGCTGTGATGAGTGGATTTGCATTATCTTTATAAAATAGTATCATGAAAAATTTTGTGTTATCTTATTAGATAATTACAAAATCTTTTCAAATGTTCAGAGATTTGATGAAAATATCTACAAATATCTTGAAAATCTTCTGAAATATTTTTGCATGCAAATCTCCTACTTTTAGTCAAACTCATCTACCTACTTAAGCCAGCTTCAGGACGTATTTTCTCTCATTCTCTACTTCAATCTCTTCGTCTCTCTCTCTCTCCCCATTCTCTCAATTTCTCAAACTCTAACCCAAATGGAGAGAAAATCCGAAAGGATCAAGCAGCTAGGTCAGACCTCCAACAAAAGGGTGAAGAGAAAAGCTAACAGAAAGATCACCATTCATGGTTTAGACTCAGAAGACACGGTTAGTGTTAATGAGACTTCAGCCCCTGCAAAGAAGACCAAGAAAGGGAAGGAAGTTCAAGAAGAAACTATGGCTGGGTCAGATTCGGAATCTGCAACAGCGGAGGTAGTTAAAGAAAAGGGGAACAAAGATCAGGAGGAGGAGTCAAGCAAGAAGAAGAAAGAAGTGATTGATGAGAAAGAAAAGAAGAATGTACCTTCTACAAAGGAGAAGAAGGCTGGTGACAAGAAAACAGAAGCAACCCCAGAGAAGAAGGGTGAAGAAACCACTCAGAAGAAGAGGGTTAAACACAGTGCAATAAAAACCAAGAAAGCCACAAACTTTGGTTAGAATCTCTTGCATGAATCTTGGTTTGTTAATTCTGATGTCACGAAGGTATGGATGGATGGGTATGCATCATCAAAGGTGTCTTTCTGTAGTATGAACAGTTCTGATTTATTGGAGATTTTAGACTTAGACTACATTAAGAACTTGAGATGTTCATTTTTTGGAAGTATGTTGAACCCAGCCTATAAAGCCTACCCTAGGTTAAACAGACTGTTCTATTTGAATCTGGCTCAAGTGCTTGATGATAGTTATATATATATCCTAACCTCAAACGTTGCTGGAGTGGACATTAGGTTAGATCACAGGGTGTTCTCCAAAGTTTTGGGAGTGCCTAGGAAGTATAAGGTTGGTGATTATCCTGATAGAAAAGAGATCCTAGAGAAAGCCAAATGTATGTTTTTCTTGGAGGGAACCACTTCTGAACCCAAGCAGTTAACACATTTTGTATTCAACTGTGAAGCCAAAATCTTATTTTCCATTATTATGAGGTGTGTGGTACGCAGGGAATATTCCCAAAGAGTTGGTAACAGATAACGTTTTAATCCTGATGTACTTGATTTGTCAAGGGTTTGAGGTAGACCTTCCTACTGTGGTGATGGAACACATGGTCTACTGTGGGACTAGGACTAGAAACCATTCCCTACCCTATGCAAATGTTTTTACACTGTTTTTCAAACATTTTGGAGTGTCTTTGAAGGATGAAGATAAGATTACTACTGGTTTTTGGGTATTTGATGAAGCATCCCTTCAAAGGATTGGGATTGTGTATACTGCTAAGGGAAAGTGGAAGTTCTATTCAGAGTTGAGTGCTAAGAAGCTGAAGGAAAAGGAGTTCATCAAACCTAGACCTGCATCAACCCCTAAGTTACCAAGTAATATGGATTTCTCACAGATTATAGATAGAGTTGAGGTTATGGAAGATGGAGTGGAGGATTTAAGATAGGGATTGTATGACTTGTCCAATGATCTGACTAAATTCAAAGGTTTTGTGCCTAATAACCTCGACCTGGTCATCAAAGGTTTTGATCTAGAGAAAGTGCATTCTTCAGAAAGAAGAGATACCAGCATTGATTTAGAAGAAATTCTGGGAGAAGCTCTTAAGAAACATAAGAAGAAGAAAGATATTCCTATTGTTCTGACATCAAAGGATCGTTTTGATCTGACTGAGGAGGATGCAGATGATGAGGAAACGGCTAAAGAAAAAGCTGAAGAGGAAGCTGCTAATCTAGACAAATTTGTTGATGAGTTTGTTGAGAAGATGAAAAATAAGGAAGCTCATGGAAAAAATGCTGAAGAGCAAGGAGAGAAAGCTGAGGAACAGGCTGAAGATGCAGAAGTCTCAGAAGAAAAACAACAAGAGACTCATGGAAAAGGCAAAGGAACAGCAAAGTCTACGGGATCTTCAAAGCGTTGAACCTTATCTCTCTATTCTTTCTACTCTTTTCAGTCCTGAAACTTAGGTTATTATTCCTATTTTCTTTTAAAAAAACTCTGAACATATCCAACATTTTCTTCAACTATTTTGATGAAAGTCAAAAAGGGGGAGAAGATTATGTGTTGGATTTTTAATTTTTTTAGTAGTTTTATGATGTTTATTTTTTATGGTGTGTAATACATTCTGGATCTGGTAGATTTTTTTTCTATGCAATTATGTGGTTTTTGAATTTATGTTCTGTGATTTATTTACTGCTGTTTGTAAGTTGCAGGATATCAATATTCAGATAATGTGTTTTTCTTTAATCAAGGGGGGAAATTGATAATTCTGAAGCTCATGGATATTATGATATGAAAATACGGGCAGAGAGCTTAGCTCCTTGATGATGAAAGCCAAAAACACAAGCATAAGAAATTGCTAAGTACGAAAGCTTCAAAGCTTTGAGCTACTGTAGCAGTTCCTATATGTTGTAGTATCTGACTATTTTGTGCAGGTTTTGGTTATGTTTTATAATGATTTGTTTAGTTATATAATTATATTCAGCAATCTATGTTCTAAGATGATCACTTTAGGATTAAGTTGGATTGAAAATCCAATATACATTCTGGTGATGTTAGTAGGAAAAGCTTCAAAGCTTTGAGATAGTCTAGTAATTCTTTACTGCTAAGTTCTACTAACCATCTTTCTGTGTGCAAATGGATTCAGTGATATGTAGATCTTGTTGCATGCTTTTATTGTCTATTATTGTGGACTCTATATTGGTTACTTGATATATTCATAAGAATGAGTATACTTGTTAACTCAGAACTATCAGCAAACAAGTCTAGCATAATTTTCTCTTTAATGGGTAGCTGCTGTTTCAAGAAGATCTCTTTGCTAGATTGTATTAGTATTTGTTTGATCTTGTTTTCTAAGTATTTTCAGGTGTGTACGGAAGAATCCTTTGAGGAAGATTCAACGTACACCAAGAACAGGAGATAAGAGAGACACAGGAGAAATAGGGTTGTGAGTAGGGAGAGAGTAAGACAGTAGTAGTTGTACGAGAGAGAGACAGAGTTTTGGCAGAGCTTTCGCGTAGTTCAGGTGATTCGTGTTTATGTATGGAAGGGTTATTGATCCTATATATAGTGGAGAATATGCTCATTGTAGTGGGTTAATGCACCCATAAATGGCGGCTTATTTAACTTAACCACAACGGCACGTTCGTCCGCATATATAGGGACCGTTACGCACTTCGTCCACGTATACCAGAACCATTATGAGGTTGAACGGGTTTATGGAGCTCGTGGCCATAAATCTCTCAAAGCAGTTACCAAAGGTCGCTTGCGGGCTTGGTTGTCGCTCACGCGCGACGAAAATTACTCTAGCCTTCAAACCACTAAGTCCCTACAAGTCCCGTGTCGTGGTATGCGAGGGCCCAGTCTCGCAGCCCCCATGTGGATCTGCGCGGGTGGTGATCCAGTGTGTGTGGAGCACAGCTAAGTGTGCTGGATGGTTTCCACGTGGTTGTGATCTGTTTGTTTGGAACGAACTATCTACATTAGCCTCCTTTTTGCGAGTGAAGACACTTAATCGGATAGACTTCAATGCGCAAATAACCAGTGTGTGCGATGCTGCTACTCACCAATTCAAATACACGAGAATTCAGCCCCCGTGCGTGTCATTATGACCTAGGATCCCTAGAGTCATGCCTTCTGTTCCTCGTCTGCATCGACCTGTGACTGCGCGATTCGGCGGTGGCAGTTGCGATTCGACTACTGAAAGGACGCGACTCTTCTGTGCTTTTGGATAAATACTTCATGCCCTCCAGTGTTGCAGAGTATTGCTTCTCTCTCTAGAGTGGATGCTTTCTGAGAGCCACCGAGAGAAAATACAGATAATCAATCACCAGTTCTTCCTCGCAAATTGTCTTCTTGAACTTGCTTCATTATCACAAGGCTGGCTTTGCTCAATTTTCATTAATCTACTCCATACCTTTGAACTATTTTGAATTTGAGAAAATCAAAAATCGTTGGAAATAAACCATATTCTGTTGAGCAGGTTTCTTAAAACCCTAAAAGATTGAAACAACTTAAGACGGTGATTTTCTGCAATTCTTCTGCAATTCCGGAACTCTGAATCTGTAATCAAAACTCTGAATCAGTAATTGACCCAGAACTGTTCATCTTCCCTGTTTGACAGAGTCAAAACTCAGAACTGTTTCTTCATTTTTAACTAAAAGTGGATATACTTCTCCCCCTTTTTTCTTTATTTTATGTAGAAATGGCCAAGAGAAAAGCATCCAAATCTGTGAAAGAACCTGAAGAAATCCCTGATCTTCCTAAGACCTTGTGGAAGAAAGATCCATATCTAGGTGGAGAAGACTTTTATCATGCTAGGGCTAAAGTAAAGAATCTACCTGCTCCCGCCACTGAAGACCTGCTACTGTTGAGCCCTCTTATAACCCAGCCAGGTTGGAGTTAATTGATTCCCAGGATGTGGTGAGATTGGGTGTTGAAAATGGGTTCTTCCCCCATACCGACATTTCTACCCAGGCCTTCGTGCAAAAGATGGATTTAATGGATTTAATGGATGAGTGGATTGACCATGTGCTGACTCACCATGCCATCACGCTAGACAAGGCTGTGGGATCTATTTTGCTGTTAGGGATACGAAGGGTGCTGCCGTGAAACTGGATCAGACCATGCTTCTAGCCTTTTTTCTCGATACTCACCTGCGACTCATACTTTTCACTTTGCTGAATTTGAAGCCCCCCCACTTTGGAAGATGTTCAAATTATGTATGAAATTTCACCTATGGGCGAAGTCGATCCTTTGGCTGCTTTAAGACCTGGTCCACGACTCACTCTCTATGCGCAGATAGAGAACTCCGCGAAGAACACTTGGGGAAAATGGGTGAAATACTTCTTTCTCGACTATGCGAATAGTAAAATCACCGAAGAAATACTGGAAAATGATCCATAAGCGAAAAATTATATAGAGGGAAACGGGTATCATCTGACCTTGTGCGGCTTCCTCTGTGCCTGGCTGTCAAGGTATTTGATCGACGGTGATCCTCATGACGGGGTCTTTTATCATGTCCTGCCCCTTGTTGTCAAGTTGACCCTTGGCCAGAAGGTCGCTCTTGGGCCTCTAGTGTTAGGCACCTTGTATCATTGGTTAGACCAGCTGGTAGTTGCAATTGAGGAGTCGCGTGGGCGTCTTGATGTATTAACTTTTGTCAATATTTTATTTCTTACCATTTGGGTATTTGAAAGGTGGCCCTCTTATGCTCCTATCCCCTCGAAACCCAATATGTGGAACGTTCCAAGTGCGAAGAATTCACTTCCAAGCGGGAGAGCTGCCCGATGGTATAGGACCAATCCTCCTAAGTTTTCATGGAGTTTGGTGTGCGAAGATCGGAAGAAGTTTACAGCCAGGCCCTACACTACTCTCATTGACAATGTGCGATTTTCCCAAGGATGTATCCTAGTAGAGATGGCTCCTATTCAGAAGACACCCTTCTCAAGGGACATGATCGCTACCGTGAATTCCTCTGCTGGTGCTTGAGAGGTTCATTACCTGCCCTTGCCGAAAATGTTTCTGAGATAACTTCCAAGTACGAGCAAATCACAGTCGATGTAGACCCAACTCGCGTCTCACCCCAGTTTGGCTTTGATGCAGTGGCTCCTTCCATTTGTCCTAAGTCGATACACAGGGATAGCTATAAGCGACTGTTGTTAGAGGAGGAGTTGTACGCGTGATTCAGTAGAGTGAAGATTTTGCCAAGGTAAACAATTCTCCCTTATGCTTGGAGGACTTGTCTCTTTAACACGTTGAAATTTACACCAAATCTTCTCTTTCAATTCTACTTGAGGCGATTCGCATCCAGAGAGCGCTCCCCGTCCTTGGTCAACACCATTGTTAAGGCAAAAAGGCAAAATAAGGAAATTCCGGTGGAAATGGAATTGGCTCCCAAGGTGGAGGCTCGGATACGCGAGGAGATGGACGTATGTGCTCGCTCTCTGATAGACAACGATGGTGAGGCTGATGCAGAAGCTGCCGTGAAGTCTAGAAAGCAAAAGTAGAAGGGAATTGTGATTTATTCGCCTCCCAGGGACGCTCCAACTTCGTCTCTTGCGAAGCCTCCCACTTCCAAGGGAAAAGGAAAAGGTCGCATGCCAGGCAAGAATGATCTCGCGGTTGAGACGTTCATCCCTTTTGATCAGGAGGAGGAAGAAGAAGAGGAGTCTGAAGAAAGAGAAGAAAGAGAAGAAGAAAGTGAATAAGAGGAAAGAGAGGAAGACGAAAGAGAGGAAGAAGAAAGAGAAGAGATAGGAGAAGAAAGCTCAGAAAGTACCTCAAATGAATTTATCTTCTATAAAACATGGCTTTTGCAGTAGTTATTATCTAATTTTCCTTCGCAGATGATGATACGGAGACCATCAGTGGCCTTTTGGCCAAAGAGAAGAAAAAGACAAAAGGTTCTCGCTCCGACGCCTCTAGCGAGGCTATAGACGAAGCTATAATCGACGAGTATAAGAAAATGGATGTTGAGGCAGAAGAGAGAAGGAGAAAGCGCGAGGAAGATGACAATGAGCTTATGAAGAGAAGAAGTCTGGAAAAACAGCAGCCAGGTATCATGAGTGTGGCTGCCTTGGAACACGCTCAGGAAGACTTTGAAGAAATTGCAGGCCACGAGGAACGTACAATTTTTAACCTTGCTGTGACTTATCAAGAAGTGATTTTCGGTGAATCAAAGCACGGTTTATCAAAGGATGACATCCGCCAATGGTTAGTAAACAAATGTGGCGAACCCTCAGGTAAAACCTTTAAAAAAAGTCTGTAAACCAAGCTTGATAACTCGTTCCCCATTTTAACGAGTTTCTTCACGCCACCAGGTCACGATCATCTTAAAGATGTGATAAATGAAGATACTTCTGTAGGATATGGTGTCGCATCTATAACATATTTTTTTGGAGCTGTGATCCCCCATAAGTGTGGTGGTTCTTGCTTTTGATCTATAAGCATAAAATAAGACATAATTCACAACACGAATTACCTCAACAAGTTTTCATTGATTTTGTCTCGTAGGTGATACTGCCCCAAATGGACCTGCTGGCACTAACCCTACTCCTGCTGGTGATGTTGCCATCGCACAGGGCACTACCACCCATGTGCCAGCTGCGAGAGAGGTAACCAATGAGACGGGTGTTGGCGACTCTAATGAGAACATGTTGGAGCAGAGAAATCAACTTCCTACATCTTATGTTCCAGAACGAAGCTCACATGTTGAGAAACCTGTCGCGACTACCGAGAATGTAGGAGAACCTCTAGAAGACGTTATTGAGGTATCTGGTGATGTCGAAGTCGACATTGGGATGAGAGAAGAAGGTGCTAAAGTTGAATAGATGGAAGCGGAGGATGATGGAGCTGGAGTTCATGAAAATGAACAGGTCATGGAAGACATAGCATCGCATGAAATTGTTGATGTTCCAATGGATGCTCCTGAGCAACAAAAACCCCTCGCGGCCGAAGAAGTTCTTAAGCAAGCAGAAACCACAAGTGTTGCTGAAGTTATTACACATACTTCTTCAAGCGCTGCATTCCTGTGAATGCCCCTAAGCCTTAGCAAAGTCCTGCTATTCCTTCCATTGAGGTGGAAATTTTACAAGTTCCCACAGCATGGAGTTTTTGGGGTTCGCAAGTTGGAGCTGCCATCGCACCTGCCGCTACTTATGTTATTCCTGCCAATTATAACGAGTGCGAAGTTGAAGCTGACAGGCGAGCGATGCATCAAGGATATACTTCAGTTTCCCTGTGATGCGCATTCCTCCTTTACATGAAATCCGTGAGGGAACAGGTTGCTATAATGTTGCCATATGTCGTACTCTATGTTTTTGTTAGCATTTGGCATTCCTAAACTTGTCATTTCTCTAGGAATGAGGCAACCTGATGTGGATCGGCTCATGAGGATGCGCCTTTCATACCCGTGGTCGTTTGCGAGAGCTCTAGAGCTGGAGCCCTTTGACAGAAGAATTGTTTTGACTGAAGCCATTTGGATGTTAGAGCAACTGTCTGCGGCTACCCCTACTACCATCTCAACCGATAATGCACGGTCGCTTTATAAAACATGCCAGAATCTTCAAGCTAAGGCTCAAGGAAGGTTGGACTTCGGATTCCTCCTCAACAGGGTTACCCAAATCCTCACATCTGCAATGCTGAAGTATGGCTACCGCAACCTCGCATTCGAAAAGAGGAAAATGGAGGAGCGAAAGAAGAAAGCTGAAGAAGCTGCCACTCTCTTCCATGCGATGAAGGCCAAGTATGAAAAGCTAAAACAAGAAGTGAACCTAGCAAAAGAAACTTCGCTCCTATTATCACCAGAAGATCCTCGAATCAAGGATTTATTTTAAAAGAAAAGTTGTGCATATTGCAAGAGTTGCGCATATTGTAATGCTAATCCTTCTCCCCCTTTTTCAAAAATTGGGAATTTTATGTTAACTTTTTCTCTCCTTGAGGATTTTGCACTCGTGCTTTGATGTGTATCAAATGTGATGTCATGCGTGACGTAATTTCCTTGATTGTCGCGCTGTTGATTTATAAGATAAGCATAATAATCGTGCAGTGGGCCCCGTCCTTATCATGACCTTCCGTCATAAAATAGGGCTTGCTACTGTATCGTCATAGCGTTTAGTAGGGTAATTGATTCTTACCCGTTTTTGAGGCGTATGTACTTGATTCTTACTCGTTTACAACACATTGCTGACTCAGCCAGGGAACTAAAGAGTCCCCTCTGAAGTCTATATAAACCTTTCTTCTTGATTTTTGGTTCTTCATCAAAATGTGGCTTCTCATGAGTCCTTACGAGTGCCGGCATCGGTCCTAGACCTTTTTTGGTTCGTTTCAATTCCAAGCTTTGAAACCTGAGTTTGTGCCTTGTGCTATAGAAATAGCTCCCAAGAAATTCTTCGGAAAGTCCTTCGATCCTCCTGATCTTTTTGAAGAACAATGCGTAAGTTTTCCTCCTTTTGTAAAGATTCTTTCTCGTCTATTATGTTTGCAGGTCCTATCTCCGGTTACTTTCCGGTGAGGCACAGTCCCGTACTGGTTTCACTACGATTTCATAATGAATGGTGTGCATCTATGCCGTCTCTCCGGAGGAGAACTATTTTCCACCATTGTTTTGAACAAGGTGTGACGAGTGATTGGCTTCGTGTTTTTGCACAATCAACTTCCTGCCCCATGAGCTGCTCTCCCATTTGTTCTTCACTTCCGTAGCCTTCAGGGCATGAGGTACATCTGGAATCTCTCCGCGGTAGGAGTATAAATAAGAGTTCTGTTCTGATCTAGGACGTCGACGACAACTTCCTGTCTCGTAGTTTTAGAACTCGTAGATTCAAGCTTTAGATTAGGAATTTTTCCTTGGTGTAATCCTTTTCTTATAAGATGCTATTTAGTCAGATAAATTGTAAGCCATATTTGACTGTTATAAAACATGCATTTTCATTCGTTGTTGTCTGATACAACAAATTGTAATTTCGCGTGCAAACTAGCTATATGTCGAACCAAGTTCTGTGTTTCTATCGCAGTTATATCCAAATAACGCTTGAATAATTTGCTATCTAAATAACATAGGCTTTGTATCGCACGAGGGCGTTGTTGCTATTGATGCTATCTAGGCAGATAGGCTTTTAGATCACTTAAGAACATAATTCAATATGGCACGTATATAGGCAGATACGCTTTGTATCGCACGAGGCGTTGTTGCAATTGTTGCTATCTAGGCAGATAGGCTTTTAGATCACTTAAGACCATAATTTATTATAGTTGCTATCTAGGCAAATAGGCTTTGGATCGCATGGCATCATATGTTGTAGGTGCTATCTAGGCAGATAGGCTTTTGATCGCAGAGGATCATATTTTGTTATAGCTTCTATCTAGGCGGATAGGCTTTGGATAAATTTAAGTAATGTGAGCAGACAAGTAAATAAAATAATGGAGAGAACAATGTAATAAAGTTCTTTCTCATATGGGAGAATACTTATTATTAAAGCATCCTCATATGGGAGGAGATTGAGAACAAATTCCTCATATGGGAGGAAATAGTGTATAGATACATGAGGAAACTAGACTTTTAAAACGTAAAGAGATGGGCTAAGGATAATACTTTTTGATCCATCGCATATTGATCGGGCTTGGGGTTGTTGCAGTCCCATGAAGTCTCTGGATTGTGCAGTAGCCGCTGTCGAAGATTTCTTTAACTTCGAATGGCCCTTCCCAGTTAGCTGCGAACTTCGGATGGGCTGCCTCCCGCATGCAATGATCTGAGGCGCGCAGAACCCAGTCCCCAACCGCAAAATCTTGGTGTTGTACCGTTTTGTTGTATGCGCGAGCAATTCTTTCCTTGTACCTTTTGTTAGCCCTCTTAGCCTGTTCACGCTTCTCTTCCAACAGAATCAGGTCATGATCACGTTGATTTTCATACAAGGCATGAAAGGCTATCCTTGGAGAGTTGACCTTTATTTCTTCTGGTACGACAGCTTCAGCTCCATAGCATAGAAGGAACGGGGAAACTCCTGTGGGATTCCTGGGTGAAGTGCGATACGCCCATAAAGCCACATTTAAAGAGTTTTCCCACTTCTTGTGATCATCCGCGACCATCTTACTCAAAATCCTCCGCAGCGTCTTGTTGGTTGCTTCTGCTTGACCATTCCCTTTCGGGTAATAAGGCGTGGAACAGACTTGCCTTATGTTGTATTCCGCCAGTTTCGCAGCCACCTGGCGATTTACGAAAGGAGTTCCGTTGTCCGAGAGGATAGTATTTGGGATCCCAAACCGGTATATGATGCGTTCCTGAACAAAATTGACCACCGCAAGCGCATTTGCTATTTTGAGCGGCACAGCTTCCACCCACTTGGTAAATAGCTTTGTCGCAGTCAAGATGAACTGGTTTCCATTCGAGGCTGGTCGAATGGGATCGATAAAATCTAAAGCCCAAGTATGAAATGGCCAAGGTGTTCCCAATGCGCGTAAGTTTACAGCAGGAGCATGCACGCGGTTGCCCTTGAATTGACATTCCTTACATCTTTTCACCTTGGTGCGGCAATCTGCTTCCATTGTGGGCCAGAAATAGCCAACGGTGAGGAGTATTCTGCATAGCTTCGCACCTCCCTGATGCTCCACTTGATGAGATAAATCCATCACTTCTTGCGCTTCTTGGTTATCTAGACATCTGAGTAGATTACCCTCGTGGCCTCTTCGCCAAAGTAAGTTTTCCTGCACCACATATCGAACCGCCTTTCTTTTAAGTTTCTCAGCTTCCTTCCTCTGATCGAGCTCTATTCCTTCCGTCAAATAGTCAAAGAGTGGCTTCCTCCAATTTGTGTCATCGTCAGTCATAGCAATCTCCAAAGAGTCTTTAGTTAATGTGCAGCTCTCGCAGTTTCCTTGAATAATTGCGGCAAACGTGGACATATCCGGCCAATGAATCCCATACCTATGGGCTTTTCGATAAATCGACTTCATTTTCCCCACAAGAGTGTTGGTGGATCTTTTCCAATAATGCCAGACCCTCCTGCTGCGAGACGCACCGCATGAGTATTCCTCCTAGACCCTTAAAGTAAAGGGAATTGTCGTGTATGCAGTATCCCTTGGTGGATGCCCAATTTTCTTGCTCGTCCCCTCAGCAATTGCACACAGTATTGGCTTTCTATAATCCTCATCTTCTTCGGATTCCTCTTCGCATACCTCCTACGTCAAGGAAGGAGTTGCTCTAACCTCGTTCAAAATTCTCGCTGGGCATTTGTCCGCACTGATTTTGGATCCCAAAGGGGCTAAAGCATCTGCATGCCGATTATCAGCCCTAGGCGTGTGCTCGTATTTGACATCACAAAATTGTTGCACCAGTTTCTGTACCATAGTTCGATAAGGCAACAAATTGACCTCCTTCAACCCATATTCTCTTGAAACTTGCTTGACGATTAGCTTAGAGTCCCCCATGACCGTCAGATTGCTAACTTCTAGTGCCTTGGCCGCGCGGAGTCCCGCAATCAGGGCTCCGTACTCCGCTTCATTGTTCGCTACCGGAAAGTCTAGCTTGGTGGACATCTGGATGACCTCCCCATATGGTTTAGTCAGGAAAATGCGCCACTGCTTGCGATTTGATTGCCCGTGGTCGAGCACATGTAATATCATACTGCGAGATGGTCATGTACCATTTTGCCAATCTTCCGCAGGGAGAAGAGTGACTCAAAAGATAACGTATGGGGTCGCTCTTTGTAATCACTAATACTTTTTTCGAGGCGAAATAATGCTTTAACTTCTCTATTACAAAAAATAAAGCAAGGAAATGACGTTCAATATTTGTGTACCTTGCCTCAGCCGGCTGTACCACGCGAGAGATAGAATAGATGGTCTTTCCTGCCCTTCATATTCTTGGGCTAGCAGTGCCCCTATGGATTTCTTGGTCGACGTAAGGTACAACAAAAGTGGTGACCCCAGCTGTGGTGTAATCATTACTCTTGGCGATGTCATCAAGTCTTTCAGCTTCCCGAATGCGGCTTCGTGCTTCTCCGTCCAATTATACATAGCGTTCTTTTGAGGAGATCGCAAAAGAAGAAGGTTATTTCTGCAATTGCTGGGATAAATCTCCGTAGATAAGACAGTTTGCCTAGAAACGTCTTCAGAGTGCTTTGATTATGCGGTGCCGTAATGCTGGTGATAGCCAAAATTTTTGCAGGGTCAGGTTCAATTCCCTGACGGTGGATCACACATCCCAAAAACTTCCCCGAAGTCACTCTGAACGCGCATTTCATGGGATTCATCTTTAATTGGAAACTTCTTCATATTTCGAATACTTTTCGCAGGTCTCCTGGTGGTCTCCTTCCTATCTCGACTTGACAACAAAATCATCAACATTGCTCGGTGATAAGTCGCTCCCGCATTCTGGAGTCCGAAGGGCATAACTGTGTAGTTAAAGACCCCAACTGGCGTAATGAACGCAATTTTTCTTGCATCCTCAGGATCCATCTTGATCAAGTTATATCCGCTGAAACTATCCCTGAAGCTGAACATCCGATGTCCTTCAGTTGAGTCGATGAGCGAATCGATGTTGGGCAACGGGAAGTCGTCCTTTGGGAAGAAACGATTTAGGTCCCTGAAGTCCACGCAGATACGAAGTTTCCCATTCTTCTTAACTACCGGCACGATATTGGCCAACCAAGTGGTATGATGATTTGGCTAGATGAATTTAGCAGTCAGCAGCTTGACTATTTCCTGCTTTATCTTCACATTTATCTCTAGCCTGAAGCTTCTTGCACTTTGCTTCACCGGCTTGGACCCCGGGACGACATCCAATCTGTGCATCGTTACACTCGAGTCCAAACCAGGCATCTCATCGTATTCCCTAGCGAACACATCCTTATACCCGGTCAGAAACTACAACAATCTTGTTTCCTCTTCTCTTGTGAGGTATGCGCTCAGGAAAACAGGCCTTTTCTTTTCTTCATTTGGACTCAGGAACACTTCCTCCAGTTCCTGCTTTGGTGGCTTTGGCTTGTCTTCCATACACTCGGGCGCTTATTTCAACTTGTCCTCCGGGACCTCTGACCTCAGCTTGTCCTCCTCCAGGCATTGCTCAAGTTGATTGACTTGCCCAGGGATATCCCCAGGTTTGGATGGGGGTACCCCCGCGCACCTTCTTATGCGATAGCATTTCTTTCCATTGGAGTAGAAGCTTTCTATCTCCTTGCCCTTATGGTCATGATTTACCACCCTCATCAGAGTGTACACATTCTTTCTTTGGTACGCAACTTGTGACACCTCATCGCGCGCATGCATCTTTTCCTTGGTATCCTCTCTCGTCACCAATACTCCCGCTGGTGACTGATCCTTGATGTCTTCTCATCCGCCATTTCGGTAAACTAGTCCGCTTCGGTGAGATGCGCTTCATTCAGATTAAAGGGGTTCACCGAAGCTGGCATCTCGACTACCCTGCCATTCCAAATGGCCTTCATCACTTGGTGGGCTGTTGATGGAAACACGTCAAAGCGATGAATCCAGGCTCGCCCTATGATCATGTGATACGTAGTATTCACATCAATGACGTAGAACTGGGAAGAACACTTGATCTTTCCTATCTGGATACCCAGGCGAATCCAACCCATCGTCATCCTAGAGTAACTTCTGAATCCCATCACCGAGGATGGGCGTATGACAATCTTTTTTTCAGGAATTCCTGCCAACTCTAGAGTGTAGAGCGAAACCACATTAACCACTGCTCCTCCACCAACAAATGTCCTCTTGAACTCAACGTCGTTAATAACTTCTGTTACATACAAGGGCTTCTGATGGCTTGAATCCGTCATCTTGCCGCTTTCGGAGAAAGTCATTATCTTCTCTGTGGAGCGAGACGCCCTAACAACTTTCCCATTGGAGAGGAAAATGTCCTCTTCAAAGTCCTCTGCTACCCTCAGAATTTCTTTTGTCATTTCTTTCCGGCATTTCTTCGAAAAGTTCATCTCGTCGAAGAATTTTCTAAAACCGTGCGACCCCTTCATCCTGTTGGCACGTGAGTCTTCCGTGTCCATGTTGTAATCTTCCTCGTCATGGACTTCAGCAATGACGGGAAGACTATCTTCTGTAATATCTTCAAGGTCCATGGTCGCGGTCATGGCTACTTCTTTTTCCTTCGGCTCTTGCTCTGCATGGGCCGGCAGCGGATTATTGCGCACGTCTTGCCTCTGGTCGCTGACGTCAGCTCCCCTTCTTTCATTTTACAGCTCACAAGGTGCCTGATCTTCTTTCAATCAGCTGTGGGGTGCATATTCTTTCCGTGGCACTCACACCACTTCGGGTCCCTCACCATCTCCCTGAAGGGTGTTCTTTCAAGAGGAGGCAGGACCCCATCTTTGCGCCACTGTTTGCATAAATCAATCACCTCCTCTAAAGAACATGGTAATGGCGGTGCGTCCGAGGTCGCAACCTTGTTTTGCTTGTGTGGCAAAACTGTATTAACTTCAGCTTCGCGCCCCCTCTTGTAGTTAAAACTCCCAATCTTGAAAGTGGGTCCCCCAGGGGATCGCTCAGGGGCGTGTTTCTTCTTTGCCTCTCCACTATAGGCTCTATGTTCTTGGTACATTCAATTAAGTTTGAAAAAGTAGGAGTTTGTAAGTTAATTAACATACCCTTGTATTCATCTCGCATGCCTTGTAGGCATATCTCCACGAGCCTGCCCTCGAGCACTTCCTCTCTTCACTCCAACGATTTGGCTCTGAACTTTTTGATGATGGTGACACCATCCTCATCACGCTTCTGATACATACCCGAAAGATGTATCATCGTAACCTTCTCCTCCACCTGGAAGAAATTGGTATAAAACTTCTGAACCATGTCATCCCAGGTCCGGAGAGACCCAGCCTCCAGCGTTTTATACCATTTGTAAGCCACGTTCCCCAAATACTTCGGGAACTCACGCATCAACAGATTCGGGTCAACCCCGTATAGCCCCATCACATCAATAAAGCGCATAACGTGCTCTTGAGCATTCCCGTTAACATCATCGAACTTGTCCCACTTAGGGGCCTTATACCCTGCGGGTTTAGGCATCAGGTAGATCTCCCGTGGGATAGGAGGGGCATTGTCAACCTTCGGAATGATGGTGTCTGCAAAATTTTGGTGGCCAGGAAGGTCTCTATGCGCCACTCTAAAGCCGTCATGCTTGCTGGTGCATTCCCTCCCACAGCAGGAGGAAGGGTTGCAGCCGGCGGAGACACATATCAACGGTTGGGCTAGGGCTGTAAGCCACATTGCTTATGGTTACTGGTGGAGAAGGAAAGGGATATTGCGAAGAAATATTCGAGAGAATAGCTGGAGGTTGGGGAATATGTGTGCAAAGGGACGATGGTTGGATCGTTTGTCCCTGAATAGTAGGTGGCTGAACCATTGCTGGTGGGCTTTGTAAGCTATGGTTTGGCGGTATATGTATCACCTCTGTTCCCTGAGTGGTAGAGGTTCCTGCTCCTTGAGATACAGCAACGCCCGGTGCCGAATTCGGGGCAAGAGTTCCCAAAATGGCCATTATCTGAGCCATTTGTGCGGATTGAGCCTGAAGAGCTTTCGCCTGGCTCTAGATAGTGGCATTCAACGTCTCCAAGGTTGGAGCACCGCCGGTTGCCGCGAAATTGTTGCAAGTTTCCTCTCCTGCATTTGTTTCGGTAGAGGGAGATCTGTTGCTGACATCCTCATCGTGAGACATGGTTGCTTGCAATGGTAAGTTTCATGTCGGGTTCACCAAATTTGTAGGGAAAAATCCTTTGAGGAAGATTCAACGTACACCAAGAACAAGAGATAAGAGAGACACAGGAGAAATAGGGTTGTGAGTAGGGAGAGAGTAAGACAATAGTAGCTGTATGAGAGAGAGACAGAGTTTTGTCAGAGTTTCCACGTAGTTCAGGTGATTCCTGTTATGTAAGGAAGGGTTAACGATCCTATATATAGTGGAGAATATGACCGTTGTAGTGGGTTAATGCACCCATAAGTGCCGGCTTAATTACCTTAACCACAACGGCACGTTCGTCCGCATATATAGGGACCGTTACGCACTTCGTCCGCGTATACCGGACCCGTTATGAGGTTAACCGGGTTTATGGAGCTCGTGGCCATAAATATCTCAATGCAGTTACTAAAGGTCGCGCGCGGGCTTTGTTGTCGCTCGCGCGCGTCGAAATTTACTCTAGCCTCCAAACCACTAAGCCCCTACAAGTACCGTGTCGTGGTATGCGAGGGCCCTGTCTCGCAACCCCCAAGCGGATCCGCGCGAGCGGTGATCCATATCTGTGGAGCACAGCTAAGTGTGCTGGATGGTTGCCACGTGGCTGTGATATGTCTGTCTGGAATGCACTATCTACAGCAGGTTTGTTGGACTCTCCAACGTCCATAAGCAGATCATCAATGTTTTCAAATTGAGCTGTTAACAGGAGCTTATATATAGGAGATATTTTAGGAATTATGTTCCTGAAATTTCTCAAGTTAGTTGCAGACTGAGAACAACTACTTATGTTTGAATTGCAGAGACTTATGAGACACAGAGGTCGTGAATTTGAAGAGGGCAATCATCTGGGAAGATCAATTACATACATCTCTTCAAATCATTCAGAGATTCAATTCAAGTAGGCTAAAGATCATTCAAATCCAGAAGAACTCTTCCAGGCTATAAACAACTTATTCTTTCTGAGTTCTTCTCTCTGTACTTAATTGTATCATTTATTCTTCATCTCTAAAACCTCACTAAACTTATTAGTTTGGTTGTTCAAGTGAACAACAATAGGTTCTTATTGTTTCAACAGGTTTTAGCCTGTAACTAGATAGGTTGGGAACCACAAGCTGCATAAGTGTAAGGTAGCTCACTTAGGCTTGAGATCTATGGCTAACTGTGGGTAATTAATAAGAAGTTGTGTTTGAATCCTGGATGGATTAGATCCCTCAGGCAGAGACTAGGTCCATTTGTGACTAAACTCTGTAAAATCTCTGTTTTATTGCTATTTACTTTTATTCCATTTACTTACAGTTTAAATTGGAAGTTTCAAAGCTTTGGAGCTTTCCAAGACTCAAAGCTTTGAAGCCTATATACACTATTGTTATATCTTTAAGCTTCTCAAATCTTTTTCAAACCTTTGAGTTATCAACAGATTGTTCTACTAATGTTATATAAACTTGAGATTTGGCAAAAGCTAGCATACTGTATTCAACCCCCCCCCCCTTCTAGAGTATTATTATACCTGTTTACACCTGCCTTACACGCTTTCAACCATTAATGCGTAAAATATCATATATATTTTCTAGTGAGTCCAAGATCCATATTTTACTTTTTCTTGAGCTTGCTTTGGAAAGTCCCCCAAGAATTGGTTATTTAGTTAGGAACCCTTCCAATTGCATCCCATAAAATTCTTGGTCTAATTATGCGAATAATCCCTTATTCCTTATCCTTTAGATAACACCTAATTGTCATGCCTCTAGGCTCATCAATCCAATTGAATTTGCCCAGTTTTTTCCAACCTCTTTCTTTAACAGTCACACATTACTTGCTTGTGTCGTGCAACATACCAAGGTGAATTAAAACGCCTTGCTTTGGCAAGCCCGAATTTAATGGACCTTGATCATGAAGGGTGTTTTGGCAAGAGAAGGCAAAATGCAATACCTTCATTGAGGGATTTAATAGTCATTATATAATTGTTTCGTTGATCTCATCAACATGATCTACTTCTTTGGATTGGGCAATCCACGATAAAATATCAAACTTTTTTATGATTATCTTGTTAACTTTTTCCTTGTATCATCCATACACACAAAATAAATAAGAAGACATAATAAACATACACAAAAGAAAAATTAACATGGCATGGATATGGCCCTTAGAATAAGATATTAACAAGCCAATGATAATATCTATATGCCCTAAAGTTACAAGCTCATCTCCATGTGCTCCACCATAGTCGCGCGCCTAGGATGGGAGTCCTCATCGTCCTTGTGGCTTCTTGGTCCTCTGGTCTTCTTCGCCATGCTCTTGGCTATCATCTAAATATTCTAATTCTAGCCTAGCATCTGGAATAAATAAATAAATAAAACCTCACATTTCAAGAAGATGATCAGCTTGCAGGCCGTAAAATTAACTAACTATTACATTAATTTGATCAGCTCAAAGGTTGTAAATCAAACTACAAAGGTAAACATCCCCACCTAGGCCATGTCCATCCACCATGCAACAAAGCACAGTTAAAACAAATTTTTAACGCGCTTGTTCAGTTTTTAGTTTGAATTTAGGCAACTAGGGTCAAAATAATCCAAGGCTTCAACCATCCACCATGGCCGAACCTCTGAAGGACCAAGGCATGGCCTTTGAGCGGTCGCCCGAGCCCTACGCGCTGCCAAGCCGCACGCTAGGCCGGCCCAACCCCTTGGACGTGCCCTTGCTTGGGCGGAAAGGCAAGGGGGCGCTCTCTATAGGGGCAAGACATCCGTATGGAATTGTTTCCAAAACAATTCCTTGCCTTGTTGACCAAGCTTAGTTGTAACCAAGTTTACAAAACCCCTTTTCCAAGATTGTGCCCAAGTCCTAGTTCCTAGATCAAAAATTATTCACATCTTATGTGATCTAACTCACCAATCTACACATCCCATGTTAAATTAGGTCTTCTTTGTCTTAAATCAAATTCAGTTTGCATCTAATATGCCAATTAATTTCAGATTTCACGTAATATTAACAAAACGGTGTATAAACTGAAATACTGTAACACATATGTTCATGTTATGTGCCACGACCTGTGGCTCTGATACCACTGTAGGGTTTTTATGCAGGTTACGTAGCACAATAACAAAAATGAATCCTGCTCAAATCCCTCCAAGGATCACAGGAAAGCCATCATAACATGTGTAGATAGTGCTTTATGAGCAGACAGATCTTGGCCACGTGGCAATCATCTAGCACACCATATTGCGCTCCACACACACTGGATCACCAGCTGCGCTGTTCCACGTGGGGGCTGCGAGACAGGGCCCTCGCATACCACTGCACGGGACTTGTAGGGACTTAGTGGTTTGGAGGCTAGAGTAAGTCCTGTCGCGTGCGAGCCAAGCCCGCGCGCGACCTTAAGTAACTGCTTTTGAGAGATTTATGGCACGAGCTCCATAAACCCGGTCAATCCGGTCAAACCCGGTCAACCCCATAACGGTTTCGGTATTCGCGCATAACATGCTGTAACGGTCCCTATATGCGCGGACGAACGTGCCGTTGTGGTTAAGCTAATTAAGCCGCCATTGATGGGCGCATTAACCACACTACAACGGTCACATTCTCCGTTATATATAGGACGTTAACCTTTCAATACAAAGGAGGACACACCAGACATACGCGGAAGCTCTGCCAAACCCTTGTCTCTCTCTCAGACATTACTACTGCCTTACTCTCTCCCTACACATAGTCCAACTCTTCTGTGCTATTTTCTATTCTCTGCCTTTGGTGTACACAGAGTTCTCCCTGCCGGATTCTCTTGTGCACATTTTGGTGAACCCGACGTGAACTTACCATCGCAAGCAACCATGTCTCAGGAGGATGATGTCAGTAACAGATCGCCTTCCACGGAGGCCGCCTTAGGAGAGGAGTTTCGCCGTACTCCTACAGCTACCGGTGAAGCTCCGACGCTAGAAGCCTTGGACGCCACCATTCAGAGTCAGGCGAAGGCTCTTAAAGCTCAATCTGCACAGCTAGAACGGATCATGGCTGTCTTGGGGACTCTTGCTCCAAACCCCGCACCACCCACCGCCGTCTCTCAGGGAGGAGGAGTCTCCACCACTCAAGGATTGGGAGTGTCAACCACACCACCCAACCCCAACCTGTAAACTCCACCGGCGATTCAGGGGTCAACAGCTCAAATGTTGCCTCTCGCTGCTCATACTCCTCAGCCTCCGGCTTTGGTACCTAATCCGGCCTCACAGTATCCGTTGCCTCCTCCAACGGCAATCTGGGGTAACGTGAATTCACAATATGTCCCTAGTCCTCCTGCGACATATGTGTCGCCTCCACCTACGACAACCCCCCCTCCTGCTGCCGAGGGAAGTACTCCGGAGTGTATGACGTCTCTGAAACGACGCATAGACACTATTCTGGCTCACCAATCGTTCGCGGATACCATCATCCCGAAGCTTGACAACGATCCGCCAATTCCACGAGAGATCTATCTCATGCCTAACCCTGCTGGGTACAAGGATCCTAAATGGGACAAGTTCGAAGATGTCAATGGGAACGCCCATGAGCATGTCATGCGTTTCATTGATGTGATGGGTCCATATGGGGCTGATCCTAAGCTGCTGATGCGCGAGTTCCCAAAATCCCTGGGACACGTGGCTTACAAATGGTACAGGACATTGGAAGCCGGATCCGTGAAGACTTGGGACGACATGGTCCTGAAGTTTTACACCAAGTTCTTCCTGATGGAGGAAAAGGTGACGATGATTCATCTCTCGCGGATGTATCAGAAGCGCGAGGAAGACGGAATAACATTCATCAAGAAGTTCAGGGCCAAGTCCTTGGAATGCAAAGATGTGATACTCGAAAGCAGACTCGTGGAGATATGCCTGCAATGCATGCGAGACGAGTACAAAGGTATGCTTATTAACCTGCAAACGCGTACATTTTCAAAGCTAATCGAATGCACGAAGAATATCGAGCCTATAGTGGAGAGGCAGAAAAAGAGGAACGCCCCTGAGCGATCCTCGAGCGGTACTATTTTCAAAATCGGGAGGTTCAGCTACAAGAGGGGACGCGAGGCTGAAGTGAATACGGTCTCACCCCAAAAGCAGCCGAAGATAGTGAACTTTGATGCACCACCTCTGCCATGTTCGGTGGAAGAAGCAAGCGACCTTTGCAGACAATGGTGTAAGGACGGTGTCCTACCACCGCTCGAAAAGGCACCCTCCAGGGAGATGGTGAGGGACCCGAAGTGGTGCGAATATCACGGAAAGTTTATGCATCCCACGGCGGACTGCAAGAAGCTCAGAATCGTGTTTAGCCAAAAGATGAAGAATGGCGAACTGATCGTCAGTGATCAAAGGCAGGATGTGCGCAACAATCCACTCCCTGCCCATGCGGAGCAAGAATCGAAAGGCAAAGAGGTCGCTATGATCTCGATTGTAGACCTTGAGGAGGTTGCAGAAAATGGTCTACCCATCATTGTCGAGATCCGTGATGATGAGGACTACAGCATAGATACGGAGGACGAACGTGCCGACCGGATGAAGGGGTCGCACGGGTTCAGCCGGTTCTTCGACGAGATGAATTTCTCAGAAAAATGCCGGACGGAGATGACAAAGGCGATCTTAAGGATAGCAGAAGATTACGAGGAGGATCCCGTAGTCTCCAATGGGAAAGTCGTTAGGGCGTCTCGCTCTACAGAAAAGTTCATAACCTTTTCCGCAAACGACAAGAAGACAGATGCGAGCCACCAGAGGCCTCTGTACGTGACAGCTATCATCAATGGCGTTGCGTTCAAAAGAGCGTTAGTTGACGGAGGAGCAGTATTTAACGTTGTTTCGCTCCATACATTGAAGCTAGCGGGAATCCCAGAGTACAAGATTGTCAAGCGTCCATCCCCGCTGATGGGATTCGGAAGTGATATGGATTCGCCTGGGTATCCAGATTGGCAAAATCAAGTGCTCAACAAAATTCTATGTCATAGATGCGAACACTACGTATCACATGATCATAGGTCGAGCCTGGATTCATCGCTTTGATGCTGTCCCTTCAACATCTCACCAAGTGATGAAAGCGATTTGGAATGACAGAATAGTCGAGATACCAGCTTCGACAAATCCATTCAACATGGATGAAGCGCATCTCAGTGAAGCAGTGTGGTTCACCGAGATGGAAGATGATCAAACGCCGGGACCATTCAACCCCACTCCTTTGCCCCGATGGGAGGATATCAAAGATCAGTCACTTGCGGGAGTGATGGTGACAAGAGAGGATGCCAAGGAATAGCCTCCTACGCGAGAAGAGGGGCCGCGGATTGCCTACCAGCGAAAGAACGTCTGCACTCTGAAAAGAATAGCAAAACATGATCCTGAAGGCAAGGAGATAGAGAGTTTCTACGCCAACGGGAAGAAATGCTATCGCATATGAAGGTGCGCGGGGGTGTCCTCACGCGGGCATGGGGATATCCCTGAGCAAATCAACCAAATTGAGCAGGTTTTGGAGACAGACAAACCAATGCCAAGCACTCTAGAAGAGAAACTCAAAGAAGCACACGAATGCATGGAAGACAAACCCAGACCACAAAAGCAGGAGCTTAAGGAGGTATTCTTAAGCCCGAGCGAAGAAAAGAAGAGGCCAGTCTTTCTAAGTGCGGACCTCACAGGCGAAGAGGAGGAAAGATTGCTACAGCTCTTGACTGAGTACAAGGACGTATTCGCATGGGAATACGATGAGATGCCCGGCCTGGATACGAGCATCACCATGCATCGGTTGGATGTGATTCCGGGATCCAAACCGGTAAAGCAGAGCACAAGAAGCTTTAGGCCGGAGCTCAACGTGAAGATCAAGCAAGAAGTTGTCAAACTTCTCTATGCCAAATTCATAGAGCCAAATCATCATCCCACATGGTTGGCTAGCATTGTGCCCGTGGTAAAGAAGAATGGGCAGCTTCGCATTTGCGTGGATTTCCGGGATCTCAATCGTTTCTGCCCTAAGGACGATTTTCCACTTCCCAACATCGACTTACTTATCGATTCGACCGCGGGTCATCGCATGTTAAGCTTCATGGACGGCTTCAGTGGGTACAATCAGATCAAGATGGAACCCAAAGATGCACGGAAAACCGCATTCATCACCCCGGTGGGAGTATTCAACTATACGGTGATGCCTTTTGGCCTCAAAAACGCAGGTGCGACTTACCAGCGGGCCATGATGGCCCTGTTCCACGACATGATGCACAAGGAAGTGGAATTCTATGTGGATGACCTAGTTGTCAAATCCAAGGAGGAGGCAGATCATCTGGCGGATTTGCGAAAAATGTTCAACAGATGCAGACGCTTTCAATTGAAGATGAACCCCATGAAATGTGCATTCGGAGTAACATCAGGGAAGTTCTTGGGATGTGTGGTACATCGTCAAGGAATCGAGCCTGACCCTGCGAAAGTATCAGCCATCACTGGCATGACTCCGCCGCATAACCAGAGTGCCTTGAAAACCTTCTTGGGAAAGCTATCCTATCTGCGAAGATTCATCCCAGCGATCGCGGAAATCACCTTCTGTTTCAGTGATCTTCTCAAGAAAGATGTTGTATACAACTGGACTTCAAAGCACGAAGCTGCGTTCGGGAAACTAAAGGAGCTGCTGACATCTTCAAAAGTAATGATCGCACCTCTGCTTGGATCACCACTCTTGTTGTATCTGACATCAACAAGGAGGTCTATAGGAGCTCTCCTAGCTCAGGAGTATGAGGGTCAAGAAAGGCCCATCTACTACGTCTCTCGCATCGTGCAGCCTGCGGAATCAAGGTACACAGACATCGAACGTCATTGCCTTGCTTTATTCTTCGTGATAGAGAAGTTGAGACACTATTTTGCTTCGCACAAAGTGGTAGTAGTCCTCAAGAGTGATCCCATACGATATCTTCTGACTCACACCACTCCTGGGGGAAGATTGGCAAAGTGGTATATGACCAGCTCCCAATATGACATCACATGCGTTCGGCCGCGGGCGATCAAGTCGCAGGCGGTGGCGGATTTGCTAGCGCAGTTCCCCGATAACAGTCATGAGCCTGTGATTGAAGAAGAATTGGAGGGACCTGAAATCTACGCAGTTGAGCTGCCCTATTGGACGCTTCATTTCGACGGCTCGTCAACAAGGAAAGGTGGAGGCATCGGGATAGTCTTGACCAAAATAGATGGGGAAGTCATACAGATGTCCGCAAAGCTTGACTTCGCAGTCACCAACAAAGGCCTTGGAAGTAAGCAATCTGACGGTTATGGGGGATTCCTAGCTAATCGTCAAACAAGCCTCGGGCGAGTATGGTTTGAAGGAGATAAACTTATTGCCCTACCGGACCTTGGTACAGAAACTTGTGCAACAATTCTGCGACGTTAGATACGAGCACAAACCTCGAGCAGACAATAAGCATGCTGACGCTTTAGCTACCTTGGGATCCAAGGTCAGTGCGGAAAAATGTCCCGCGAGGATCTTGATTGAAGTGCGAACATCCTCGGCGTTGACAGAAGACGCGTGCGACGATGAATGCATGGACGATGCGGACTGGAGAAAGTCAATCTTACGGGCCATCGCTGAAGGCACGAGCAGCGAGAACTGGGCATCCACAAAGGGGTATTGCATACATGACAACACCCTTTACTACAAGGGCCCTGGCGGAATACTTATGCGATGCGTCTCCGAGAAAGAGGGACAACTGCTGTTAGAAAAGATTCACCAACATGCTTGCGGGGAAAGTGAGGTTTCAATTTATCGGAAAGCCCTAGAGGTATGGCATTCATTGGCCGGACATGTCAACGGCTGCAGCATTGATTCAAGGAAATTGCGAGAGTTGCGCACTAATCAAGGACTCTTCGAATTTCTCACCCAGGGTATTGTACCCGAGTCGAGAAAAGAAGACGAGAAACAAAAGAGAAAACCAGCCCGATATGTGGTGCAAGAAAACCTGCTTTGGCAAAGGGGCCACGAAGGTAACTTGCTGCGATGTCTAGAAAACAGGGAAGAACAAGAAGTGATGGACCTTTCTCATCAGGTGGAACATCAGGGAGGTGCGAAATTATGCAGACAACTTCTCTCAATTGGATATTTCTGGCCCACCATGGAGTCTGATTGCCGCACCAAAGTAAGACGCTGTCAGGAGTGTCAATTCAAAGGTAATCTAGTGCACGTGCCTGCCGTAGATTTACACCCGTTTGGAACACCATGGCCGTTTCACACATGGGCTCTTGATTTCATCGGTCCCATTCGACCGACCTCGCACGAGAATCATTTTATTCTCACAGCGACCGAGTTGTTCACCAAGTGGGTAAAAGCAATACCACTGAAAACAGCAAATGCACTAGCCGTGGTCCATTTCATCCAAGAAAGCATCATCTGCAGGTTCCGAATTCCAAACACCATTCTTTCGGATAATGGCACTCCTTTTGTCAATCGCCAGGTGGCTGCAAAGCTAGCAGAGTACAATATCAGGCATATATGCTCCACCCCATACTACGCGAAGGGGAATGGGCAGGCGGAAGCAACTAATAAGACGTTATTGAGGATCTTGAGCAAAATGGTCGCAGTTGACCACAAGAAATGGGCTGATTCTTTGAATATAGCCCTGTGGGCTTATCAGACTTCTCCAATGACGCCCACAGGGGCCTCGCCATTTCTCTTATGCTATGGAGCTGAAGCTGTGGTACCTGCAGAAGTAAAGATTAACTCTGCAAGGTTGGCTTTTCATGCATTGTATGACAATCAACGCGATCATGACTTAGTCCTGCTAGAAGAAAAGCGGGAGCAAGCTAAAGGACTAACAAACGGTACCAAGAAAGGATCGCCCGTGCGTACAACAAAACAGTCCAACGTCGAGATTTCGCAGTTGGAGATTTGGTCTTGCGCGCGTCAGACCATTGCATGCGATAGGCAGCTCACCCGAAATTCGCAGCCAATTGGGAAGGACCCTTTGAAGTCACAGAAGTCTTTGACAGTGGCTACGGCAGCATACAGAGGTTACATGGAACGACCTCAACCCCAAGCTCAGTCTACATGCGCTGGATTAAGAAGTATTATCCTTAACTTCTCTCATTATATTCGTTAGATTACAACGTCTGCTTTATGCTCTGTATTGCTATGACTCGCACATTTCTCTCCCATATGAGAGAATTGTAATCTCATCTCTCCCATATGAGAGTTTTATAATAAAAAGACTTCTCCCAAATGAGAAAAACTTTATGCTTTCAGCCGTCTCTATTGCTCTGTTTATTTCATTATTTGTGTTAGTGAAAGCCTATCCGCCATGATAGCAGCCTATTCAAATACGATCTTAAGTGATCTTCTAAAGCCTATCCACCGTGATAGCAGCCTATGCAAATACGATCTTAAGAGATCTTCTAAAGCCTATCTGCCATGGTAGCAGCCCATGCGAATATGATCTTAAGTGAACTTCTAAAGCCTATCTGCCATGATTGCAGCATATGCGAATATGATCTTAAGTGATCTTTTAAGCCTATCTTCCACGATAGCAGCTCATGCGAATAATGATCTTAAGTGATCTTCTAAAGCCTATCTGCAATGATAGCAGCCTATGCGAATATGATCTTAAGTGATCTTTTAAGCCTATCTGCCACGATAGCAGCTCGTGCGAATAACGATCTTAAGTGATCTTTTAAAAGCCTATCTGCCACGATAGCAGCCTATGCGAGTATGATCTTAAATGATCTTTCAAGCCTATCTGCCACGATAGCAGCACTATGCGAATGCGATCTCGAAATGATTCTTAAGTCTATCTGCCATGATAGCAGCATTATGCAAAATGATCTTAAGTAATCTGCAGAAGCCTATTTGCTGAGATAACGCTCGTACTTGAGTTTGACCTTAAGTAAATCTCAAGCCTATCTGTCAAGATGGCCAAGCTACGCAAATTCGATCTCGAGCGATCTAAAAACATATATGCGAATCTATCCGGCAGATAGCAAATCATAAGCGACAATGCAAAGTGTGTATACATCACTACAGAAGATGAAATTTGCCGATACGCATGCGAAATCGTAATTTGTTGTAACAAGACAGCAAATCATACAAAGCGATTTATCATTATGAGTCAAAAATGACTTACAATTTATCTGTCTAGATAACAGCTTACAAGCGAAAGGCTCAGATCAAGCTAGCTACGCAGCCAACATGGCTTACAATGCATCTAAATAGTAACTTACAAGCAGAAGTTACACATCGCGGGGAATCCTAACTAGAAAAGGATCGACCTAACGGTCCTAGCAGAAGCTAGGCGATACAAAGATCTGCGACCAAAGATCTGTAGCAAGTAGGGTGTTCCTGCGAGAAGAACATCCCGAAGCCCGCCATGTCTACAATACCTATGCGACGCTATGTTCAAGATCCCAGGATCTGACAAGGCCCTTGTCTGATCAACACCCTAAGAGATAGGCCTGAGGAACCACCGGTTCCGGCGTACAACAGGCAAGTACCAACTCCTAGGGCAAGAGGCTCCTTGTCCATGGAGACGAGCACAATGGCTCGCCTCCCTGAGTTCAAGAACGTGGTGGCGAATGATCAACCTCCGGGCATGCTGGAGGAGAAATTCGCCGTTCATTACAAGTCGGTAGCAAGGTCAGTACGGCGCTGCACCTTGCCGGAAGGCGGCCGGAAACATGACTTGCAAGCATAATAGACGAAGAAAATTCTTCGAGCAAACATGTGGTATTATCTGCATCTTCTGTATGATAATTATAAAGATCTATACGCTTTGTGAAGCAGATCTTGGAAACTATTTCTATGGCACAAAGCACAAACTCATGTTTCACAACTTGAAGCTGCCATGAATCAACGAAAAACAAGCGTTGAAGCCAACAGTCGTAAGGACTCACGGCAAGACACATTGTGGGATGAAGAACCCAAATAGCAAAAGGCAGGGTTTATATAGACCTTGTGGAGACTCTTCAGTTTCCGAGATGAGTCAGCCGAACTTGAAAAGAGGGTAAGGATCAATCACTTACGCCTTGAAAAGAGGTAACAATCAATTACCCTACTAAAGGCTATGACGATTCGGTTGCGTATCCTAATTAATGACGGATGGTCATGATACGGATGGACTTCCCAAGGAAAGCGTGCTTATCTAATGAGCAATTAGCGCCAAAATCAAGGCAGAATATCAATTGCTGACGTCATAATTGATATGCACAGATATATTCGAGCAAATTCCGAGAAGGGCAAAACAGGCATTCAAATTCCTTTTAAGAAAAAAAGGGGGGGAGAAACCCTAGCAACATTACAGTAATGTTTCAGCTACTTATCTGCTACTTTTCAAAACAAGCCCTTGATCAAGGAGTCATTAGGAGTAAACTGACGGCTCAGATTTTCCACTTGCTCCACTTCTTGCTTCAATTGCTCACATTTGGCAGTCATCTCAGGGAAGAGCTTCACAGCCTCTTCAACCTTTTGCCTTTGCTGCTCCACCTTCTGCTCCTCAGCTGCGAGGTTATGGTAGCCGCGTTTCAATGTCACGGCCGCGCGAATTAGGGTGACTCTTTTGACAAGAAACCCAAAGCCCAGCTTGCCTTGAACTTTGGCAAGAAGGTTTTGGCACATGCCAAAAAGCAATTCCGCGCTCTGAGGAGAAATTGTCGCAGGTGTGGCCACAGACAGCTGACCCAAAATCCAGATGGCTTCAGTCAGAAACAGCCTCTTGTCGAAGGGCCCTATCTCCAGAGACAACGAAAATGATTGGGGGTAGGAGAGACGCATCTGAACTAGCCAGTCCACGTCAGCTTGCTTCAACCCTAAAGCAATGTTAAAGCCAAGTTAGACTGTCAAACTTGCAATTAAAGAATGCAAGATGAGAACAACAAATCACGACATGGACATCGTTCCTGTTTCCTCAGCACCAACATGGACATCTTCCTCCATCAACACGGTGTCATCTTCAGCATCATCAGAAAGTTCAATGACTTCCTCGAAGGGCTCTCCTGCATATTCAGCAGCTGCGACGGGCTTCTCAGTATGAGAACTCGGCACCGGGACATAGGATGCAGAAGGTTGACTCCTTTGTTCCAACATGGCTTCATCAGCGTTGCCTGCGATACAAAATACGATGATGTGAGGTAACTTGTATTGTATAATATTTTATTATCTTTGGTAAGCTAAGAGCGAGCACCTCCACGCGAAGGTGGGATCGCAGCATCCTCGTCATATGCTAAGGACGTGGAACCTTGCCCTATTAATGTATCTTCATTAAGCATGTCTTTAAGGTGAGCGTGACCTGGGGCACGAAGAAACCAGTCATGATTATGTTTTGGGTTGCTAAGCCTAGTTCACACATGTTGCTAAAATGATTACCTGAAGGTTCACCGCACTTGCCTACTAGCCAGCGGCGAATGTCAACTTTTGACACACCGTGCTTTAGCGCACCGACAATAACATCTCGGTAAGTTACCGCGAGATTAAAAATATCACCTTCATTACCGCCTACGATTTCTTCAAAGTCCGCTTGGGCTCGCTCTAGAGCTGCTGCATCTTCTTCTGGAGCCGCATCCTCCTCGTCAACTTGAGGAGCCACCTCTTCTAGAAGCACATCTTCCTCATCAGTTGGACGCACTAGGTCGTCAACGTGTTGTTCTTCTAGGCTCCTTTGCTTCATGCGTTCGAGCTCCTCTTCTTCTCGCTTTCTTCTTCTTTCAGCAGCCTCCGCAACTGTTCTCATGGACTCGGCAAGAATGTCCTCGCTTATGGTTTCGTCGGAAACTCCAGAATGAGAACCCCTCTTCTGCTTCTTGGCAGAAAGGCCACTGATGGTCTCATCGTCATCATCTGCGAAGAAACAATTCGTTCAAACAAGATTGCAAAAGAGTTAAGATAATGAGAAGAGAAGTACGATTGAGATACCTCCTGAATCTTCCTCTTGTATCGCATCGCTCTCTCTGTCTCTGACATCTTCAATTCTTTCCTCTTCTTCATCTCCTTCTCTTGACTCCCTCCTCTCCTCTTCTTCCTCCTGGCCAAACGGAACAAAGGTCTCCACGGCGAGCTCCTTCCGCGCTTTACTGGTCATGCGACCTTTACCTTTATCCCTGGCAGTAAGGGATCTCGCAGGAGGGGAAGTTGGAGCGCTCCTAGGGGAAGAGATTGTGATTCCTCATTGTCTGGGCCTTTTCGCTCTCGGAGCAGCAGTCGCTGGTGGAGATGGAATATTCCTGGGAGGAGACAAGGCTGGAGTATTGTCTATCAGCGAATCAGCAAAAGCATTCATGATTTCGCGAATTTTGGTCTCAACCGCGGGATCCATCTTTGATGCCAGCCGAACTGGTTGTCCTTGCCTTCTTGCAGTAACAATGGTGGTGACCAGCGATTTGGAACGCTCACCATATGCAAACCTCCTCACATGGCACTGCAACAGAAAGTGAAGCATGAAGCTTTTGATATATTGAAATAAAGGGGAACTTCGCACATGCAAGAGGAAAATTGCTTACCTTAGTAAAAGTTTTGCTATATCTGATGACATGCGAATCACCTCTCCTAATTGCGGCGATCTTTTCATCAAGAATGATGGAGGGACACAGGTGATTCTCGCGATCCAGCAACGAATAGCAACCATATTCAGACTCGTCCAGGCTACAATTGGGACGAAAATGGAAAGAATTCCTTTTGATGACAGGAGCTCTGCTTGGCTGAGGGACCGACTGCGTCTCAAACCTCGTTTGCTGGGCGTTCCAGTAAGCGATCCAGTTTCTGGAATAGCCACCTTCGCGGTTACCTGGAGGTTGCTCGAAGCAATGATTGCTCATCAAGATTGTTTTACACTCCCTAGACAATAACCGCTTGTAGCAGCCTCTGATGATAGACTGCGGCCAGGTTGATGGTGCCACTGCATCGAAGCCGAACTTGGGAGAAACGCCAGTGAGATCGACATCCACGAGAATCCTCTCGTACCTAGGTACGAGCTCACGAACATGCTCTGCAAGAGAAGGATGAGAACCTCTCAGACACCAGCAAAAGAACTCGCGATAGCGCTCGTGGAAATGCTCCCCGCCCTCGAAAAGGAGCTCTTCTGAGAAAGCAACAGCCTTAGAGGGAACAGTTTTGGGAACCATCGCACATTCTCGACACGTGCGGCATAAGGCCTGGCTATAAACTCTTCCCGATTTTGGCATATCAGGCTCCAAACGCACTTGGGAAAGTTAGTGCTGAACCACCTCGCAGCCGTGACGCTATTACGCTCCTCCTCCGCACCTGGGGGACACCATTTGCTGGGCTTAGAAGCGACTGGGGCATAAGAGGGCCATCGCTCGAAGACCCACATTGTCAAGAAAGCAATGTTAATATAAGTCAGCACGTCAAGGCGACCACGTGATTCCTTCATTGCCACGACCAGCTGATCCAACCTGTGGTACAGCGTGCCCAAGACTAAGGGTCCAAGTCTGACTTTCTGACCAAGGGCCAATTTCACAGCAAGAGGCAGAACATGATAGAAGACCCCATCATGCGGGTGACCATCGATTAAGTACCTCGACAACCAGGAACAGAGGAAGGCGCATAGGGTCAAGTGATAACCCTTGCCATTCATATAGTTCTTAGCCTTCGGGTTTTGACTCAGAAGCTTCTTGGTGATGCTGTTGTTCGCATAATCGCGAAAGAAATATTGCACCCACTTGTTTCAAGTGTTCTTCAGACGTGTCAACCAAATGCCAGTCAGGAAGGACTTCTGTAGTAGTCCACCGGGTGGAAATTTTCTTCACTTCTGACAAGCACTCCTTTATCTGCTTGTACAAAGCGATCTCCGCATCCGTTCTCAAGGGACTCAAAGGATCCACCTCGCCCACGGGAGACAGATCATACAGCATGTGCAAATCTTCGAGCGTGGGAGCAGCCTCGAACTCAGCAAAATGAAATGTGTGAGTCGCAGGCGAGTAACGAGAAAGAAGGTTTAGAAGCATGGACTGGTCCAGCTTCACGGCAACACCCTTCATAGCACGAACTGCGAAGTATACGCCAGCATCTTTCAAAGTCATGGCGTGATGAGTCAATACATGGTCAATCCAGTCATCCATGAAGTCCAATTTCTGAACAAACGCTAGAGTGGGAATCGCAGTATACGGGAAATACCCATTTTCGACTCCAAATGAAACCACATCTTCAGAATCAATCAATTCGAGCAGGGCCGAGTTAACTGGAGGGGTTAACGTTTGCAATCCTTCACCAGGGATAGGGATTGGCAGTTTCTTCGCCTTAACCCTAGCATGGTAGAAGTCTTTGCCACCCAGATAGGGGGCTTTTCGTTATAAGGCCCGGGGAAGATCAGGTATTTCTTCGACCTCCTTAATGGGTTTGGTTCCTTTTGTCTTTGCCATTCCTGCGGAAAAGCAAGAAAAAAGGGGGGAGAAATATGCACACTTTAGTTTGAATTTGAAGGTTCGGTTCAAAGCATACGAGGATCTATTGGAAGAAAGATGAACAGTCCAGCGGCAATCTTCAAAATTAGAGATTGGAATCGTTTGCATTATCAGGGATTTCAGAAACCCTACATTCAAGTTCCTTATTATCTGAGGATTAAATCAAAATTGGATTCAAAGATCGAGAGATTCTTCATAGTTTTCAGTGGATAATATGTTATGGGTTTGCAGATCCAATGCAGTTCAAAGCATATATCAGTATATTAAACACAATTAAACAAGGCCAACCTTGTTTTGAAAAAGCTTGCTTGGATGCGCACAATTGAAGAAGACGATTGACAAGAGAGAACTGGTGATTGATTATCTGAATCTGCTCTTGAAGGCTTCCGGGTATCATTCACTTTAAGAGAAAGAAGTGATGCTTTTGCAACAATGGAGAGTACAGAGTATTTATCCAAAAACAATGAAGGGTTTCGTCCTTTCAGTAGTCGAATCGAAACCGTCGCCATCGAATCGCGCAATCACAGGACAAGCTGACGTCATGCCTAAAAACCTAAAGACCAGACGGCACGACTCTAGGGTTTTAGGTCATAATGGCACGCACGGGTGCTGAACCTGCATACATTTGAATTGGTGCGTGGCGGCGACGCGTAAGTTGGTTCCTGCGCATGGAAGTCTATCCGGCTATGAGTCTTCACGCGCAGAAAGGGGGCTAATGTAGATAGTGCTTTTTGAACAGACAGATCTTGGCCACGTGGCAATCATCTAGCACACCATATTGTGCTCCACATACACTGGATCACCAGCCGCGCTGATCCACGTGGGGGCTGCGAGACAGGGCCCTCGCATACCACTGCACGAGACTTGTAGGGACTTAGTGGTTTGGAGGCTAGAGTAAGTCCTGTCGTGTGCGAGCCAAGCCCGCGCGCGACCTTTAGTAACTGCTTTTGAGTGATTTATGGCACGAACTCCATAAACCCGGTCAATCCGGTCAAACCCGGTCAACCCCATAACGGTTCCGGTATTCGCGCATAACGTGCTGTAACGGTCCCTATATACGCGGACGAACGTGCCGTTGTGGTTAAGCTAATTAAGCCGCCATTGATGGGCGCATTAACCACACTACAACGGTCACATTCTCCGTTATATATAGGACGTTAACCTTTCCATACAAAGGAGGGCACACCAGACATACGCGGAAGCTCTGCCAAACCCCTGTCTCTCTCTCAGACATTACTACTGCCTTACTCTCTCCCTACACACAGCCCAACTCTTCCTGTGCTATTTTCTATTATCTGCCTTTGGTGTACACAGAGTTCTCCCTGCCGGATTCTCTTGTGCACAACATGATAAGGGCATAATAGATGTGTACCTTAGTTTGGGAGATCACACGAAGAATAGTGTCTTCGTCTCTACGAGTATCCAAACCTTGAATTCTTGATTGGATTCCTTCCCACCTTGTAGTTCTAGCAACGGATGAAGGAGGAAGATCACGAAAAATGAGGCAAGGAGAGGCGGTCCTCCTTGGTGGCCGACGGGGGTGAGGGACGGCCATAGGGGGGCTTCGGCCTCGTTATTGTTGCTCTCTCTCTCGCTTTCTTTGTTATGTTTCTCTCAATAATGACACTAGTGAGAAAATAACAATCTAAAGTTCCTTTATATAGTAATAACTCTTTATTAACTACATAAAGCCCCCAAATACTAATCATGTTCATACATTGATTAGTCCACATGAAAATTAGTCTTACTAAGTTTGCTTGTGGTTTCGTTATGATCCTTTTATTAGTTAGTTCAACTAATTAATACCCATATCCAATTCAATCCATTCGGTGTGTGACCCCATAGGTTTCTACTTAGTTGGTAGTAACTATTTACTAACATGGAGCGGTGTCTGGCAACACATCCATGCCACCCAACTAATAGAAAAAAGACAATGATCTAACAAACCTTGTGCCCAATGTTCACGTATTGTGTTATCCTTTTTTCTCCATATCCGGATTGGACACGAGATATAATAGTCACACTCGTATATCCAATCCATAGTTTCTCAATCCTGGGAATATGCTTATGTGAACAGATAAAATCAATATCTCCAATTTATTTATTTGAGTCTGGCCAGACATTCTATAGGCACCATCCCTCGAGTGGCCTATGGATATTTTTTCCCATTGTGTGGGAGGGACAAACCCTCTCTACGTCACTACGATCTCTAAGCTTTCTTCCTATCATGCCCGATAACTATCTTTATAGTTATCCGGTTAAGGCGCAACGTTTAATAATATCAAAGCGCGATATTTCACAACTAGAATATCTAGTGACTTATATTCTAAGGATTACAATACCATTAGCACTACGAGGAGAGCTTGTGACTTTGACATAATTTAATGTATCCTTCTCGTCATGGGTCAATCCGGTCTGACATTACTCCAAATCCAGCCCATGTGTTAGACTTGATATCTCCATATCAATCTACCCACATACTAGTCTATAGTTCATCGTCCCGTTAATAAATATAATGGAATAGGGATATTTAAGACAAACAACACATTGTATCTAAGGAATTCATTATATTTGATATCACAATAAATAATAAATGAATTTTCTAGCCAAACATTGTTCATACTAAATATAGTTGCCTCTAGGGCACCTATTCCAACATCTTAAGCCTTGAAGGTACTAGTAGTAATCCACAAGGTATCATATATACCACACATATACTCCACAATATATCGATGTGGGACGGGATATTACTGACACTTTTTATCATTATGTGTCATTGGAATTATGTTGGGTATGCATTATGTCATGGGGCATTGGGGGAGCGTTCATTGGGACGCATATACGCTCTTGTTGTGGCGCATTGGGAATGTATTCCAGCAACGTCATTCGGGAATAAGTTTTTTTGGTTGGAGTGATTGGTGAGAGAATCGTTATTTGTCGCTAGGGATTTGGATCAAGGTGTAGGTTTCTTAGGAATTTAAGTGATCCTAACCCCATGTCAAAATTGGCAAAGGAATAAGACGAAACAAGCAAGAAACGGAGGAAGAGGTTCCTGGCCATTTGTAAAAATGGAAAGGGCCTTTCGAAAGAATGATTTGTGGGAATGGGTCGAACATCCGTACGAATAGCATTAGGAAAGTCGGCTGAATTGTTTCCTAGTGCCTTTTGGAAGCTTTTTTTGTGTTTCTTATGTAGCAAGTTGGTATCCTAGGTCTAGATAATGACCTAGGGTCGTGAATTTGGCTTGTGGTGGATTTTTATTTGATAGTCTCTAATCAATAAATTGCTTGGTTGTGGATGTAGCTCGACTCAAAACTATTGAACCACGTTATATCGTTGTGCGATCTTTTTCTAGTTTCTCATCGTTCTTGCTCAAAACCTCTTTTCTAAATCTTGATTACAACTAGTAGATATTATTCAATAAAAATAGCATAATATGAGATTGATTTGTACCGCCGTGTGATTATTAAGTTTTACCAAATTATATGAGTGTTCTCGAAGTGTTAAGTAGTTTCATTTCATCATAAACAAATAATTAGTGAATTATAGGCAGCTTCAAGTTTTTCAGTAATCAAGTCATCTTTAGAGCCAATGTATAGTGTTTCATTTTGCCAAATAAAAATTTATGGACATAGGATTGTCATATCCGAGAGTCTTGTAACTAAAATGCCCTTCATGAACAAACTGAAGATCGTTAAATACAAGATTTAACATGGTTCGTTTACGGAATCGTTAACTATGTCCACATAGAAGCAAAATCTCTTGATTGTATGTATAAACGAGTTTACATGAACCTATACTGTAAGTTTAAAGTTGTTTTCAAAGATTTGAAACTAGTTTCAAAGCCTTGAAACTGCACAGCATGAACTAAGGGGGAGTTCTTACTCCTATTCATTCTCTAATCTCCTACACTTGATCAAGCTATATTAAATGATGAAAGACAAACTAATTTTGTGTTATAACTTTTTTGATCTTCATTTCCCTAAGTTATTTTGCAGGGATTATTAGCTTCCTTTGTATTGCAGAAATTTTCTTATTTGATGGTTTGCATAATTGGAAATCCAAGACTGAAGATTGGTCCTGTTGTTATGGAACGTTGTCTAGACTTACCTTAGGCTTGGAGATTGATGATCAGATCAAAATCAATTGAGAAAAACAAGCAGCTAGCCGTTGGAAGCAAGCTGTTGAGAGTCAAAGATATGGTAGAGGATTTTTTGGGATTTATATTGAAGCTCCCTATGTAGTCTGCAATTCAAATTGACAAAAAATAAAGACACTAGGAGAGAGATTGACAAGCACATAGCATTACACAGAGATTCAAATACTCTTAAGGATTGAGAAGCACCATTGAAGGAGATCATTTCATCCACTCAATCCCTTCTAGATTCCTTAAGAACACTTCAAGCTATACTGCTTCACTGTCTTCACATTGTTATTCATCCAAAGCTTAATTTGTATATCATTTTGTTATATTATCTAATCAAATTTTCAAGTGACTTGTTCAAGAAGAACAATATAGATTCTTATTTGATCAGTTAGCTAGAGTTGTTACTATATAGGTTGGGAAGAACCATAGGCTGGAAAAAAGTAAGACAATTCTCTTGGCCTCATATCTAGGGCTTAGCTTTCGATAAATAAGAAGTTGTTGAAATACTATAGGTATTAGATCCCTCGGGCAGAGAGTATGTCACTTGTGACAGAGCTTCGTAACAAATCACTGTGTTCATTGTCTTGCATTTCTGTTCTTTACTTGTCTTCAAAACTGCATCAAAACAGGTTTTTGTTCAAATCTTTGAAAAGCTTTTCAAATCTTTAAAAATACTCAGTAAATTTTAAACTTTCTGTTTTTGTTTCAGAGGTTTGAAACTTAGTTTAAATCTTTGAAAAACTTCAAGTTCTTCTCATTTTGTTTTAAAACCACATCTTTAGAAAAATTTGCCATACTCTATTTAACCACCAGCTTCTAGAGTATTTGATCCTGTAACTGTATACCTACATTCAGTCTTCAATTGGTATCCGAGATTGTATCACTATATAGATCTATAAATCTTGTGATCATGCGTATTGTAGGGTAAATGTGGTTTTCTCAGGGAAGGCTGCTAGCAGACCTCCTCTATTTTGTGGAGAGAGTTTTCTATACTGGAAAGCCTTAATGTAAATGTTCATCATTGATCAGAACATTGAAATATGGTCTTTTATCTAGATTGGACCTCACATATTCTACACAAAAAGGATGGTATTAGAACTCTCTCTCTCTCTCTCTACTTCTGAATTAGAACATCTTTCAACAATTATAGAGCCATGAATCTTTTGTATTGTGCTTTGAATGCAGATGAATTCAACCTGATATCTACCCACAAGACTAATAAGGAGATATGGGATAAACTCGTGGTAACTTTTGAAGGAAACAGCCAAGTTAAGCAAACCAAGATCAACATATTCCTTAGACTGTATGAGCTGTTCAAGATGAATGGATATGAATCCATCAAAGACATGTTCAAGATGTTTACTAACATTGTCACCAATTCTGAGTCCTCGGGGATTTCATTCTCCAATGAATAAAAAGTCTGAAAGATCTTAATAAGTCTTCCAAAAGCTAAATGGGAACCAAAGACTACAACCATTGAAAAAGCTTAAGATCCGTCCTCTCTCCAATTAGATTATTTATAGGGGAAGCTACTCACACATGTGATCTCCATGATTGAAGGTAATGGAGAACTGACTGAGAGTGTCAAGAATATGGCACTCCAGGACAAAGAGAGTGAACAACCTCAAAGCCTTGAAAAATTAGAAGATTATGAAGAAGATCCTTTTGCTCTCATTTCCAAATCATTGACAAGGATTCTATAGATGAAGAACAAATTTGAAAACAAGGACATAAGCAGAGAGGAATTCAAATCTCCTAGTAGCATTTACTACAAAGGTCAATCCTCTTGGAAATAAATCTAAACTAATGGTTTTTTTTGAATGTGTTGATGCAGGACATTTGATCAGAGATTGTCCTCACAAGAAAAGCAAGCACTTTCAAAAGAAGGACAATGAAAGAAGGAAGAAAGCCATAATAGCTTCATGGAGTGACTTTGATTCTTCAAGTGAGTCAAACTCTGAAGAAGATCAATCCAACCTATGTCTTATGGCCAAGCATGACGAAAGCTCATAAAAGAACATTGAGGTAATGGTGAATTGTCTAATGTGTAAATCTGCAAATGTAATTTATGAGATTTTGAAAACAATGCTTAATGAATAAGATTACATAAAAGAAATCAAGTCTTTGAAGGAGAAATTTCATGAGAAAGCAAAGGAGAATTCACAATTAGTTTGCCAGAACAAGAATCTGGAAATTTCTCAGGAAAGACTGACAGGGATTTTAAAGCTTTGGAAACAGATTTCAAAGCCTTGAAAACTTAAGTCAAAGAAGTTGTAACAGAGAACTCTCTTTTGAGTGAAAACCGTGTTTCTCTAAGGAATCAACATGATGAATTAGAGGAACAAAAGACTCTTCTGGATGAGAAACGTCAAGACTGTAAGAATGTTATGACAAAACTTACAGGCTCTGAACATATTCTCAACTTCATTCTTGGGAGAAGTCTTCATTCTGTACACAAAATTGGCATTGGGTATAATCCAATTTTCCAAGAAATAACAATACCAACTTTGTGAAAGCAGTCAACATACATTCTCCAAAATGTTTTTATTGTGGCTATATTGTTCATGTTAAGATGACCTGTCCCATTAGAAGAACCAAACATCACATCTAGAGGAATACTTTTCCATTTCATCTTAAGGGACAGATGAGACAGATTTTGGTTCCTAAAGGGATCATACCACCTAACATGGTTGATACTGAATATGAATCCAAATATCACACTTGGTCTAACAGCTGGGGAAGGCAGTAAGTGGTATTTTCAGGCTGTCACGGAGAGCAAAGAGCAGAAGTGGATTATTGATAGTGGTTTCTCTAGGAACATGAGTGGCAAAAGTTCTTTATTCACTAAACGGAAAGAACAATGAGGAGGGACAATCACACTTGGTGACAAAGGAAAAATCAAAATTATAGGAATTGGCAAAATTTGAAATGGTTTTGAAAATTCTATTTCTGATGTTTATCTTGTAGATGGTCGAAATTTTAATCTGCTTAGTGTATCTCAATTGTGTGATAAAGGTAATAAGGTTATTTTTTGACAAGGAGAAATGGTTTGTGTAAGATATAAAATTTGGCAATTGCATTCTCACAGCTCCAAGGTAAAACAATGTTTACTCTTTGAATACTAACAAAGTTGCAGGAGAAAGTCGGAAACGTCTCAAGGCTTTGAAAGAGGATTCAAAGCTTTGGTACAGAATGCCTAGACACATCAGCTTGCATACACTGAACAAACTAGTCTCTACAGATGTGGTAAGAGGACCACCATCCATCAAGTTTAAAGATGAATTTTCAAGGCTTGTACTCAAGGAAAAATTGCAAGGAGCTCATTCAAGCCTAAGAACTTTATAAGTAAAACTAGACCTTTGAACTGCTTCATATTGATCTGTGTGGTCCTATGAATGTTCCAAATCCAAAGGGTAAGAAGTATATGCATGTTTTTGTAGATGAATTCTCTATATTTACTTGGTTAATGTTTTTAAGAGAAAATTCTGAGGCACTGTCCGATTTTTCAAAACTGTGCAAAGAGCTACAATCTTTGAAAAACCTGCATATTCCTTCAATAAGGAGTGATAATGGCAGATAATTTGATCAAATCGAGTTTGATTTATTCTATTCTAAGTATGGCATTTCCCACAAAGTTTCTGCTCATAGATTTCCTCAACAAAATGGTGTAGTTGAAAGGAAAAAATAGGACTCCTGAGGACATGTCTAGGAAAATTCTTTTGGAAAACAAATTGCCTAAGTTTTTTCGGTTAGAGGCTGTTAATACTGCAAATTATATTTTGAATAGATGCCTGATTAGGCCTATTTTGAAGAAGACTCCTTAAGAACTTTTTGAGGGGAGAAAGCCAAACATTACTTATTTCAAACCTTTTGTTATTTCTTGTTTTGTTCACAACAATGGTAAGGGTAATCTTGGCAAGTTTGATGCCAGGAGTGATGAAGGTATATTCCTTGGTTATTGTTTGACTAGCAAAGCTTACATAGTGTACAATAAGAGAACCAAGATTGTTGAGGAAAGTATACATGTTATATTTGATGAAAACAATGATGGTTCTTTGAGTGAAGGTTTGCAGACTTAATTTTTAACTAGCATGAGTTAGACGATGAAACAGATCCAGGTAATGGTTCTAAAATTGACATGCAGTAAACAAAGAAGAGATTTTCAAATCCTTGAAAGTGCCTCTTAAAGATTTGAATCAGGACCTCAAGAAACACAGAGTGGTCAAGCCACTACATCAAGCTCTAAATTCCTTGAAAAGATTGTTGGAGAACCAGAAACCAGAACACAAAGAAAGAAGTTCAAACATCTGTCCTCTATCAGTAGAAAACATCAGTTCTGATCTATCCACTCGTACACAAACAAGATCTCAGTTGAAAAACTTATGTGCTTTTAATGCTTTTGTGTCTCTTGTAGAACCTAATAACGTGAAAGAAGCTCTACGAGAAAGAGACTTGATCATTGCAATGCAAAGTGAGCTGAATAAATTTTAGAGGAAAAAGGTCGGGAATTAGATTCCTCCACCCAAAGATCAGTATGTAATTGGAACGAGGTGGGTGTTCAGAAACAAGCTGGATGAAAATGGTAAGATTATCAGTAATAAGGAATGAGCAGTAGCTCAAGGGAACAACCAGGAAGAAGGTATAGATCAAGAGGAGACTTTTGCTCCTGTAGCCAGGTTGGAAGCAATAAGAATGTTTATTGTAATTTCATGACATAATAACATCAGAATTTTTAAATGGGTGTTAAATGTTCATTCCTAAATGGGTTATCTGCAAGAAGACGTATATGTTGCTCAACCTACTGGATTTAAAAATTATGAATTTACAAATCATGTTTATAAGCTTGAAAAATTTCTTTATGTTCTCAAATCAGCCCCAAGAGCTTGATATGAAAGATTGTCAAAAACTATACACGAAAATGATTTAAAATGAGGATTAGTTGAAAAAACTCTTTTAATAAAGACACATGACAAAGACATTTTAGTAGTAAAATTATATATTGATGATATTCTATTTGATGCTACTAATGATTCTTTTTCAAAGGATTTCTCTAGTCTTATGAGCAAGGAATTTGAGATGAGCTTGATGGGAGAGCGAAACTTCTTTCTTTGACTTCATGTACCAAAAATGAAGAAAGAATGTGTTCTTCATCAAAATAAGTACACCAAGGATCTGCTGAACAAGTATAATAAGTCTCAATCCAAGGTAGCCAAAATTCACATGAGTTCTACACTATCCTCAGAAAAAGGATCAAAATGGTAAGAGTGTGAAACAGAAGAGTTCAGAGGTATGATTTGTTCACAACTCTATCTTACTGCATGTAGGCCAGCCATTATGTTTACTCTGTATGTGTGCTAGATTCCAAGCTGATCCAAAAGAGTCTCACTTAGTTGTCGTCCAAAGAATTTTCAGATATCTCAATGGTACCAAAGACTTAGGGATTTGGTATCCTAAACACTCTAACTTCTCTCTATGTGGCTATTCAGATGCTGATTTTGCAGTATATAAATTTGATAGAAAAATCACATCAGAATGTTGCCAATTCCTTGGTCATCTCTGATAAGCTGGCATTCTAAAAAAAAAAATTCAGTAGCTTCAACAGCAGAAGCTGAATACATAGCAACAGGAGCTTGCTGCTCACAAGTGATGTGGATAGCTCAACAAATAAGAGATTAGGTTATGAATTCAATGAAATCCCCATCGAATGTGACATCACTAGTGCTATCTCAATTACAAAGAATCCAGTACAACATTCAAGGACTAACCACATTGATGTCAAACATCACTTCATTAGAGATCATATGAAGAAAGGTGATTTATCTCTATCATTTGCGCCAACTAAGTTGCAATTTGAAGAAATCTTCACTAAACCATTGTCAGCTGATAGTACAAAGCCTGATATTTGAATTTGGGATGTTGAATAAGGAAGCACTGGTTTAGAGGGAGCATCAAGTAAGCTATTTTTGTTTCAATGTTTTGAATTTTTTTTCAAAGCATTAAAAATTTGTTTGCAGTATAACAGTTTTTAAGGGCCTTGAAATCCTTTTCAAAGATTTGAATATAAATCTGTTTACAATATAGTTCAATGAATGGATCACTAATGCTGGGTGTTATCTCTGTAGATATTTGCCTAACATTATTTTTACCTTTTGAAAACGGATCTTTTTCTTATTTGTATAATACTATTTCCATTCCAAACAAGTTTTAATTTCGAACGAACTTTCCTTCGTCAAATATTAGGGAATATTTAGTTTCCTTCTTATATTCAAACTCTTCAGTATATCCTCTCTCTTTTTCTCTCTCCCTTCTATCTTTCTTGTCTTTCTCTTCTAAACCCTAACCCTATGGATTCACGGAGATCCTCTCAAAGAATCAAGATGGCTAGAGGCTCAAAGAAGAGCAGATGGAAGAAAATTAAAGATGGAGAAGAAGTAGTTCAAGCTATCAGTGACAGCTCCAGTTCCAAAACTCTCAGTTCACCAAAGATGCCCTCTCCTCCTCCAAAGAAGAAAAGCAAAAAAGGACAAGGATGTTGAGACTGGTACTTCCAGCAAGAAGAAGTCAGGTCTAGTAGCTACTTCTGGGAAACAAAGGCGTTTTCAGATTAGTCGTTCAGATAAGGTTAAAAAGGTAAAGGAAGCTCATAAATTAGGAAAAGGGAAGTTGATACAGAGATCGGAGAAAATAAAAAGGGAGAATATTCAGATTTTACTCCAAAAAAAATCCTCTGGTAAGAGATCTATTTCTACTCATTAGTTCATCAACCATGCCTCTTATGGAATTTGGTTAGATAGATTTTCATCTGTTCCAATTGCGTACTCTAGTGTGATCAATACTAGCATGCTGGATAATATGGATTGGGTGTGTACTACGAGATTGAAACAAAGTTCAATTTGTAAAATCCTAAACCCCTCTGAAATTGCATATCCTAGGCTTACCAAACTCTTTTACCTGAATGTGAAACAAGTGAATTCTTTGGGTTTAACTGTATCATCTAAGGTAGCTTGTATTGAGATGGAGTTAGATCATGCTGAATTTGCAAGAGTTTTGGGTTGTCCAAGGAGGTACAATACATAAAACTACCCTAGAAAAATTGATGGTATAAATATGGTTTAGGAAGAGTTCATTTTTCCTAACGTAGCCACTACCTCTAAGCAGTTAACTCATCCTTGTTGACTGTTGAAGCCGAAATCGTGTTAACTATCATGATGAGGTGTGTGGTAAAAAAATCAAACTCTACGGAACTGCTATCTGATAGGGTGTTATATCTAATGTACTTGGTGATCCATGGATATGCGATTGATCTTCCTAGCATTGTAATGGAACACTTGTTGTATTGTTGTACTAAGAATAGGAAACATCCTCTACCCTACCTCCTTCAACTTTTCTTTAACCATCTAGAAATATGTAGAAAAGGAAGAGACAATTACTAATGACTTGTCTGTAGATGAGTTTAAGGCCAAGAAGTTTTGAAAGCCTAAATCCTTAACCACTCAATTAGCCCTGCCTTCTTCAACTAAGGACCAATCTCAAGTTCTTCAGAATATGGACTTTATTGAAAATTAACAAGATGAGCTAAAGCATGGTCATTATTAGCTGAGTATTGAGTTCAGGCCGATGAAGTACATGATTGAGAGTGTTTTCAAGAGCATCAATTTGGTATATGTGGAAAAAGAGGATACACAATCTCCCGAAGTTTCAAGGAAGTCAGGATCTACCAGGGACTCATTTGATGAGAAGATTACTCGGGATAAGCATGTTGGGGAAAAGGCTATTGAGGAAAAGGAACCTGGTAATGAAGGAAGTAATGACTGAGGTTTGCTGCTCAGAGAAATTCTAAAGCAGAAGAAACAGAAGCGAAAAGTTCCATCAATTGTCAACTCAGATGATATGTTTGAGGATGATGAGATGGCTGGTGAACCTGGTGAAGAGGTTGCACAACCTGAGGATCAACACGAGAATGAGGTAGAAGATGAAGTAGGAAGTGATAAGGAAGATGCTGTAGGGCCTAAGACTGATGAACATCCAAAGCCTTTAATCCTGCCTATTCTTTCTTCTTTTAAAGGCCTTGAAAATTCTCTTTTCTTTCCAAACAAATAAGTTTTTTTTTAAATATTTTCACTAATTTGACTCAACATTTTCTCACTTTTTTTATGAAAGTCAAAAATGGAGAGAGATTTAGGGAATTTTAGGCATACTCTTCTCTGTTTTTGTAGATATGGTTTTGGACTGCTTAAGTTAGTTTTGAATTTACTTAGTTTGACTTTCATTCAGATATTATATTTGTTTATATTGTTATTTGCTTTTGATCCTACTAGGTTCCACCCCGCGCGCGTTGCGCGCGGTGTGGCCTTGGCATGTTTGCTTGTCTGATAGGCGAAGATCGGCGTGCCATTGCACCGGGCGTTGTCGTTTGGCTTGGAAGATCACAATAGTCTCACTGTACGTGTAATTGGAATTCATGCGTCACATGAACAGTATAGTAGAAATTGTTGTTGATTTTTTGTAAGAGGAGGACGTCGAAATCTATGATTTGATGCAACAAATTGGTATTGCGTGTAGTAATCAAACGGAAGTAAAT